>CM060939.1:650827250-651522250 GCA_030765085.1 Allium cepa | reverse complement strand
GCTTTCACATGCAAGGTCCGTTTCAAGCGCGGTTTTCTCCGCTAGGTTCGTATTGGAATTCTGGTCATTTGGCGCTGGTTTGGATGAATTTGAAGACTGTTTAAATTTTGGATGTAAATTGGATTTAAATTCAAAAGGTGAGTGTTTTAACCCACTCACAACTTCTAAAATTTCTTATGCGTGTTAAATTAATTTTTGATGTGATTAGAAATTTATTTATGACTGTTTGGCATATTTTTAATCATTATTTCAGTTAAATTAAATTGTTACTTAATTTATTATTGTATATAAACTGCTAGTTAAATTTTTATTTAATTTATAATTAAATATAAACTGCCAATAAATACCTGATATTTATTATCTGTTCTATATTGATGTTAGTGTTTGAATTGGATGATGATTGTGATAAATGGTTGATGATTGATATTGGATGAACGGATGTTGTATTTTATATTGTTATAAACTGCAAGTTGTTATGCATTTTTAACTCATTCGGTATTGCGGTTTGAAAAGATATATAATCGTATTATTATTTTAAATTACGGATTGAAATGATAAATATCTGTATCACTTGACCATAGGATAGAAAATTATATACAGACACCGCGATCTATATATAAAAATATTTTGAAATGATTTCTATGGTTTTGTAAAGAAATATATGGTTTTATATAAATATTGATTTTTGATGTTATATAAATGTTATTTTATTCTAAATTTTGAGCTATGTATAAATTGTTTTAATATAGGACAAGCTTAATAATAAGTCTGATTTTATTGAGGATAATATGGTTAATTATCTGCCTAAATTATATTGTATATAGAGTTTATAATGACTTAAATAAAATTAAGGTTGGAAGATAAATATGAAATTGATTTGAATCAAATTATTTAAGAATTTGACTCAAATAAATTTGATTTGAAATTGAGATAAATTTAAGTTTTATTTAAAATTGGATTTATTTAAGTATTAAACTCAAAAAGGTTGATGTGAAATTTATTAAATTGGAAATTTAAAAGGTATAATTATTATAACTTGATTTTGGGGTCAAGGTGAATTAAATGATTATTTCAAGTATAAATGAATTAAGGGAAATATTGAGTTGTTTGTAATTTGAGTTTTATTTAAATGATAAGGGATTTACTATGTAAAATATTTCATAACTAAATAATAGAAATTAATTATTGAATAGAAATTATCAAATTTAGTTGAAATTTTGGAATATTTAAAGCCTTGAAATATATCGAAATTGAAATGTTTTATCGAAATTGAAATGTGTAGAAGTTATGAATTTCAAAGTATTGTGTTAAAATTTCAAATGTTTGGTTTTGAAGTGTATGATTTGGAAGTGCTTTGATTTTGGAAAAGGGATATATTTGAAATAAAATGATATTATATTGATTTGAAATAAAATGATATCATATTGATTTGGTTTTAAAATGGAAATGATATCGTATTTATATGGCTTTGAAATGGATATTATATTCTGGTTTTGAAGTATAATTATTTTGAAAAGACCGCGGTGTTATAATAACATTTGGTTGTTTAGGAGACTGAGATCGAAAGTTTTCATGCTCTCTACCAACTCCGAAAACCACTTTAACAACCGTGTACACAGTGGAGATTCTAAAATGAAGTAGGATAGTGGCGACGTTTCTTTGAGGCATGAACGTGGACCCACTCCCGTGAGTTGGCATAAGGTGGCTAAAACAGGAGCAATTGACGGGCTAATGAGATAGCACCTTTGATCGGACACATCCCTTCGAAATTATACTTTGACTTTTGGATTGATTCGGTGGCCACTTTTGATTTTTGATTTGGGGTGTGGCTCGAGGTGGGCGGTAGCTGTGGCTATGTGTTACCACCGGCTCGGAAGCGTAATTGGTATATGTACCCTGGCATTGCCTAGTTGTGCCGTGTCAGCTACCCTATCGTGCCTTGTACGAGTTTGGTTTTCTCCCGTAGCCCGTGGAGTACTTAGGGTAGTCTCCCGATCTGCAGATGCGCTGATACTGGATGGACTACTGGGACTATTACGTGTTAAGGGGAATATTGGATCACTCCTTAACGCTATTTGAAAGTAAGTTTATTTTATTAATAGACATTATTATAATAGTGAAATATTACTACGTAGTAAATAGTTTAACGGATCCTTAGGAGATGTGAATCCCAAGCATCTCTTAAGTTACTGCACTCACGTTAGACACTGGATAGGAGATGTCAAATCACGTAAACATCTCTGACGTTGTTGCACTCATATTTTACAGTTGATTGAACTTACATAAGATCTTTTTGTTCTGACTCGAGTGTTTTGTCTTTTCAATTCGCTAGGGTCAGTCTGGGCATTTCAGGATTCGAAGACCTGATTTCTGGAGGACGAAGACGAATATTGTATTATTACTATTATTTACTACTGTTCCGCTGCATTATTTATCATCCTCTGGTATGTGTAACTCTGATATGTATTGTATAAGTATAATCGAATATTTTATAAAACAGCTTCATGAACTGTTTATTTGATTATTATATTTTATCGTTCTGCTGCAAGATTCTGTTTTGTTTTGTTTTCTTTCTTCCCCCTTTCTTATTTACCCCATAACAATCCGCATTTCTGTATGGTTTAAGTCTGACGCGTGTGATTTTGTAACGACCCGGAATTTTGGGTCGCCAAATTTGAACATTTAATTCATTTTAAATGTTGAATATGGATTATAATTTGAATCTTGAAAATAAAAGACTTTGGTTGAGTTAGTAATATTAGTCAAATTTCAAATACGTGAATTTAATTGGAAACTGAATAATACTAATTTAATATTAGAATTGGGGTAATTAGTAATTTTGAGTGTTAATACGGATAAAATTAGATTCTAAAATTTATTTTAGGTCTAATTAGATTGGAATTATAATGTGGGATAGTTGAAATGAAATTAGAAGTCGATAGGTTAAATTTGGAATTTTATATTAATTTAATAAGAGAATTTAATATTATAAAATATTGCAGTTAATCCGATTTTAGTCCGGAATGAGCCAGAATGATTTTTAATGTGCTTATAAATTTCATATGATTTATTATTAAGTTAACAAAATTTTAAAAGTGAAGTTTCAATTGATTTCGACAATTTCGGAAATTTGCTCGATTTAATAGACGAGTTACAATAGCCTTCTGGGGTACAGTCTCGGAATTCGACAAAACCAGTTCCATTATATCCGTAATAGTTAGTTATTATTGGATTTCAATTTTCGTAGCAATCGGAGTTGTCGTTTGACCGTGGCAGCTCGGAACGCATCGAAATCGTTTTAGTAGGTTTAATTTAAAATTGATCGTTTAATTCCGTAATTCGCACATACAATCAAATTAGCTTATGAAACTTGTTCCATTGTGTCCGGAACGCGGAAAAACCTTAGAATCGCCTGTCAGAACGCGTAGATTGGAGGTCGTATGCATAAACTATTAAATTGAGAAATTATATTAATAAAATAATATTAAACTATATTATTTATTCATCATCGTTCAAAACCCTAGCTCAAAAACGTGAGCCGCCGCTAGGGCTTGTTTAAATGGCCGAAACGCGGCGATTTTCCCCTCTCAATCTCTCTTTATCCTCTCATTAATAGCAGACACTTCCAACACGAAGATGGAAGAGCATGGCGAGCTCTTCACATCCGCACGGTGGCGATTGCGTTTCGATCAACGGAGGGGAGGTTATCGTCGTCGATGTTGCTGCCGTTCGTTCGCATCTTGTGCACTGGGGGACGACCGAGTTCGACATGGCTAGGGGCGGTGGTGGAGTAGGCTGCGAGCTTCTCGGTGGCATTGTCTGATCGATGTAGAGCGAAGCGTAGAGGGAGGCGGTGGAAGCCCAAGGTCGCGTGCATATGGGTTGTTCGACCTGTGTCTTTCGCGTGCGTGAAGGGGATTGGGGAAGGAGCTTTCGGCCGTGTTTTGGTAATTATAAAAAAAAGAAATTTGTTTAAATTCAAAATCGAAACTTATAAAATTCATATATGTCACATACGTTGTCAGATTCAGACGAAAATGGAAACGTTGGACTCATAGAGACGCGTACTACGCGATGGTGCAGATCCGGAGTCATTCCGAGCAAGTAGAAATTTGAGTTAAATTGGACACCGTTCGGTTTAATTTAAATTTCGAACGCTCGCCGAAACTCAAGGTGAGTTATTCTCACTCACATCTGGAATGTTAGCTGATTTAAGTAGTTAATATTTAAATAATTGTGTGATTGGTTGAAATGTTTATTTAAATCAGCGTGGATTGATATTTATATATGTGATGTGCTAATATTTGTGGATGCAGGGAAAACAGGTTGGAGGGATCCAACTGGATTCCTCACAATGAAGTAATTATTTTTATAATTGATGATGATGCCTGTTCTATATTGTGATTGATAAATTTTGGATTAGATTGTATTGTGAAATTGCGGGATAAACAATAAGCCAGAATGCTAAATTATAAAGAAATTTGGAGTTTTAATTATAAAGGAATTAAATCGGGTTTCAAAGAAATTAATAAATAAGGAATTTAAAAGAATGTAAAAATTAGAATCTCTTTGGATGGAAATTGAAAATTGGTAAATTTGGGATTTTAAATACCGTGGAAAATTTATCAATCGATAAATGTGAAGTATAGATTTCTGAAAGTGAATGCTATGGAAATTATAAATTTGTTTTAAAATAACAATGGGATTATTTGGCAAATGATTCGAAATACGTTTTCCCCATTGGGATCTTATTTAGGAAATTCATTAGTATTATTTTCCTTTAATAAATTCTTACGTGTTTTATTTAAAAGGTTTGTAAACCTGAATTTTGGAATTGAATTTCCAGAAACGGAAATGTGGTTAAGCTTCTTAAGAAGTTATTTCAACGAGAAAAGTAAATTTATATTAGTAACCATAAAACTAAATTGAATAAATCGACAGAATTTATAAGAAGGATTTTCTGAGATGTTTAAGTGGAAATGAGTTCCTTGGGAAAACCAAGTTCGAGTTTTAAACAGATTTTATTAAAAGGAAGCCTAAAATTCAAACTTATTTAAAGAAGTGTTTGGAAATTATTGTTTTAAGGTAATTATTAATAAATTAACGATAGTAAATATTTATAAATGCCTTAGTAATTATTTTTACAAATGGATGTGTTTAAAAGGCTAGTTTTGACCTAAGTTATTTGGAATTAGTATAAACCTTTTACAACTCTATTTTTAAATTTAGTTTAACTAAAACCTTATTTTTAAGTCAAGTTATATCTTATAAAATAGTTTTACTTTAAATATTTCGAAATTATATTTTGAGTAAATAACTAGAAGTAAATTTGCATATTTTAAAGTATCTTTCAGTATAAATATTTTAACTGTTTTAAATCTAAATGTTTTGAACTTGGTTATTTTCAATGGGAATTAATGGTAAAGGATTTACCATGTAAAGGAAGAACTTTGGGAACTGTTTCAAATGAGCTTTGAAAATTGGAAATATATCTTGTAAAGATATTGGGGGAAATAAATAATGTGGGAATTATTTATTGTGTGATGGATGCTTATGGATGTTTATGAATATAAATTGATAGTTAAATCACCGACTATCAATATTGGACAAAGGCATTGATCGTTTCGAAGAGACCGGGATCGAGATTTATTTCTCGAAAACCACTTCGATCCGGTTTGTACGTTTTCGTGCGAAAAACGTGTTCGGAGTCGAAGATGGAGCAGTGAAGTGTAAGGGCTAGTCGCTACTAATCCTGAGGATATTTCCAAAATGGATGTAGTAGGAGTAGTGCCTTCGGTTCCGTTCGAACCCGGGACGGACTTGTATGGACGAATGCTTGCGAAACATCGTCAGGTGGGCGATGGGCATTCTAAGTGAAAACGTTCTAAAGGTAACGCTTAACCTCAAGCCTCATCAACCGGGAATGGCTAAAACAGGGGAGGTGCAGCAAGGTTAGGTGGGTCATGCCCAAGCAGGACAAGATTTTCCCCTGTCTAGATATCCCTTTATATTCGGCTTAGTGGGTGGTTGGTCGCGCCAACCACGGGGTTATCTTGTTCGGGACTGTTCAGTAAGGAATGGTTCCGGCCTTGTGTTGCAGGGGAGCGGGCGTACTCCTCGGTACTCTGATCTAGGCCAGGTACTATGACGGGCGGTACCCCAGTAGCCCAGCCATTGATGGAAATCCATTCTCCCTACGAGCCTTGTACGAGTTTTGTTTGTATTACCCACTTTTGTGGCTAGTAGCTGGAATTTAATAGATGTAAAAATTTCGGCTATTTTATAAGTATTTGTAAATAGACCCTATTATAATATCAAAGGATTTCTATAAAAAGTGATTTAGCTATCGTAAGGTAAAAACCCGACATGTTTATTTTTAGCGCGGTCTTACGAGATGCTTTTGTTTTTCAAAGAATTTTGAAACTTTAATAATCAATTTGGATGCATATTTATTATCAGCTGGTATTCCAGACTGACTCCGGTGTTATTTCATTATAATGCTCGGGTCGGACCGAGTATTATTGTTCAGGATAGGTTGCTGTGGAGCAGGTGAGGAGCTGGAGCCGAGAAGGAGCTGGAGCCGAGGCGTATTCTTCGTACTTGTATATATATCCGCTGCTATGATTGTATGGTATGTCTGATTGGTAATTGTTGATGTATGAGATACTCTGATGATATGATGTATAAACAGTTATAGATTTCAGTTTGTGTAAAGATGTTATTATTTACTATTATATTTTATCCGCTGCGACTGTGAGATTCTGTTATGGTTTAGTTTCTTCTTCTTCTATCTCTTCTTCTTCAACCCCAAATGGTTCGTGTTTCTATGCCACTTGAGTTAATAGAGGTAGAATAATGTTGATTCAAGAGGTACGGATTTGCGGGCTGTCACACTTTGTATCAAGGCTTAGGTTGGCGACAATCTAGGCTTTGGTGGGGAAATTACTCATTAAATAGAGTCAATAGTACTCTATAATGAGTTGAGCGTATTAATAGCTATGAGAGCGTACTTGTTAGTGCATATAAAATTATTTCTATACTGTGTTGACTTATCGGTTGAGTGTTTATGAATTCTGGTCGGAACGGGAAGTACAACCGTATCGATAGGGGTTTCTAAACTCTTGAACAAGATAAACTGACATAGTATTGTTTTTAAAGTGGGTAAATGAAATAATTTTACCCAAAATTATATTTTGATATAAATGGAATAATTTTCTGACATTATATATATATTTGGATGTTTGGTTGCTAATATTAAAAATCAAATAAGAATCTAAAGTTAATCTTAAATTTGAAATGGTTATAACCAAATAAATTCTGTAAGTATAAATTATACAAAAGAGAATAACTAAATTTAAATTAAACCAGAATTTAAACCCGGGAGTTTTGGAAAGGTTTTTAAATGCATTAAGAATAAGGGTGGGAAATTTAAAATCTTGGAAATGTTTGGTAATATTTTTCCCATGTGGTTGAAGGCAATAATGAAATGTTGATGTGGGAAGTATTTTTGAATGGCAACTGTTTTGAAATAAATTTGGGAAAGTAAGAAGCATTGAACTCACTTCAGTCGCTGGAAAATAATCCTGATGATGCTGGCCACATCATTAGAATTCATTTTCGAGTTTCTTAAGTGATGGATTGCTTCCCTAGTACTTGGTTATGATATTGTTTAGACTTGTTGGGTATAACAGTTGTTTTGGAGATGTCAAAATGAGGAATTTGTTTTTGGTATAAACAAGTTGTTTTGGGAAATCTTGAGTTTTGATTTGATATACCACATAGGTATATATTTGATATATTTCAAAATGGTTTTGAGATAAAACCAGGTAAATTGAATTCTGGAAAAAAAATTCTATATAAATAATGTGTAAAATTAAAATGAACTAACTATTGAACTTACTAAGTGAAGTTAATACTAATAAGAATGGAAGAAATGAAAATTTTAATCTTGCAATTAAATTTAACCTAAGTAAATGGAAGTGAATAAAATATATTGAAGTGAATGGAAATTTGAATTGAACTTGGATAAGTCAAATAAATTTGGACTTAGAATTAAATTGGACTTAGAATTAAATGGATTTGGATTAAATTGAAATGTAAGTTGGCTTTGAAATTGTGGGTCATTGTGTAATGGATTATACCCACAAGCTATTAAGTATTATACTTATAATCTGGAATTGTGAGTTTAAAATATGCAAAGGATTAAGGTGAAAGGAGATTTGTATCCCTAAGAATTCAGTAATACATATATATGTAAAATCTGAGATTTTGATTATAAGATGTAGATGGATTAAAATGAGCTATATGAGCTTTAAAATAAATAAGTTGGAGAACTTATAAATTGAAAGTGAGATTATAATCACAAATGGAAGTAGTTGAATGGTATGGTGAATTCAAACCTAGTCTCAAATTGAATGTGAATTGAGATAATGTAAAGTGGAATATAAAAGAAGCGAATGAACTTAAGTTAGTAAGTAAGTTTTGGATTTGCATATGGAGGATTAAAATGAAGAATTTAAAATTGAATCAAATCTAAATGAATTGGAATTAAATTGAATCGGATATAAAGGGGAAATGTAAATTGCTTATAATTGCATAAAGAAATTCATATTCTTGAGTTATTGAGTATTATAATTTGAACTTTGATTATAAAATGGAAATGGACTTAAATAAGCAATCTAAACTCTTGAATGTAAGTGAAATTGCAATTCATTAATGGAAAGAGTTGAATGATGTGGCAAATTCAAAACTTAACCATAAATGAAATGCGAAGTGTAATGAAGCAAGGTGAGAATATAAAGGTGGATGTTCTTAAATTAGCAAATAAATCTTGAACTTATGAATGAGAAAACTGAAATTTGTTTTGATAATAGAATTGAAATTAAATTTCAGTTGGGTAATAAATAATATTGAAAAAAAATAATTAAATTTGCTAAATGAAATAATCGGAAAAAGGGTGATATTATAAATGAATTTAGAGTGAATTGAAGAGGTGAATCAAAACCTAATATGGATTAGGTTAGTAACTAAATTGAATTACAATTAAATGGAATATGAAAGTATGAATTAAAGATGTGTGAGAGTTGTAAATAATATAGAATGAGATGTTATTAATTTAAACTTAAGCTGAATGTATAAGCTAGTTGGATTAAAATTTGTAAATGGGTTGATTTGGCAAGAATCAATTAAAATGTAAATAAATTAAGATATTATGGAACTGTAATCCTTTAAGAGAACGATGAGATGGTTACTTTTAAGCTTATGAAATGGCTTTAAATAAATTTTGTTTGCAAAATAAAATTTGGATGCAAGCAAATGACTTTTAAGATTGTTATTGTGAGGAAGAAAAAAAAAAGAAATATAAGATAATAATAATAATATAATAAAAATAAACTTAAGATGAATAATAAATTTGAAAAGTGAGAATAAGGATTGATTTAATAATTGAAATGGAATAAGCATGCTTGGATTATGAACCATGCAGAATTGAATAAAATTAATATAAATCTAGACTGGAATTAATTTTAAATGGGTGTAAGCTGAAGTGGTGATTAATTGCTTGAATGGCATGAAAATTACATGTATTCGGAATTGAGTTGTTTAACAAGCAATTGAAATTGATTTTTGAATAAATTGATATGGATTGGAATCTAATTCAAAGAGTTTGTAAACGAATGCAAGTGAATTGATTTAAAATAGCAAATGGAATTGATTTTGAATCAACTGGAATGAATTGACATTTTGATAACTGATGTTTGCATATGAATGGAAATGAATCATAAAAGAATTGCAAATGTTTCAAGTTTAAAATAAAATTTGATTGTAAATCAAATTGGGAATGTAAGTTAAAGTAAAGAAATGTAAGTAAAGCATATGTTAATTATATTGAAATAGAAATGAACGGGTTGTAATAAATATGCATGGTATATAGTAAACTTGAATTTAAATCATTCAAGTGAAATAAAAGTGAAGTTTGGATTTGTCGAGAAATTAAAAGGTGATTGAAAATTTTAAATTGTTGATAAAACATGGTTAACATTATTAAATGGTGATGAAGTTTGCTTGGTTAGGCTATGAAAATGGTATGTTGGTTAAGATTTATGAAATGGTTGTGTATGGCTTACATTTATATTGGTAATGCTAATGAAATGTTCATATTATTGAAAGCTAATGAGTTTGTTTGAGTAAGTACAAGTGCGGGAGGCGTTCGAGAGAGTTGGAGTGCGTATATGCGATAATATTAGCTGCTTGCTATTAAAATTTTGCTAAAAAGGTACGCCTACGCAAATATAATTGGGAAATGATATATATATATATATATATATATATATATTGCGATATATTTTGGTTTCCGACCGTATGGGTCGATGTATATATATTTATTTGTATCGCGATATCACGAAAGCTCCTCCATACAGGGGAGACTCCGTCAAAAATTTTCGAAAATTTTGGGAGTTAGAAATCTTTTGGGGTTTTGGGAAAAGTTAAGTAACTTGAGAAGTTATTTTGAAATAACGTTGAAACAAAAGCTTTAGAATATAAATAAAGCAAGTGAGTTTGGATTTGAGCTAAAGAGTTTTGGAAAGTGTATATAAGTTGCAACTAAAGAAGTTTGGGTTAAGTTAAGAATGTAGGAGCATTCTTCTACCTTAGCAAATTTCGAGGACGAAATTTTTCTAAGGGGGGAGGAATGTAACGACCCGGAATTTTGGGTCGCCAAATTTGAACATTTAATTCATTTTAAATGTTGAATATGGATTATAATTTGAATCTTGAAAATAAAAGACTTTGGTTGAGTTAGTAAAATTAGTCAAATTTCAAATACGTGAATTTAATTGGAAACTGAATAATACTAATTTAATATTAGAATTGGGGTAATTAGTAATTTTGAGTGTTAATACGGATAAAATTAGATTCTAAAATTTGTTTTAGGTCTAATTGGATTGGAATTATAATGTGGGATAGTTGAAATGAAATTAGAAGTCGATAGGTTAAATTTGGAATTTTATATAAATTTAATAAGAGAATTTAATATTATAAAATATTGCAATTAATCCGATTTTAGTCCGGAATGAGCCAGAATGATTTTTAATGTGCTTATAAATTTCATATGATTTATTATTAAGTTAACAAAATTTTAAAAGTGAAGTTTCAATTGATTTCGACAATTTCGGAAATTTGCTCGATTTAATAGACGAGTTACAATAGCCTTCCGGGGTACAGTCTCGGAATTTGACGAACCCAGTTCCATTGTATCCGTAATAGTTAGTTATTATTGGATTTCAATTTTCGTAGCAATCGGAGTTGTCGTCTGACCGTGGTAGCTCGAAACGCATCGAAATCGTTTTAATCGGTTTAATTTAAAATTGATCGTTTAATTCCGTAATTCGCACATACGATCAAATTAGCTTATGAAACTTGTTCCATTGTGTCTGAAACACGGAAAAACCTTAGAATCGCCTGTCGGAATGCGTAGATTGGAGGTCGTATGCATAAACTGTTAAATTGAGAAATTATATTAATAAAATAATATTGAACTATATTATTTATTCATCATCGTTCAAAACCCTAGCTCAAAAACGTGAGCCGCCGTTAGGGCTTGTTTCAATGGCCGAAACGCAGCGATTTTCCCCTCTCAATCTCTCTTTATCCTCTCATTAATAGCAGATACTTCCAACACGAAGATGGAAGAGCATGGCGAGCTCTTCACATCCGTACGGCGGCGATTGCGTTTCGATCAACGGAGGGGAAGTTATCGTCGTCGATGTTGCTGCCGTTCGTTCGCGTCTTGTGCACTGGGGGGACGACCGAGTTCGACGTGACTAGGGGCGGTGGTGGAGTAGGCTGCGAGCTTCTCGGTGGCGTTGTCTGATCGATGTAGAGCGAAGCGTAGAGGGAGGCGGTAGAAGCCCTAGGTCGCGTGCGTATGGGTTGTTCGACCTGTGTCTTTCGCGTGCGTGAAGGGGATTGGGGGAAGGAGCTTTCGGCCGTGTTTTGGTGATTATAAAAAAAAATTTGTTTAAATTCAAAATTGAAACTTATAAAATTCAAATATGTCACATACGTTGTCAGATTCAGACGAAACTGGAAACGTTGGACTCGTAGAGACGCGTACTACACGATGGTGCAGATCCGGAGTCATTCCCGGCAAGTAGAAATTTGAGTTAAATCGGACTCCATTCGGTTTAATTTAAATTTCGAACGCTCGTCGAAACTCAAGGTAAGTTATTCTCACTCACATCTGGAATGTTAGCTGATTTAAGTAGTTAATATTTAAATAATTGTGTGATTGGTTGAAATGTTTATTTATATTAGCCTGGATTGATATTTATATATGTGATGTGCTAATATTTGTGGATGCAGGGAAAACAGGTTGGAGGGATCCAAATGGATTCCTCACAATGAAGTAATTATTTTTATAATTGATGATGATGCCTGTTCTATATTGTGATTGATAAATTTTGGATTAGATTGTATTGTGAAATTGTGGGATAAACTATAAGCCCAGAATGCTAAATTATAAAGAAATTTGGAGTTTTAATTATAAAGGAATTAAATCGGGTTTCAAAAGAAATTAATGAATTAATAAATAAGGAATTTAAAAAAATGTAAAAATTAGAATCTGTTTGGATGAAAATTGAAAATTGGTAAATTTGGGATTTTAAATACCGTGGAAAATTTATCAATCGATAAATGTGAAGTATAGATTTCTGAAAGTGAATGCTATGGAAATTATAAATTTGTTTTAAAATAACGATGGGATTATTTGGCAAATGATTCGAAATAATTTTCACCATCGAGATCTTATTTAGGAAATTCATTATATTATTTTCCTTTAATAAATTCTCACATGTTTTATTTAAAAGGTTTGTAAACCTGAATTTTGGAATTGAATTTTCGAAAACGGAAATGTGGTTAAGCTTCGTAAGAAGTTATTTCAACGAGAAAAGTAAATTTATATTAGTAACCATAAAACAAAATTGAATAAATCGACAGAATTTATAAGAAGGATTTTCTGAGATGTTTAAGTGGAAATGAGTTCCTTGGGAAAACCAAGTTCGAGTTTTAAACAGATTTTATTAAAAGGAAGCCTAAAATTCAAACTTATTTAAAGAAGTGTTTTGGAGATTATTGTTTTAAGGTAATTATTAATAAATTAGCGATAGTAAATATTTATAAATGCCTTAGTAATTATTTTTGCAAATGGATGTGTTTAAAAGGCTAGTTTTGACCTAAGTTATTTGGAATTAGTATAAACCTTTTACAACTCTATTTTTAAATTTAGTTTAACTAAAACCTTATTTTTAAGTCAAGTTGTATCTTATAAAATAGTTTTACTTTAAATATTTCGAAATTATATTCTGAGTAAATAACTAGAAGTAAATTTGCATATTTTAAAGTATCTTTCAGTATAAATATTTTAACTGTTTTAAATCTAAATGTTTTGAACTTGGTTATTTCCAATGGGAATTAATGGTAAAGGATTTACCTTGTAAAGGAAGAACTTTGGGAACTGTTTCAAATGAGCTTTGAAAATTGGAAATATATCTTGTAAAGATATTGGGGCAAATAAATAATGTGGGGATTATTTATTGTGTGATGGATGCTTATGGATGTTTATGAATATAAATTGATATTTAAATCACCGACTATCAATATTGGACAAATGCGTTGATCGTTTCGAAGAAACCGGGATCGAGATTTATTTCTCGAAAACCACTTCGATCTGGTTTGTACGTTTTCGTGCGAAAAACGTGTTCGGAGTCGAAGATGGAGCAGTGAAGTGTAAGGGCTAGTCGCTACTAATCCTGAGGATATTTCCAAAATGGATGTAGTAGGAGTAGTGCCTTCGGTTCCGTTCGAACCCGGGACGGACTTGTATGGACGAATGCTTGCGAAACATCGTCAGGTGGGCGATGGGCATTCTAACTGAAAACGTTCTAAAGGTAACGCTTAACCTCAAGCCTCATCAACCGGGAATGGCTAAAACAGGGGAGGTGCAGCAAGGTTAGGTGGGTCATGCCCAAGCAGGACAAGATTTTCCCCTGTCTAGATGTCCCTTTATATTCGGCTTAGTGGGTGGTTGGTCGCGCCAACCACGGGGTTATCTTGTTCGGGACTGTTCAGTAAGGAATGGTTCCGGCCTTGTGTTGCAGCGGAGCGGGCGTACTCCTCGGTACTCTGATCTAGGCCAGATACTGTGACGGGCGGTACCCCAGTAGCCCAGCCATTGGTGGAAATCCATTCTCCCTACGAGCCTTGTACGAGTTTTGTTTGTATTACCCACTTTTGTGGCTAGTAGCTGGAATTTAATAGATGTAACAATTTTGGCTATTTTATAAGTATTTGTAAATAGACCCTATTATAATATCAGAGGATTTATATAAAAAGTGATTTAGCTATCGTAAGGTAAAACCCCGACATGTTTATTTGTGGCGTGGTCTTTCGAGATGCTTTTGTTTTTCAAAGAATTTTGAAACTTTAATAATCAATTTGGATGCATATTTATTATCAGCTAGTATTCCAGACTGACTCGGGTGTTATTTCATTATAATGTTCGGGTCAGACCGAGTATTATTGTTCAGGATAGGTTGTTGTGGAGCAGGTGAGGAGCTGGAGCCGAGACGTATTCTTCGTACTTGTATATATATCCGCTGCTATGATTGTGTGGTATGTCTGATTGGTAATTGTTGATGTATGAGATACTCTGATGATATGATGTATAAACGGTTATAGATTTCAGTTTGTGTAAAGATGTTATTATTTACTATTATATTTTATCCGCTGCGACTGTGAGATTCTGTTATGGTTTAGTTTCTTCTTCTATCTCTTCTTCTTCAACCCCAAATGGTTCGTATTTCTGTGCCACTTGAGTTAATAGAGGTGGAATAATGTTGATTCAAGTGGTACGGATTTGCGGGCTGTCACAAATTTATTGTCGATTTAAAGTGTACAAAAAGGCGGGACGTTACATGGTGCAATTCTAATCACAAGGTATTCATATTTTAGTTTTACTAAGATAAATTACAAACAATCTTTAATTTCTAACCCAATAATATTATAATAATATCCTCCTTTTTATTTAAAATATAAACCGAAGGTAAAATTATTTTTCATTTACCAACTTGTTTAAAACAAAACCTTTTGTACAAAATTAACAAATACACGCTCATATCTAATACTCTCAAAACTCATTTTAGGGTGTCACTTATCCTATCTCTAATGAGTTATCATCCTAGATATTACTAATCCTATTTCTAATGAGACTTATCCCTATCAGGCTTCGGTATTCGCTCAACCAAAAGCTCTGATACCTAATGTCATGGCCCTTTTTTCCATACTCTTTGAGTTGACAATAAACCACAAATGTCCAACTTAAATTGCAATAAAAGACGGAACATGAAGGATAATAAAGCAAAATAGACAGAACAGAATTTCACACGAATGGAACAACATATAAATTAAACAATATCTTTACAGCGGAAAACTTTTAAATATATATATATATATATATATATATATCAGTCTAATTTAAATTTAGCTTGGACAGTTATAAACATCCGTCCTTACAATTGCTGTCAAACATCAAACTAAAACTAAACAAACCACATCAGATAATAGAATATGTCCATATTGAATATCTCTAGCTCTCCTATGAAAACTTCAGTTGTCTTTGACCAAACCTGAATTACTAGGATCTGACCCTATTATTGAAAATGCCCGGATCAGGCTTGATAAATCAGCATGAGGGAAACTCAATAATAAATGACAATGTCATATATCAGCTTTTAGATTAAATCCTTCAAAAAGAAAGAGTATCTCATAAGGCCAGGCCTATACATGAACACGGATAAGTTTTTACCTTATGATAACTAAAAAACTTTTATATCAAAACATTATATATTATTTTTAATGACATCTCTTTGAAATTTTTTGCAAATAAACTTATTATGCTTATCTGAAATGGTTACCCATATAGCATTTCTAGGCTATTCATTACGCCAATACAAACAAAACTATGGGTTCTTATTGGAAAATGGATTTCCATACAATTGACCAGGTGAAGGAACTACCTTTCGACAGTACATCTTTGATGAATGTACCGAGGACCATCACAAAGGATCCTCTACCAACACAAGACCGATCTATCTCCGTAACTAGATAGTACCGAATATATCATCCCCCAATCATTACCGACCTTTAAACCAGATGCCCGAGCATACAAACCACATTAGTTTACATCCCTGAAGTCATAGTAGGAAGATATATATATATATATATATATATAAGGGGATGATCATACCCTAATTGGGAATGACCCACTTAGCCTTGCCGCATCTAACCTTGTTTTGGTCATTTCCGGTTGATGAGGCTTGAGGCAACGATTACCTTTTCTCATAGCACATATCACATCTTTGAATGCCACATTGTCATTTCCATTGACTACTAATTGCCTTCTACAAAAATACGAGCCTTAGGCTCGTATGTCTCAAGGAGGGTGCTAAGCTAAGAGAAATTGTCTTCTCTGTCACCACAGATGTACATTTTTATAAACCAATGTACGTAATCTTTAGAAATGCAATATCAGACAAACGTCTATACAAGTTGTCCAAGAACAAGACAAACCGAAGGTACTTTCCTATACCACTAGTAGCGGGTAGTCCTTGCAATTCGAAAAATCTCCACAACGAGGAGACCACTGCTATAAATAACTCTATAATGGGAGCTACCCAGAGCATGTCAACAAGCAGTCCTCACGCTATGAAGATCCACGGTTTTCAATAATCATCTTCAACATGTCTTCACATTCGAACGTATACATTGGTTCGAAGTGGTTTTTCAGATAGGAATCACCCAAACCCGATATCGGTTCCTTCGAAGCTGATTATCGATAAAAAGTGAATATCACTGTACAGGATTTATTAAGTCTCTTTTCACTTTAATTCTTTTCAGATGTTTTCGAAATCTCTTTCTTTTAACTTAGAATAGTTCTAAGTAATTTATTCTTTTACTTTGGATAATATCTCAAATTTCCTTACTTAACTCTCGATCCAAATTTCTTAACTTTAGGCGGGTCAAAAACAATGTTATTTAAGAAATCGTACTTAAACCCTAAAATCAATCTTAGCAAACATTTTTAGTAAATAGGATCATAAAAATCATTCTAATTTTACTCATTACCAATTTCCGTATTCAACAAGTGCTATGGGCAGAATAAAGGTGAAATTGCCTTTTAAATTCCCAGAATAGGACGAGTTCCCTCTTCAGCTTTTAATACCGAGTATAAGAAGTGAAATCCAAGTCGTATTTTGTTCATTTTGGTGATTGCTAATTTTTTTAGATAATACCAATCTTCTTTTATTTCATAAAATTAATACAATCTTTTTAGAGCATTCGGGCTTTCCTTTCGATCTGTTTTACCCCTCGCCTAAAAAGAGAAAACAGAGGCCAGGTAAGTGTAGGGCACTAGTTTCTCCATCCCTAACCTTAGTTAAACACCTTGTTTTATCTTCACTGATCTCACAGGCAGGACAAATGTACTAGTCATTTCCGCATACTCAGTTATCAACTTTATTTTGGAAATGATTTTAAATATTCCAAGTTATATTTTAAACACTTAGTTTACCTTTTAAAAACATTCACAATTGATTCAAGGAAAAAATGTCATGTTTAAACTCATATTCAAAAGGTTATAAAATTCGCAGCATAAAAGTGCTGTGGAAAGTGCTATATAAGCTTGATTGATTTAATCAACTTTTTAATACTTTAAAAATTATATTTTCCAAGCCAAATTTCTTTTAAACCATTTAAATGGATTTATCAAATTTATTCCATATTTTATCCATAATTAAAAGCGTTCATTTAAACTGATTTCCCGTTATGGTCACTTAACTATATTAATGCGATTTTTCTAGAAATTTGATTTGGATGTATTTCAAAATCTACTAAAAATATTTTGATTTTCTTTCATCTTTTAGAAGATATGGATATAATAGTTCGGAATTTTCTTATCTCGAAGAATTTCGAGCTATATTCCACTTTATACCCTCATCTGAACTTTTCGGCATGAAATCGCGAACAACCGTTGCGCGACGCTCCTAGTTTTAACTTATTTTTCAATACTTGAAATAATCTATTCGAATTGAATTTTAACATTATAAAATCATTATAAATCATTTTAAATCAATATTTTTACTTTTTAAAGTATTTAAAAGGAATTTTTACCATTTCCATATTATAATATTATTATATTCCTATTATTTTTAAATTCTAGTTTCAATTCAATTTCAATTCTAACTTCAAATTAAACTCAATTAAGACGTAGATTTCAAATCTAATTTCAATATAAACTTTAATTCAACCTTAATTTCACTTTCAATGTCCAAAATCGATTTCAAATTCAATTTCACTATTCATCTTAATTTCAATTTCAATCTAACTATCATTTTAATCCAGTTTCACTTCAAATTTCAAATTCTCTTTTATTTTTACTTTAATTTCAATTCTAATTGAAAAGAGACTTATTTTTTGAAAGTATCTCATATCACCAAATTGGGTCTTTTAAACAAAGGGATCATTTAATCAATGATGATAGAAATTTGATGTTCATATTAACATCATAACTATACAAACAATCATATGACATTAACATATTCGGTAAATGTCATAACATTACTATGGATTATCCAACATTCAAATAATTATTCAAACATCCATATCATAAAAACGATGATTATCTATCATAGAAAATCGACTCAAAAATTAATATAAATCAAATAGCGGTGAGAATTTTCTCGCCTTCATATCCACTTCGTCAAACTTTTACGTGAGATACGCGTCTCTCGAGTTAACGTGCTATTTGCAAACGTCTCGAATTCGTCGCTTTCCTTTCCTTCTCATTTTCTTTTCTTTCTTCTCTTTTCTTTTTTATTTTATGTATGTGGCCATGGGGTTGAATGGAAGGTACGGCTTTTGAGTGGGGTGTGTGTGGCTTAGGGTATGGCTCGGATTTGTCCAAGGAAAGGGGTTATGTGCATGTGTAGGAGGTATGGACTCGGGTAGGGGTTAGTTGTGCTCGGCCGTGGCTTTGGATGGTGGGTGTAAGGTGTTGGAGGCTTTGAGGAGGCGGGTAGATGGTGTAGGAGGTGGGTACGGCTTAGGGAAGTGGTATTGGGCCGAGGTGGAGGAAGAAATGGGTGAAGTTATGGAAGTGGAAGAGAGGTAGGATGCCATGGATATGGAAGTGGAGAGGATGAAGAAGAAGATGGAGAAAGTGAAGAGAAAGGTAAAGAACGCAGTGTGCAAAAATGAAGGGTATACATGCTTTATTTATAGTTGAAGTTTTACAACCAAATTACCATATTATTCTTAACCAAAAAGACCAATATGCCCTCTATATCAAATCAAACTTTATCTCCCCTTTCGCACTTTCCAATGTATGATTTTGATTTGTTATTAATGTTGAAATGTAGTGAATTAATGTGGAATTGATATGTTTATTTGATTTTGTACTTATGACATGATTTCTTCTCTTTTTCTTACACTTTAAAAATGTTAATTGATCATTTTGCACATTTTCCATAAGTGATATGACTTAAGCATTAATGGTGATGGAAATGAGTGTAAGGAGATGTAACGACCCATAAATTTTTAATAATTTTTAATTTATTTTATAACGAATTTAATTGAATATTTGTGAAATTTTATAATAATTAGAATATAATGTTCATGTTTTTAGAATACGTATATTTAAAAATAGCAGGTTGTAAGTTTTCAATTAATTTTATCAAAGTTTATTTCATTGTGAAATTCTATTAAATTCAAGCTAGCTAATAATTTGCTGACAATAAAATTTATTTTCAAGCCTGAATATTTTTCTATAAAAAAATTTCTAAATCCTCTTCTGAGTGAGACGTCATCCTTCGTTTTTCCAAATTCGGACGTCTACTGCTCCATTTACCTTATTTCTGACAAATTTTGCAGCATTTTGGTACCGATCATCGACTTTTGATCGGATGATCATACCACTGATACCTGTATACCGTTGTGATTGCCTCGACGTGCTGATCTCAATAGTATATTTATTTCTGTATTTTGAAAACCGGTACGTGACGGAATCTGTAAAACGTCGACCCGTATCGGTATCCGTTTTAAAACTTTTGGTTTCCTTTGTCTGTTCAAACTTGTGACGTGCTTCCCAAACAAATAAATTGCTTTATTAAGTTTTCAAATTAATGCTTCTAGACGTTTGCTATGTCATTGCTGTATTTTGGGTGATAATGTTTTGAACGTTGATAAAAATAATTAATCTGCATAGTTTAATAGGCTATGAATTGAGATCTAGGAAAGAAATAAATATAAAAAGTATAACCTGACAAATAATAAAAATTGCTTTAATTGCACTGTTGATTTTGAAACGTATAAAATTCTATACGTTCTTTACGCATCCATTCATTTCTTTTATTTCTTCCTTTACGTTTCCTCTCTTTACTGATATATACTTACTTCTTTTATCTCTCCTATCTACTACAAAAGGCAACCCACTTCTTTGTGAAATTAAAAAAAAATTCCTTCATCCCTGAACCCATCAAAACCACCTCTGCACGTCCCCTCTTTCGTCCTCTCCCCTCTTCCTTCTTCTCCCTGTGATAACCGCAGCCATCTACCGAAGCCTCACCCCACCACTCCTCCTCACCATGTAGCAACGTCGCCGCCACCTTCCCCTCTCTTGCCGAACCACCTCTTCCATTTCAGGGGCCTCCAAACCCAGTAGCAACGCCTCCGACCAATACCCGTGCCCTAGCATGAGTCGGCATCTCCCACTTATCAACCTCCTCTGCCGTGAAGCCTGCCCTCCCTCTCGGTTTGCATGAGTTTGCGTTCCCTGTTCAATGCCTCCTCCAATCCTTCTTTCATACACAGGTACATATATATTGCCATATTTAGAGTGGTTCGTACCTGATGCTTGTAGCCGCCATTTCCTCCAAACGTATATGTATATGTTTTATTTTTCTATCGATAGCTTATTGCATATATAGTATATATAAGCACATTCAGTTTTATAGGGGGTTTATGTTAATATTGTTTTACAGTACAATTAGGTGAGAGTATATTAATAGCATATGTGTGTCAGGTAGTATGTATGGTATATGTTATTTAAGTTGTAGAGTAGATAGGCGAGTATGAAAAATCTGTGTGTATAGATAGGTATTTTAAAGACAAAATCTATCTATGTTATATATATGGGACAGTTTGTTTTATGTAACAGTTAGTTTATGGTTGATCGTGGTTTAAAATATACACGGTAATATTTAAAGGAGTTGTATTGCGTGAAGGTTAATATTTAAGGGAGGATCTTGGAATAGCTTAATGTAGCTGGTATGTAAGTCAATATATAAACGGTTGGGTAAGTCTAGAATAATAGTTTATATGTGGGTTTGCGTCAGTTAAATGTTGGGTTATATGATCATTTATATATACATGTATATTTTATATAGGGAGTTAAGTTCTTTGTTTCATACTTTGTTTTCAGGCATACGCATTCTCTAGTTTAAACATTGTTTTCATTAGGACTCATATAGCATACAACGCTTGTAATATACATATTAATTCTAGCATTAAATTTTAGTATGTGTTGAAATCAAATATTGATCGTATGGGAAAATGTACGTTTGAATTAAGATTAAAATGCATGTATAAAGTTTTATTTTGAAGACGATTGTTTTCTATATTATTTTAATATCGGTCTTGAATCAAACCATTGATTTTAATGAAATAATAATAATATATATATTTTTCGTTTATTTCAAGCTGATGTGATTCGTTTCCATCAATTTCTATTATCAAATTTGCCTATCTATATCTGGCTATTGATTTGTTTTCATAAATTTCATATTTTTCCAGCCGTGTTTTGATCGTCAAATTTGTATTCATCGTGCCGTGCCTTGGAATTCACGTTCGATCAACAATTCGCTTCCATTCTCGTTCATCTCTCTAGCCTCGAAAGGTGAGCAATCACTCACGATTTAACATTCTTATATTTATTAAATTTGATTTCAATTGAAACGACAATTGAAATATGTTGTTATTAGTTATTTAAATTGTTTATATGCTATTATTTGTAACTGTTCACCTGTGGGATATGACACCATATCATGTTGTTTATATTATACTGTTATTGATGATATATGCCTGTTATATTATTATTATATGTTATCACTCTGCAAGTTTCCTGTAGTTTAGAATTCACTGTGGGTTGAAATGATACATACCCGAACGGACTTTAGAATAGGAGTATTTCGTTATGAGTTGAAATGATAGACCCAAGCGATTTTAATTTAATTGAATTTGGGATTACGGGTTGAAATGATATCCACCCGTATATATTTAGTGTACGGTTTGAAATGATAAATATCCGTAGCACTTGACCATATTATAGGAAATATATACAGACACCGTTGGTCCATATATACAAAAATATTTTGAAATAAATTCATTGTTTTGGAAAGAAATATATGGTCTTAATAAATATTAATTCTTAAATTATTATATATAAAGGGTAATGATATATATATATATATAGATTTAATAATATTTAATTCAATTAAGATTGATTTAATACATAAATTATGTTAATTATTTAGGTAAATTATAGTTCAAATAGAGTTTTGCAATAATTGGGATAAATTAAGATTGGGAGATAAATTTGAGTTTATTAAAAATGGTATTTAAATAAGGATTTATTTAATTAAATCAATTTGAAATTTTGAATGGGAAATTTAAGGGTATGATTTTGTAACTGGATTTTTGATGTAAGTGATTTAATGAATATTTCACGTTTAAATATATTAAAGAAAATATTGAGTAAAATGTAATTAAGGTTACTTAAATGATATTGAATCTAATAAGGGAGTATTTCAAGACTAAATAATAATGAGGTTAAATCGAGATCTATATGAAACTGTTATATTGAACTTTTAAATATTAAAGCCTTGAACTATATTGGAATTTAAATGGTTTATTTTGAGATTCGGATCTGTATTTGAAATAAATATAGTTGAATTCGTTATTTAGAAACTAAATTGAATTTAAATTGATAAATTAAGATTGGATTTAATTTGAATTGGAAGGCCGGGTTGATGTTGAAACAATTGGTTAAGTTGAGGAAATTGAAAATACTTTACTCTATAAATTATTTAATATATATATAAATACTATTTTGGGAAATGTAGAGATATTTGAAGTGAAAATGATATTTGGTTTTGAAGTATAAATTAAGTTGAAAGGACTACGGTGTTATAGTGTATATTTCTACCTTGTAGATAGTTCCATGGACCCTTAGAGGATGGTTATCCCAAACATCCTTTAAGTTACTTGTATTTCAGTTGATATTTCACTTGAGTTGGATTTATTGATATAAGAATGTTAATCCTGACTCGAGTGTTTTGTGTTTTGCTTTACGCTCGGGTCAGACCGAGTGATACAGCATTAGAGACTCACCTTTGGAGTTCGGAGCTTCATTTGGAGATCCAACTATCGACTCAGATTCCAGTCTTTCCAGATGATTGGTTCAGAGAAGTCATCTGTTGCATTGGAGACTTCACTGCCTTTGAACTATTCGGTTGTATTTTATTTCTAACTCTAATATATATAGTAGCTTCATGAGCTACTATTCTTTATCTATTCCGCTGCATTATATTACTCTGTGTCTGTGATCTGTGATGTTATATTTACTGTATATGTTGAGTTTGCCAAATTTAAAATTAACAACACTGTATTTTGAATTATTCAAGTCGGACATGTATGGTTTTATTGTCGATTTGAATGGTCCAAAATAGCGGGTCGTTACAGGAGATGAAAGGTGATGGTAAGTTTTCTTTTTAATTACTTAATTTTTAAGTATGCTTATTTAATTATATTATGAAAATATCTTAGATATTTTCTTATATTTTGATGTGACTAATTATGATGTTTTTAAATGTGTGTTAATATGTGTTAAAATCATGTTAACAAAGGTGCGACAGCGTTGCGGCAACTTATTTTTAACAAAACATTGATTTTTGACAAAACGTGTTTCGATCACATTTTGACGTTACCGTTAAGTTATATATTGATGTAAAGCAAACTTAAAAATGAACTTTTTTCTACTTTTAAATAAATTAAAACATGTCCCTTTATATTTAAAATCATATTTAAATAATATCAAAACCTCCAATTTTACAATGTATGTAAAACTGACAAAATGCGACAAATTTTGGTTATTTTTGTAAAATGATTATTAATATATTTTTAAATATTTTATTATCTTTATTAAATGTTTTTAATTAGATATATATTTTTAAATAAATATTTAAAACTATTTATTTAAGCCTTTATTTATTTTTAACAAAACTTAACTTTTGCTGATTTGTGATAAAATACAAATTTATGCTTTTTAATTATTAACCGTAAGAATAAGTAATTTCTTCATTATAATTTATCATATATTATATATTTATTAAAGTTTTAAATTCTTTTAAATTTAAAATAAATAAAATATCTCATTTTCGAAGTAGCGAAATTAAGGGTCGTTATATTACCTTCCTCGTCAAGGAACTGAAATTTGTTATTAGTGTTAGCACGAAAAGACATTTTAATGTAAAAAATTTAATGCATTCATCCCTCTAAATAATACATCTTCCTTCAGTTTTTTGTCTCAATTCTGTAGCTTTGAGCTAGAGGGCCTCCTTTAGTTTGCCTTGCATGAGGCAATACTCCTTCTACAAATCATCATTTGTAGGTTCATTATCAACGCTGTGGAATAATTGTTTACATTGGTTTTGCAACTTATTGATTTGATAATTCTCCCTGGGTCTGCATCTGTTCCATTCTGTGAATCTACATTTGATAGCTATAAATAGTTGGACATGTTGAATACTCTACGTGCCTTCCTCCAAAATAAAGTCACACAAATTAATAACTTTAGTATAACCATTAATTAGATGTCAATCATTAGCATAACGAAAGGGTTTGCCTTTTTCAAGATTACTTTTGTAACGATCCTGAATTTTGAACAATTTAATTTGTAAATATTTAATTAATTTTAAATATTTGAATGATGGTTTGGTTTGAATTCCCAATATAACTATGAATTTGGCGATTAAATTCTAGAATTTAATCTATCGGAAGTTGAATAAAAAAAAATTTGAATCTTCAATTTTAAGCTAATTAAAAGAAAAAAAATATAATTTTCGACTATAACGATTCCGAATTTTAATTTATTTTAAATTGAAAACTGATTTAATTCTTGATTTAAAATTGTTAGATTCATTGGTTAATCGATTTGAGTTTTTCCAAATTCAAATAAATTATGTTGTTTATTTATGAAGAGATAGTCTCTTTTATAAATTGTTTTGAGTTAATATTTAGTTAATGAAGGAATGACAATTATAAATTGTGCCTAATTGCTGTTGGAATTTTAAACGGTTGAATTCCTCTAAAATTGAGTTATAATTCTTTAATAATTTGATTAAGGAATTAGGTGGGCTTTACAATTTTCTTAGCCCATGGTTTTGCTTAGTGCTGTAATATTATCTAAGGCTATACTCGATCCCCTCTCTATTTTCATTCGCAACCCTAAATCTTAAACACACGAAAGAGAAAAAAATAAAAAAATGGCGACTTCGTCTTTCTTCTTTGTCCCTCTTTCCAAAATTAGGGCTTTCAGCTTCGATCTGCTCGATTGACTTCTTCGTCTCTGCTTCAATTGCTTCGATCGATTCTTTGGCCTCGTCAACATAAGGTGAGTGATTATTTATCGCTCACATCTAATTTCATTCTTCAGTCATTCGAGTTTTGTTTTAATGTTGATGATTTTGATTTGTTTTGGTTCAACTTATATTTACCACGGCACTGATTTTGTTTGAGTTCTGCAAACTTGATTTTTGTTGGCAACCTACAGTTTCTTCACTTATATCATTTTTTTAACTCGATGCTTGATATTGACCATTATAATTGTGACACTATCATTACACTTGGGGATTGTTTGATTCGACCTGCAGTTGTTTTCGATTTCAACTTGATTTTTTGAATCTTTAGCACCTTTGTTCATCCCTGTAGCAGTTGGATGTACATGGCATTGACTTGAGATTTTACTTAACTATTCAGTGCTTCACTGTTGCACTTCTTTATGTTGTTACTAATGGTCCATATTATTTGTAAGGTTGCTGTCTTGATTCATTCCATTCCATCTATACTTTGTAGTTGATTCACTTAGTCTCCCTTTGTATTATTCACTATTGTACAGTTTGCATGTTCATGTAGCTCCACTGATCCATTTTGTTGCACATTACTCCGGTTTATTTAAGACTATATATGTGCATACATACATATGTATGTGTGTGTAACATCCCGCTTTTTCGCACACTTTAAATCGACACACGTGCCAATTCAAACCATACGGAAGGGCGGATTGTTATGGGGTAAATAAGAAAAACAGAGAAGAAAAAAACTAAACAGAATCTCACAGCGGAAGGATAAAATATAATAATCAAATATACAGTTTATAAATCTGTTTACAAAACCATTTATATAATACATATCAGAGTTACACATACCAATAACAATGCAGTGGAACAGTGTGTAGTGCACTAGTATAAATAATAATAATAATAATATAAATCTTCGTCTTCGTCCTCTAGAGCTAAATCTTCCAATCCTGAAACGCTCGGACTGACCCGAGCGAATTTGAAAAGACAAAAACACTCGAGTCAGAACTAAAAGATCTTATGTGAGTTAAATTAACAGAAATAAATATGAGTGCAGTAACTCAAGAGATGCTCGGGATTTACATCTCCTAAGGATCCGTTAAACTATTTACTATGTAGTATATTGCGCTATTATAATAGTGTGTAATTGTAAAATAAACTTACTTTTAAATAGAGTTAAGGCTTTACATTTTCCACCTTAACACATTATATATTCCCATAGTTTATACAGTACCGTAATCTCCCCGTACTGGGCGTCGTCAGAGGGCATTCCATAGGTATGGTACAAAACCAAAATCGTATAAGGCGCGCTAGGGTAGGTGACACGGCACAACTAGGCAATGCCAGGGTAGATATATCAATTGCTATCCGGGCTGATGGAAACGCATAGCCGCAGCTACCGCCCACCTCGAACAAACTCCCCCAAAATCAAAGTAAAAGTGGCCACTGAAACAATCCAAAGTCAAAGTATAATATCGAAGAGGAGTGTCCGATCAGAGGAATGACCTCATTGGCCCGAGAATCGCTCATGTTTTAGCCACCTTATGCCAACTCACGGGAGTCGGGTCCACGTATTTACCTTGCAGGAAACACCGCCACCAACCTACTTCATTCTGGAATCTCCACCGCGTACACGGTTGTTAAAGTGGTTTTCGGAGTTGGCAGGGAGTATGACAACTTTCGACCCCGGTCTCTTCAACAACCAAACGTTATTATAACACCGCGGCCATTTAAAATAATTATACTTTAAAATCAGAACAAAATCCATTTTAAACCCATATAAATACGATATCGTTTATATTTTTAAAACCCCAAATCAATACGATATCATTTAGACCCAAAATCATGTAATGTCATTTTATTTTCCAATATATATTCTTTTCCAAAATCATAGGGTTTCCAAAGTGAAATATTTAGAAATCACAACTCTTGTATATAATAATTCCAAATCATACTACCTTGAAAATCATAACTTCGAAACAAATTTCCATCTCTTAAATGGTTAAATATTAAATTACTTTATAAAACACAATAGCTTCTCTAGATTTCACAAATCAATTTCAAATATCGATTTAAACTTCCAAATACCATTTCAATTCTTATGTTTCAAAGCTTTAAATATTTCACCATTTCAAAACAAACTCATTTGACAATCCCATATATATTAAATTCAATTACTTCTTATTTAGACTTGAAATGTTTGCTTAATGAATTCAATATAATTTAAGTAAAACCTTTAACTTCACATAATTGGATAATCTTTCAATTTTATTAAACTTGATATATTCATTTAAATCACTCTACACAAAAAAATCAAGTTACAAAAATCATACCCTTTAAAAATTAATAACCTTTTTATTTAATTCCAAATTTTACTCAAAATTCATCTTCCGACCTTATTCTCATTTAAGTCAATAAAACTCCAGAACTTAAATTTTAAATAAATGCTTAATTGTATTTGATCTTAAAAATCAAACTTTATTTTATACTTCAAAATAATTTATACAAAGCTTAAAACCGGAAATTACTATATATAAAAACCTTTATTAATAACCAAATCAAAAACCCATAAACCATATATATATAGCTTTGCAAAAACCATAGAAAAACATTTCAAAAATAATTTTATATATTTACCGTGGTGCCTGTATATAATTTTCTATCCTATGGTCAAGTGATACGGATGTTTATCATTTCAATCCGCAATTTAAAATGAAAAAAATGCGGTTATATATCATTTCAAACCGCAATCCCGAATTGAATGAAATGCATAGCAACTTGCAATTAATAAAATTAATCATCCATACATCCATCAAATCAAACATCCATTTGTCACAGTCATCATCCAATTTCAAACAATCATCAATACATAGCAGGTGATAAATAATGGTATCAATTATCAGTTTATACTCAAAATAAATTTAATAACGGTTAATTGGCAGTTTATATGCAAAAATAAACGTAAATTTAACTGGCAGTTAATATGAAATAAAAATTTAACATAACTATGTTTGGCAGTTAATATGCAATTAAATAAATTCTAACTGTCAAATTTATATGCAATAAAAGAAATTAACAGTTATATTAAATGAATGCGATTTATCAGAGATAATGAATAAAACATGCCAAACAGTCGTAGATAAATTTCTACTCATATCTAAAATTAATTTAACAAACACAAGAAATTTTAGAAATTGTGAGTGGGTTAAAACACTCACCTTTTTGAATTTAAATCTAATTTAAATCCGATTTAAACCCAAAATTCGACATTCTCCAAATCAGTCCAAACCAGCGTCAATGGATCTGAAATTTAATTACAATCCTAACAAAAGAAATTTCACGTGAATCGGAGATCGTATGAAAAAGATATTCAATATAAACGATTTGAAAACAAAATAAAATAAAAATAAAACAAAACCTAAATAGAGCCACGTCATCTCCTTCTCCCACCCCTTTCTCACGCGTTTTCTCCTACAGACCGCGCGGATATTACAGAACCCATCAAGCTCCAGTCTCCTCCCCTTTGACCGTGAATCACGACCACCTCGGACCACTATTCGACAAGCCGCTTACGCCATTGCCTTTCCTGCATCGAGCCGCTTCCCCCTATGCCAGCGCGCGCCTCCCTGGTGGCCGCCGCCGCCGCCTCCAAGCTAAGGTTTTCAAACCCTAATTCGCCAATTCCAACTGCCTCCGGTCGTCTTAGCTCACGAGACCACTGTCAAACGACTCCACAAGCCTTCCTCCACAAAACCCAGAAAGCAATTGCTCGATTGTCGCCTCAATCGATAACGCCCAATTTCATGCTTAGGGTTTCGAAATTCATGCCTTTGACCGAAATTTTAGGTTGACTCGAGCCTCAAATGCACAAACAGAAACTGCGCGTAGATTCGTATTGATGAAAACTGCAACACAAAATTTTTTGGAATTTTCTGGGAACTTTGAATTTTTATCTGATTTGAATTTTGAATTTGGATCTAGAATTTCATCCATTGAGGAAGAGACAGAGTTGAAGAAATGAATGTACAGCAAAAGAGAATAGAATGGAGGCTAGGGTTTATAATCGTCTATTTAAAGATAGATCGCAAAAGAATAGGTGTGCACGAATTTTAACGTGCAAACGGAAGTGGTCCCAAAAGATAAAAAATATTAATTACACACGTTACGGATTTAGGAAATAAATAAATTCCTTATCATTTACATTTTATTTTAAACGTATTTAAAAATGTAAATCTAGACGTTTCGTTTACGTTTCAAAATATATCCACAATTTTATTAATTTCTCCACTTCCTTATATTTAGAAATTGTAAATTAAGTTTTCAAAAACCTATTTTTGATTTTCAAACTTCTATATACTCATCTTTTACCAGTAATAAGGATGCACTAACATTTGTTCATGGTTTCACCTTATTATCCTCAAATTCCATTTTAATTTTCAATAATTACAATTGTTGAATGTTGATACTTTAATTAAATTTATACATCTTGCTTTCTGTAATCTATATCAACAAATGGTCCAATTATAAATAGAATTAGCATTAACTTCATCTTATAGAATTAACTACTCAAATTACAAAACAAATCTACGCTAACTGCACGATTTAAGTCAATTAATTGTAATTGAGTCTACATTAAATGTTATAAATTATAAATTGGAACCTCAATAAATTCGCTTATTGATTTAAAATCTTTCTATTCAGTAAATAGACACTTTTATGGGTATAAATAACATTTGAATTATAATACATATCATTAGTGCGTGCTTCATTTCTTTTAAACTCCCCTTTATTAACTAGAACACATTAACCAAAACAAAATAATTAATTTAGATTTATTTCAATCGATTTCCATTCTTAACTTAACATACTCAAAATGGTTAACCTAAATAATTGTTACCCTTTTACATTCAAATTCACTTACAACCATCATTACAACAATGTTGCCATAGATTTAGATTTAATTAAATAAATTAGATAAATGGGTAAAGTTTTGTAATTATCACTAATGCCAAATATATATGCATTAATTACTACTTATTATTATGAATTCATTTATTAATTTACTAGTTGCCTTTGTCTTCTTATATCCTATTTACTACCAAACTTTCTATTTAGTTATAGTTTATAAATATATAAATGCGTAGGCAAATCAAGTTCTTGTCCTTTCTGTTATTCCAATTTAAATCGGGTATGTGCAAATAAATTGTTTATTAACTTATTCTTACAAAATTATTTGCATACATTCAGTTACACCTAATTTAATGCATTGATTTTCATTTATAAATTAAAGGTTTTCCTTTAAAAGCTTTTATTACTAACCATACTCCAACCTCTACAGGACATTGATTTATTAAATTTGCATTTATTATGCATACTTTTAGCAACTCATATATACTTTGCGTCTATTCCCCAAATTTCACATTCTATTGTTACATAAATTTGCATTGATTACTATTTATTATTATTGCTTTACTGATAAATTAGATATTTGCATTGGTTTTGCTTATGCTAAATAAATTTCCCATAATAAATAAGGTTTCAAAACAATCAATAACATTTCCTTAGCCCAAACCCCGCTTACCAATTATTTTCTTTCAATAATTCATGTTGCTATATATACGTACATTTACACTTTATAGTTATTCTAATATACTTATTCCAACACTCTTAACCCTTATCTTTACGTTCACCCACTTGTAACATAAATTTTTATTTTCAAATTTATTCCCATTTACGGTTAATCAATGTTATTTTACATTAACCAATTTTAATATTCACCTTAAATTTCACATCTTCAAAGTATATCTAGGAAAAATCTTTCCACCACTTAATTTACTGAATCTTATGCAGTCTTACTATAAATAGGTTTTAAATTACCATTACTGTACATTCAATTACTATCCAAAGTATTTATTCATAAATCAATTCGATATATACGTTTGTTTCCTTCTATTTGATTTATACCTAGTATACACTTTCCTAAATCCTGTTTCATTACCTTCATTAAATGGTTATCGCATTGAGATCAAATTTATTAGCTTATATCGCATTATTACCATTAATTAAAATTGGCTTACAATTTTTTTTATTCAATACTCTAAATAAATAACATATTATTCCATAATTACTCTTGTTTTCACATATTCCATTCAAAAATTAAACCACAATATTTACATTATTTTATTGAATTGGAAATCTCATTTTAAATTGTTAACTTTTAATAAGAACAAATGGCAACACCAAATTCCTAACATTCATTTTATTAAAAATTATGGAAAATATGACAAATTTAGTTAACGAAATTTTCGGGTCGTTACACTCTCCCCCACTCAAAACTTTTCGTCCCCGAAAAGGACAAGAAGGGTGAAGAAAGAATTAAATAACAATACATCTTATTCAAAATATTTAACTTATAAACAGTAATTTACTATATTTATTACCTTAAATAAAATATACCCGTTTTATAATCATTGTATCCTTTTATACTTAAATAATTAAAGTTTGGAAAACATTTTCAACATAATTCTAAGTCCAAAATTTACGGAAAATTTTGGCAGAGTCTCTTTTGTACGGAGAGGCTCGGGAAAATATAATGCCAAAATATAACAAAGTATCATATAGAATATCCAAAATAGTATATCCCAACACGGGAAAATATATAAAAATAGCGCTACAAAACGTAAACCGGGAACATACCTATTTGTTGGGTAAATTACGCTTAATTTATGGAAACAAAAGCAGTAACAATTGCTTCCATACCTGCATTTCATTTATATAATCTAAAAAGGTTAACTATTTATATAAAGTGAAATATTTTCATGGTTTCAACTACTAACAACAATAAATACACAATCATCAATTTCGACAAACAGTATACACAACAAAACAAAACAACCATTCAATCAAACAAGCAAATAGTTGTTCGGGTTCAAAACTTGAAATGGTACGGAATGAAAAATAACTATCCAGTGCATCATTTACTCAACGGTCTTAGATGGGACAAAAATAGATTATTTATTCATCCAACAACTTCAAATTTCCTTACCCAGCCAACTATAAAGTAAACAATATCGATTTAAACCAACAAATCAATTCAACTTATATAAATTCATTACATACTTTAATTGTTTGATTTCCTTTCTTTTATTCAACCCACATAAATTTTCCTTTTTATAATTTACATTTATTTCTAACAAACTTCAAATTTTATTTCTCATTCAATGGTTGTTTCCTTATTTCTACTTATTACTTACCATTATTCATTTTTATTTTATTTAGGTTATGTAAGTCTCTTTTATTTGTATTACATTTAATGCACTTCTCAAATTCAATCATTTATTAAATGCTTACATGCTATTATATTAAATTACAGTAACCCTTTTTTAATTGCACTTAAATTCTTAACCTTATAACCTCCATTCTTATAAATAAAGGATTTTATTAATTTATTACCTACTTTCCATTTTATTCAACTAGTAGCATTTAAATCATACTAAATTTTATAACCATACACATCAACCCTTATTTATCAAAGAGTTTCGTTTTATCTACTTAAGTTTAAAATCACCTATTTATAATACTTACCTTTAATTATGGTAAAATTTCAATTATAACTTAAGTTTATGCCATTAAATTCTCATTTATAATAGCAATTCATTGAATACTTCATTACCTACTTTTACTTGTACAATTTGATTACATTCCCTATTAAACATTTCAACTTTTAATATTTGGTAAGTTATATATGTTTTTAAGAATATACTTGAAAGTTATACAAGTTTCTCATTTCCTATGGTAAATTTAACATTTAATAATAATATTCTTTATTTCATAAGTTATAATTTCAACTTTCATTTAAGACCATTTTTAACCTATCATTAAATCTCTTATTTCCTTTAGAGGTTTTAATTTATTACCTATGTTTCGATTCACTACAATAATTGAAACAATTAATTAATGGAAATTTAAGAATTTAATACCGGGTTAAATTTTCACTTTATTTTAAAATAATAGATAAATATATTCTTACAACTTATATATCTCTAATTATTTTAAAACAATTTAAAATTTAGATATTTTAAAAATGAATCTGTAGTAGAATTTACTACAGTGGCTTTTCCCCTTCGAAACTCGAAAATGAAAGTCGATGATGCGGCCGCCATCACCGAAATTATTTTCCAGCGACAAAGAGGAAAGTACAAAACTTATTTTCTCCAAAAATCTTCTTTAAAACAATTTCTCTTAAATTATATTAAATATTCATATCAGAAAATACTTATAACAATTATATTCCAAAAATTTTACGAAAAATTCCAAAACCCGGATCTTAAGTCCTAAATTTCCAAATTTCGTTTATCTTATTTTTAAATCTTATTTCTATCATTATTCAAAACCTTCATTACCTAACAACCAATCTATTACAACCAAATATATATATTATTTTGAAAAATTATTTTATAGAAACTATAATAGGTAAAATTATTTCATTCACCTATATTAAAACAAATATTATGTCAGTCTGTCCTATTAAGTGTTTAGAAACCCCTATTGATGTCACAGCGTCCCATGCATCAACTAGAATTTATAAAATACAAAACGGAACAGATTAACACAATATCAAAATCTTTTTATAACACTAACAAATACGCTCTCTCATATATACACTCAGCGACTCCCATAGGGTATTACTACCTTATTAACAAAGAGTCAAACCCCACAAAGCCAAGGTTTATCGCTAAACCAAAGCTCTGATACCAGATGTAACATCCCGCTTTTTCGCACACTTTAAATCGACACACGTGCCAATTCAAACCATACGGAAGGGCGGATTGTTATAGGGTAAATAAGAAAAACAGAGAAGAAAAAAAACTAAACAGAATCTCACAGCGGAAGGATAAAATATAATAATCAAATATACAGTTTATAAATCTGTTTACAAAACCATTTATATAATACATATCAGAGTTACACATACCAATAACAATGCAGTGGAACAGTGTGTGGTGCACTAGTATAAATAATAATAATATAAATCTTCGTCTTCGTCCTCTAGAGCTAAATCTTTCAATTCTGAAACGCTCGGACTGTCCCGAGCGAATTTGAAAAGACAAAAACACTCGAGTCAGAACTAAAAGATCTTATGTGAGTTAAATTAACAGAAATAAATATGAGTGCAGTAACTCAAGAGATGCTCGGGATTTACATCTCCTAAGGATCCGTTAAACTATTTACTATGTAGTATATTGCGCTATTATAATAGTGTGTAATTGTAAAATAAACTTACTTTTAAATAGCGTTAAGGCTTTACATTTTCCACCTTAACACATTTATATATTCCCATAGTCTATACAGTACCGTAATCTCCACCGTACTGGGCGTCGTCAGAGGGCACTCCATAGGTATGGTACAAAACCAAAATCGTATAAGGCGCGCTAGGGTAGGTGACACGGCACAACTAGGCAATGCCAGGGTAGATATACCAATTGCTATCCGGGCTGATGGAAACGCATAGCCGCAGCTACCGCCCACCTCGAACAAACTCCCCCAAAATCAAAGTAAAAGTGACCACTGAAACAATCCAAAGTCAAAGTATAATATCGAAGAGGAGTGTCCGATCAGAGGAATGACCTCATTGGCCCGAGAATCGCTCCTTTTTTAGCCACCTTATGCCAACTCATGGGAGTCGGGTCCACGTATTTACCTTGCAGGAAACGCCGCCACCAACCTACTTCATTCTGCAATATCCACCGCGTACACGGTTGTTAAAGTGGTTTTCGGAGTTGGCAGAGAGTATGACAACTTCCGATCCCGGTCTCTTCAACAACCAAACGTTATTATAACACCGCGGTCATTTAAAATAATTATACTTTAAAACCAGAACAAAATCCATTTTAAACTGTAACGACCCTGAAATTCAGACCCAGTTTAAAAATTTTAAAATTGATTATTTAGTGTAGAATTTCGTATTTTCACAAACAAATTCCGATGCTATTCAAACTTCATATTTGAAATGCGTCTAATTAAACATAGCAACTGCTAAATTTTCGTCCGGAAATATGAAAGTTTATTTCGCGCGTAAATTTACTTCAAATTTAAATCAGTTGTTAATCGATGGAAATAAACCTTTTTCGAAACCAAAATATTTTTACATAGAAAAATTCTAAACCATCTTTTGAGCAAGTTGTCAGTTTGTCGTTTTTCCAAATTCGGACAGCTTTGGCTCCGTCATTCTTTTTTTTCTGCGAATTTTATGCATTTTCCGTAGTAGAAAATTTCGAATTTTTATAATTCGATTGTATCACCAATATCTTCATACCGTTGTGACCGCCTCGTCGTGCTGATCAAAACGGTATATTTATTTGTGTCAATCGGAATTCGGCGTTGCAAATTATAATTGTTAACGGAGCGCAAACCGGTCTGTTACGCAGCACAAACCGGTACCCAACTTTCCCCACGTTCAAATTTTAAGAGTATATTCAGCTGTCTTGGGAACCCAAATAGCCCCCACTTTGCAAAATCATCATTTCACTTAACTGTGCATTCTGAACCCCCTCAATATATGTGCCTTCATTAATGCTCCGCATCATCAGTTGCTCACTTTTCTCTCTGGTACGTAACCTCTCTTCCTCCTCTCATCATTCCTTCTATTTTTCTGTTCTCCTCTCTCCAGTGAAAAATGAAACCTAGCCTTTTTATATTTCCCAAAATTTTCTGACTATAGCTATTCCTACCGGTTCAAGCTAGAGTTGTTTTTATTACTGTTGCTTCTCATTTGTTAAGCCTGAACGTCATTTTCTTATAACTAGCTTTTCTCCTTTATAATGGCCTCCACCCTACCCAATCCCAGCCTCAACCGCTTTGCTAGCTTCCTCCAATCGTGCTTCTCATCCAACGCACGCAGTCCTCCCCTTGCGCCTCTACTCGACAACCGACCCATCACCACTCATGCTCCACCAACCGCAGTAACCTCCTCTGCCCACGACAACCCACCACCAGGCCACACAATTCGCTCAACCTCACCGCCACGTGCACCCTAGCTGCACGCAGGCCCACACCTGCACTCCAAGCCACCGCGGTAGCAGCTGCTCTGGCCTCTCCGCCACCTCCACCAAGCTCATGCCGGCCTTTCCCTCTTCTCACGCGCTCACCCCTTATCTCCATCCCATCGCAACACCATCACCACCCTATCACTCCCGACCCCGTAGCCTCGTTCCCGACCTCCCCTCCGAGCCAAGCAGCCGCATCAGCTCCTCAAACCCTTCACGTACATATATATAAGGGTTAGTTGTGTTATCTTATTTATTGAATATGCATGTTAATTTATATTAGTACTGATGGTTTCTAAGTGTAGTTATATATAAAGTATTATGAATATTTTAGTTTCATACGTTGATAGGTTAGTGTACATATTATGATTAGCCTTGTTGTTTATAAAAGTACAAAAGTTTATATATATCTATATATTAGTTTAGGTATATGCATTACAGCAAATATAAGTTAGTATATGTATATTATTTTGTTAGCTATATGTATAATATGTTTGAAGTTATATATCCATGTATGCTGTGTGGACAAGAAGTGTAAAGCTTGTACAGCGATGATGATTATATTGTTTTGAAAGGAATAAAGGAGATGACTTTAATACGTGCATTTGTGTAAATAGGAAATATAGGCTATGCATAGTTTATATACAGTCAATATATATGTAAAAAAGGGGGGGTCTAATGTTTGTTTTGTGTTCAGAGGTCAGTCTGCATATTTCTAATAAGCATATAGTACTACTTTATAGCCTGCATGTTTAATGTAGGCTGATACTAGTTTATTTTAATATAAATATCTTTAAATCTAGATTGTGGCTTTACTACTATATATATAAAGTTGAAAATTTTGTTTTAAATTGATTTATATCAACTGATTCTAGTCGTTCTCATCGATTCTCCATTTTCAGTTTTGGTCCGTCGTGTCTGTTTTTTCATCGAATTTGTACCCATCTCATTTTGCGCTGGTTTCGTAGCTTATTGTATATCAAACTCCTCTAGCCTCAAAAGGTGAGCAACCACTCACGATTAATATACTTTTGTTTATTAAATTTGATTTCAACTGGAACGACAATTGAAATATACTACTGTTATTTATTGCACTATTATTTATGTATCAGTTCACCTTTGACATCTGACACCGTTATCTGTTATGTATGCAATAATAATCCAGTTTGGTTGATAATTGATTGTTTATATTGGATGTTAAATTGTAATGTATAAAGTGATAAATATTACGCAATTGAATTTGACGTAGGATAATTAAAATTTGAATCGACATATATGTTGAATTTGATTAGTTAAATATGACCCCATAAATTGTTAAATTAATTGACATGTAGAATAGTGATAATTACACTTTGAACCATTGAACGTATGTTGGATTAATTGTTGTAGTGTAAAATTGAATTCGAATGACAAGTGAAGAACCGTATGAATAATTAGTGAAATAATCTTTAATCTACATGAAACGATAGTGTAGATTCTAGAAATAATTATATTAATCTGCAAAAATAACAATGTGAATTAATACGATTATTTCGCGATTATTTGGATTGATTACTGTATTGTTATTGATTGTTGTTATTGCTTGTTTATTTACTTTGACACCATCCTTGTTATCACACTGCAAGTTCCCTTTGCTATGCTTTGATTTTTGAATTGAAATGGAATCGGGTTGAAATGATATATACCCAAATGAACTTGACTTAGGATAGAAAATCTAATAAAACCCGATTGGTCAATAATTTGATTTAAAATAAAATAATGATTTTATTTGAGTAAAGAGTAAGGTTTTGAAATGAAATTGAAAGTTGAATTTAATGAAAGAAAATGTTAATATTTAAAATCTGAAACGAATATTAACATGGTACTTGTTGGAAGAGCGTTGTTTTAAAATTAATTATTGACAATAAAATTTGGAATTATTCATTGAGTTAAGTTTTGAAATTATTAATAATTAAGTTGAAATTATTTAATAAGTGAATAAGATTGAATTATTTGATAAGTGAATAGAAATTTAATTCTTTGATAAGAGATTTAACTTTCGAATAAGTGAATTTGAACTTCGTTAATAAATGAAATTAGGTTTCTTTATTTATTAAGTTTTGGAAAAATTATTTAAGTAAGTTAAAGTGAAATTTGATTTCTCGAATATATGAAATTTAGTTTCTTTATTTATTGAGTTTTGAAGTTTGTAACTATGATAAGAATAAGTGAAATTGAATTTCTTTAACAAGAAATAAATCGCGATTTATTGAAATTAATGTAAGAATTGTAATTTAAAGAATTTGATTTGACAAATTTAATTTAATTAAATTTGAAAGTTCGATATAAGGAAATTAACGTAAGTGATTGATTTAATGACTCGGAAATTAAAAGAATTATTTTGGATGTTAAATTAACTTAATGAATATTGAATAAAATCGATAAATAAATTTAAATTGATTTGAATGTTAAAGTTAATTAATTTAAATAATTTCGGAATAAACTTATGTACGAACTTGAATCAATATTTGAATTGTTTAAAATAAAATTTGGAATTGAATTGTAAGATTTTGGAATGATAATTTGGAAGTTTTGAAACGTGAATTATGGAAATTGATATAGAAAGACAAATGGAATATTATTACGATTCTAATTGAAATTGAAATTGATTGTTCTGAGATATATTAAACGACCAATCGGTGTAATAATACGTAGTTATTAAAGAGACCGGGATCGGATATGGACATACTCTCTGTCGATACCGAATACCACTTTAATAACTATTATACGTGGAGTGTTGATCCAGAATGAAGTGGATGGTTTGGTGAACGCGTTGACTGAAGAAAGAGAACGATATTGGATGACCCCTGACATGACTAAAACAGGAGCCGCGCCGGGCCATTGAGGTTCGCCATCTCTAGCGGACACACTTCTTCGATACCATATCTATTGCTTTTGTGATTCGATTTGGGTGCACCCCTCGGTTTGGGAGTGTTGTTTCGCGGTGTTGAGGTAGCTGCTGGTTATGCTCAACATCAGTCCGGATCACGCAACTACTAGTATCCTAGTTGGTATCGCCTCATGTACCTTGTCATACTGATTATCCTATTCGCGACCACTACGTTTTGTTTTGTGTTATACCTATGGGGTACCCTCTGATAACCAACAGTTTACGGTGGGGTTTACGGTGCTGTATAGACTATGGCATTATAAAAATGTGTTAAGGGGGATTATGGTAACGCCTTAACGCTATCTTAATACTTTATATTACTGATAGACATTATCTACTTAGCGTACATTATTACCTAATAGATAGTTTAACGGATCCTTAAAGGATGGTTATTCCATCATCCTTTGAGTTACTTGTATTTCGATTGCTATTTCACTTGAGCTGGATTTATTGATATAAGAATATTAATCCTGACTCGAGTGTCTTGTGTTTTGCTTTACGCTCGGGTCAGACTGAGTGTACCTGTATTCGAGACTCACCTTTGGAGTTGGAGCTTTGCTTGAAGATCCAGCCATCTATTCTGCTTTCAGTATTCGACGATTCCAGTGATGTATTCTGATGTATATCTGATGTATCGTATTACTCTTCTGTTGTAAACTCTGATGTATTTTAAATATTAATATAGTAGCTTCATGAACTACTATCTCTTTTATTTCCGCTGCATATTATTACTCTGTATATGTGATTCTGTGACTATTTATTTACTGTATATCTCAGTTTTGCCAAATTTAAATTAACAATTCGATATTTTGAATTATTCAAGTCCGACATGTGCGGATGCGAATAGTCCGAAATAGCGGGCCGTTACAGTTGGTATCAGAGCTTTTGGTAGCTCTAGGCAAAACTCAGCATATAGGGTAAATGTATGTACAGAATCACTCTCATTCGAGTTTCAATCTCTTCTTTTTGACTCAATTCCCTAGAATTTTGGAACGTTTTCTGCGGTTCCAAAATTCATTCGTGTCCCTCACTATTCGTCTTCTTTCAATTCTGGAGCATCCCATAACTTCACTTCGAATGACCCTTATAATGAAACGGCGGTCTTGCCAAACGCCGAATGATTTGTAAATGAGTGAAACTCTTTTATCATAGGCATTGATTTATCAGAGATTTCTGTATCCTCGGTTTACGATGCTATATATTCCCTGCTATACCTGAATTCAAATTTCTTGAGATCGAATGTTGATTTACCTCGGAATTCAGCATCGATCTTATTCATGAAGTTACGGTCGACCCGGTTAAGGTTGCCCGTGAATTAAATAAGTTTGTCCATCTCCCGATTCTGTTAATTGAATTACCTTATCTTCTATTTCAAACTGATTATCGAATCAAAATTCTCTTTGATTTGATTTCCATCAAATTTGAATCTCTATACTTGTTTTGAAATCTATTCTTGTATCGTCGAGCGAGGAAGTGTATTTGTAAATTAATATTTAAAAATGTTTAATATATTGTGTGTTTGGGTTGTTGATGATTGATTTGGGTTTTCGATCGATTCGTCTGATCAACGCTATCGATAGGATTTCCAAAACACTTGAACATAACAAACTGACACAATAGTATTTTCGAATCTGGTAAATAAAATAAATTTTGAATGATTTTATTATATATAAGTATAAATTTTTCTAAAATTAAAATGTTAATGAATCTGTTGTCCGAAATGTTAAAATTTAATTTTCATTTATTATTTTATAAATCATTGACTATTTCATAACATAAATAAATGAATTTATAAAATTTGGTTATAAATTTGATTTGAAGTTTGTAATGAATTTAAATCGAGAATTTAAGAAATTAATTTCCGGTGATTTCGAACTATGGTTTTGAAAGTTCAAATTGTATATTATTTAAAATATTTTCGAATAGAAATGGTTTGCAAAGAATTTTAAATGATTAAATTTGAGCTCTTCTCTTTTATCGCCGGAACATAATTTCGGTGATGACGGCCGCATCATCGACATTCATTTTCGAGTTTCGAAGTGGAGAGACTATTCTGTAGCTTTGCTACGGTTTGTTTTGAAAAATAAATTGATTTGAATTTCTAAACATTACTTGATTTATTATATATATTGAAGATTTAAATTTGATTTAATATATTATGAATATATATATTTATTTTTGAAGCTAATCGGAAATTAATTCTTAAAATTTGTTAAAAGATGATTTTACAATTTTAAATGAAGCCAAATTATTTCATATAAATGCTTAGCTTGAAATAACTAAATTGTAAAATTTTGTTTGGATAATACTCAAATTGCATTATATATATAACTTACCTAAATAAAAAAAAGGTTAATTATGTAATTGAATATTATACAGTAGAAAATGATATCAAAGGAATTTTTAATAAATTGAGTAGTTATAATAAATGTAAATATGCTTAATATATATATGACAGGATATATTAAGTAGAATAAATTTAATAATAATTTGGAATAAGGAAGAATTAAATTTTGTCAAAGAAGGTTTGATTATAATAAATGACTTCAAAATTTATGATATTTGAAGTTGCTAATTTAAGAAAATTGAATAATATATGATATAAATTGTCTTTATAAATAAAATGTAAGTGCGTATAATAAATGTTATTCATTTAAATTTAATTATAAATGTTTATGAGATAAATAGAATAATAAGTTAAATAAATAATAGGTATGAATGATAGAAGAAAATTTTGTTCTGAAAGTTAATAAATTGAATTAAATTAACTTCAGAAAATATCTTGAATTAATCGAATTTAAATTGAATTTCATTTGAAAGGAATCTTTTGTACCTAAAATTAATATATGTGAAATCAAACCAATTTTATGAAAGTCTTGAGTTTAAAGTCAAATTGTTAAATATAAATTAATTTAAATTGAAATTTCTATGGTTTAAATTAATTGTTTATGATGTAATTCAAGTCTATTTCTTTCGGGTGTTTCTGTTCTCCTACCTCCTTCCTTTTCGGGGACGAAAAGTTTTGAGCGGGGGAGAATGTAACGACCCTGAAATTCAGACCCAGTTTAAAATTTTTAAAATTGATTATTTAGTGTAGAATTTCGTATTTTCACAAACAAATTCCGATGTTATTCAAACTTCATATTTGAAATGCGTCTAATTAAACATAGCAACTGGTAAATTTTCGTCCGGAAATATGAAAGTTTATTTCGCGCGTAAATTTACTTCAAATTTAAATCAGTTAGTAATCGATGGAAATAAACCGTTTTCGAAACCAAAATATTTTTACATAGAAAAATTCTAAACCATCTTTTGAGCAAGTTGTCAGTTTGTCGTTTTTCCAAATTCGGACATCTTTGGCTCCGTCGTTCTTTTTTTTCTGCGAATTTTATGCATTTTCCGTAGTAGAAAATTTCGAATTTTTATAATTCGATTGTATCACCAATATCTTCATACCGTTGTGACTGCCTCGTCGCGCTGATCAAAACGGTATATTTATTTTGTGTCAATCGGAATTCGGCGTTGCAAATTATAATTGTTAACGGAGCGCAAACCGGTCCGTTACGCAGCACAAACCGGTACCCAACTTTCCCCACGTTCAAATTTTAAGAGTATATTCAGCTGTCTTGGGAACCCAAATAGCCCCCACTTTGCAAAATCATCATTTCACTTAACTGTGCACTCTGAACCCCCTCAATATATGCGCCTTCATTAATGCTCTGCATTATCAGTTGCTCACTTTTCTCTCTGGTACGTAACCTCTCTTCCTCCTCTCATCATTCCTTCTATTTTTCTGTTCTCCTCTCTCCAGTGAAAAATGAAACCCAGCCTTTTTATATTTCCCAAAATTTTCTGACTATAGCTATTCCTACCGGTTTAAGCTAGAGTTGTTTTATTACTGTTGCTTCTCATTTGTTAAGCCTAGACGTCATTTTCTTATAACTAGCTTTTCTCCTTTATAATGGCCTCCACCCTACCCAATCCCAGCCTCAACCGCTTTGCTAGCTTCCTCCAACCGTGCTCCTCATCCAACGCACGCAGTCCTCCCCTTGCGCCTCTACTCGGCAACCGACCCATCACCACTCATGCTCCACCAACCGCCGTAACCTCCTCTGCCCATGACAACCCAACACCAGGCCACACAATTCGCTCAACCTCACCGCCACGTGCACCCTAGCTGCACGCAGGCCCATACCTGCACTCCAAGCCACCACGGCAGCAGCTGCTCTGGCCTCTCCGCCACCTCCACCAAGCTCATGCCGGCCTTCCCCTCTTCTCACGCGCTCACCCCTTATCTCCATCCCATCGCAACACCATCACCACCCTATCACTCCCGACCCCGTAGCCTCGTTCCCGACCTCCCCTCCGAGCCAAGCAGCCGTGTCAGCTCCTCAAACCCTTCACGTACATATATATAAGGGTTAGTTGTGTTATCTTATTTATTGAATATGCATGTTAATTTATATTAGTACTGATGGTTTCTAAGTGTAGTTATATATAAAGTATTATGAATATTTTAGTTTCATACGTTGATAGGTTAGGGTACATATTATGATTAGCCTTGTTGTTTATAAAAGTACAAAAGTTTATATATATCTATATATTAGTTTAGGTATATGCATTACAGCAAATATAAGTTAGTATATGTATATTATTTTGTTAGCTATATGTATAATATGTTTGAAGTTATATATCCCTGTATGCTGTGTGGACAAGAAGTGTAAAGCTTGTACAGCGATGATGATTATATTGTTTTGAAAGGAATAAAGGAGATGACTTTAATACGTGCATTTGTGTAAATAGGAAATATAGGCTATGCATAGTTTATATACAGTCAATATATATGTAAAAAAAAGGGGGGGGGGGGGGTCTAATGTTTGTTGTGTGTTCAGAGGTCAGTCTGCATATTTGTAATAAGCATATAGTACTACTTTATAGCCTGCATGTTTAATGTGGGCTGATACTAGTTTATTTTAATATAAATATCTTTAAATCTAGATTGTGCCTTTACTACTATATATATAAAGTTGAAAATTTTGTTTTAAATTGATTTATATCAACTGATTCTAGTCGTTCTCATCGATTCTCCATTTTCAGTTTTGGTCCGTCGTGCCTGTTTCTTCATCAAATTTGTACCCATCTCACTTTGCGCTGGATTCGTAGCTTATTGTATATCAAACTCCTCTAGCCTCAAAAGATGAGCAATCACTCACGATTAATATACTTTTGTTTATTAAATTTGATTTCAATTGGAACGACAATTGAAATATACTACTGTTATTTATTGCACTGTTATTTATGTATCAGTTCACCTTTGACATCTGACACCGTTATCTGTTATGTATGCAATAATAATCCAGTTTGGTTGATAATTGATTGTTTATATTGGATGTTAAATTGTAATGTATAAAGTGATAAATATTACGCAATTGAATTTGACGTAGGATAATTAAAATTTGAATCGACATATATGTTGAATTTGATTAGTTAAATATGACCCCATAAATTGTTAAATTAATTGACATGTAGAATAGTGATAATTACACTTTGAACCATTGAACGTATGTTGGATTAATTGTTGTAGTGTAAAATTGAATTCGAATGACAAGTGAAGAACCGTATGAATAATTAGTGAAATAATCTTTAATCTATATGAAACGATAGTGTAGATTCTAGAAATAATTATATTAATTTGCACAAATAACAATGTGAATTAATACGATTATTTCGGGATTATTTGGATTGATTACTGTATTGTTATTGATTGTTGTTATTGCTTGTTTATTTATTTTGACACCATCATTGTTATCACACTGCAAGTTCCCTTTGCTATGCTTTGATTTTTGAATTGAAATGGAATCGGGTTGAAATGATATATACCCAAATGAACTTGACTTAGGATAGAAAATCTAATAAAACCCGATTGGTCAATAATTTGATTTAAAATAAAATAATGATTTTATTTGAGTAAAGAGTAAGGTTTTGAAATGAAATTGAAAGTTGAATTTAATGAAAGAAAATGTTAATATTTAAAATCTGAAACGAATATTAACATGGTACTTGTTGGAAGAGCGTTGTTTTAAAATTAATCATTGACAATAAAATTTGGAATTATTCATTGAGTTAAGTTTTGAAATTATTAATAATTAAGTTGAAATTATTTAATAAGTGAATAAGATTGGATTATTTGATAAGTGAATATAAAGTTAATTCTTTGATAAGAGATTTAACTTTCGAATAAGTGAATTTGAACTTCGTTAATAAATGAAATTGGGTTTCTTTATTTATTAAGTTTAGGAAAAATTATTTAAGTAAGTTAAAGTGAAATTTGATTTCTCGAATATATGAAATTTAGTTTCTTTATTTATTGAGTTTTGAAGTTTGTAACTATGATAAGAATAAGTGAAATTGAATTTCTTTAACAAGAAATAAATCGCGATTTATTGAAATTAATGTAAGAATTGTAATTTAAAGAATTTGATTTGACAAATTTAATTTAATTAAATTTGAAAGTTCGATATAAGGAAATTAACGTAAGTGATTGATTTAATGACTCGAAAATTAAAAGAATTATTTTGGATGTTAAATTAACTTAATGAATATTGAATAAAATCGATAAATAAATTTAAATTGATTTGAATGTTAAAGTTAATTAATTTAAATAATTTCGGAATAAACTTATGTACGAACTTGAATCAATATTTGAATTGTTTAAAATAAAATTTGGAATTGAATTGTAAAATTTTGGAATGATAATTTGGAGGTTTTGAAGCGTGAATTATGGAAATTGATATAGAAAGACAAATGGAATATTATTACGATTCTAATTGAAACTGAAATTGATTGTTCTGAGATATATTAAACGACCAATCGGTGTAATAATACGTAGTTATTAAAGAGACCGGGATCGGATATGGACATACTCTCTGTCGATACCGAATACCACTTTAATAACTATTATATGTGGAGTGTTGATCCAGAATGAAGTGGATGGTTTGGTGAACGCGTTGACTGAAGAAAGAAAACGATATTGGATGACCCCTGACATGACTAAAACAGGAGCCGTGCCGGGCCATTGAGGTTCGCCATCTCTAGCGGACACACTTCTTCGATACCATATCTATTGCTTTTGTGATTCGATTTGGGTGCACCCCTCGGTTTGGGAGTGTTGTTTCGCGGTGTTGAGGTAGCTGCTGGCTATGCTCAACATCAGTCCGGATCACGCAACTACTAGTATCCTAGTTGGTATCGCCTCATGTACCTTGTCATACTGATTATCCTATTCGCGACCACTACGTTTTGTTTTGTGTTATACCTATGGGGTACCCTCTGATAACCACCAGTTTACGGTGGGATTTACGGTGCTGTATAGACTATGGCATTATAAAAATGTGTTAAGGGGGATTATGGTAACGCCTTAACGCTATCTTAATACTTTATATTACTGATAGACATTATCTACTTAGCGTACATTATTACCTAGTAGATAGTTTAACGGATCCTTAAAGGATAGTTATTCCAACATCCTTTGAGTTACTTGTATTTCGATTGCTATTTCACTTGAGCTGGATTTATTGATATAAGAATATTAATCCTGACTCGAGTGTCTTGTGTTTTGCTTTACGCTCGGGTCAGACTTAGTGTACCTGTATTCTAGACTCACCTTTGGAGTTGGAGCTTTGCTTGAAGATCCAGCCATCTATTATGCTTTCAGTATTCGACGATTCCAGTGATGTATTCTGATGTATATCTGATGTATCGTATTACTCTTCTGTTGTAAACTCTGATGTATTTTATATATTAATATAGTAGCTTCATGAACTACTATCTCTTTTATTTCCGCTGCATATTATTACTCTGTGTATGTGATTCTGTGACTATTTATTTACTGTATATCTCAGTTTTGCCAAATTTAAATTAACAATTTGATATTTTGAATTATTCAAGTCCGACATGTGCGGATGCGAATAGTCTAAAATAGCGGGCCGTTACATAAACCCATATAAATACGATATCGTTTATATTTTTAAAACCCCAAATCAATACGATATCATTTAGACCCAAAATCATATAATGTCATTTTATTTTCCAATATATATTCTTTTCCAAAATCATAGGGTTTCCAAAGTGAAATATTTAGAAATCACAACTCTTGTATATAATAATTCCAAATCATACTACCTTGAAAATCATAACTTCGAAACAAATTTCCATCTCTTAAATGGTAAATATTAAATTACTTTATAAAACACAATAGCTTCTCTAGATTTCACAAATCAATTTCAAATATCGATTTAAACTTCCAAATACCATTTCAATTCTTATGTTTCAAAGCTTTAAATATTTCACCATTTCAAAACAAACTCATTTGGCAATCCCATATATATTAAATTCAATTACTTCTTATTTAGACTTGAAATGTTTACTTAATGAATTCAATATAATTTAAGGAAAACCTTTAACTTCACATAACTGGATAATCTTTCAATTTTATTAAACTTGATATATTCATTTAAATCACTCTACACAAAAAAAATCAAGTTATAAAAATCATACCCTTAAAAAATTAATAACCTTTTTATTTAATTCCAAATTTTACTCAAAATTCATCTTCCGACCTTATTCTCATTTAAGTCAATAAAACTCCAGAACTTAAATTTTAAATAAATGCTTAATTGTATTTGATCTTAAAAATCAAACTTTATTTTATACTTCAAAATAATTTATACAAGGCTTAAAACCGAAAATTACTATATATAAAAACCTTTATTAATAACCAAATCAAAAACCCATAAACCATATATATAGCTTTGCAAAAACCATAGAAAAACATTTCAAAAATAATTTTATATATTTACCGCGGTGCCTGTATATAATTTTCTATCCTATGGTCAAGTGATACGGATGTTTATCATTTCAATCCGCAATTTAAAATGAAAAAAAATGCGGTTATATATCATTTCAAACCGCAATCCCGAATTGAATGAAATGCATAGCAACTTGCAATTAATAAAATTAATCATCCATTCATCCATCAAATCATACATCCATTTGTCACAGTCATCGTCCAATTTCAAACAATCATCAATACATAACAGGTTATAAATAATGGTATCAATTATCAGTTTATACTCAAAATAAATTTAATAACTGTTAATTGGCAGTTTATATGCAAAAATAAACGTAAATTTAACTGGCAGTTAATATGAAATAAAAATTTAACATAACTATGACTGGTAGTTAATATGCAATTAAATAAATTCTAACTGTCAAATTTATATGCAATAAAAGAAATTAACAGTTATATTAAATGAATGCGATTTATCAGAGATAATGAATAAAACATGCCAAACAGTCAAAAATAAATTTCTACTCATATCTAAAATTAATTTAACAAACACAAGAAATTTTAGAAATTGTGAGTGGGTTAAAACACTCACCTTTTTGAATTTAAATCGAATTTAAATCCGATTTAAACCCAAAATTCGACGGTCTCCAAATCAGTCCAACCCAGCGTCAACAGATCTGAAATTTAATTACGATCCTAACAAAAGAAATTTCGCGTGAATCGGAGATCGTATGAAAAAGATATTCAATATAAACGATTTGAAAACAAAATAAAATAAAAACAAAACCTAAATAAAGCCACGTCATCTCCTTCTCCCACCCCTTTCTCACGCGTTTTCTCCTACAGACCGCGCGCAAATTACAGAACCCATCAAGCTCCAGTCTCCTCCCCTTTGACCGTGAATCACGACCACCTCGGACCACTATTCGACAAGCCGCTTACGCCATTGCCTTGCCTGCATCGAGCCGCTTTCCACTATTCCAGCGCGCGCCTCCCTGGTGGCCGCCGCCGCCTCCAAGCTAGGGTTTTCAAACCCTAATTCGCCAATTCCAACTGCCTCCGGTCGTCTTAGCTCACGAGACCACTGTCAAACGACTCCACAAGCCTTCCTCCACAAAACCCAGAAAGCAATTGCTCGATTGTCGCCTCAATCGATAACGCCCAATTTCATGCTTAGGGTTTCGAAATTCATGCCTTTGACCGAAATTTTAGGTTGACTCGAGCCTCAAATGCACAAACAGAAACTGTGCGTAGATTCGTATTGATGAAAACTAAAACACAAATTTTTTTGGAATTTTCTGGGAACTTTGAATTTTTATCTGATTTGAATTTTGAATTTGGATCTAGAATTTCATCCATTGAGGAAGAGACAGAGTTGAAGAAATGAATGTACAGCAAAAGAGAATAGAATGGAGGCTAGGGTTTATAATCGTCTATTTATAGATAGATCGCAAAAGAATAGGTGTGCACGAATTTTAACGTGCAAACGGAAATGGTCCCAAAAGATAAAAAATATTAATTACACACGTTACGGATTTAGGAAATAAATAAATTCCTTATCATTTACATTTTATTTTAAACGTATTTAAAAATGTAAATCTAGACGTTTCGTTTACGTTTCAAAATATATCCACAATTTTATTAATTTCTCCACTTCCTTATATTTAGAAATTATAAATTAAGTTTTCAAAAACCTATTTTTGATTTTCAAACTTTTATATACTCATCTTTTACCAGTAATAAGGATGCACTAACATTTGTTCATGGTTTCACCTTATTATCCTCAAATTCCATTTTAATTTTCAATAATTACAATTGTTGAATGTTGATACTTTAATTAAATTTATACATCTTGCTTTCTATAATCTATATCAACAAATGGTCCAATTATAAATAGAATTAGCATTAACTTCATCTTATAGAATTAACTACTCAAATTACAAAACAAATCTACGTTAACTGCACGATTTAAGTCAATTAATTGTAATTGAGTCTACATTAAGTGTTATAAATTATAAATTGGAACCTCAATAAATTCGCTTATTGATTTAAAATCTTTCTATTCAGTAAATAGACACTTTTATGGGTATAAATAACATTTGAATTATAATACATGTCATTAGTGCATGCTTCATTTCTTTTAAACTCCCCTTTATTAACTAGAACACATTAACCAAAACAAAATAATTAATTTAGATTTATTTCAATCGATTGCCATTCTTAACTTAACATACTCAAAATGGTTAACCTAAATAATTGTTACCCTTTTACATTCAAATTCACTTACAACCATCATTACAAAAATGTTGCCATAGATTTAGATTTAATTAAATAAATTAGATAAATGGGTAAAGTTTTGTAATTATCACTAATGCCAAATATATATGCATTAATTACTACTTATTATTATGAATTCATTTATTAATTTACTAGTTGCCTTTGTCTTCTTATATCCTATTTACTACCAAACTTTCTATTTAGTTATAGTTTATAAATATATAAATGCCTAGGCAAATCAAGTTCTTGTCCTTTCTATTATTCCAATTTAAATCGGGTATGTGCAAATAAATTATTTATTAACTTATTCTTACAAAATTATTTGCATACATTCAGTAACACCTAATTTAATGCATTGATTTTCATTTATAAATTAAAGGTTTTCCTTTAAAAGCTTTTATTACTAACCATACTCCAACCTCTACAGGACATTGATTTATTAAATTTGCACTTATTATGCATACTTTTAGCAACTCATATTTACTTTGCGTCTATTCCCCAAATTTCACATTCTATTGTTACATAAATTTACATTGATTACTATTTATTATTATTGCTTTACTGATAAATTAGATATTTGCATTGGTTTTGCTTATGCTAAATAAATTTCCCATAATAAATAAGGTTTCAAAACAATCAATAACATTTCCTTAGCCCAAACCCCGCTTACCAATTATTTTCTTTCAATAATTCATGTTGTTATATATACGTACATTTACACTTTATAGTTATTCTAATATACCTATTCCAACACTCTTAACCCTTTTCTTTACGTTCACCCACTTGTAACATAAATTTTTATTTTCAAATTTATTCCCATTTACGGTTAATCAATGTTATTTTACATTAACCAATTTTAACATTCACCTTAAATTTCACATCTTCAAAGTATATCTAGGAAAAATCTTTCCACCACTTAATTTACTGAATCTTATGCAGTCTTACTATAAATAGGTTTTAAATTACCATTACTGTACATTCAATTACTATCCAAAGTATTTATTCATAAATCAATTCGATATACACGTTTGTTTCCTTCTATTTGATTTATACCTAGTATACACTTTCCTAAATCCTGTTTCATTACCTTCATTAAATGGTTATCGCATTGAGATCAAATTTATTAGCTTATATCGCATTATTACCATTAATTAAAATTGGCTTACAATTTTTTTTATTATTCAATACTCTAAACAAATAACATATTATTCCATAATTACTCTTGTTTTCACATATTCCATTCAAAAATTAAACCACAATATTTACATTATTTTATTGAATTGGAAATCTCATTTTAAATTGTTAACTTTTAATAAAAACAAATGGCAACACCAAATTCCTAACATTCATTTTATTAAAAATTATGGAAAATATGACAAATTTAGTTAACGAAATTTTCGGGTCGTTACAGTGTGTATGCATATATTCTGGAATATATGCTAAGTCTCTAATGTTGATACCCTCTCTAGTTTCATTGTAGACTTTTTCTTTTTGATCATGGCAGTCTGGATCCTTTTGTTGCATGCACTTTGTATAGTTTGCATTCATATACTTGTCTGTTTGTAACCTGGTCGCTTGGTACATTTTTGTAGCTCCATCTTGACTTGGGACTGTTGACCCATCTCTCTGCATTTTGTATATATGTTTCATCTCCACTTGGAATTGCTTGCAAACTGTTTTGTAGTCCATTGTTTGGTCTGTTGCATTCAATTTTTGTTTTCCAGTCTGCACTATATCTTTGAGTTGTATCTTGATTCATCTGGTTTGGGGCTGTTGCATTGTGTTGGTCTGGCCCTGTTGCTTGCTGCTACTTACTTGATGCATCTGTGTTCTGACCTTATTTAATTTCATTGTGTAGTTTACTTGAGTCACTGATTCTTGAAATAAGCGCTATAACTGACATGTTGCACTATTTAGACGTCTTGACTTCATACTGCCTTGACCTATTGCACTATAACTACACATGTGAATAAGCACTTTGCATTTTTGAAATGTTTTACTTCCTAGCTGCATGATTGGGTAATTGTTTTTGCAGACATTGAAATGTTTATCTTTGATTTGGTTGAGCTCGACACTGTGTTGCACTTGCTTGACCCAGTTTGGTAGATGCACTTTGCATTTATGTGCTTACTGTCCCATGTACTTGTGATCAGTTTTATGGCAGTTTCTTTTTGTTGCATTTTTGGATTTTACTGACTTGAGCTCGAATATTGCTGTGCCCTTGTATTCATGTGGTGGCTGCATTTTCGTTGCAGTCTTGCCCTTGAATGTTAGTGGTGGCTGCAGTGCTTTTTGTTGAGATTTTTCCCTTGGTTGCATTGCATTGATGCACTGAGATTATTTGCAGTTTAATTTGTTGTACCTTGTACTGGCTCCCTTGTATTCAAGTGGGGGCTGCAGTCTTGTTTGCAGTTTTTCCCTTGAATATCTGAGTTGGTTTAGACTTGCATTTGTGGTGGCTGTAGTTTACGTTTGCAGTTTCCCTTGCATACTTGTGGTGGTGCATTTTGTATTTGCTGTGCCCCTTTTGTATATTTGCCTTATTCTTGGTTGTATCTGGATTTGTCACCTTATTTATAAAGCATGGCTTTAACTTTGGTACTTTGATGCCTACTTTTTTGCAACTGCTGGCCCCAGTGTTGTCTTCAGTTGCGCACTTGTTCTTCTCGTAATATGAACACGAAGTATTACATATATGAATTGCAGATTTTTGGAAGATAGTTTCAGGCTTATATGACCTAACATGACTGTTCATTGTTATTATCAGTGCATCGTCACTGTTGCATTCTTGTATATGCATTTGTTGAGTTGTTCACTGATGCAATACTTGTTGCCCTTCATTTAAAACCCTGTTGCATTTGGGTTAGTGGCTACATTAAGTTGTTTTCATGTGTGATACTTGTGGTGACTGCAGTATTTGTTGCAGTTTGCCTTTGTATTCATTAGTGACTACAGTTTCATTTTATATGCAGTTTTGCTTTGTGATTTGCGTCGCATTGATGCAATTGGATTTGTTTTTCCTAATTTCAGTTGAGTTCGGCACTTACGTTGTCGTTGCTCGATCGTTTAGTTCCGTGGCCATTTGCTTGTTTCAACTGCAGATTCTATGTGCAGTTGTTTCTTGTTTTACTTTGATATTTGCAGTTTTCCCCTGTTTGGTATTTGTTTCTATACATTGAGTTGAATCCAGCTCAAATGTTTGGGTTTGACCTTGTGCTCGTTTGTGAACTTCCACTGAGCTTTTGGGTGCATCATCACTATAGTGGCGAGGCAGTGCACGCAAGCGTGAACTGTAGCCACACAGAGTTAACATGTTGTGGTGGCGAGGCCGTACACGAGTGCGTGTACTGCAGCCCTACTAGATTTGATGTTTTAAATGATGTTTTCTATTGATGGAAATTTTTTTTATGTTGCCAACTAAATATATTTTTTGAATCGCATTTTGATGATTTTGTAGTTAATTGCCGTTTGGCAATTTTGATGTTTTTTCTAAATTATCTTCATTAAAAATTCCTTCATCTATCTTTGTTGATAATTTGAATCCACTGATTCGTTGTTTAACACTGTTATGTGTTATATTTACCGTTATCCGATTTCTTGTTAAAGGATCGGATAGGTAAATTTATCTTTGACTGTCGTCTAATTGTTGTTTGATTATTATTGCCTCTATGCACTAATAACTGAGTTTGTATTAGACTGACCTGTGTATCATTTTCTTTTGAACGTAATACTCGGGTCAGACCGAGTATTTTTACAGCTTGAAGATTTTCAGACAGTGAAGTTAGAGAGAGGGGGATTACCGCATCACTAAAGTTTTTCAGGAAAATTTTTCTTGTACTAAATAATAAATAAATATTCCGCTGTATAAAATTTAAATGCATTGTATAAACTCTGATATTTGTATAAAAGAAAGAAATTCATTTATGTGAAATATTATTATTATTCTGTGATTCTGTAGCTGATTCTGTTTAAACTCTATAAACTAAATAACAATCCGTCATTTTGAACGTTTCTAGTTGGTTTAATTACCGACTGGAGGCGGTCAGAACGGGGGATCGTTACAAAGTGGTATCAGAGCTTTGGTTTACACAAAGCTTAGTTTATGGCGTTTAATATGAATAATTGCTAGAATCACTTTAAAGAAAACGTTTTTCAAATCTAAAGAAGGAAATAAAAGGTATTTTGAAAATTCAAATCTTTTTTGGACAATCCCCCTCTCTTTTGTGGCTCTCTAAATTTAGGTTTGCAATAGTTTCTTTTCGGCAAGGTCTCCTTAGATTTGAGTTCCGATCATTCGAAAACCCATTATCGAATTGCTGAGATTTATGAAAAATAAAAAAAAAGTAAAATAATCCTAAGTAATTTTTCAAAATATTTTTGAAAATAATAAAATAAAATAATTTTTTTTTTGTGTTTCAAGTAAGGTTTGATACGTAAGTATATATATATATACATATATGTATATTTCAACTATTTGAAATAAAAAAATTCCGGAGTTGAATCTCAAGTTTGGTTGAATAATAATCCTATATATCAGAATAATGTAAATTTGTAAATTGTCTTTGGGAAATGATTGAAAATCCAACTTCTGCTAATAAGAATTTCAAATTTTGATAGGAAACTTCGAAACATCTTGTTAATTATAATGGCGAAAACTGAAGCACAAAAAGCCGCACGCCGTGAACAAAGAGCAATTGCTCGTAGAGAAGCAGAAGTAGCACGTGCGGAAATTGAAAGGAAAATCAATGAAAGGCAAGGACCTGGTCCCTATGATGATGTTATCTGTTATCGATGTCATAAAAAGGGACATTATGCCGTTACGTGCAGAGAGAAGAGAAAGAAAAGAAATGTGAATGACCGCTTCGCTCGTCCTGAGATTGTGTGTTTTAAGTGTCAGGGGAAAAGGCATTTTCTTAGTCATTGCCCTGAAGTGAAAAAGAAGAAGCGCACACTCAATTTACCAGTCGATAGATCGACAATCTGTTATCATTGTCGCCAGACTGGACATATAGCTAGAAACTGCACCGAAAGACAGCATGGAAAGCAAGCTATAGCCCGATCAGCTAGAGCGAAGAGTGTAAGGATGATAGATAAGGATGGGAACATCTCATATTTTTGCGGAAACTGTAAGAATTGGGGACATGTGGACTTTGAATGTGTTAAACTTGGAATGGTGCAAACCGAAGAGGGAAGTTTGGCAAAGATGCGTAATACCAGACCGGAAATTGATAGTCCTTAATAATTCTGAATCTTAAACCAATCAATGTATTTGAAGAAATCAGTGTATTTTGTAATACTATCTTTTGTAATCCAAAAATCTTCTATGTACGTATTATAAAAGTATTAAACTATGAATGGTTTTGTACGGAAAGAAGTATTTTAATGAAATAGACGTTTTCGAGAAAAATAAAGGGAAATGGTGGACTATAACATTGTTGTTATAGTAAATGGTTTCCGAAAGAAAATGTTTCATGTAGTATTGGGATTTATATATATCTATCTTAAATTCGAATCCCTATACTAGTGATTTTGGGTCGTCGTAACAATGTTTTACGCAACATTCGTTTTGACTCAAATAAATGTGTTTAAAAAGATCGCTTTCCTTAAAGAACGAAATATATACTTGATTATGATTTAAGTATATTGAATATTTTCAAAGTGTTGAAAATGAATGGATTTGTGAATTACTTGTTATTAAATAAGTATGGAAATGTTTTCCAACATGAAGTGAATGTTTTGAGATTTTATCTTTTAAAGATAAGTTGATAATGAATATTAGAAATCGATTTGAAAATCGTATATTCATAGATATTTTGGAAATGTAAATTCACTATGGAATTTATAAAAGAAAAGGGAAGTGTTTCCGTTTAAGGAAATTGCTTTGAAATTTGTTTTCAAAGATTGAAAGGTGAAAAATGATTTGAAATTTGTTTTCAAATGGTTAAGTGTGGAAAATTATATATATCTTGTAAAGATATTTTTGGAAAATTTGAACAATTAGTTCAACTTGAAATTTGGATGGTCGGTTTGGATTGTATGTTTAACATTGTGAATTGACGACATAACAATTAGTTCAACTCTCACACTGGTATATTATTTCTCTACTTATCCTTATTAGCATTTTAAACCCTTTAAGTATTTGGTAAGTTATAGTTATGCAAATAGAATGTAGTTAAACAACATACAACTTCTTTTCATTTAAAGTTGAATTTTCAATTTATCAATTCTTAAGTCATTACTTAAATTTCACTATAATTTAATTTCACATTTACATTCACATATAGTATTTTCATTTTATATTAACATAATTGTGAATCACCTTTAAATGTTAATTTAAATTCCAATTATTTACTAACAATTTTATTTATATTTGCAAACCATTAATTAAATGCATATTTCATTATTCAAACCTATACTTGTATATTATCCAATTAACAATTCATATAACATTTTTGAACTTCTTAAGTATTTTGGTAAGTTATATCTAAGCTATAGAATGAAATTTAATACTATGCGAGTTTTACAGTTTCAATTTTATTTTAAGTTCATAATTTCCTAATTCTAAGAATTTCTACTTCAATTGATATTTTCACTTAGCTCTTAGGTTCATTTCTCATTTCACAATTCAGAAGTTCCTTAATGATTCAAGTCTAAATTCATTTCAATCATAAAAAAAATCATTAATTATTAAAGAACTTAAGAATTTCAATCCCGGTTTCATTTCAAATCAAGGTTTGAAATAATATATACGTATATAATTTATATATCAAATCATACTATAGGGAATGCAAAACAAAATAAAATTTGAGTCAAAACAAGGTTTAGACAAGCTATTAAGTGGTCTCCCCCACTCGGACTCTCGAAAATAAACGCCAATGTTGCGTGCACCCATCATCGAAATCATTTTCTAGCGTCAAGAGAAGGGAATATAACACTTATCATAAAAAAAATCCTTCGAAAACAATTTCAACTCAATTATACTATCATATAATGCTCATATTATATTTTTCAAATTCTTGTAAGTCAATCTCAAACACCAGAATTTAAATTCCCAAATCCAAGTTAAAATTCATTTATATTCATTATCAATTGTGTTTACAAGATTTCATTTTCCTAAATCCATTGTTATTTAATCAATTGTTGTAAATATTGACTGATCAAACAATAACGATAATAATCTAATATTATCATCTCCTAACAATCAATTCAATCAAAATGAATAAATATTCAAATAATTCTTTTATATAAAATATATTCCAAAATGATATTGTGTTGGTTTGTCCTATTCGAGTGTTTAGAAATTCCTATCGACGCCTTGGCGTCCCAAGTATCGACCAGAATTCATAAATACTCAACGGAACAAATTAACACAATATAAAACCATTTTATATCAAATAACAAGTACGCTCTCTCATATTGTAACGTCCCGCCTTTTCGCACACTTTAAAACGACACACGTGCCAATTCAAAGCATACGCAAGGGCGGATTGTTATGGGGTAAATAAGAAAAACTGAGAAGGAATAAAACAAAAATAGAATCTCACAGCGGAAGGATAAAATATAATAATAAATATACAGTTCAAAACAGTTTACAAAACAGTTATTTCACTTATACAATGAACATCAGAGTTACACATACCAATACAACAATGCAGCGGAATAGAAAGAGTGTGGTGTAATACTATATATAAAATAATACTGATTCTTCGTCTTCGTCCTCCAAAGCTAAAATCTGCTATCCTGAAATGCTCGGACTGACCCGAGCGAATTTGAAAAGACAAAACACTCGAGTCAGACTAGAAAATCTTATGTGAGTTAAATAAACAGAAATAAATATGGGTACAGTAACTCAAGAGATGCTCGGGATTTACATCTCCTAAGGATCCGTTAAACTATTTACTATGTAGTATATTGCGCTATTATAATAGTGTCTATTTATAAAATAAACATACTTTTAAATAGCATTAAGGCTTTACATTTTCCACCTTAACACGTAATAGTCCCAGTAGTCCATCCAATATCATAGTCCCTCCTGATCGGGAAGCCACTAGAGGATACCACACGGGCTACGGGAGAAAACCAAACTCGTACAAGGCGCGATAGGGTAGGTGACACGGCACAACTAGGCAATGCCAGGGTAGATATACCAATTGCTATCCAGGCTGATGGTAACGCGCAGCGCGCAGCTGCCGCCCACCTCGAACTAACTCCCCCAAAATCAAAATATAGAAGTGGCCACTGAATCAATCCAAGTCAAAGTATAATATCGAAGAGGAGCGTCCGATCAGAGGAATGGCCTCATTGGCCTGAGAATCGCTCCTGTTTTAGCCACCTTATGCCAACTCACGGGAGTTGGGTCCACGTATTTACCTTACAGGAAACGTCGCCACCACCTACTTCATTCTGGAATCTCCACCGCGTACACGGTTAGTCAAAGTGGTTTTCGGTATCGACAGAGAGTATGTCCATATCCGATCCCGGTCTCTTTGCCAACCCATCGTTATTATAACACCGCGGTTATTTAAAACAGTTTATACTTTTAAAACCAGAATATAATCCATTTCAAAACCATAATATTACGATATCATTCCAAAACCCAAAACCATATTTTACCACTTATCCCAAATATAATTCCTTTCCAATAATAAAAAGGCTTTAACTTCATAATATCTGAAAATCGAATATTTTCAAAGCATAATATTTTTGGAAATCCATAATTTCAAATCATAACTTTTAAAACTCAAATGGTTTGGATATTCAACGGTATATGAATTTCAAAGGCTTAACTTTACTGTCACTTTGTAAAGAAATAAGTTATATGGCTTTATGGAAATATTTCTTTATCTAAAGTTAAAACCATAATTTAGATATCACTCTTAAGTTCCAAACCCATTTCAATTTCCATATATATAAATCCATTGGAGTATTAATATTCAAAAACTAAAATTGGAATATATTCTTTCAACAAATTAAATGTTTTATTATTTAGTTTGAATATTCACATAAATCCTTAAACAACTCCAATTTCTAGTAATAAAACATATGTATTTTTCGATTCCAATTATATTAGAATATTTTTCCAATTCAAATTCATATTAGAATATTCATTTCAATTTATCTTGGGAAAAATCCAATTATAAATATCATATCTTAAATTTCCAAACTTAACATTTAAACATATGATATAAATTTATCCAACTCCATTTTCTAAATTTTCTTCCATTTTACTAAGGGAATTTATACACCTTTTTATTTCAAAATTTCCAACTTTTCATGTACATAAATACGGAAGAAAAATATTTATACAGTATAAAATTTAAGATTATTATAAACCGTATTCCATCCAAACCATAGAAATCACATTAAAATAGTTATATATAGACCGCGGTGCCTGTATATAATTTTCTATCCTATGGTCAAGTGATACGGATATTTATCATTTCAATCCGCAATTTAAAAATAAACTTTGCGGTTTTATCATTTCAAACCACAATCCCGAAAAATGAAAAATGCATACTAACTTGCAGTTTAATAATATCCAAATAAAACATCCATCCAACAACACATCCATCATCCAATCACAAACATCAATCAATATCAGTCAATAACCATATATGTTTGGTAATATACAACAGGTAATAATTTGCAGTTTTATCTCAAATTATATTTATCAACTATTAATCTAACAGTTTATATTCAGTGATAATTTATATAACTGTTAACTAGCAGTTCATATGCAAACAATAATTTCTAACAGCCAATTAATACGCAATAAATCAATTAAATTTACAGTTAAATTTAATAAAATGCAATTCAACAGATATGAATGAAATAACATGCCAAAAGCTTATAAATAAATTCCTATTCATTTCTAAAATTTATTTAACAAACATAAAAGCTTCTAGTAATTGTGAGTGGGTTAAAACACTCACCTTTTGAATTTAAATCGAATTTAAATTCAATTTAAACCCAAAAATTCGCCCGTCTCGGAATTCGTCCAAACCAGCGTCATCGAGTCCGGAATTAAATTACGATCCTAACAAAAGAAACCGTACGTAAATCGGATATCGTGTGCGAGAGTTATGTCGAAAATTGCACTCGAATTCAAAATTAAAAATAGCAAAGAATGGTCCATATTTACACACCTCAATATGCATAGCCACGTCACTGCATCTTCTCCTTCACCCCCTGAACGTGCGCACGAGACCCTGCACCAGAAACGCGCACAACTCACATTCGAACCCAAATCGAAGATCTACGACGATCTAACCGTTGAACTGCCAAACAAATTACATAGATGCGCTCCCCTCGGTTCCCTCTCCAAAACCCAGAAACCGTTTTCCGATCCGACGAAGTTTCGCGCGACGATGATGAACGGTTTTGGGGCTGTTTGAATTTATTCTGGATGAAAGACAGCTCCAATTGAAAAACGAATTTCACCAGTATATTACGCGTATCGAATACTTCAACATATATTTTTTCTGGAATTTTCTGAAATTTTTGAGTTTTGACTTTTGATTTTGAACTGTGGATGGATCTGGAATTGGATCTGAGATGTATGCATTTGGGGAAGAGAAAAGAGTGAAGAAATGAACGTACAGCAAATGAAAAAGAAAGGAGCTAGGGTTTATAGATGTATATTTATAGATAGGCTAGAGGTAGGGTAGCTAGACTGGATACGCGAACGTGCGTGACAAACCATGGTCCAAAAAAGCCCGCTATGCCTCCGGAGTCGGATTTGTTAAAACTATATATCCAAATAGGTGTTTTAAAATATTCTGAACGCAATGGAAAAAGTTTCGCGACCAAATTCGATCGTATGAAGAAGTTATGCCAAAAAAACAAAAATTTCACATTGATTTCAAAATGCGTAAATTTCAAGGCGTTTCGAGTCCGTACGATCAAACGACAAGTCCGATCGCTACGAAACTTGAAACATTATTATAATTCACTGTTACGGATCCGATGAAACTGGTTTCGTCGAAATCCGAGTCCGTGCCCAAAATGGCTATTTTTATATTAATTAAATAAATAGGCAAATAAATTAATTAAATTCAATCTTTAAAATTTTTGACTTTAAAATTGAAAATTTGATCATTTTTATAATTTCACTTTAGTTACAACAAATTAAACAAACCCAGATATCAATGTCAAGTAAATAAATTTATAAATTCAGTGTTTGAATTCAATTACGGTAAATTCAGATATTGTAAATTCCAAGAATTTACTTAAATTTAACTTTGACTATGACCTTATAGTTTACTGCGTATTATTACGTCAATTAATATATAACTTTACGTTTATTTCAAATCAAAAAAAAAAAAAAAAAATTATTAACATCAAAAATTTACCATTTCATCTTACCATTTATTTACGTATCCTTTTATTGCACTGATTGAAATAAATTCACTTATTAAATTTTTAAGTTCGTTACCTATCCATCTTGATTTTAATTCCATCTATAAATCAAATTCAGTTAGCCTTAACGTTACTACACTAAATCTACTATCAGTTTTAATTTATATAGAATTATATCTTAATACTTACCATTTATTTATAAATTAGGTTACCTTCCAATAAATCTGATTCCTAAGCATTTGATTGGATTGCCATCTTTACTATGTCTATTATTAATTAGCTTCAAATTCTACAATTTCACCTCTTAAATCCACCTTTTGCTATATTATAAGTAAAATTTACATTGGTTACATAAATGTATCATTTATTTACATTTATTACAAACTTATTTCCAGTTCCAACTAACAATCTAAATAAATGAATAGGCAACCTACCATAAACACTACCGTTACCTTTTTGTCACATACAAAATCCTTTATTACAAAAATCAATTTCTGCATATATTTTCATACTACAAATTCAATTTACTTATGTTCAAATTATAACCAAACCTGACCTTTAAATTATTTTGTATAAAATTGGGATTTCATTAAGTTTCTTAATTATTACCCTTAATTGGCATTTATCATCTTGTATTCTCGTTATCATTTCATAGATATGATTCCCAATTCCTTATTATTGACTTAAAATGTCATTACTTACATTGCATTAAACGTTGTTACTTAAATCTCTACCCAATAGTAATTAATACTCTAAATAAATATGCTTACTCCTTTCGTTATTTATTCATTATCACAAGAAACGTTTAATCATTTGTAATTTCAAATTACCTACATTGATTGTATATATATTTTCCATTATTATCATTTATTAGAATTCTATTCAACTTTCCATCTTATGCATGTAGTTAACCTTTCTATTGATTTTTCCTTCAAAATTTTCAGTTATTTCTTATTTAATCGCTATAAATTAAATGTATGAATGCGGAGACTTGCCTATTAACGTATTAAATAAGCCTTAAAATCAATTAATGCCCCTCCTTAGTTTAACCTCTTTTTATCCGTATTTATTTTTAGAGTAACCCTTGGATTAAATTCCCAAATCACCAATTCAATTAATTATACCTTTCAATCCAAATGTAAATCTTCCACCTTTGAATTCTTATATTAAATGAATTTTATTCTAGGCAATATTTTTTTTACAAATGTTTACTGATTCCACATTTATAGGTTTCTTAAATTTTACTCCATCTAAATGTGACACATTTTTATTTCATTTCAAATCAATATATATATTCATTCCTATTCAATATATATATTCATTCCTATTCCTTTCATTTGGTTACTGCATTGAAATCTATTTATTAGCTAATACTACGTTACTATCATTAATTAAATTTTGGATTATATTCCAATTCCTATAACTAGGCCTTAAGTCACCATTTTATATAGTTTTAATTTAGCATTTATTTAAATCTTCGTTTATCGTTTAGAATTTCTACTAAATTGAAATGCACAACTTATGAACTTTAACCAATTTAGTCCACCTAATAAATTTTTCAAATGTTTGTGTGTATGTAATCCAATTCAGTTATTGTTACATTAATACCATTAAACCAACAAATTAAGACTTATAACTACAACACAACTTTCAGTTATTTTCAAATCTATGTCATATAACCTTTTAAATCTCTACCTGTAATTACAGTTACTATCTAACTCCTACATTCATCCTTTTAAAATCCTAAGACTTTAATTTTATACTGGATTAAATTAGCAAACATATAAATTAAATTTATAAAAATATCATAAATTTATCAGGTCGTTACAATCTCCCCCACTCAAAACTTTTCGTCCCCGAAAAGGAAAAGGAAGGGAGAAGGAAGAATAAACAGTATATCTAATTTCAAATATTAACTTATAACAATAATTTACTAAATTAATTTCCTTTAATGAATTACACTTGTTTTATAATCATTATGTCTTTTAATACTTGAATTATTAAAGTTGGAAAACAATTTCAACAAAATTCTAAGTCCAAAATTTACGAAAAATTTTGGCAGAGTCTCCTTTGTACGGAGGGACTCTGGAGAAAATATAATATCCAAATATACAAATATATTACATATATATCCAAAATAAATATCCCAACCCGGGAAAATATATAAAAAGCGCTTTAAACGTAATCCGGAAACGTACCTATTTGTCGGGCAATACGCTTTTATTATTTTGGAACCAAAAGCCGTAGCAGTTGCTTCCATTACCTGTATTCACTTATATAGTCTGAAAAATTAAATATTTAATTTACAGTGACATGTTTAGTTGGATTCAATCATTCATATCCTATTAATGCAACAACCATAATCTTTTTAACAAACAGCACACATCACAAACAACAAACAATCATTAAATCAAACAACAATTAGTTGTTCGGGTTCAAATTTTGAAGTTGTACGAATGAAGAATAACTATCAAGTACATCCATTGCTCAACAGCCTTGGATGGAACAAAGATAGATTATTTGTAAATCTAACAACTCCATAATTCCTTACCCAACAACATACATCAACCAACAATTCAAATCAACACCAAAATATCTCATTATACATTTATTTCATAATTCAGTGTTTTGATTTTTCTTTCCTTCATTTATGAGGGATTTCTTTGTTTCTTACAAGTTTATTTTCCAATCATCACCAAATTCATTATATTTGTATTTCCTTTTTATTACTTAAGTTTCCTTTTATTACTTAAGTCTATAAAATAAATTCTCATTAATAACAACAAATATTTTGAATATCTTCACTTGTAAGATTTCCCTTGAATTCTCATTAATAACATTCATTAACTATGAATTGCAGTCATTAAAATTTTCCTACTTTCCATTATATTAGAATAGGGGAGATAAAACATACTTAAGTGAATACTCATATAATAAATTCTTATTTTGAATTTCATGTTATACACTCAGGTTCCTATCATCTATTACTAATTCTTAACTTTATTTTCAATAAAGTTATAACCTAAGTTTATACCATTAAATTCTTGTTATAACCGTAATTTATTGAATACTTCATTATTCCTAAATCCCTACTTGTAAAATATTCAATTCTAGTTTCTTGTTTAACATTTCAACCTTTATATTTGGGTAAGTTATTTATGTTAAAGAAATGCAATTGAACCTTATACAAGTTAAATCTCCATTCTTTTAATTCATTGATTATTCACTAAGTCTTTACCAATATTCATAAGTTAAAATATTTATCTTCCTTTATCCTTAGCATTAATTCTCTTATTTCAATTAGGGGTTTCAATTCATTTATTACCTAACTTTTATTTCACTAAAATTTTCAATTAGTTAACGGAAAATTTTAGAATTAAATACCGAGTTGAATTTCCATTTATTTCAAAATAATAGATAAATAAGTTCTTACAACTCAATATCTCTAATTATAGTTAGAACAATAAAAGAAAATTTTAGAAATTTCAAAATAAATCTGCAGTAGAATTTTCTACAGTGGCCTTTCCCCTTCGAAACTCGAAAATGAAAGTCGATGATGCGGCCGTCATCACCGAATTTATTTTCCAGCGACAGAGAGGAAAGTACAGAATTTAAATTTTTCCAAAATCTCCTTTTAAAACAATTCTTCCAACTTATACGAAATATTTATATAAGAAAATACTCATAAACCGAATCATTATATTTCATAAATTCTTTGAAAACAAATTTGGAAAAATCCCGGACTTAAGTTCTAAAATCTCCAATTTGGTTTATTATAATTTCACTTAGCTTCAATTTATTACAAATATTTTATTGCCTAACATCCAATCTATATCAAACAAATATATATATATATATCTTTATAAAATATTTTTATATATCGAAAATATAATAAGCAAAATTATTTCATTCACCTATATTAAAAACAAATATTATGCCGGTCTGTCCTATTAAGTGTTTAGAAATCCCTATTGATGACATAGCGTCCCATGCATCAACCAGAATTTATAAATACAAAGCGGAACAGATTAACACAATATTAAAATCTTTTATGAATACTAACAAATACGCTCTCTCATATATATACACTCAGCGACTCCCATAGGATATTACTACCCTATTAACAAAGAGTCAAACCCCACAAAGCCAAGGTTTATCGCTAAACCAAAGCTCTGATACCAGATGTAACGTCCCGCCTTTTCGCACACTTTAAAACGACACACGTGCCAATTCAAAGCATACGCAAGGGCGGATTGTTATGGGGTAAATAAGAAAAACTGAGAAGGAATAAAACAAAAATAGAATCTCACAGCGGAAGGATAAAATATAATAATAAATATACAGTTCAAAACAGTTTACAAAACAGTTATTTCACTTATACAATGAACATCAGAGTTACACATACCAATACAACAATGCAGCGGAATAGAAAGAGTGTGGTGTAATACTATATATAAAATAATACCGATTCTTCGTCTTCGTCCTCCAAAGCTAAAATCTGCTATCCTGAAATGCTCGGACTGACCCGAGCGAATTTGAAAAGACAAAACACTCGAGTCAGACTAGAAAATCATATGTGAGTTAAATAAACAGAAATAAATATGGGTACAGTAACTCAAGAGATGCTCGGGATTTACATCTCCTAAGGATCCGTTAAACTATTTACTATGTAGTATATTGCGCTATTATAATAGTGTCTATTTATAAAATAAACATACTTTTAAATAGCATTAAGGCTTTACATTTTCCACCTTAACACGTAATAGTCCCAGTAGTCCATCCAATATCATAGTCCCTCCTGATCGGGAAGCCACTAGAGGATACCACACGGGCTACGGGAGAAAACCAAACTCGTACAAGGCGCGATAGGGTAGGTGACACGGCACAACTAGGCAATGCCAGGGTAGATATACCAATTGCTATCCAGGCTGATGGTAACGCGCAGCGCGCAGCTGCCGCCCACCTCGAACTAACTCCCCCAAAATCAAAATATAGAAGTGGCCACTGAATCAATCCAAGTCAAAGTATAATATCGAAGAGGAGCGTCCGATCAGAGGAATGACCACATTGGCCTGAGAATCGCTCCTGTTTTAGCCACCTTATGCCAACTCACGGGAGTTGGGTCCACGTATTTACCTTACAGGAAACGTCGCCACCACCTACTTCATTCTGGAATCTCCACCGCGTACACGGTTAGTCAAAGTGGTTTTCGGTATCGACAGAGAGTATGTCCATATCCGATCCCGGTCTCTTTGCCAACCCATCGTTATTATAACACCGCGGTTATTTAAAACAGTTTATACTTTTAAAACCAGAATATAATCCATTTCAAAACCATAATATTACGATATCATTCCAAAACCCAAAACCATATTTTACCACTTATCCCAAATATAATTCCTTTCCAATAATAAAAAGGCTTTAACTTCATAATATCTGAAAATCGAATATTTTCAAAGCATAATATTTTTGGAAATCCATAATTTCAAACCATAACTTTTAAAACTCAAATGGTTTGGATATTCAACGGTATATGAATTTCAAAGGCTTAACTTTACTGTCACTTTGTAAAGAAATAAGTTATATGGCTTTATGGAAATATTTCTTTATCTAAAGTTAAAACCATAATTTAGATATCACTCTTAAGTTCCAAACCCATTTCAATTTCCATATATATAAATCCATTGGAGTATTAATATTCAAAAACTAAAATTGGAATATATTCTTTCAACAAATTAAATGTTTTATTATTTAGTTTGAATATTCACATAAATCCTTAAACAACTCCAATTTCTAGTAATAAAACATATGTATTTTTCGATTCCAATTATATTAGAATATTTTTCCAATTCAAATTCATATTAGAATATTCATTTCAATTTATCTTGGGAAAAATCCAATTATAAATATCATATCTTAAATTTCCAAACTTAACATTTAAACATATGATATAAATTTATCCAACTCCATTTTCTAAATTTTCTTCCATTTTACTAAGGGAATTTATACACCTTTTTATTTCAAAATTTCCAACTTTTCATGTACATAAATACGGAAGAAAAATATTTATACAGTATAAAATTTAAGATTATTATAAACCGTATTCCATCCAAACCATAGAAATCACATTAAAATAGTTATATATAGACCGCGGTGCCTGTATATAATTTTCTATCCTATGGTCAAGTGATACGGATATTTATCATTTCAATCCGCAATTTAAAAATAAACTTTGCGGTTTTATCATTTCAAACCACAATCCCGAAAAATGAAAAATGCATACTAACTTGCAGTTTAATAATATCCAAATAAAACATCCATCCAACAACACATCCATCATCCAATCACAAACATCAATCAATATCAGTCAATAACCATATATGTTTGGTAATATACAACAGGTAATAATTTGCAGTTTTATCTCAAATTATATTTATCAACTATTAATCTAACAGTTTATATTCAGTGATAATTTATATAACTGTTAACTAGCAGTTCATATGCAAACAATAATTTCTAACAGCCAATTAATACGCAATAAATCAATTAAATTTACAGTTAAATTTAATAAAATGCAATTCAACAGATATGAATGAAATAACATGCCAAAAGCTCATAAATAAATTCCTATTCATTTCTAAAATTTATTTAACAAACATAAAAGCTTCTAGTAATTGTGAGTGGGTTAAAACACTCACCTTTTGAATTTAAATCGAATTTAAATTCAATTTAAACCCAAAAATTCGCCCGTCTCGGAATTCGTCCAAACCAGCGTCATCGAGTCCGGAATTAAATTACGATCCTAACAAAAGAAACCGTACGTAAATCGGATATCGTGTGCGAGAGTTATGTCGAAAATTGCACTCGAATTCAAAATTAAAAATAGCAAAGAATGGTCCATATTTACACACCTCAATATGCATAGCCACGTCACTGCATCTTCTCCTTCACCCCCTGAACGTGCGCACGAGACCCTGCACCAGAAACGCGCACAACTCACATTCGAACCCAAATCGAAGATCTACGACGATCTAACCGTTGAACTGCCAAACAAATTACATAGATGCGCTCCCCTCGGTTCCCTCTCCAAAACCCAGAAACCGTTTTCCGATCCGACGAAGTTTCGCGCGACGATGATGAACGGTTTTGGGGCTGTTTGAATTTATTCTGGATGAAAGACAGCTCCAATTGAAAAACGAATTTCACCAGTATATTACGCGTATCGAATACTTCAACATATATTTTTTCTGGAATTTTCTGAAATTTTTGAGTTTTGACTTTTGATTTTGAACTGTGGATGGATCTGGAATTGGATCTGAGATGTATGCATTTGGGGAAGAGAAAAGAGTGAAGAAATGAACGTACAGCAAATGAAAAAGAAAGGAGCTAGGGTTTATAGATGTATATTTATAGATAGGCTAGAGGTAGGGTAGCTAGACTGGATACGCGAACGTGCGTGACAAACCATGGTCCAAAAAAGCCCGCTATGCCTCCGGAGTCGGATTTGTTAAAACTATATATCCAAATAGGTGTTTTAAAATATTCTGAACGCAATGGAAAAAGTTTCGCGACCAAATTCGATCGTATGAAGAAGTTATGCCAAAAAAACAAAAATTTCACATTGATTTCAAAATGCGTAAATTTCAAGGCGTTTCGAGTCCGTACGATCAAACGACAAGTCCGATCGCTACGAAACTTGAAACATTATTATAATTCACTGTTACGGATCCGATGAAACTGGTTTCGTCGAAATCCGAGTCCGTGCCCAAAATGGCTATTTTTATATTAATTAAATAAATAGGCAAATAAATTAATTAAATTCAATCTTTAAAATTTTTGACTTTAAAATTGAAAATTTGATCATTTTTATAATTTCACTTTAGTTACAACAAATTAAACAAACCCAGATATCAATGTCAAGTAAATAAATTTATAAATTCAGTGTTTGAATTCAATTACGGTAAATTCAGATATTGTAAATTCCAAGAATTTACTTAAATTTAACTTTGACTATGACCTTATAGTTTACTGCGTATTATTACGTCAATTAATATATAACTTTACGTTTATTTCAAATCAAAAAAAAAAAAAAAAATTATTAACATCAAAAATTTACCATTTCATCTTACCATTTATTTACGTATCCTTTTATTGCACTGATTGAAATAAATTCACTTATTAAATTTTTAAGTTCGTTACCTATCCATCTTGATTTTAATTCCATCTATAAATCAAATTCAGTTAGCCTTAACGTTACTACACTAAATCTACTATCAGTTTTAATTTATATAGAATTATATCTTAATACTTACCATTTATTTATAAATTAGGTTACCTTCCAATAAATCTGATTCCTAAGCATTTGATTGGATTGCCATCTTTACTATGTCTATTATTAATTAGCTTCAAATTCTACAATTTCACCTCTTAAATCCACCTTTTGCTATATTATAAGTAAAATTTACATTGGTTACATAAATGTATCATTTATTTACATTTATTACAAACTTATTTCCAGTTCCAACTAACAATCTAAATAAATGAATAGGCAACCTACCATAAACACTACCGTTACCTTTTTGTCACATACAAAATCCTTTATTACAAAAATCAATTTCGGCATATATTTTCATACTACAAATTCAATTTACTTATGTTCAAATTATAACCAAACCTGACCTTTAAATTATTTTGTATAAAATTGGGATTTCATTAAGTTTCTTAATTATTACCCTTAATTGGCATTTATCATCTTGTATTCTCGTTATCATTTCATAGATATGATTCCCAATTCCTTATTATTGACTTAAAATGTCATTACTTACATTGCATTAAACGTTGTTACTTAAATCTCTACCCAATAGTAATTAATACTCTAAATAAATATGCTTACTCCTTTCGTTATTTATTCATTATCACAAGAAACGTTTAATCATTTGTAATTTCAAATTACCTACATTGATTGTATATATATTTTCCATTATTATCATTTATTAGAATTCTATTCAACTTTCCATCTTATGCATGTAGTTAACCTTTCTATTGATTTTTCCTTCAAAATTTTCAGTTATTTCTTATTTAATCGCTATAAATTAAATGTATGAATGCGGAGTCTTGCCTATTAACGTATTAAATAAGCCTTAAAATCAATTAATGCCCCTCCTTAGTTTAACCTCTTTTTATCCGTATTTATTTTTAGAGTAACCCTTGGATTAAATTCCCAAATCACCAATTCAATTAATTATACCTTTCAATCCAAATGTAAATCTTCCACCTTTGAATTCTTATATTAAATGAATTTTATTCTAGGCAATATTTTTTTTACAAATGTTTACTGATTCCACATTTATAGGTTTCTTAAATTTTACTCCATCTAAATGTGACACATTTTTATTTCATTTCAAATCAATATATATATTCATTCCTATTCAATATATATATTCATTCCTATTCCTTTCATTTGGTTACTGCATTGAAATCTATTTATTAGCTAATACCACGTTACTATCATTAATTAAATTTTGGATTATATTCCAATTCCTATAACTAGGCCTTAAGTCACCATTTTATATAGTTTTAATTTAGCGTTTATTTAAATCTTCGTTTATCGTTTAGAATTTCTACTAAATTGAAATGCACAACTTATGAACTTTAACCAATTTAGTCCACCTAATAAATTTTTCAAATGTTTGTGTGTATGTAATCCAATTCAGTTATTGTTACATTAATACCATTAAACCAACAAATTAAGACTTATAACTACAACACAACTTTCAGTTATTTTCAAATCTATGTCATATAACCTTTTAAATCTCTACCTGTAATTACAGTTACTATCTAACTCCTACATTCATCCTTTTAAAATCCTAAGACTTTAATTTTATACTGGATTAAATTAGCAAACATATAAATTAAATTTATAAAAATATCATAAATTTATCAGGTCGTTACACATATACACTCAACTCATTCATATAGTTTACCTCTATTTCAATGAGTTATTCCCCACTAGAGCCAAGGTTTATCGCTAAACCAAAGCTCTGATACCAACTGTAACGACCCGCCTTTTTGGACAGTTTAAACCGACGATCAAATACACATGCCGGTTCCAAACCATTAAAAAAAGGCAGATGGTTATTGGGGTAATTAAGAAAAGAAAAGAAATAAAGGAAATGAAACAACACAGAATCTCGCAGCGGAACGATAAAATATAATAGTCAAATAAACAGTTCATGAAGCTGTTTACTATACTTTAGACAATTATTTATACAACATTTATCAGAGTTATACATATACAACAGAACAAATAAATAATGCAGCAGACAACATGATGCACAGATAATAATAGTAATACTATACCAAATCTTCGTCTTCGTCCTCCAGAGTAGATCTTCAAAAATCTGAAAACTCAGGACTGACCCGAGCGTAATGAAAAGACAAAACACTCGAGTCAGGACTAAAATATCCATATGAAAGTTAAATCAATCGTAAATAAATATGAGTGTGACGGCGTCAGAGATGTTTACGGGGTTTGACATCTCATATCCAGTGTCAACGTGCGTGCAATAACTTAAGAGATGTTACGGGATTTTCCACCTTTCAAGGATCCGTTAAACTATCTACTAGGTAGTAATGTACGCTAAGTAGATAATGTCTATCAGTAATATAAAGTATCAAAATAGTGTTAAGGCGTTACCATAATCCCCCTTAACACATTTTATATTCCCAAAAGCATATACAAGACCGTAGTTTCCCCAAAACCGGAAGTCACCAGAGGGCAATCCATATACTCAAGGTACAAACCAAAACGTAGTGGTCGCGAATAGGATAATCAGTATGACAAGGTACATGAGGCGATACCAACTAGGATACTAGTAGTTGCGTGATCCGGACTGATGTTGAGCATAGCAGCTACTACCTCAACACCGCGAAACAACACTCCCAAATCAAGGGGTGCACCCAAATCAAATCACAAATGTAATAGATATGGTATCGAAGAAGTGTGTCCGCTAGAGGTGGCGAACCTCAATGGCCCGGCGCGGCTCCTGTTTTAGTCATGTCAGGGGTCATCCAATATCGTTCTCTTTCTTCAGTAAACGCGTTCACCAAACCATCCACTTCATTCTGGATCAACACTCCGCGTATAATAGTTATTAAAGTGGTTTTCGGTATCGACAGAGAGTATGTCCATATCCGATCCCGGTCTCTTTAATAACTACGTATTATTACACTGATGGCTCTTTTATATTTCAAATTGATTCATGATTGATAACAAAATATCATATTCGCTTTAAAATCAAATCCATTTCAAAATCATCATATATTCAAAATTATCAATTTTGTCCGATAAATCAGTTTCACTTCAAAATTTGATTCGAATTCAATTTAGGTTATAATCTCTACTTTAACCTAGTTCGTATTTAAACCAAAGGTTTAAATATAAACATTTCCGTCTCTTTAACCAGTTTGAATTTAAGAAAATAGTTTAAATAGTTTAAAATAGTTAAATAATTCAAAATAGTTTAATAGAAAATATTTAAATAGTTTAATCGAAAATAATTTGAATATAAAATGGTTTATATATAAAGTAGTTTGGAAAAAATCAAAAATTATTTGATAAATAATTCCAAAGTCAAACCGATCAACTTCCCAAATTTCCTATCCAAATCAAATCCAAATTCCATTTCGATTTAATCGATTTATTCCAATTTCAACTTGAATAAATTTCTATTCCACGTAAATTTCGATTTCAATTCACAAATTTCTTTAAATTTCAATTCAATTCCAAATTAATTTAAATCTAAATTTCAAATAAATTTTCAATTCCAAACTCAAACTTGAAATATCATTTCATATCAATTTTCTTAGAAATATTCAGGGTTCGATTAAAAGTCCAATCTTTTAAAACAAATCAACTTTCAAAAATTTACACCGTATTTCAATTTTCAATTTAAATCTAAACTTCGATTTTATTTAATAATTTCGTTTACCAAGTTTAAATTCTAACATTTCGAGCTCCAATTCAAAATAATTCAATTTCCATAAATTGGATTTTATTCTTAAAATCAATTCATTTAAATAATTTCAAAACAACTTTTAAAATCATTTAATTTATCCAACTCGGTGTCCGTATATAATTTTCTAACCTATGGCCAAGTGATTAGTTATTACAATTAAATGTCAGGGATGAATATATCATTTAAATTAATCACAGTGTCATATGTATGCATAGCAGGATATATATAAACAAATAAACATCCAAACATTTAAATATCAACCAATAACATCCATCAAAATACATCATCCAATAGGCAATACAATTCACGGCAATTTCATATTTATCAATGTCAGGTAATTTAATCGCAATTCAATTTTAATTTAAATTTAACTGTCAATTTAATTTTTTTAACGGTGAATTCAAATGACAATCAATATGATAATTAAATTTTATCAAACAACAACAAATAAAAATCATAACTATGCATAATGTCAAATTTAACTAGCATAAAGATATTCAGTACGTTGTGAGCGTTATAAAACACTCACCTTGATTTTACGATTTTAAATCAAATCGAACGACGTTCGATTTAACATAAAATTTTAATGAGCTCCAAACACTTTCGGATCTGCACTGCAGCGCAGCTCTCATCTCCGTGATTCCGGCGCTTCTTCCCCAACGTGAAATTCACGTATGCAAATCCATTAGCCGCCGATCTTCAAGCAATTTTCATGACCACCTCGTCGACTTCCAGAACGATCAGCTAGCGCCACCACGAAGCCCTTCACCAGAGCCACCTACGCGCCAAGTTTCATCCCTTCATTCGCCGTCGTTTGCAGGCAATCCAAGAAAATAAGTACACACTTCCAAGTCAGATCTGGACGAATGCATGAAAAATTAGCATACATCAACCGTATGGATTTGAAGAGCTCGTCGAGATTTACACTTTTGCTTTTGGAATTTTTCGATTTGTTCGAACGGATTGAGAGATATTAAGGAAAGAAGATCGGCAATTTCTGGCCATGGAATAGGTGGCGGCCATGATTTAGAATTAGGGTTTCTGGATTAAAATAATAATAAAACTGTCTCGGTTTGCGTGCGTATTTATATAGGTAGGTCCAAAATCATCCGAACTCCAATCAAGACGTGCCGTCAGGCGTTTATAAGGTTTTACCCCATTCCGGACGCAATGGAACTAGTTTCAAGGCCTAATTCGATCATATCTGGAAGATAGCTTTTCGAAGTCGATTATTTTAATTAAATTCGAAATTAAATTTCTACGTGTTTCAAGCTCGCACGGCCAAACGACAAGTTCAATTGCTACGAAAATTGAAATCCTACCATAATTTACTATTACGGATCCGATGAAACAAGTTTCGTCGAAATGCGAGACTGTTTGAAAAATGCCTATTTTAACTGTCAATTAAATATTAAAATATTCAATTTTCACAAATTTACTTTTAATTCGATTTTAAAAGTTCTACAACATCATTCTAACTTTAATATGATAAAATAGAATTTTACAAATCATTTTTAATCATGTTAAACCCGTTATCCAATTATTCAAATAATTTCAAATATTAAATTATTCAACAAATTACATTAATAATCATTTTTCTTCAATAATCACCTTAAATTTTCTAATTAAAATAGCTAAAAATACGGGTCGTTACACTCTCCCCCACTCAAAACTTTTCGTCCCCGAAAAGAAAAAGAAGGGAAAAGGAACTAAGTATAGAATTCAACATTAGATATATTTTATTCAAAGTTACCAACTTATAAAACAATGAAATTCCATTTATAAAGTCATAACTACGCTTCCACAATGTTACTCCGAACGGCTTTCTAAATTTAAAAGTTAGTTATCAAAACAAGTTATAAAATTTAAAAACTTGAAAAATTTTCTAACACCCGGATTCACGGAAAATTTCGGCAGGGTCTCCTTTGCGCGGCTCGATCGAAAAATTTTACAATTCAATATATAACACAAATATAACCAATATATATCAAATATACATCTCATCTCAATGATGAGGCATCCCATGTTTGGGTAAACAACATATATATATCACCAATACCATATAAAAGCATAAGCGTACCTTTTATTTAGCATTTATTAGCAGTTTACTTACATTTTGTATTTAGCACAGAAGCGAGCTCTACAACGAAGCGCAACCCCTTTACTACCTACTAAAATGCTCAATAACTAAGTTAGAACCATGCATATAAAGATAGATCGATATATTTAGCCTACACAACATATATATAACCTATTTAGCTTCAAAACTGAGATTTCAATTTCAGGACAGCAAACAAATCTCAGTTTTAGGTCACCTAAACTATAAAATTTGGCAACAGAATCTAAACAAAAGTTGTTGTATTCATTTCAAGCTTTCCGGAATGTCCAAAATCATCGAATTCGGACCATACATTCAAAAGTTACGGCCGTTTTACTTAGAGGATACGCCTCAGCCTGGGCAATGAATTGCGCAGGTCAGCGACGTTCACCCACGTTTTCGACCTTCTAAACGATATCAAAACACAAAACACTTAAAACAAAAGTTTTAGCTTAAGTTCTTAGCTTTCCAGAAAGTGCAAGATCATCAAAATCCGATAAACCAGTCAAAAGATATGGAGAAAATACTAAGGGTGTATACTACTGATTTTACTTATTTTTACACAGGACAGCGAGTAACATTCAAGTTTTTAACCAAGCAGACGAAGGAATTTTCTCAAGTTATCTAAACAAAAGTTGTGCTATAGTTTCTAAGCTTTCCGAAAAGTCCAAAATCGTCGAATTCCGTTCAGCCATTTAAAAGTTATGTTTGTTTTCGTTTCAGCATATATTGGACAATGTTGGATTTTTTTTTCCAAAAATTTGCTTTTATTATTTCAAAGTACAAAACATCAAAACTTCAAATTTTCTAAAAAACAATCATAAACACAAAGTCATCTATTTTCTTATTCATCCATGCAATAGGTTTATATTCAATTTGTTTCCGATTTATTCAAATTTGTTTCATTCACATTTTTAATTCAAGTCAATTTGCTCCCAATTTGAATTTAATTATTTAAAATTTTATTCCGTTTATTCAATTCCATTAACACTAATGAATTCTACTTAATCAATTATCATCCATCTAACAACCAATGCATATCAAACATTAACATCCATCCAAAATCTACACTAAATCAATTATACATTTCCAAGTCAATTTTAATTTCATACACTTCCAAGTTTATTGACATTTAGTTATATTCAAATTTAATTAGTTTCCATTTACCAATTTTATATTTCATTAAGTTTAAATTTTATTCATTCACTTATACATGTATCATTCATTTTACAGCTTAAATTTCTTTTATATTTACAACTATCAATAGATCTTTACATTTTATTTTTCACTTTCACACTGGTATATTATTTCTCTACTTATCCTTATTAGCATTTTAAACCCTTTAAGTATTTGGTAAGTTATAGTTATGCAAATAGAATGTAGTTAAACAACATACAACTTCTTTTCATTTAAAGTTGAATTTTCAATTTATCAATTCTTAAGTCATTACTTAAATTTCACTATAATTTAATTTCACATTTACATTCACATATAGTATTTTCATTTTATATTAGCATAATTGTGAATCACCTTTAAATGTTAATTTAAATTCCAATTATTTACTAACAATTTTATTTATATTTGCAAACCATTAATTAAATGCATATTTCATTATTCAAACCTATACTTGTATATTATCCAATTAACAATTCATATAACATTTTTGAACTTCTTAAGTATTTTGGTAAGTTATATCTAAGCTATAGAATGAAATTTAATACTATGCGAGTTTTACAGTTTCAATTTTATTTTAAGTTCATAATTTCCTAATTCTAAGGATTTCTACTTCAATTGATATTTTCACTTAGCTCTTAGGTTCATTTCTCATTTCACAATTCAGAAGTTCCTTAATGATTCAAGTCTAAATTCATTTCAATCATAAAAAAAATCATTAATTATTAAAGAACTTAAGAATTTCAATCCCGGTTTCATTTCAAATCAAGGTTTGAAATAATATATACTTATATAATTTATATATCAAATCATACTATAGATAATGCAAAACAAAATAAAATTAGAGTCAAAACAAGGTTTAGACAAGCTATTAAGTGGTCTCCCCCACTCGGACTCTCGAAAATAAACGCCAATGATGGGTGCACCCATCATCGAAATCATTTTCTAGCGTCAAGAGAAGGGAATATAACACTTATCATAAAAAAAATCCTTCGAAAACAATTTCAACTCAATTATACTATCATATAATGCTCATATTATATTTTTCAAATTCTTGTAAGTCAATCTCAAACACCGGAATTTAAATTCCCAAATCCAAGTTAAAATTCATTTATATTCATTATCAATTGTGTTTACAAGATTTCATTTTCCTAAATCCATTGTTATTTAATCAATTGTTGTAAATAATGACTGATCAAACAATAACGATAATAATCTAATATTATCATCTCCTAACAATCAATTCAATCAAAATGAATAAATATTCAAATAATTCTTTTATATAAAATATATTCCAAAATGATATTGTGTTGGTTTGTCTTATTCGAGTGTTTAGAAATTCCTATCGACGCCTTGGCGTCCCAAGTATCGACCAGAATTCATAAATACTCAACGGAACAAATTAACACAATATAAAACCATTTTATATCAAATAACAAGTACGCTCTCTCATATACACTCAACTCATTCATATAGTTTACCTCTATTTCAATGAGTTATTCCCCACTAGAGCCAAGGTTTATCGCTAAACCAAAGCTCTGATACCAACTGTAACGACCCGCCTTTTTGGACAGTTTAAACCGACGATCAAATACACATGCCGGTTCCAAACCATTAAAAAAAGGCAGATGGTTATTGGGGTAATTAAGAAAAGAAAAGAAATAAAGGAAATGAAACAACACAGAATCTCGCAGCGGAACGATAAAATATAATAGTCAAATAAACAGTTCATGAAGCTGTTTACTATACTTTAGACAATTATTTATACAACATTTATCAGAGTTATACATATACAACAGAACAAATAAATAATGCAGCAGACAACATGATGCACAGATAATAATAGTAATACTATACCAAATCTTCGTCTTCGTCCTCCAGAATAGATCTTCAAAAATCTGAAAACTCAGGACTGACCCGAGCGTAATGAAAAGACAAAACACTCGAGTCAGGACTAAAATATCCATATGAAAGTTAAATCAATCGTAAATAAATATGAGTGTGACGGCGTCAGAGATGTTTACGGGGTTTGACATCTCATATCCAGTGTCAACGTGCGTGCAATAACTTAAGAGATGTTACGGGATTTTCCACCTTTCAAGGATCCGTTAAACTATCTACTAGGTAGTAATGTACGCTAAGTAGATAATGTCTATCAGTAATATAAAGTATCAAAATAGCATTAAGGCGTTACCATAATCCCCCTTAACACATTTTATATTCCCAAAAGCATATACAAGACCGTAGTTTCCCCAAAACCGGAAGTCACCAGAGGGCAATCCATATACTCAAGGTACAAACCAAAACGTAGTGGTCGCGAATAGGATAATCAGTATGACAAGGTACATGAGGCGATACCAACTAGGATACTAGTAGTTGCGTGATCCGGACTGATGTTGAGCATAGCAGCTACTACCTCAACACCGCGAAACAACACTCCTAAATCAAGGGGTGCACCCAAATCAAATCACAAATGTAATAGATATGGTATCGAAGAAGTGTGTCCGCTAGAGGTGGCGAACCTCAATGGCCCGGCGCGGCTCCTGTTTTAGTCATGTCAGGGGTCATCCAATATCGTTCTCTTTCTTCAGTCAACGCGTTCACCAAACCATCCACTTCATTCCGGATCAACACTCCGCGTATAATAGTTATTAAAGTGGTTTTCGGTATCGACAGAGAGTATGTCCATATCCGATCCCGGCCTCTTTAATAACTACGTATTATTACACTGATGGCTCTTTTATATTTCAAATTGATTCATGATTGATAACAAAATATCATATTCGCTTTAAAATCAAATCCATTTCAAAATCATCATATATTCAAAATTATCAATTTTGTCCGATAAATCAATTTCACTTCAAAATTTGATTCGAATTCAATTTAGGTTATAATCTCTACTTTAACCTAGTTCGTATTTAAACCAAAGGTTTAAATATAAACATTTCCGTCTCTTTAACCAGTTTGAATTTAAGAAAATAGTTTAAATAGTTTAAAATAGTTAAATAATTCAAAATAGTTTAATAGAAAATATTTAAATAGTTTAATCGAAAATAATTTGAATATAAAATGGTTTATATATAAAATAGTTTGGAAAAAATCAAAAATTATTTGATAAATAATTCCAAAGTCAAACCGGTCAACTTCCCAAATTTCCTATCCAAATCAAATCCAAATTCCATTTCGATTTAATCAATTTATTCCAATTTCAACTTGAATAAATTTCTATTCCACGTAAATTTCGATTTCAATTCACAAATTTCTTTAAATTTCAATTCAATTCCAAATTAATTTAAATCTAAATTTCAAATAAATTTTCAATTCCAAACTCAAACTTGAAATATCATTTCATATCAATTTTCTTAGAAATATTCAGAGTTCGATTAAAAGTCCAATCTTTTAAAATAAATCAACTTTCAAAAATTTACACCGTATTTCAATTTTCAATTTAAATCTAAACTTCGATTTTATTTAATAATTTCGTTTACCAAGTTTAAATTCTAACATTTCGAGCTCCAATTCAAAATAATTCAATTTCCATAAATTGGATTTTATTCTTAAAATCAATTCATTTAAATAATTTCAAAACAACTTTTAAAATCATTTAATTTATCCAACTCGGTGTCCGTATATAATTTTCTAACCTATGGCCAAGTGATTAGTTATTACAATTAAATGTCAGGGATGAATATATCATTTAAATCAATCACAGTGTCATATGTATGCATAGCAGGATATATATAAACAAATAAACATCCAAACATTTAAATATCAACCAATAACATCCATCGAAATACATCATCCAATAGGCAATACAATTCACGGCAATTTCATATTTATCAATGTCAGGTAATTTAATCGCAATTCAATTTTAATTTAAATTTAACTGTCAATTTAATTTTTTTAACGGTGAATTCAAATGACAATCAATATGATAATTAAATTTTATCAAACAACAACAAATAAAAATCATAACTATGCATAATGTCAAATTTAACTAGCATAAAGATATTCAGTACGTTGTGAGCGTTATAAAACACTCACCTTGATTTTACGATTTTAAATCAAATCGAACGACGTTCGATTTAACATAAAATTTTAATGAGCTCCAAACACTTTCGGATCTGCACTGCAGCGCAGCTCTCATCTCCGTGATTCCGGCGCTTCTTCCCCAACGTGAAATTCACGTATGCAAACCCATTAGCCGCCGATCTTCAAGCAATTTTCATGACCACCTCGTCGACTTCCAGAACGATCAGCTAGCGCCACCACGAAGCCCTTCACCAGAGCCACCTACGCGCCAAGTTTCATCCCGTCATTCGCCGTCATTTGCACGCAATCCAAGAAAATACGTACACACTTCCAAGTCAGATCTGGACGAATCCATGAAAAATTAGCATACATCAACCGTATGGATTTGAAGAGCTCGTCGAGATTTAAACTTTTGCTTTTGGAATTTTTCGATTTCGTCGAGCGGATTGAGAGATATTAAGGAAAGAAGATCGGCAATTTCTGGCCATGGAATAGGTGGCGGCCATGATTTAGAATTAGGGTTTCTGGATTAAAATAATAATAAAACTGTCTCGGTTTGCGTGCGTATTTATATAGGTAGGTCCAAAATCATCCGAACTCCAATCGAGACGTGCCGCCTGGCGTTTATAAGGTTTTACCCCCATTCCGGACGCAATGGAACTAGTTTCAAGGCCTAATTCGATCATATCTGGAAGATAGCTTTTCGAAGTCGATTATTTTAATTAAATTCGAAATTAATTTTCTACGTTTTTCAAGCTCGCACGGCCAAACGACAAGTTCAATTGCTACGAAAATTGAAATCCTACCATAATTTACTATTACGGATCCGATGAAACAAGTTTCGTCGAAATGCGAGACTGTTTGAAAAATGGCTATTTTAACTCGTCAATTAAATATTAAAATATTCAATTTTCACAAATTTACTTTTAATTTGATTTTAAAAGTTCTACAACATCATTCTAACTTTAATATGATAAAATAGAATTTTACAAATCATTTTTAATCATATTAAACCCGTTATCCAATTATTCAAATAATTTCAAATATTAAATTATTCAACAAATTACATTAATAATCATTTTCCTTCAATAATCACCTTAAATTTTCTAATTAAAATAGCTAAAAATACGGGTCGTTACAGATTCTATGTGCAGTTGTTTCTTGTTTTACTTTGATATTTGCAGTTTTCCCCTGTTTGGTATTTGTTTCTATACATTGAGTTGAATCCGGCTCAAATGTTTGGGTTTGACCTTGTGCTCGTTTGTGAACTTCCATTGAGCTTTTGGGTACATCATCACTATAATGGCGAGGCAGTGCACGCAAGCGTGAACGTAGCCACACAGAGTTAACGTGTTGTGGTGGCGAGACCGTACACGAGTGCGTGTACTGCAGCCCTACTAGATTTGATGTTTTAAATGATGTTTTCTATTGATGGATTTTTTTTTATGTTTCCAATTAAATATTTTTTTTGAATCGCATTTTGATGATTTTGTAGTTAATTGCCGTTTGGCAATTTTGATGTTTTTTCTAAATTATCTTCATTAAAAATTCCTTCATCTATCTTTGTTGATAATTTGAATCCACTGATTCGTTGTTTAACACTGTTATGTGTTATATTTACCTTTATCCGATTTCTTGTTAAAGGATCGGATAGGTAAATTTATCTTTGACTGTCGTCTAATTGTTGTTTGATTATTATTGCCTCTATGCACTAATAACTGAGTTTAAATTAGACTGACCTGTGTATTATTTTCTTTTGAACGTAATACTAAGGTCAGACCGAGTATTTTTACAGCTTGAAGATTTTCAGGCAGTGAAGTTAGAGAGAGGGGGATTACCGCATCACTAAAGTTTTTCAGGAAAATTTTTCTTGTGCTAAATAATAAATAAATATTCCGCTGTATAAAATTTAAATGCATTGTATAAACTCTGATATTTGTATAAAAGAAAGAAATTCATTTATGTGAAATATTATTATTATTCTGTGATTCTGTGGCCGATTCTGTTTAAACTCTATAAACTAAATAACAATCCGTCATTTTGAACGTTTCTAGTTGGTTTAATTACCGATTGGAGGCGGTCAGAACGGGGGATCGTTACAACTTTTCTCAATTAGATTGATGAGAAGGGGACTATGATCACTAGTAGAGTTAGATAGAATTGTAATTTTAATATCATAGAATATATTAATACAGTTAACATTAACCTGTGCCCTATCTAATTTGCACGATATCTTCTTTCATTCACCACTTCGACATGTAAATTTCATGTCACCATACACTTGTTAAACTCCTCCAGCTTGGAAACACACAATGTAAGGCCTTCTTTCTTTTCTTCAACTTTAAGAACTGCGTTTAAATCACCCATCATTAACCAAGGGCTATTTACAATGTTCACGATTTTGATGATGCTAGACCAGAAGTTATTTCGAGCAGCAAGATTACTGGCATAGACATTAGTGATAAAAAGAGTAAGACCACAAGAATTGACAGCTTTAACCATTAGTTGTTGGTCATCTTTATCAATAAGATCGAAATTTCAAATGAATTTATTCCACATAAGTAGAATGTGACCATTTTCCCCTACATTATTATTATGAGTATAATCCCATTCACGACTCATGGATTCAGTAAAAAAAACCGAGATTATCGTCATTAAACTTATTCTCATTAATACTTAAAATAGAAGGTAGATGTAACCTTCTAAGATTATAGAGGTTTAAATGATGCGTGTCATTGTTTATACCTATAACATTCCAACTTATTAGATACATTTCGAGTTGAAGGCCTGCTCCTCAATTTCCTAGGAGAAACCTCATGCGAGCTAGTCGCCTTTCCTTTATCTTTGATTTTTTTTTAAACTGCAATTGATATTCCTGATTCGGTTTGTAAGCTTTTTGCTAGGGATGGGATCCTCTCCTTCTTCTTCTGAATCATGCATTTCAATATTTACACTTTTTATTTCACTAATATCATCATTTGTCATGGATTCTTGATTATCTAGTACTTTTGCGTGGATATTGATTTCAAACTCCTTTTGTGTACCAGCAACTGGCTTCTCCACTTTTCCTTTGGGACATCATTTTCTACCTCCACCTAGGATGGGTGGACTCTCATATGGCTACTAACTTCAGTTGTGTAATTATGTTTTCTATACTAGTAGATAACTAACTAGCAGGAACTGGCCCTTTTTGTGTGGACTCTAAGGATTCCACGTTTTGTTTTTGACTGGTTTGATAGGGTTCTAAGCAATGTGTACTTCTTTCTGTCTCCAAACTTGCTTAATGCATTGGGAATCAGAATGCCCAAAGCATTTGCACTGACTACATACTGGGGGCACAAATTCATACTACACATCTTGTATAATTACCACTGCTATCCTTGGCCCTCACCTATTTCCTCAGATTATCACTAGCTTTAATATATATTAAAACACTAGCATATTATAAACGTTTAACATGTCTCGTGTTATCATCCATTGCCAGAGGAGTTCCTATTAGGGTTGCTAATTTACTAACACCTCTGGCATTTCTGAGTGATAAATCTAAATTCATCAATCTCACCCAAATTGGATGGGATTCTAACGTATCTCGCTCCAAATGCAGATTGGTTCCTAATGCTTGACAAAAATGAGTTTGTTATCCATGAACCATAGACCACCATCAAAAATTTATTTGCAATCGGATTCATTGCAAAATTTAATCAAATAAAACTCATTTTCTCTAGCATAAACTTATCATCTACCTATGGGTTTGCATTCCGTTTAATGTACGCATTCAACTGTATATATTAAGGTCTCTTACTTACCAAATAAATATAAACTGAATCGCTCCACATGGACTTGGCAATAGAGAACACTAAATCACCATATCTACATAATCCCCATCCTCATCATTAAAGTTATTAAATCTGGATAACCCACCTTTAATACGCGTGTTTCTAGCTATAGCGTCTGCTAATGTTCGAACACCAACCTTGAGTTCAGATTTATTAACAACATGAGTTTTATTTCAATTGTGTGTCTGTTGTTGCATGTAAACCCCAGGCTGGTTTGATTTGTCTTTGCTTTTCCTTACCTCTTTCCTGTCAATATCAACATCTACCATTTCAAAATTATCTGCTTCGATATTAGGGTTATCATTAGGGTTTTTAGCGGCAAGGATGCCATTTTTATAGATATATTTTTGTTTTAATATATATATATATATATATCTGTGTGTGTATAAATATATACGTATGTATGTATGTATGTATGTATGTATTAGTACATGTAAACATACAAACATGTACACATATACATACATACATACATACATATATTTGTATTTATGTATGCTAATTTTAATTTTGAAAAAAAATATCCCTTTTTATAGTCGAAACAAAAATATGAACAAACATGTATATGTATAAATTATTTCATAAAAGGAAATATGTATCTTATTTTGATCCTGATGTTTGCGACACCTTAGTTATTAATTATTTCCTCTCCAAACTACTTGTTCTTTATTCTTGACTATAAATTTCAAATCTGTCTTCAAAGCTTCACCAATTTGTAACAATGAACACTAGGGTTTCTATTGTTGTTGTATATATGTGAACTAGAGAATAAGATGTATTTATAGCCTCTCTTGGGCTATGGAATTGACACATGTTTCCATCTTTCTCTCCATTCAATCAATATCTATTAAATAATTTACCAAATATCAATTAGAGCACATGCAACAATAAAAATTTACCTCCTTCTCCTTTATGTATTGCCGAGTCTAATTATGGGAATTAATCCTATGATTTTGGGTCTAATCAATATCATATATTAATTAATTAAATATTACAGCCTACATATTTAATATATAACTATTTTATTTTATATTATATTATTTGAACTAATTAGATAAATAATTAAGAGTCAAAAAAATTAAGTACAACATTTCTATTAGTTATTTTAGTAATTTATAATATCTATAAATTAGTTTTAAAGTAGCTAAACTCGAAAATTAGCTAACAGCATGGTTGTATCGACTCCCATGTGTAATCTTGCTCCTTAGTCACTATTTAAAAAAATTAATGTAGAATCATGTAAGGAAATTGCTGAAGTGAAGCATTGGGCATTATTTTAGTCGCTTATAGTTTATTTAGGTGAAATATAATTTCTAATCTATTAAGCTGCACATTGAGCACATTTTCCTTTCATCATCACACTATCATTAGGATATCTTGAGTTTTGTCAATGGTCTAAAATTATAATAATTCCCATTTGTACACCACTTTAAAGTCTTTGGTTTAAACTGATAACATTTAGCGATTTACTCTACTTATAAATTTTGAATTTAGGTTGACTACCAATTACAGGGATGCTAAACTTCTACAATGAAGGAGATAAATTCTCTCTTGAGTAGTGCTCCACTTTAAGTAGGTAATGTATACATAATACGACCGTAACATGATCATTGTGTCATGTGATTGACCATAATAGAAGTATGGCCTAACTACTTAAGATCCTAGCTACTCTCAATTCTAAAGACTACAATATGTCATTACATGAGATATTCTATTTTGGCTTTGTTGTATTAATATAAAGAATCTTGTTGAGTCATTCTAGGATTGTTCCAAACAGCCATAAGTACATAACCTTTTTTGTCCCTAATGATCATCAGTATCACTGTCCATCATATCAAGAGTGTTACATACCTTAGTCTCAATGGACATATCATTATTCGTTTCTCGATACAACTTGACTATGAACATTTAGGGAATATGTATTTGAATATTGATTCAAACCAATAGTTATAAACACATCCACAATAGAATTAAACAAAATAAGTTTGCAAAGGATTTTCTAATTATATGTATTTAATATATATAAAACACTGTTTATGTCTAAAGTAACAATACATATAGTAGAAACTAAAACCAAAAGATTACTTCATTCTGAACTTTATAAGAGTTAAATTATATAACCAATTACATGTTTGCCCCTAGAACACACCATTAACTCTATTAGAATGAAGAGTGCTCGTTGCTAGGGCTGTGCATAATGGTAAGATTGTAATCCAAGTAGGCTTTACTGAAGATTAATAGTTTGTTTCCGCTGGTTGGGCCCATAAACTGAATAATCAAAGGAAAGTGGAAGTTTTCCTTCGGACATGATTTGTTTACATTCGAGCAGTCGATCCACACTCTCGAAGTATCGTTGGGCTTGCGGATCAGTACAAGGTTAGCCAACCACACTAGTATTCTAGGTCATTGAAGAATTCATTATTATAACACCCTTAGTTTCTATTGCACATAATTTAAAGTTGTAAATATGGGATTTTCTAAGTTGATTAATTAAGGTTGGCCCTATTAAAAGTAATAAAGATAATGATTTAAAGAAATAAGGATTTAAGAACCTGAGTATAAAAGGGTAGAAGGGGAAGGGCAAATATACTATACTTTTCCTTGTCCCTTATTCATTCCATTTCATTCTCAACCAAAATGCAACTAAATAAGTCCAACCATTACAAAGTAAAGAAGAAGCCAAAAGGCTAGAGAAGAAAAGAATCAAAGTCAATTACATCATTTTAGCAAGGATTAGAAGATGAATAATACTACCATTTCATTGGTTGATATGTTTAACTCAGGTCTAAGTGTAAATCCAAATTTTTATTAAGTGTTTATCATGCATGTTAAATGAATATTCTTGTATATGATTGAATGGTTATTATTTGGAATTCTGGAAATTTTTCTATAAGGTTTTGATGTGAAAAACTAAGTTTTTTTATCACCAAAAATTCTAAAATTTTGATATTCAAATTATTGTTTTAGAGATGGTTTTTCAAATTTCATAATATTTGGAACTTATATGAATTTATTATGAATTTTACAAGGAAGAAAATGTAGAAAATGGTTAATTTCATAATTTAGTTATTTAAAATATGAAGAACAATTACTTTTGTCCGAAATTTTAATATAAAGTTATGTAAGTAAATATTATTTTTGGGGATTTTGTAGATTTATTCCAAGTGCTTATAATTTCACATAAAAAATTTTATGCAAATTAGACATGTTTGTAAATTAAATATATAATATAATTTTGAGAAAATTATATTTTAAGGAAAATAAAAGAGAATTCTCCACTTTGGGTTCCTAAATGAATTCTAAAAGGATGTTTATTAGCCAATGAGATTTTGACAAATACTATTGATTTGGTAATAAGTACATAATTTTAAAGTAAGAAAATTACTAGCCAATGAGATTATGATAAATTTTATTGAATTTGTGAAAATTACACAGTTTCAAAAGTAAGAAAATAGTTTTGTAAAGAATTACGAAAGTGCCATTATTACCCATGAAAGCATTGGTCCTACTAAAATTATTCACAGTGCCTTCGTCTTTTGTAACAACCCGGTATTTTGCATCAATTATAATCGACAATTTAAACGATTAATATTGACACAAATTTCCATTTGAAGTTTTTAAATTTGAATTTAAAATTCTTTTACAAATTTTTAGTAAAATTAAAGGGCTTTAAAAATAATTAAAATTTTGTGGCCCATGTTTTTATCGTGGCCGTGAGAATTAACTTGGGCTAATACCCGTTCCTTTACCATTTTCCTTTTATTCGTTCGTAACCCTAAAAACGAAAATTAAAATTAATAATGGCGGCTGCCGTTCGTTCCTCCTTCGATCCAAAATAGGGCTTCGTGCAATTCGCGACTTCAACCGCTCAACCCTTGCTCTATCGGTTTCTCGTCGCTGGGATGCTTCGGCACGGGGTTCGAGTTCCTCTACGCATCGTCTAAGGTGAGTAATTAATACTCACATCTAATTCAAATTCATAGTTAGGTGATTTTGTGCCTTGGCCTTGAATTCTTGGTACCTGACTTCGGCCATTCGACTTTGTTGATGTTGCTGATTTTTGGGTTGTTCGAATTTACGTCTTTTGCTGCTTGACTTTTGGGGTTGATTTGTTCGACCCTTTATTTGTCTTGGATTAGACTTTGAGCATTGTTCTGTTGTCTTTGGTAAATGAAGATTTCTTTGATTTGTTTCCGCTTTGTCACTGACTTTGACATCTCTTGGTCCCTGCGAGTTTCGGCTCTGACCACCTCTGTGCTCGCCTTTTACCTGTCGCATTTGCAGTAGGTTGATATTTGGCAGTTGTGTCACTTGTGTTGTTTGCTGTACATATGAATTTGGTGCATTGTTTCGAGTTGCATCAATGAACACTTGAGCTTCACTATGCATTGTGCATACCACTTTTACCATATAAGTTATTCAGCTTGTATTCATGTGTTCACTCGAGACTTTGGTGCTGCAGTTGTATGTATTTGCCACTGTATATCTGTTCTTGAGTCTCTTGACTTTACTTCCTTGTTGTTGCATTTGTACAGGCATTCATTCTGTTCATTTCAGTTGTTGTAGTTCCTGTTGTATTTGAACTATGTATTCATGTTGAAACTGGACCATTTGTAGTTGCTTTGTGTATACTTCTGTTGTAGTTAAGTTGAACTATGCTTGATGATGCTTATGTTCTCTTGATCACTTCCAGTTGTACTGCTATTTGGGTTGCTGTGTTTCATGTTGTAGCTTCACTTGTTCACTGCTGGTCTCCGTTAGTACCTGGAGCAGTTTGATTTGTTGTACTTGGAACCACTTGATGTTGTAGTCTGCAACTTGTACCATTTGAAGCATTTGACATTTTGTGCTGTCTTGTTCTCATATCTGGTCTGTCTTCACTGTGCACTAGACCTGAATTTGAAGTTACTTGACTTCGACATCTTTGGACACTTGATTTACTAGCTTCTTGACTGGACGTCGTTCATCTTGCATTTTCCACTTCGACTATTGTCCAGCTTTACAAGTGCATCTCATATAGTTGCATTTGTGTTTTCTTTGAGTTTCAGACCATATATTTGTGTTCATGAATGTGTGCATCGTTGTACATTCTTTTGCCCCTGTAGTTGTTGATTTTCTACATATATGTACTGCCCTTGTACATGCTTCACTGCATCATCTTCTAATTGTTACCTTGCATACTTGTGGTGGCTGTAATTTTGTTGCAGTTTCCCCTTGATTGTTGCCGTTGCGTTGAGTCACTGACTTGACCTTAGCATTTAGTTGTTTTCAAATTCACTTGAGTTGAATCCAGTACTTCGGGTTTGACCTTGTGCTCGTTTGTGAATTTTCATTGTGCACCTATCACCGTTGTGGCAAGGCAGTGCACGCAAGCGTGAACTGCAGCCACACGGTACTGCTTTTATTGTTATTTCTTTTGCTTTTGATTTATGGAACTATTTCGTATTCCATATGTTGTAGTGGCGTGGCAGTACACGCTTGCGTATACTGCAGCCCTACTCGAGTTGACGTTTTAATTGATGTTTCCAATTACTAGATTGTTTCCTTTGTCCAATTCATCCTTATTAGTGATTGGATAGACGAGATTTAGTGTGACTGTCATCTATTCGTTATTTGATTATTATTGCTTCTGTGCTTTAATAACTGAGTTTGAATTAGACTGACCCGGGTATTATTTTCTTTTGAATGTAATACTCGGGTCAGACCCGAGTTATTTCAGCTTGTAGATATTCTGCTTTGGGATGCTGCTTGAGCTATGAAGTCCTTTCATATCTTTTGGAGTTGTCGTCATCATTTTTAGTAGTCAGTGTAATTGTATTGGAAGATGTGTATTCATGTATATTATATACGTTAATGTACTTGTATATGTAACTTCCTGAGTCGACTGTTGTAGTTGTATCACATGTACCGTGTAAATGTATTGTAACTGACATCAGTTATTATATATGTATATGGCATTTTCTGTTTCATCTGTGTTCCGCATTTATATTATCTGTGTTATTAGTTTATATTTTGTCCTAGACTATTATTGCCACTGTGTAGTAGCTTTGAGTTTGCATCGACATGTCATATTCCCTTCTGAAATAGAATACACGTTTTTACTATCTGGCATATCGGTGCTCGCACAAAGCAATTACACGGATGGTCGCTCCTCAACAGCCTCATTCTCCGCGCTAGTCGACAGCACTACACCGTAGTGTTCTTGGCCAGCGTGGGTATAGAGGTGGGGCGTCACAACTTTATTACTCACAAGAACTCTATTTCACTAGCCTACATAAGCTTGGTTTGTTCATGGTACCTATGTTTTAATGGCCTTCAAATGTTTCGATTTACTCAGAAAGCTTCGTTCTATTAGCCAGCGAATGCCTTGTTTCTTTATCCAACAGAAGCTATGTTTTTATTTTCCCATGAAGGGTATATCCTTTTAACTCATGATTGCTATCTATCGTGATAAGTCACGAAAGCTATATTTTGTCATGAAAGCACTATTTTCTTTTATAGATTAAAGCTACATATTGTGTTTAGTCACAAAGGCTTTGTTTTACAAAAAGGTCGCTGACATGATAAGTCATGAATGATATTTTTTTTTCATGAAAGCGTTATTTTCTTTTATACATTAAAGCTACCTATTGTGCTTAGTCACGAAGGCGTTGTTTTATAAAAAGGTCACAGAGGCTATGTTTTATTTAGTCATGAATATTATAAATGAAAGCTATGATTTTAATTAGGTACGATGGCTATGATATAGCACGATGGCATTTTTTGTAAAGGCATGAAGGCTGGTTTTCAAAGGCACTATGTATTCAACTCTATAACTAAGGCTATGTTTTACTTAAGCAAAAAGAGGATTTTCTTAAGTATTTGAAATAGATTTCAACGAAAGACTACTTTAGCCTATTTATAAAAGAGTTATTTATGAAGAAATTAGTACTTGAATAAGTATACTGGGTATAAATTAGCTACTACATTGAACATATATTTGAATGATTGTTGATGTGTTGCATGTTCATTTGGTGTATTGATCAGTTACTATGGCATACGATGACTTGTTGTCATACACGTAATTGATGAATGGTGTCACCTAACATTTAGACCTTTGGGATTGGGAGCTAATGACCAATTAGGGTTTTTTCAATAATGGATATGATCGGACTTAATCTCCTAAGTGAGTAGAATTGCATCCAAGAGATTAGGAAAATCAAATTGTGTTAGTGTGATGACCCGGAATTTTTAACCATTTGAAATAGGAATATTTAAATTGATTTGAAATATTCGATAGAATAATTTTAACTTGAATTCAAATATCCCTACTTAATGGTTAATTAAATAATTGAAGTTGAGCTAAATGTTGGATCTGGAGTTTTAAGCCGGTTGTTTGCGTAAAAAATGGCCGCAAACACCCAAAGTCGTATGAGTTGGTTGATTTTATGTTGTTCTTAGTGATTTGGGTGATTTATGCAAATGTATGAAAAGCAGGGACTAAATTGTAAAAGACACACAGATTTATAGTGGTTCGGCAAGAACATGCCTACGTCCACTTTATATGTTATTCTCCTTTTTTCCTTCAGATTACAAGTACAAAGCTTTGATTACAAGTATCTAAAGTTGTTTGAGAGTTCCTTCCAGGCTTGAGCTCTCAAACTTCTCTCTAAAAAATTCTCCTCCATTGTTGTACCCCTGCCCCTCTATTTATAGAGTGAGGCTGGGGGTAGGGGTCTTGGATGTTTATAGCTGCTGGTGGGCTTGGGCTGAAGCAATCTGGCCTGGCAGATCTGGTTCGGTTGTCACCTGGTTCGGTGGTAGGAGTATGGTGGTGGACCGGTGGAGCTTGGATTCGGTAGGAGGATGGAGGTTGAGATGGATCGGTGGCGTTGGATCGGTAGTGGATGGAAGAGATGGTTCGGTAGAAGAGATTCGGTGGTGAGAGGGATGCCGAATGAACTGTGGTGAGAGGGATGCCGAATGAACTGTGGTGAGAGGGATGCCGAATGAACTTCCATATATGGGAGTGCCGAATGGAAATGGGTGCTCGGACCACCGAATGAGAATTGCGACCACCGAATGAGAATTGCCTTGGGAATGCCGAATGGAACTTCATGTTTGGAGTGCCGAATAAGGCTCTGCCGAATGAAACCTTAAACTTCCTATTACCGAATGAGCTTTTGCACTGGGGCTATGAATGAAATCTTCGACTTGTATACGCTTGCTTGCTTCTTATTGGCTCGATCGTGGTGGAGACGCGCTCGACATGGATATCCTAGTTTTGACCAAAAAATGGGATAACACTTTGCCCCCCAAAATATGCCTTGCGGTAGGAAGGCGTGTTTTGTAATGCCATGAGCTGGATGTTCATATCCTGTCATCAACCTGTAAAGAATTTGATAGTTTATATGGCCCCAAATGACGACCGTTCGGGATCGAGCTATTCGGGATGAAGCGCGGCCGTTCATGGTCAAGCGCCTAACTTCAAATGACGACCGTTCGCGATCGAGTCATTCGAGGTGAAGTGCGACCCTGCGCGGTCAAGCGCGTAAATCCATGCGTCGATCGTTCGGGATCGAGTCATCTGCGGTGAAATGTGACCGTTCAAGGTCAAGCGCTTAACTTCAAATGACGACCGTTCGGGATCGAGTCATTCGAGGTAAAGTGCGACAGTGCGCGGTCGAGTTGTAAGTCCATGCGTCGATCGTTTGGGATCGAGCCATCTGTGGTGAAATGTGACCGTTCAAGGTCAAGCGCCCAACTTCAAATGACGATCGTTCGTGATCAAGTCATTCGAGGTAAGGTGCGACAGTGTGCGGTCAAGTGGTGGTCCTCAAATGACGACCGTTCGCGATCAAGCCATTTGAGGTGAGGTGTAACAGTCAGTGATCATGTGGCGGACCTCAAGTGACGACCGTTCGCGATCGAGCCATTTGAGGTAAGGTGAGTTGTGCCGTTCGAGGCGAGTTGTGCCGTTCGAGGCGAGTTGTGCCGTTCGAGGCGAGTTGTGATCGTTCGTGATCGGGTGCCGTTCGAGGCGAGTTGTGACTGTTCGAAGTCGGGTGCCGTTCGAGGCGAATTGTGACTGTTCGAAGTCGGGTGCCGTTCGAGGCGAATGAGTGTGCCCGGGGGGGACTTAATATTATCAGTGTTGGAGTCATTGTTTGGGGGAATTTTTCGAATCAAAGACTTCGGCAGTTCGTTGCCATGCAATAGGCGCTCGTGGACCGTTCGCGATCCAACGGGCATACAAGTAAATAATTTTTCCATGGAATTGTAAATGTTAAAGCAATAGTCATACGAGTTCCACAGTAGGAATGTTCAAATCAAAGTCAAAGCAGGAGCAAGACGAGGATGTCAAAGTGTAAACTCTTACTATGGTGCGGTCTATAGTCATTCAGAGCATGCCTATGGATCGTGCGCGATCGCTCGCATGTGTAAATGATTTAACCGTGCTAGTGGGAGTTTTGCGACTTGTTCATCGTTTTCGACCTGCCCCCGTGTTCATGAGGGAATTTTACCTGCCCCCTGGCTGGGCGTTCATTCCTTACCTGGTTGCTCAGAGGCCTCTATCTCACTCTCTGTGATTGGATTAACTGGCTCCAAGTGTGGTGCCCCCATGCGGGATCGACGCCTGATTGATAGTCGTCTGCTGCTTGGGGGTTGCCCCCTAGCTCTGGTGCTGCGCCAGATGGTTCTGCTCCGTTCTGAACTCTAGTTGCTCCTTGGATTTGTGCTCCAATTTGCCCAATTTGTTGAAGTAAGTTCTGGATCATCTCCTCTTGTCTTCTCATCATGGCCTCCATCTCATCCCTAGTGATGAAGATCGACGCTTGATTCCCTCCTGAGGAAGCCTCTTGACTTCCTTGGTGTTCACTTCTCTCTGGCCTTTGTCTTTTACTTGTTTGTCTCGTCATAACTCTTAGATCTGAACTCTTAGATTTTCAAATTCAACTCCTATCCGATGTAGCGGGAGTTGGTCCCTCTCAGTGAAAGCACCAAAATGTTTGCGTAAAAAATGGCCGCAAACACCCAAAGTCGTATGAGTTGGTTGATTTTATGTTGTTCTTAGTGATTTGGGTGATTTATGCAAATGTATGAAAAGCAGGGACTAAATTGTAAAAGACACACAGATTTATAGTGGTTCGGCAAGAACATGCCTACGTCCACTTTATATGTTATTCTCCTTTTTTCCTTCAGATTACAAGTACAAAGCTTTGATTACAAGTATCTAAAGTTGTTTGAGAGTTCCTTCCAGGCTTGAGCTCTCAAACTTCTCTCTAAAAAATTCTCCTCCATTGTTGTACCCCTGCCCCTCTATTTATAGAGTGAGGCTGGGGGTAGGGGTCTTGGATGTTTATAGCTGCTGGTGGGCTTGGGCTGAAGCAATCTGGCCTGGCAGATCTGGTTCGGTTGTCACCTGGTTCGGTGGTAGGAGTATGGTGGTGGACCGGTGGAGCTTGGATTCGGTAGGAGGATGGAGGTTGAGATGGATCGGTGGCGTTGGATCGGTAGTGGATGGAAGAGATGGTTCGGTAGAAGAGATTCGGTGGTGAGAGGGATGCCGAATGAACTGTGGTGAGAGGGATGCCGAATGAACTGTGGTGAGAGGGATGCCGAATGAACTTCCATATATGGGAGTGCCGAATGGAAATGGGTGCTCGGACCACCGAATGAGAATTGCGACCACCGAATGAGAATTGCCTTGGGAATGCCGAATGGAACTTCATGTTTGGAGTGCCGAATAAGGCTCTGCCGAATGAAACCTTAAACTTCCTATTACCGAATGAGCTTTTGCACTGGGGCTATGAATGAAATCTTCGACTTGTATACGCTTGCTTGCTTCTTATTGGCTCGATCGTGGTGGAGACGCGCTCGACATGGATATCCTAGTTTTGACCAAAAAATGGGATAACACCGGTCAAAAATAATTTGAAGGCTCATAAAATTCATATTGATAATACTAAAGAGTATAGAAGTGATGAAATCAAATTTAAAAGTGGTTTGTTAAGTTTTGAAATTTATATCGTTTAAATTGAATTTAAAAATAGCCTTCCGAGGCACAGTCTTGGAATTCGATGAAACCAGTTCCATTCGATCCGTAATATTGAATTAATACCGGATTTCAAATTTCATATTGAACGGAATTGTTGTGTAAGCATACGACTTACAAACGCACTGAGAATTTATATAGGAAGTTCAAATCGACTTCGTTCTTTCACAACGAGAATAATAAAATAAAAACTTATAACTTTGTTCCTTCCCAAACAAATCAACGTGTGTATGACCTTTTCTTTGATTTTTATGTTATTTTATTTTACACGTTACCTTATCTTCCCTCAGAAGCTTTCACACGTCTTTAAAAATAAACGTAATGGTTGAAAATAAATTCACATCTTCCCTGTTTACAAACCGTGCCTTTCCCTTCTTCATATTTCAGTTTGAAAACCTAACCTAGATCACGAATTTCGATTCACCCTCCTTGTCCCTTTAAGCATTCTCGAATCAATAGCAGGTATTGCGGCGGCGCTCGAACACGATTAGGGTGGGATGGAGTTTCGCGAGACGAACTAGGGTGCGAGCAGCGTGGAGGGGGCGTTCGTTTTCGAGCTCGATGGCATAGGGTTTGGGCTCGAGTGTGATGGGTAGATGAACGCGACGTCGTCGCGATTAGGAGGGCAGGCGGAGGTAAGGTCGAAGTCGCGGCAGCGACTGCCTGGACTTGCTCGAGGTGGAGATCTTGTCGCGAGTACCTAACGAAGCGGGGGCATTGTGAAGGGGTGGCTCACTTGGAATTTGGGCCAGTTTCGTTTGGTGAGGTTTTCTTTTCTTCTTCTGTTTTTACATCTTGAATTCATATATAAAAAAAATGAGGGAAATAATTTGGAATTTTCAGTAAGTTATAACCAGCTCTGCCTTCATTTGATATAAATTAATATATATATATATATATATATGTTTATATAAGGATTTAGAAATGCACCCTGTGATCTACAGATTATTTTGGCAATCTTCTTTATAGATTAATGGTGAATTAAACTATTTTAGCTACTAAAGATTTTTAAAGGTGATATTGGTTGTTTTAATAATAATAACAAAAATAAATACAGTTTACAATTGTGCTTAGGTGATTAATGTGGTTAAGGAACCTATTTGGTTACTAAAAATAATTTGAAAAAAAAAAGTAATTAGTTCAAATAAACTAATTAGTTTTCGTTAAATTGTTAGTTTAAATTTAAATCATCAGATAAATTAAATTATTAAATGATTTAATGGTAATTAATTGTTCGATTGATTCGAAATTAATAAAAAAAAATCATCCAATGTTATGCAAGGTCAAAATTGGGAAGAAACTAATCGAGAATGAAATGGATTTGCAAATTCAAGGGAGCAAAGGTGAGTTAATCTCACTCAGTTAATTTAAATTAAATTTAAATAATAAAATTTAAATAATTGTCTGAATGGTTGAATTTGATTCATGTGCTATAATATGGTATATTTTGGAATTGGCATTTTGTATTGTGCTAACGTCTGTGGATGCAGGGGAAAAACAGGTTGGAGGGATTCAACTGGATCCCTCAACATTTATTTAAATTATTTAATATTCTCTGTTGTGATTTTTGATATTCTATGATGAATTATGTTGGAATATTAAATGCCTTGGTTTGATTGAATATATTTGGATATAATGAGCTACCAAAAATATATAAATTGAATTGTGGGAAGAAAATAAAAGAAGTGAATTTGTAAGGAAAATAGTTATAGAATAATTAAATAAATTCAAGAATGAATTAGAAAAAAAATAGTGACTTTAAATGCTAATAAATAAAACTTGAGTAGAAAGGAAATTTGAATAAACAGAAAGTTAATGAATTTAATCTTTAGTGATGTTATTTAAAAGAACAAACCATTTATTTTACAATTTAAGATTTGAACTTTGAAAGAATAAAGGAGAAATTAGGAAGAAGATGAAATTGGAATATTTCAGTTAAATGATTTTAAAAAAATCAAATGGAAAATAATAATTAAAATAAATTCCATAATTAACAAATTTCGGAATAAATCGAGTAAGTAAAGAAATTTAGTTCAAGAGGAATAAATTGGAAATCAATTTGGAGAATTGATTTAAGTAATTGAGATTGGAAATTCTCCCTGGATAATCAAGTACGTTTTCAAAGAAGATTTTAAATAAAGGTTTAAAGTTGTTTTTAAAAGTAAGTTTTGGAAAACATATTATTTCTAAATATTTAATTCTAAAGTAAATATTTTCTTTTAATCTATTATAGAAGTATGAGTTTAAAGAGTGACTTAGTATTTGTTTTAAAAGTAAAAATCTAGTTTTATACTTTATTAAGTAACCTTATTTTCAAATATTCATACAGTTTGTATTTTTAACAAAATGTTAAAGTAGTTTTAATTTAAATTTTTCAAAAGTATATTTCAAAGTAAAGTGTTTTAAATTATTTTAAAAATCTAGTTTTGTACTTGGAAATTTCAGAGGAGATAGAAAATACTTGGGAAAGTTTATTCTGGGAAAGAAAGATGGGTTTGAAACTGTTTTCAAAGGATTGACAATAGAAATATATCTTGTGAAGATATTTTGAAGTTAATAAATAATTGGGGAAATTATTTATTTTGGATGGTTGTTTGTGAATGATAATTGATAGTTAAATAACCGACTATCAATATTGGCCAAATGTGCTGATCGTTTCGAAGGGACCGGGATCGAGATTTATTTCTCGAAAACCACTTCGATCCGGTTTATACGTTTCGTGAAAACGATTTTGGATTCGAAGATGGAGCAGTGAAGTGCAAGGGCTAATCGCTACTAATCCTGAGGATATTTCCAAAATGGATGTAGTAGGAATAGTGCCTTCGGTTCCGTTCGAACCCGGGACGGACTTGTAGGGATGAATGCTTGCGAAACATCGTTAGGTGGACGATGGGCATTCTAAGGAATATATTCTATAAAGGTAACGCTTAGCCTCAAGCCTCATCAAATGGGAATGGCTGAAAATCAGGGGATATGCAGCAAGACTTCGTGGGTAGCCCCAACTAGAGGGTGAGGTCATCCCTGTCTAGATGTCCCTTTATTTCGGCTTAGTGGGCGGTTGCTGATCCCAACCGCCAGGTGATCTTGCTCGGGACTGTCCAGTAAGGGATGGTTCCGGTCTTGTGTTGCAGGGGAGTTAGGGTGGCTCCTCGGTACGCTGATCTAGACCAGGTACTGTGACAGGTGGTACCCCAGTGCCTAGCCATTAGTTGGAATCCATTTTCCCTACGCGCCCGTACGGTTTTGATTGTGCCCAACTATTGCTGAAACGTGAGATGCAAGCATTTCAGCTAGATTCTATTTACTTTCTATAGACACTATTATAATATCAGAGGATTTCTATAAAAATTGTTTTAGCTATCGTAAGGTAAAAACCCGACATGTTTATTTGTGGCGTGGTCTTACGAGATGCTTTTGTTTTCAAAGAATTTTTGAAACTTTAATAATCAATTGGGTGTGATTTTCTCACGCTGGTATTCCAGACTGACTCAGGTGTTATTTAACTATAATGCTCGGGTCAGACCGAGTATTATAGGATATAGGAAATGCTGTGGAGCTCAGAAGACGAGCTGGATGACGATACGTACTCTCGTACTTGTATTTACATATAATTCCGCTGTGTTGAGTTGTTGTGTATTCATTGTATGATATGGATGTTGAGCTGTGTTTGCTGTACTCTGATGATGTAATATATGTAAACAAATATATTTGATTTTGAGTAAAGAGTATTTATTATCTATTATATTTTATTCCGCTGCGATGGTTAGATTCTGATGTTGATTTTGTTTTCTCTTCTTCTACCTCTTCTTCTTTAACCCAAATGGTTCGTATTTCTGTACAACTTGAGTTGATTTAGGGAGAATAGTATTGACTCAAGTGGTACGGATTTGCGGGCTGTTACACTTGGTATCAGAGCCATAGGTTGGTGATAACCTTGGCTCTGGTGGGAATTACTCATAGAATAGAGTCTATAGTTCTAGAATGAGTTTGAGCGTATTAATAGATATGAGCGCGTATTTGTTAGTGAATATAAATTGTTTTAATATTGTGTTGATTGGTTTATTGAGTGGCATATGAACCTTCGTCGGCACAGTCTGGACAACTGTATCGAAAGGGTTTCTAAACGCTTGAATAAAACAATCGACACGGTATTGTTTTAAATATGGGTAAATGAAATAATTTTACCCAAAAATATATTTTGATATAAAGAAAGTTTTTGGTAAACTATATAGCTATGATATGGTTGCTTGGATGTAGAAATGATAATATTAAAGTATTATCATTGTTAAGTGAATTTAACTAGAAATTGAAAATATAACCAACGTTTAAGGGAATAAATTCATTATAAAATGAAATTCATAAGTATGAGTCATAAATGAAATTTATAAATTGAAATATAATCAAATAAGAATTTGTATGAGCATAAGCTATGCGAATGAATTATAGTAAAATTGATTTAAGCAGGATTTGAAAATTTAAAACCCGGAGATTTTGGAAGTGTTTTGAAGATAAATAATAGCAAATTGTTTTGGTGATGTTTCTGAAAAGAAATCTGTTTTAGATGGGTTTTGGAAGTAATATAGCATTGAAATCACTTGGATTATTGGAAAATAATTCTGATGATGACGGCCACATCATCAGTATTCATTTTCGAATTTCTAAGTGAAGAAATGCTACCAAATTGATTTTGTTTAGAAAAGCAAGTTGTTTTTGAAATTCCAAAGGAAATTTGTTGGGATAAAACCAGGGTTGGTTTAACTTTTGAGAAGTGTGATTTTGAAATGTTGGAGATTTCAAAATAATTTGAAATCAAAAGCCGGGTGTATAAAATTCTGATGAGATAAGTTGTAAGCTTATAAATTGAGATGATTTTTAAATCAGAAATGGAATATAAGCTTTGAAGGTTGGAATTTAAATTTAAAGAGAAAAGTTAAAAGTGGAATTAACTTGGATTGGAAAATAAAATTTAACTGGATTGAAAATTAATTTAAATAGGCTGGAATAATATCCAGTTGTATTTGAATCAAGTTGAAATTGAATTGAGTTAAGTAAATTTTAGTTAAAGCAAAATTGGATTGGAATGAGAATTCAATTGAATTAGTGAATGAAATTAAATTCTTACCTGGATAACTGGAAAATAAGTTGGATAAGAAATAAATTGGGTAAGAATTTGATTGAGTTAAGTAAATCACAATAGCATATAAAAGAATTGAAAATGCATGGAATAAAAATATGCTTGAGTTATAAATAAGTGTAAAACTCGAGGTAAAAATAAAAGAAGAATATATTCAAGCCTATAATGAATGGAATAGTGTAAATAATAAGTTGTGACTTATGAAATTGAAAATGGAATACAAATCCAGAATAAATATTTTGATGAATTGGAAAATGATAAGAAAATCCAAACTTGAATTATAAAGTATATTAAACTTAAGAAAATTAAATGGAGTGATATTTGGAATTGGAATTCAAGTGTTGGATTATAAATAAGGGAAGAACTAATTAGGTAATGAATTAGTTAATGAAATGGAATTGTGAGTTTATGATGAAGTTGGAAATAAACTCAAGTTATAAATTAAAATTTATTCAGATTGTTGATGAAGTGGAAGTAATTGAGAATGAAGTTGAATTGTGAGTTAATAAATTGGATGATAAATTAAAGGTGAATAATAGAATCAGAACTTGAGTTATTAATTAAAATTAGACTTGAAGTGTTAACAAAATAAATATAATTTGAAAGTATAGAATAAAAATGAAATGGATTAGAATAGTAATGGTATGAATTGCAAATAAAAATCCGAATAAGTGGAAATAAATTGGAAATGGCATTGTAATAAATTGAATGAGTTAAATCTGGAAAGTTAATTTTTATAATAACTAATCAAATAAATTAGTAGTCTGAAATGGGATTGGATCAAAATAGAATCAAGTTAAATTGAAAAGCGAACTTTGTTTGCAAAATGGGAATGAGCTTAAGTGTAAAATTTGAATAAATTGAAGAAAATTGACTTAAGCTAAATGAATGAAGGAGAGTTGAATTGAATTCAACTTAAACAAAGTTTAATAATAATGGATTGGTTTTAAATCAAATGAAAATAAATTCTAATCGGAACTTGAGATATGGTTTTGTGGGTTATAGGTAATATTTAAGGGAATGAAAATTTAAATGGATTGAGTGGGTAAACTAATTATATTGAATAAATAAATGATGAAATAAAAAAGAATCAAATGCAATGTGGTTTAAATAGGTTGAGAAATGGTTATGGAATGAAATAGCTTGGATTGTTTCCGAGCTAAATAAAATAGTTTGGAATAAACTAACCTGGAATGAAATGTAAAAGAATGGATTGTAAATGAAAATTTAAATGGAATGTGTCGAGCTAAATAAATGATTGTGAAAAGGATTAAAATAAAAGGGAAATTTAAGTGGCAATCAAGATGAACCTAAAGTGTTAATGATTTTTTATGGAACTTGTTTGGATAATGGAACTAGTTGGTTAATAAAAAGAAATGCAAGTGAATGGATTCAAATCTGAAATGCAATGAAAATGAGAATATATGGATCGTGAATAAATTTAAAAACGGAATAGAATTAAGTATAACTTGAGTTGGAATCCATTTAAATTGGTTGTAAACAATTAAAATTAATATGGGAATATTTAAATTGCTTACGGAAAAATGTTTGATGTGCATTTCTTTAGCATTCATATGTTTAACCCTTGCAACTAAATGAAATATAGTTAAACTGCATATATTTGGCACTTACATGTTTAAATTGAGTAAGTACAGGTACCTGGAAGCCGTGTGGCTGGATTTGGTTGTGCTATTTGCTAAAAATAATAAGCTGCATGCTTAAAAATGCTAAATAAGGTACGCCTACGCAATAAAAATAGGAAATATGAACTATTTTTGGTTTTTCCGACCGTGTGGGTCGATGTATATATATTTATCTCTTTTGTCAAATTGCAAAAGCTCCTCTGTACAAAGGGGACTCTGCCAAAAAATTTCGAAAATTTTGGGAGTTAGAAAATTTGTAGCAATTTTGGAAATTTTTGTTAACGACAAAACAATTTCAAACTAGAAATTGGAAAAAGTTAGTGAATGAAACTAATTAAAATAATGACATAAATTAGTTATAAATGGAAAATAAAATTTAAAGTTTAGAGTTGAAAATAAATTGAATTTGTATGGAAATGAAAGAATCGATTTGAATAGAAATAGATATAAACTAAAGTCGGAGTGAAATAAATATAAGAAACACATAAAATACTTATACTAACTTAAGTATGAAATGGTGCATTCTTAATTGAAAATGGAATATCACAAATACATTCTAAGTTGATATTTGGATTAATAAATATTGACATTGGTAAGAAAGTTGATATAATGTTTTGGGAATATGGTGATTGGATATTAGTGCTAAGCAGGATATGCAGGCAATATAAAGGGAAAAGAGAATTGAATTGATTTCAAAGGATATAAATTTGAAATGCTCGACAAAAAGGTATGTATTTAAATTTGATGTGAAATTTGATTGGGATTTGGATTGAGCCACTTGGCTTTTTGTTTTCTTTTTGGATTTGGGAGGCCGTAGAGCCATTTTGTAGTTGTACCGAGCTAGCCGCGCAAAGGAGACGCTGGCGAAATTTTTCAGAAATTTAGGGAGTTAGAAAAATTTTGAAAAAAAATTGATAATTCAAAATTTGGTTTTAAATTGAAACTTGAATGGTTAAACCAATAGTATAGTTTGAAACTATGGAAAAGTTTGGAAGGTTAATAAGAATAATAATGAGTCTTTTATAAGAAGATAGTTGGTGATGAATGGATAGAAATTGTTTAGTTTTGGGAAAAAAAAATAGTAACGGATGTTGGAACATTCTTCCTAATTAGTAATTTCGGGGACGAAATTCTTTTAAGGGGGGAAGAATGTGACGACCCGGAATTTTTAACCATTTGAAATTGGAATATTTAAATTGATTTGAAATATTCGATAGAATAATTTTGACTTGAATTCAAATATCCCTACTTAATGGTTAATTAAATAATTGAAGTTGAGCTAAATGTTGGATCTGGAGTTTTAAGCCGGTCAAAAATAATTTGAAGGCTCATAAAATTCATATTGATAATACTAAAGAGTATAGAAGTGATGAAATCAAATTTAAAAGTGGTTTGTTAAGTTTTGAAATTTATATCGTTTAAACTGAATTTAAAAATAGCCTTCCGAGGCACAGTCTCGGAATTCGATGAAACCAGTTCCATTCGGTCCGTAATATTGAATTAATACCGGATTTCAAATTTCGTATTGAACGGAATTGTTGTGTAAGCATACGACTTACAAACGCACTGAGAATTTATATAGGAAGTTCAAATCGACTTCGTTCTTTCACAACGAGAATAATAAAATAAAAACTTATAACTTTGTTCCTTCCCAAACAAATCAACGTGTGTATGACCTTTTCTTTGATTTTTATGTTATTTTATTTTACACGTTACCTTATCTTCCCTCAGAAGCTTTCACACGTCTTTAAAAATAAACGTAATGGTTGAAAATAAATTCACATCTTCCCTGTTTACAAACCGTGCCTTTCCCTTCTTCATATTTCAGTTTGAAAATCTAACCTAGGTCGCGAATTTCGATTCACCCTCCTCGTCCCTTTAAGCATTCTTGAATCAATAGCAGGTATTGCGACGGCGCTCGAACACGATTAGGGTGGGATGGAGTTTCGCGAGACGAACTAGGGTGCGAGCAGCGTGGAGGGGGCGTTCGTTTTCGAGCTCGATGGCATAGGGTTTGGGCTCGAGTGTGATGGGTAGATGAACGCGACGTCGTCGCGATTAGGAGGGCATGCGGAGGTAAGGTCGAAGTCGCGGCAGCGACTGCCTGGACTTGCTCGAGGTGGAGATCTTGTCGCGAGTACCTAACGAAGCGGGGGCATTGTGAAGGGGTGGCTCACTTGGAATTTGGGCCAGTTTCGTTTGGTGAGGTTTTCTTTTCTTCTTCTGTTTTTACATCTTGAATTCATATATAAAAAAAATGAGGGAAATAATTTGGAATTTTCAGTAAGTTATAACCAGCTCCGCCTTCATTTGATATAAATTAATATATATATATATATATATATATATATGTTTATATAAGGATTTAGAAATGCACCCTGTGATCTACAGATTATTTTGGCAATCTTCTTTATAAATTAATGGTGAATTAAACTATTTTAGCTACTAAAGATTTTTAAAGGTGATATTGGTTGTTTTAATAATAATAACAAAAATAAATACAATTTACAATTGTGCTTAGGTGATTAATATGGTTAAGGAACCTATTTGGTTACTAAAAATAATTTAAAAAAAAAGTAAGTAGTTCAAATAAACTAATTAGTTTTCGTTAAATTGTTAGTTTAAATTTAAATCATCAGATAAATTAAATTATTAAATGATTTAATGGTAATTAATTGTTCGATTGATTCGAAATTAATAAAAAAAAATCATCCAATGTTATTCAAGGTCAAAATTGGGAAGAAACTAATCGAGAATGAAATGGATTTGCAAATTCATGGGAGCAAAGGTGAGTTAATCTCACTCAGTTAATTTAAATTAAATTTAAATTATAAAATTTAAATAATTGTCTGAATGGTTGAATTTGATTCATGTGCTATAGTATGGTATATTTTGGAATTGGCATTTTGTATTGTGCTAACGTCTGTGGATGCAGGGGAAAAACAGGTTGGAGGGATCCAACTGGATCCCTCAACATTTATTTAAATTATTTAATATTCTCTGTTGTGATTGTTGATATTCTATGATGAATTATGTTGGAATATTAAATGCCTTGGTTTGATTGAATATATTTGGATATAATGAGCTACCAAAAATATATAAATTGAATTATGGGAAGAAAATAAAAGAAGTGAATTTGTAAGGAAAATAGTTATAGAATAATTAAATAAATTCAAGAATGAATTAAAAAAAAATAGTGACTTTAAATGCTAATAAATAAAACTTGAGTAGAAAGGAAATTTGAATAAACGGAAAGTTAATGAATTTAATCTTTAGTGATGTTATTTAAAAGAACAAACCATTTATTTTACAATTTAAGATTTGAACTTTGAAAGAATAAAGGAGAAATTGGGAAGAAGCTGAAATTGGAATATTTCAGTTAAATGATTTAAAAAAAATCAAATGGAAAATAATAATTAAAATAAATTCCATAATTAACAAATTTCGGAATAAACCGAGTAAGTAAAGAAATTTAGTTCAAAAGGAATAAATTGGAAATCAATTTGGAGAATTGATTTAAGTAATTGAGATTGGAAATTCTCCCTGGATAATCAAGTACGTTTTCAAAGCAGATTTTAAATTAAAGGTTTAAAGTTGTTTTTAAAAGTAAGTTTTGGAAAACATATTATTTCTAAATATTTAATTCTAAAGTAAATATTTTCTTTTAATCTATTATAGCAGTAAGAGTTTAAAGAGTGACTTAGTATTTGTTTTAAAAGTAAAAATCTAGTTTTATACTTTATTAAGTAACCTTATTTTCAAATATTCATACAGTTTGTATTTTTAACAAAATGTTAAAGTAGTTTTAATTTAAATTTTTCAAAAGTATATTTCAAAGTAAAGTGTTTTAAATTATTTTAAAAATCTAGTTTTGTACATGGAAATTTCAGAGGAGATAGAAAATACTTGGGAAAGTTTATTCTAGGAAAGAAAGATGGGTTTGAAACTGTTTTCAAAGGATTGAAAATAGAAATATATCTTGTGAAGATATTTTGAAGCTAATAAATAATTGGGGAAATTATTTATTTTGGATGGTTGTTTGTGAATGATAATTGATAGTTAAATAACCGACTATCAATATTGGCCAAATGCGCTGATCGTTTCGAAGAGACCGGGATCGAGATTTATTTCTCGAAAACCACTTCGATCCGGTTTGTACGTTTCGTGAAAACGATTTTGGATTCGAAGATGGAGCAATGAAGTGCAAGGGCTAATCGCTACTAATCCTGAGGATATTTCCAAAATGGATGTAGTAGGAATAGTGCCTTCGGTTCCGTTCGAAACCGGGACGGACTTGTAGGGATGAATGCTTGCGAAACATCGTCAGGTGGACGATGGGCATTCTTAAGGAATATATTCTATAAAGGTAACGCTTAGCCTCAAGCCTCATCAAATGGGAATAGCTGAAAATCAGGGGATATGCAGCAAGACTTCGTGGGTAGCCCCCACTGGAGGGTGAGGTCATCCCTGTCTAGATGTCCCTTTATTTCGGCTTAGTGGGCGGTTGCTGATCCCAACCGCCGGGTGATCTTGCTCGGGACTGTCCAGTAAGGGATGGTTCCGGTCTTGTGTTGCAGGGGAGTTAGGGTGGCTCCTCGGTACACTGATCTAGACCAGGTACTGTGGCAGGTGGTACCCCAGTGCCTAGCCATTAGTTGGAATCCATTTTCCCTACGCGCCCGTACGGTTTTGATTGTGCCCAACTATTGCTGAAACGTGAGATGCAAGCATTTCAGCTAGATTCTATTTACTTTCTATAGACACTTATAATATCAGAGGATTTCTATAAAAATTGTTTTAGCTATCGTAAGGTAAAAACCCGACATGTTTATTTGTGGCGTGGTCTTACGAGATGCTTTTGTTTTCAAAGAATTTTTGAAACTTTAATAATCAATTGGGTGTGATTTTCTCACGCTGGTATTCCAGACTGACTCGGGTGTTATTTAACTATAATGCTCGGGTCAGACCGAGTATTATAGGATACAGGAAATGCTGTGGAGCTCAGAAGACGAGCTGGATGACGATACGTACTCTCGTACTTGTATTTACATATAATTCCGCTGTGTTGAGTTGTTGTGTATTCATTGTATGATATGGATGTTGAGCTGTGTTTGCTGTACTCTGATGATGTAATATATGTAAACAAATATATTTGATTTTGAGTAAAGAGTATTTATTATCTATTATATTTTATTCCGCTGCGATGGTTAGATTCTGATGTTGATTTTGTTTTCTCTTCTTCTACCTCTTCTTCTTTAACCCAAATGGTTCGTATTTCTGTACAACTTGAGTTGATTTAGGGAGAACAGTATTGACTCAAGTGGTACGGATTTGCGGGTTGTTACAGTTAGGCTGCCTAAGACTGATCAATTGACTCAACTTCTTTGAATACCTTTTATCAAATCAAATTTTGGATGGAGACTGGCGTAGGGACGTGCTCTATCCTCCAGCCATTAAGCCCTCGGTTGGTAAGGTCTACGATTCTAATGAGTAAGGCTTTCCTATAAAGGCTAAATGTTTGGTGTTACGCATCTGAAGGAACTCGTAGCAGTTTGCTTGCCTATGTTTTCACCTACCGTTCTTAGAAGACTATTGATATTTTCTCCTACCATTTTTAGAGACCGTTATTGTTTTCTCCTACCATTTTTAGAAGACTATTGTTATCTTTTCCTACCGATCTTAGGGGACCGTTAGTATTTCTTCAAAATAAACTATAAGACCGTTGGATTACCTGGTATGTTTTTGCCCGATTCAGCCAACAGGTTTTTTGTAGGCCTGAGAAACTAAAATATGTTCATAGTGTCCCTGGGAAAACCATGCCACTAACATACCATTCATGGGATTGGGTAATTTTGGGGATGTGTAACCCTCAACCCTTGTAAATGACATACTATTCATTTTAACCTATACATGCATGATATGATATTGATGCTATGATTATGTGCTAGTTATTTTGGATGCGAGATATGTTATGTGTAACGACCCGTATTTTACGTGTCAATATATCGTATTATTTCTAGGTCGCCAGTGTTGTTTATGTTCTCCCTAGCCTAAGTCGTATGGTAAGTTAACTCGGTTGCACGAGTTAAGTGATAGGCCGATAGCGAGTTAAGGCTTAGCTTAGGTCGTGATGGAGTTAGGTCGGTAGAGCAACCTAAGGTAGTTAGCGACCTAGGGTTACCGGGTTATGAGATTGACCGACTCATGGGGTTAACGACCTAAGAGTTAGTGGCTAAGAGGTTCTAACGACCTAAGGAAGTTAGGTCGTGGACGACCTAGCAGCTAGGATGATGGTAGGAATGAGCGACCTAGTGATTTTCGTGTTAGGATAGGTCGTAAGCGACCTAAGAGTGCTGGGTCGATTTGAGTTGAGTCGCGTAAGTTAGGCCGACATAAGAGTTTGACCGAGTTAGTAGAGCTAACGGCTTATAGGAGCAGGCGACTTAAGGGTCACCGAGATAAGATAGTGACCGACTTAGGAGTTAGTGGTTAGCTTGGGTCGTGAGGGTGATAGGTCGGGTGTAGCGACCTAAGAAAGCTTCCGAGTTAAGATACGACCGACCTAAGAGGGTGAGCGAGTTAGTCGGTGAGCGGCTTAGAAGGTGACCGACCTATAGGGTTTAACGACCTAAGTTAGATCGTTGAGCGACCTAAGGGAAGTGATAGATCGCTGGGTAGATTAGGTCGGCAGAGACATAGGTCGCAAAGAAATTAGGGCGCGTGTTTGTGAACCGTTGATGACCCTGAGTCGTAACTCGTTTACGGGTTAGTGGTGGTAGTAGGTCGTAACCCAGTATGGTTAAGTTGTTAGGTTGGACCTAGTTGAGTCGTTGGGTCGTATGCCGTGTACCCAGTTAGGTCGTTGAGTCGTTGGGGTCGAGGTCGGTAGGCCGCTGGGTCGTAGAGGCAGGTTTGTATTAGGTCGTAGGTTGGTATAGGTCGGCAGCGACCTATGTTAGGTCGGGGTTTTTAGGTCGGTAACGACTTAAGTCTGGACGACCTAAGAACGATTTCAGCCTATAAATAGAGGGGTTTGGCTCACTTTTTGGCACCAGTTTTTGAAGCGACGAAGTGCTGCCATTTTGAGAGCTCGACTACAACATTTCTTCATCTTCTTTTCTCCACTCTGATCTAGTTCCAACATCCATCCAAGATCGAAGATCAAGATCGAAGATCCAAGAGTCAAAGTTGAAGATCTTCATCCAACGAAGCTAGATTCCATCGTTTCAAGCAAGATTTCGACGAATCAAGCTTGAATCCTTGCTGTCCAGATTTGAAGTGATTGGTTTTTGAAGTGTTTGGGTGATTCGGTGAGTGGTAGTTATCTCTCATGCGGACCCAAAGGAGTATATTGGATTGGTGGCTTGTTTGAGTGTTAAAGTTAGAGATTTCATGCATTTTTCTTAGTTCCAAGACTAGATTCATTACTTTTTAAGATGTTTACCTATGCAAGTTCAATTAACAAGTTATAGAGAGAAAACCCATGTTTTATATTTGATAGATCTATGCTAGAATCCATGATTTCATATATGTTAGACTTATGCTCATTTATTTACGAAATTGCCATTATAGTTGATATTGCTTGATTAGATCTTGTTTGAATGCTTGATTGTTTGGATGAATGATTGATTTGATTGTCTCGAGTTAGCTTGTAGTTGATTTGGGACAAGATGGTTGAAGATGATTCAAAAGCTAAGTGGAAAGGCTCTTGAATGGTAAAGGCTGCTGTGGCATATGAAGCGGATAATGAAGCTCATATGGATGGGTTCGAGAACTTTGCTATATTTAGAGGAAGCGAAGTATGATGACGAAATGGACTTTGCCATGATATGTTGAGGCGAAGTATGATGATGAGATGGACTTTGCTAAGATGCGTTGGAGCAAAGCATGATGTGGAAGCCTTGGTTTAGTCCAGACGGGATCATCCCAAGCATGTTGATAACTCGATGATGCGATGCGAGTTGGTTGATAATGGTTAGCTTGAGAGGCGCTTGAGCTAGTATGGATATAGTCGTCGAGGAGGATGACTAGGAGGCTGAGATCTCATCGTTGTTGAAGGTTTTAGCATGCTCAAAGCAAGAGTACGTTGGAACGGGCTGCGACAATGTTCCAAGCACGGGCTGCGACGACGTGCTAGTACTCTGGGTAGTTGCGAAAATTCCTAGGCACGGGCTGCGACGACGTGCGGAGTTATGTCTAGAACCGGGGTTACCATTAGCCCTTGACAGATGGATAAAAGAATGAGTTGGTCATTCAATTAACGGTGAAATCGAGGCAATGATAACAGTGATAGCCAGGGTCATGGATGTTTGGCTGTACCATCATTCGGTCTCAAGAGCGGTGTTTTCTGGGTGTTTATCTGATCTTGGTTTAGGCCTTGGGGGTTTGTATTTGGAAAACATCGACCTTGACTCGAATGATTATTGCTTTACTTTAATTGTCTGCCATGTTATGCTTGCTTCTCCTTAGTGTGTCTGGGGGCTATCACTGTAAAAAGAGGTGGATTGGGATGGTTTGGTTCCTATTCCTTTTATCCCTTATGCTCTTTTGGTATGTTTGATAGTTGATTTACTGCTCACTAAGACTTTGTCTGACTCAAGGTTTTATGTCTCCTCTTATTACCTTGGGTTGTTCATCCATGTTGGGATGGGCAGACTAGGTGACAGGTGGCAGGTGCTGATCTTAGTGGCTCACACTGATGATGACGAAGACGAGCAGGAGGCTTTACATATTATTTTCATATTCTATGTACTGGATATTCCGCTGTTTGTTGATTACTTTGAGTGCTATGTAGTGAGGCTTCTTGTATTCATGATTCAGACCATGTATAAAGCTATTATGATTAGATGATGATATTCTGTTCTATGGGAGCTTCACTATATTATATTTCTCTATTGTATTTTATCCATGCGCTGTGAGTTTTACGATAGAGTCTGCGATGTTTATTTTACCCTTGACGGCCACTCATGGTTGCCTGGCACACTTTCAGCGCACCATTCCCTTGTTTCCGTGCGGGAGTCATGGGCGGTCGTCACATTTGGTATCAGAGCTTTGGTTAATCGATTTTAGCCAACGCTCGCTGACGTAACTACGTAAGAGAGACGTAATTGTATTTTGATGGATGATTACTATATATATATATATAGTAGCTTAGAAGGATTTGAACTCCTTGTGCAGTTGTTTCTCAAAGGTGTTCTAATCATTCCTTTTTGTAGATATTAAGGATGAGTCGAACAGGGAGACCAGCTGCCAGGGAAGGTCGTGCTGCTGATGGAGTTGCTGATTATGGAGCTATGTTCGAAGCGATGATGAATTCGATCATGAGAAGGATACCAACTCCAGGGTCAGCGGTAGATGTTGGAATTCAAGTTCAAGCTCCAAAGCCAGTGGATTTTGCTAAGTTGTGCAAGGATTATACTGCTCTTGGAGGAAAGGTTTTCTTGGGGACAGAGTCAACCATTGAAGTCCAAAGATGGATAGATGCTTGTAGAAGGATCTTTGGTGACTTGGGAATTGAGGATGCAACTAAAAGGAAGCTTGCATCAAGACAGCTTCAAGGAAGAGCTGCTGATTGGTGGAACTCTATCACCATAGATACTCCGGAGGAAGAAATTACTTGGGTGCAGTTCCAACCTAGATTTGAAGCCAAGTTCATCTCTACGGCTCAGAAGTCTGTTTTGTTCAAGAAGTTTGTTGAGCTCAAGCAAGGTGGAAGATCGGTTCTTGAGTATGTTTCTGAATTTGAGGCTTTGTCCAAGTATGCCAGATCGTATATTGATTCTCCCTATCAGAAGAATGAGAAGTTTGTGACCGGTTTGGATGCTTATCTTGGAAGACAGTTGGTGGATCATCTGGACGATCCGTTTGAGAAGCTTGTGGAGAAAGCTCTCAGGCATGAGAGTTTGTTTCCTAGGGAGAGTTCTGTTGTTGCTGCAACCAAGGAAGGGTTTAAGCCACAGAAGGGTGGAAACAAAAAGAGGAAGCAACAACAACAGAAGGGTAAGGATGACCAGAAGAAGCCGAAGGGCGAAATGACTTGCTATAATTGCCAGCAGAAGGGCCATCTCTCCAAGGATTGTAGGAATCCAAAAGCGCCGGCGAAATGCCACAACTGTGACAAACCAGGGCATTTCAGGAAAGATTGTCCAGAACCGAGGAAGGACAGGCAGATTGTGCAAGCTTATGCTTTGGGAGTTGTGTCGTCGTTTTCAAAAGCTCTTACTGCTGAAGAGAAAGGGAAGAGTGTGGTGGTTCAAGGTACTCTTTCCATTTGTGGTGTTCCAGTTAGAGTGTTGTTTGATACTGGAGCGTCGTATTCTTTTGTTTGTGATGATCTTGTAGGCCGGTTAGGTTTGGAACCGGATATTGTTGATAGGCCATTGGTTGTGACTAATCCAGTTGGGGGTTCGTCATGTTTGTGTATGATATGCCGTGGTCTAGTTGTAACGAGTCATGATTGCTCTTTTGTTTGTGATTGTTTTGTTCTGAACTTTGCGGGGTTCGGAATTATTTTGGGTATGGACTGGCTTAGGAAGTATGCGGCAAGGATTGATTGTGAGAGGCTAGAGGTGACAGTCGGGAATGTGGAAGGGCGAAAGGTTGTGATACGATGTAAGCATGAGGAAGGCGTCTTCATGAGCTTCATGTATTCGCTGGTTGTTCCACGGGATGGACCGTCATCGGTGCCTATTGTGAATGGATTTGAGGATGTCTTTGACGAAGTCAAAGGATTACCGCCGCAAAGGGAGATCGAGTTTCGTATCGATCTAGTTGAGGAAGCCAGACCTGTTGTGATGCCTCTTAGGCGGATGGCGCCTAGGGAGCAACAAGAGTTGAAGGTGCAAGTTGATGACCTTTTGCGGAAAGGATTCATTCGGCGTAGTGTGTCCGAATGGGGTGCACCAGTTGTGTTCGCAACCAAAGCGGATGGATCGTTGAGGTTGTGTGTGGATTATCGTGAGCTGAATAAGGTGACTAAGAAGAACAAGTATCCATTGCCGAGAATAGATGACTTGTTTGATCAGCTTCACGAGGCTAAGGTGTTTTCTCAGATGGATTTGGCAACGGGATTTCACCAGTTAAGAGTGGTGAAGGATAATGTGCCGAAAACTGCTTTCAGGACACCATCCGGTTTTTATGAGTGGCTGGTAATGCCGTTTGGATTGACTAACGCACCGGCATATTTTGTGGATCTTATGAATAGAGTATTCAGAGATCAGTTGAACAAGTTCGTACTTGTGTTCGTAGATGATATTCTGATTTATTCCAGAACTGAAGAAGAGCACAAGACGCACATGCGTTTGGTTTTGGAAATCTTGCGGAAACATCAGCTGAAGGCTAAGTTTTCGAAGTGTCACTTCTGGAAGAGTGAAGTGAGGTTCTTAGGCCATGTTATCTCTGGTAATGGAATAGCGGTTGATCCCGCTAAGGTGGCAGCAATTCAGGATTGGGTTAGACCTAAGAATGCATCTGATGTGAGAAGTTTTCTTGGATTAGCAGGATATTATCGTCGGTTTATCAAAGACTTTTCCAAGATAGCTGCACCATTAACAGGATTGACGAAGAAGAACCAAGTGTTCAGTTGGGATGCTAAGTGTGAACAAGCTTTCGTAATCCTGAAAGAGCGACTGACAAGTGCTCCTGTTTTGACCATCCCTAGTGGGAATGATGAGATGGTGGTTTACACCGATGCATGTGGTACTGGACTTGGAGCAGTGCTAATGCAGAAAGATAAAGTTGTTGCGTATGCTAGTCGACAACTGAAGCCGCATGAAAGGAATTATCCGACACATGATTTGGAGTTAGCGGCGATTGTATTTGCTTTGAAGATGTGGAGACATTATCTTTTGGGAGTTCGATTCGAGTTGTTTACAGATCATAAGTCGTTGAAGTATCTGTTCTCTCAAAAGGATTTGAATCTTCGACAGCAACGGTGGCTAGAGTTCTTGGCATCGTATGATTTTGGTATAGCCTATACTCCGGGAAAAGGTAACGCAGTGGCTGATGCGTTAAGTCGAAGACATGTCGGATTGGGAGCCATGTTTTCGGAATGGAAGAATCTCGAGTATTTGGCTGGATTTGACTTCAGGCCTAGATGTGAATTGGAACCTGAGATGTTGGCAAACATATCGATAAGGCCTACTCTTGTGGAGAGAATTGACAAGAGCCAAAAGCGAGACGATAAGCTTGTCAAGATTATACGAGATTTGGAATCTGGATTGAATCCAGAAAAAGGTAAAGGATTTGAAGTCGATCGAGAGGGTTGGCTTCGAAAGCAAGGACGACTAATTGTTCCCGATGTAGATGGATTGAGAGATGAAGTTCTTAGGGAAAGTCATCACTCGAAGTTGACAATTCATCCAGGAGGAAATAAAATGTATCGGGATATGAAGAGAACCTATTACTGGGAAGGTATGAAGAAGGATGTTGGAAATTTTATTTCCAAGTGTATGAACTGCCAGTTGGTGAAAGCTGAGCAGAAGAAGCCCAGTGGATTACTTCAGCCATTAGAGGTTCCTACATGGAAGTGGGAGCAAGTGTCGATGGATTTTATCGATGGCCTACCTAGAACCAAGGCGGGAAATGAAGGGATTTGGGTCATCGTAGATCGTTTGACCAAGAGTGCAAGATTCATTCCTGTTCGATCGACTAGGACTGCATCGAAGTTGGCTGAATTGTATGTTAAGTGGATAGTTCGATTCCATGGTATTCCGAAGAGTATAGTGAGCGATCGAGATCCATTGTTCACTAGTGGATTTTGGAAGAGCTTTCAGGAAGTTTTGGGAACCGAGTTGTGTTTGAGTACAGCTTATCATCCCCAAACAGATGGTCAGACTGAGAGAGTCAACCGAGTTTTGGAAGATCTCTTGAGAGCGTGTGTCTTGGATTTCGGAGGATCATGGGAAGATCATCTTCATTTAGTAGAATTTGCGTATAATAACAGTTATCAGTCGAGTATTGGTATAGCACCATATGAGGCATTGTATGGAAGACCGTGTAATTCTCCAACATGTTGGTTGGAAACTGGAGAAAAGCTGATACTTGGGCCAGAGATGATTCGACAGACTTCGGATTGTATAGAGATCATTCGGCAACGAATGAAGGCAGCCCAAGACCGTCAGAAAAGTTATGCTGATAAGCGTCGTAAGGATTTGGAATTCGACGTAGGTGATATGGTTTTAGTGAAGATTTCTCCACTGAAGAATGTTATTCGATTTGGAAAGAAAGGAAAGTTGACTCCGAGATTTGTTAGACCATTCCCGATTATCGAGCGAATTGGAAAGCTCGCTTATAGATTGGAGTTACCGGAAAAGATGGCGGGTGTGCACAATGTTTTTCATGTATCTTATCTACGGAAGTATGTGCACGACTCAAATACGGTGGTTTCTGCTGATAGCTGTGAAGATTTGGAGGTTGATCCAGTTGTTAGAAGACCTCGTAAGCCGCTTCGTGTTGTTGAAACCGACACGAAACAGCTTAGGAGGAAGACGATTACGTTGCTCAAGATACAATGGAGTGATGATGTTAACGACTGTACGTAGGAGGAGGAAGAGAGGATGAAGGCAGCTCATCCTGAACTCTTCAAGGTATGGCCCTAAGGTGTCGTGACATCTCATGAATTTGTAACTTGTTCTAATCTTAGAATTCTGCATGCTAGGCTAGAATTGGATGCATGGTTTGTTGATTGCTATGGATGGTAGGCATGCGGAATAGTTTTGGTTGCTGTTGTTTGCTTGGAATTTCGGGGGCGAAATTCCTAAGGGGGAGAGAATGTAACGACCCGTATTTTACGTGTCAATATATCGTATTATTTCTAGGTCGCCAGTGTTGTTTATGTTCTCCCTAGCCTAAGTTGTATGGTAAGTTAACTCGGTTGCACGAGTTAAGTGATAGGCCGATAGCGAGTTAAGGCTTAGCTTAGGTCGTGATGGAGTTAGGTCGGTAGAGCAACCTAAGGTAGTTAGCGACCTAGGGTTACCGGGTTATGAGATTGACCGACTCATGGGGTTAACGACCTAAGAGTTAGTGGCTAAGAGGTTCTAACGACCTAAGGAAGTTAGGTCGTGGACGACCTAGCAGCTAGGATGATGGTAGGAATGAGCGACCTAGTGATTTTCGTGTTAGGATAGGTCGTAAGCGACCTAAGAGTGCTGGGTCGATTTGAGTTGAGTCGCGTAAGTTAGGCCGACATAAGAGTTTGACCGAGTTAGTAGAGCTAACGGCTTATAGGAGCAGGCGACTTAAGGGTCACCGAGATAAGATAGTGACCGACTTAGGAGTTAGTGGTTAGCTTGGGTCGTGAGGGTGATAGGTCGGGTGTAGCGACCTAAGAAAGCTGCCGAGTTAAGATACGACCGACCTAAGAGGGTGAGCGAGTTAGTCGGTGAGCGGCTTAGAAGGTGACCGACCTATAGGGTTTAACGACCTAAGTTAGATCGTTGAGCGACCTAAGGGAAGTGATAGATCGCTGGGTAGATTAGGTCGGCAGAGACATAGGTCGCAAAGAAATTAGGGCGCGTGTTTGTGAACCGTTGATGACCCTGAGTCGTAACTCGTTTACGGGTTAGTGGTGGTAGTAGGTCGTAACCCAGTATGGTTAAGTTGTTAGGTTGGACCTAGTTGAGTCGTTAGGTCGTATGCCGTGTACCCAGTTAGGTCGTTGAGTCGTTGGGGTCTAGGTCGGTAGGCCGCTGGGTCGTAGAGGCAGGTTTGTATTAGGTCGTAGGTTGGTATAGGTCGGCAGCGACCTATGTTAGGTCGGGGTTTTTAGGTCGGTAACGACTTAAGTCTGGACGACCTAAGAACGATTTCAGCCTATAAATAGAGGGGTTTGGCTCACTTTTTGGCACCAGTTTTTGAAGCGACGAAGTGCTGCCATTTTGAGAGCTCGACTACAACATTTCTTCATCTTCTTTTCTCCACTCTGATCTAGTTCCAACATCCATCCAAGATCGAAGATCAAGATCGAAGATCCAAGAGTCAAAGTTGAAGATCTTCATCCAACGAAGCTAGATTCCATCGTTTCAAGCAAGATTTCGACGAATCAAGCTTGAATCCTTGCTGTCCAGATTTGAAGTGATTGGTTTTTGAAGTGTTTGGGTGATTCGGTGAGTGGTAGTTATCTCTCATGCGGACCCAAAGGAGTATATTGGATTGGTGGCTTGTTTGAGTGTTAAAGTTAGAGATTTCATGCATTTTTCTTAGTTCCAAGACTAGATTCATTACTTTTTAAGATGTTTACCTATGCAAGTTCAATTAACAAGTTATAGAGAGAAAACCCATGTTTTATATTTGATAGATCTATGCTAGAATCCATGATTTCATATATGTTAGACTTATGCTCATTTATTTACGAAATTGCCATTATAGTTGATATTGCTTGATTAGATCTTGTTTGAATGCTTGATTGTTTGGATGAATGATTGATTTGATTGTCTCGAGTTAGCTTGTAGTTGATTTGGGACAAGATGGTTGAAGATGATTCAAAAGCTAAGTGGAAAGGCTCTTGAATGGTAAAGGCTGCTGTGGCATATGAAGCGGATAATGAAGCTCATATGGATGGGTTCGAGAACTTTGCTATATTTAGAGGAAGCGAAGTATGATGACGAAATGGACTTTGCCATGATATGTTGAGGCGAAGTATGATGATGAGATGGACTTTGCTAAGATGCGTTGGAGCAAAGCATGATGTGGAAGCCTTGGTTTAGTCCAGACGGGATCATCCCAAGCATGTTGATAACTCGATGATGCGATGCGAGTTGGTTGATAATGGTTAGCTTGAGAGGCGCTTGAGCTAGTATGGATATAGTCGTCGAGGAGGATGACTAGGAGGCTGAGATCTCATCGTTGTTGAAGGTTCTAGCATGCTCAAAGCAAGAGTACGTTGGAACGGGCTGCGACAACGTTCCAAGCACGGGCTGCGACGACGTGCTAGTACTCTGGGTAGTTGCGAAAATTCCTAGGCACGGGCTGCGACGACGTGCGGAGTTATGTCTAGAACCGGGGTTACCATTAGCCCTTGACAGATGGATAAAAGAATGAGTTGGTCATTCAATTAACGGTGAAATCGAGGCAATGATAACAGTGATAGCCAGGGTCATGGATGTTTGGCTGTACCATCATTCGGTCTCAAGAGCGGTGTTTTCTGGGTGCTTATCTGATCTTGGTTTAGGCCTTGGGGGTTTGTATTTGGAAAACATCGACCTTGACTCGAATGATTATTGCTTTACTTTAATTGTCTGCCATGTTATGCTTGCTTCTCCTTAGTGTGTCTGGGGGCTATCACTGTAAAAAGAGGTGGAGTGGGATGGTTTGGTTCCTATTCCTTTTATCCCTTATGCTCTTTTGGTATGTTTGATAGTTGATTTACTGCTCACTAAGACTTTGTCTGACTCAAGATTTTATGTCTCCTCTTATTACCTTGGGCTGTTCATCCATGTTGGGATGGGCAGACTAGGTGACAGGTGGCAGGTGCTGATCTTAGTGGCTCACACTGATGATGACGAAGACGAGCAGGAGGCTTTACATATTATTTTCATATTCTATGTACTGGATATTCCGCTGTTTGTTGATTACTCTGAGTGCTATGTAGTGAGGCTTCTTGTATTCATGATTCAGACCATGTATAAAGCTATTATGATTAGATGATGATATTCTGTTCTATGGGAGCTTCACTATATTATATTTCTCTATTGTATTTTATCCATGCGCTGTGAGTTTTACGATAGAGTCTGCGATGTTTATTTTACCCTTGACGGTCACTCATGGTTGCCTGGCACACTTTCAGCGCACCATTCCCTTGTTTCCGTGCGGGAGTCATGGGCGGTCGTCACATTATGGATGACGTATTTTTTATTATGGTGTTTATTACAAGAATCCCATTTCGCTCGGTGGCATGATCCCACTAAGTACCTATATTTTGGTATGGGATGGACTAATATTATCACATACTGTATTTTTGTCTGACCTGAAGGTTTTAGTTTTACCTAAAATCTCGAATGCATAATTTGGAATTAAATAGGCTGTGAATAGGGCACTTCATGTTTCAATAAACAAGCTTCCGAAGACATGTAGGAGCAAGCTACTACTTAAGTTTATTTACGTTGGGCGGTAGTTTAACTACTTTTTATGATTGTTTTATGCGTGTAAAGATGAGAACTATAATTGTCTAAGTAGTTAAGGCTCTAACCATCCAATGGGTCATCTTCATATACCTCTCTTGGAACAATATTTACAATTGTTATACTTTATTTGAATGACATAATCATGGGATTATGAGATTAAATTGTAACAAATTTTCAAATTTATGAATGAAATTGTTTTATGAAATTTGTAAATTCTCATACTATTGATGCTAATGGCACAATAATTGATCTCATTTTGTTATTGGAAAATAATGCTATGGATGACTGCAACACCACTAGTATCTGTTTCCAAACCTCAAAATGGGGGATATTACACTTGTTGAGGAGCTTCTCAACCTTTACTTTTAGAACTTAATACCTCTTAGGTTTGAGGATACTTTTTTCTTTGTGATTGGATGAGCTTTGGGGATGATGTTAAGAACATTCAATATAATGAAGGGTTTAATGTTGGGCGTGTCAGTTATCCATAGGCAAATATATTTACGCTCTGTCTAAGGAAATTTACCAATTATATGTTCACACTTGGATCAAAATCTATGCCAATTTTAAAGGTTTTAATTGGTTATTGTCATCTAAGATGATGGTTTTAGACTTTGTAGTCGAACCACAGTCAGGGTTGGTGCTACTCATGCGAGTTCTAATGGCTACTCGTTATCTCTCCCTAAGCTAAGCTTTTGCTTAATTTTATCCACCGGATAGATGATGTGTTCTATGAAATCTTCTTCTTGAAGAGACATATGCACTTGAACACCGAGAGTTAGATCTCTCTCGATTCTCATAAATGAGTTTGTCGATGTTGAAAGGTTTGGTGTAGTTGTTTTGCTTGTTCCCTCCTACTTGTCAGGATGGGCCTATTTGTTCCATGTTGTGATAAGTTCTTAGGTTCTGGCCTGGTTAGCAAAGATAACGAGAGCATTAGTGGGCACTTGTGCTCTCTCGGAAGTGGACGTGGTGTTGGAAGTTGTTGGACTTGTTTAATTTGCTTAATGACTCCAATACGGAGAGTAGCATTGATTTGCTCTCACATCCTTTTAGAGTTCTTGGCTTGCTTAGATCTGGCATGAGTTAGAACTTCTACGTAGTTTTTGATTTCTCTTCTCTAGCGCAAGTGGGAACATCCACGAGCAATCGCATTATCTCGAAGGAAGTTGAATTACTGGGCTCTCCCCGACACAAGTTGAGGCACTTGGGAGCTCTCAAACACTTTCGAGTTGGCTACTATTGGTAGTGCACATCGCCACTTATTAAAGCAAAAGTAACCTTTTCTAACACCCCGTAGGTGACTAAGGGCAATTAGGTAACTTTACATAAAAGGGATAGAAATGTAATTTTTATCAATGAACTAGACGAACATATTGTACCATTGCAAAAAAAAAGTTTCTTGTCAAGTTTCACTATAAGAACACTTTAATTAGACTAAGGGATTGAGAATTATAGTTTCATCCATATTAAGGTTTAATTTGAGCTAAGTTAGGGTCTTGAGAGTAGTTAGTGCCAAAGTGGACATAAATATGGTTGTCCAACTTCCAAAACCACATATTTTCAACATTTCAACTCCTTTTCTCAATTTGAATGAATGAACCCATTCCTTAAACCTAAATCCCAAATTTCAAGAGTAATATATAATCAAATTAAATACTTTTTAAAGCCAAAGAGATTAGTGCAACAATGACTACGTGAACATATCATTCGACTCGACCTGTGGAGATTGGAGCCTAAGGCATTTTTAGACATCAGAAAGAAAGGAGACGCACTTTGTTTTGAGAACTTTTCTTGGTATTTGGTGACTGAGAAAATGTTAAGATGTATAATATCGAAAATGCTTGTATTTCATTGTTTATGGCCTAAGTTAGACTGATAGCCTTATTTATTATGATATAGATGTTATGGCACACCTAAATTTGGATATTAGCACTTAGATTGGTGTTAAGAAACATGAATTATCCTTTAGACTTAATTTGTGACCTTGAATTTATGTAAAAGGAGGAAGATGAATAAAGCCATAGTGAAGTTAATAACTAGGAATTACTTAGTTCTACATAAAGTGCTAGCGATGATGTATGAACATGAATATGTCATGGTTAGCTCAGTTGATATGATAATGAAGGTGTAATCAGGCTAACAATGCATTGATAATTGTTGTATCAACGACTTAGTGAAAAGTTAAGTAAACATGATAACAAGAGATAATGACGTTGTGGCCAATGCATTGATGGGTCGAAATATGTATATAATTTGTTAGTAACGTTAATACAATCACATAAGAAATTTTTTTATGCTTAAACAATATACAACAAAGAGTATATGAATTTTGGTTGAAAACAAGTTTGAATATTCGGTGAAAACTAGGTAAATAGTAAAAAAAATCAACTTTTCTAGCCAGCTAGTAGATTGTCCAAACCACCAATCGACGTGCTATTTCTATGCAGAAAGGGAAGAGTTTATAATGCAAATTAAAGGGTTTTAATTGAAAAAGCAGTGCAAGTCGAATGAAATTTGGTAGCTAATTGATTGAATTTATTTTGTTCAATCGTCTAAAAGGAATGGAGAATTATTTCCCCTAATCAATCAATTAAATACAGTTGACTAATGACCGACTTCAAGACCAAGCTGAACATGAACCCTAAAAGGCCTATACAAATGGTTCGGAGTGCTTCGTGCAAATTGTGTGATGATGTTAGGACATGATAAACTATATTATAATATAGTATGATGAGACCTCAATTTTTACAAGTTTTGTAACATTTATCCTATGAGAGCGAGCCAGACATTATTTGATGCACCATATGACTGGTTTTTTACTATAGGCATCATGGTCTACTACTTGGTATAGGGATCATAGGGAGATGGAGACGTCCATCTAAATATTCGATATATTTGATGGCAATTTTGTTATTTAGTTGGTCGCCTGGCAGGCTAGGAAGATTGGATGGTTGATTGATCTTTATATGTTCCTCTTAGTGAACTAAATGTTGGAGGTAAGACACAATATTTGATTACAAATCATGCCACCATCAAGATGTTATATATATTACTATTTACCTTGATGTTTTATATGCTTACTTGATTTGGTAGTCTTTACTTTAGGTTGATCCCACTTGGGTTGCATTTTTGATGGTATGCAGCTTGTATAGATGGCATAGATTATGTAGCATTGACTTAGAGTATTTGTCTTTGATACACTATACTATGAAGGACTAACTTAATCGATATAGGTGATACTGGCTTTGATATGTTAACCATAGTATTAATCCTAAATGATGTTTATCAACATGTTAATGTTGTATACTTGGTGATATTTTTCACTAACGCAGGCATGTATATGATCGCCTCAATAATTCTTTTTTATATCTATGTTTTGGTAAGTTGATGGGGTACTAGGTAGTGCATGGTGCATGTTGATGAAAGTTACGACTCAATAAAGTAATTTTATCATGTTGTCTACTTTTTAGTATTATGTGCTTATGTTTAACCACTTGTGTGTCAAAGTGTTTTTGTTGACTTGATGTATTGATACTTATAATAGTCATCTAGTAGTGTTCAAATATTTTAGTTATATATTTTTTACCATATATTATTCCTTCCACTCTAAATTTTTGAAAGCAATAGTTAAATGGATAGCTCTTTGTATCGTTTCACTCTATTTCACCTAAATGATCCATTATTTACAACTTTAAATTCAAGTGATGATTCAAACTTAGAATCAGAAGAGCGTGAATGACGGGTTGTTATACCTCTCTTAGCTTGTTGGGGAAGAAATGTCATAACAATCCTTTATGGCGGAAGAAACGTCATAACAATCCCTTATGGCTTATTGATTTCTTCGGATGTAGCCAGCTCCCCTTAATGGGTAACTTCATCGTGGGTCATTTTTGCAATGAGTACGTCTAGGTCAGCTAAGTCTGTCCTAGTTATAAGAATGTTATAAAAGGACGAGCAGTAGACTACAACAAAGTTTATCCCCATCTTGGTGGAATATAATTCCTTATTAAAGGTGACCACATGCAAGGTCAACCATAAGTGGACGATCCCAACACCACTGAAACTGTTGATAGACAAGCTGCATAGACTCAAACTAGATTGTGGAAGCTTCATTTGGTCAAAGACATTTATAACCATAATGTTTACTAAGCTTCCTCCATCTATAAAACCCTGTGCACTTTGGTGTTCGTGATATAAATGGAAATGATTATGTGGTCATGGTGGGAATATCTTACACCTCTCTTGTCTTTAGCAGTGAATGTGATGTCAACTTTGTATGGATCCCCTGTTAAAGCTTTTAGGCACATAATATTTATTAAGTACATTTGGTTGGTAAGGTTGAGCTCCCTCTTGTAACCATTCTTGGCATTTACCTATTTTTCCCACATATAGGCCACCACATATGGACATGATCCTATTGTTGATGGTGGCAACATCGTTTCCCTTTGTCCACTGTGGAGGAGGTGTGAGAGCTTGGTGTTCAATCTTTTAGTCCACTTATTGTCTGATGTTAGCGCCAAAATTGGTCACTAACACCCAAATCCAGATGAAAGCACCAAATGCCAGTCACAGCTCACAGACAGAGTGTATGTAGAGAGTGTAAATATGAAGAATAGTAAAAACTTAAAAAGAAAGCAGTAATGAAAAACAGTTTTTATAGTGGTTCGGCTGACTCCGGCCTACATCCACTGCAGAAATTCGCCTTTTATTGTTGTAATAATCAATTACAGTTACAAAATGAAAGAGTGGTCTTAGCCTTAGAAAATAGAAAGTTAGAGAGCCAAAAGAAGATCCCCTTTCTGAAGCCCTACATGCTGTATTTATAGGCAAATGCCAAGTTATTGGGCTTCCTAATTAATCCGGGCCCATCTTTGACCTTTGCCGAACCTACACCCTTCATTGCAACTGACCCAAAGTTCTGTACATGCCGACCCAAGCCTTCCCAGGTGACGAAGCGAAGAAGTCATGCGCTTGACTCGAAGTAGTTCATGCTAGAACTCGAAGCACATATACGCCGACCCCCTCCAACCGAACGAGTATGGCCGACCCATACACGTCGAACGACCTACGTCGAGCTGCATCATTCTGACCAAACCATGCCTCTTCTGACCGAACGAACCATCCAGACTGAACTGTACCACCAATGCCGAGCCACCTCATCCAGGCCGAAGCACCACACCAAGGCCAAGCCGTGCCACTAATGCCGAGCCACCTCATCAAGGCCGAACAATCACACGAAAGCCCAATCGTGCCACCAATGCCGAGCCACCTCATCCAGGCCGAACCACCACACCAAGGCCGAGCTGTGCCACCAATGTTGAGCCACCTCATCCAGGCCGAACCACCACACTAAGGCCGAGCCGTGCCACCAATGCTGAACCACCTCAAAGACCCGAAGAAATCACTCATGCGACTTAAAGCTCGACTCCATACGACTCGAAGCTAATTTAAGACAACTCGAGACATATCGAAACCTAAGATTCAAGTGTCCAATAACCTTCGTCCATCGACCTAGTTGATTAAATTTTTCATAAACCAACTTCGACAAAGGAGAAGTCGATTTAGTTAAATCCGCTTGTCCATGGCCTTGTCAAAAGGAGGGTTAACATTTGCCCCCAAAACATGCCTTGCTATTGGAAGGTGTGTTTTGAATAGCCTCAAATCCAATATTCGAAGTCCATGTTTCATTCATAACCATACCATTCGACCCATAAGCCAGTCCAAAACCAAGCCGTCCTATCCCTCAACCAAGTTTTAATCCATCAACAACTGATAGCCAAATCTATGACCTTTTTGGGTCGATATCCAAATTTGAGACCACTCCGGGCCCTTTTGCCAAATCCAGCACCTCACATTGTGCACTTATCCTAAGATGAAATCTGAATCCCCTACCTCTCCAGGTTTAGTCATTGAATCCGTAGACGTCGTCAGGTCACTTTACCCCGTTCCAGCCTCGACTCTCCGGTCCAAGGCTTGTATGTTCTCCGGCCTCGACTCTCCAGTCAAGGACTTCTTATATTTTCCGGCCTAGACTCTCCGGTCGAGGACTTTTAATATTCTTTGGCCTTGACTCTCCGGTTAAGGACTTCAATATTCTCCAGTCGACTCTCTGGTCAAGGACTTCTTATATTCTCCGGCCTCGAATCTCCGGTCAAGGACTTTTATATACTCCGGTCTCGGCTCTCCGGCCAAGGACTTCTTATATTCTCTGACCTCAGCTCTCCGGCCAAGGACTTCTTATATTTTCTGGCCTTGACTCTCCTGTCAATGACTTTTATATTCTCCGGCCTCGGTTCTCCATCCAAGGACTTTTTATATTGTGCTTGAGTCCATTCTATCGCTCTCTGGCGAAGGGACTCGTAACTTGCGATCACTGCCCCGTCTCTCCGGTCGGCACCGTGATCGCGAGACCCGTATTTTTTGTTACATTGATCCAAATCCAATCATTACATAATCTAGTTATCAAAGAAAAAGTTCATAGAAAAAAGGAAATTAAATGTTCAAAATACCAAAGGAGAAACCAGAATTTGTAGAAAAACAGAAAGAAGACAGGATTCCATGGACCCAAGCAGTATGGTTTTCCATCATCTCAGAGCATGCCTAGGACCGTCCTCGATCCCGTACGTGTGTAAGTGACCTAGCCTTATTACTTTGAGTTCTATTATTTATTCAGAACCATCAAATCATTCAATTGATAATGAGCCGGCGGCCACCAGATCCAGCGCCGCCTTCGTTCGAGGTAGGCGGTGGATGCTCCCATTCCACTACTACAGCTCGATTCCTTATGTACTACTGCAGGTGACCATTCCTTACATGCTCCTCCATAATATCTCTCAAATTCCTACAATCATTTGTGTTGTGCCCATCTAGCTCATGGAATAAGCAATGATTTCCCAATGCCCGCTCGTATTCAGAAGGTTCCCTCCTTGCCGGCCTTCGATACTGGAGCCCTCGAGTATCCAAGTAAATCCTTCCTAGAGTCTCAGTTAAATCCGTGTAAGAAGAAAACTTTGACTCCCTTCGAGGCCTCTTCAAAGTGCTACCGTTTTTATTTATTTTCCTTTTTCATTTATCATCTCTATTTGGATCCTCCATGGGTGGAACTTCACCACTTACTGCATAAGCTTCAACTTCTCTCCCTATTCTCTCAGCCTGAGCATCTTCCTGCCTCATGAACCTTTCCGCCTCATGGTAGAACTCCCTGAGATCCCTCGGTAGGTCCCGTTCCAACGATACCTTAAAATCCGAATTATTTACAATTCCTGAAACTGCCGCCATCAAAACCATCGATGGATCGAGCCGATCCACCGAAGCCGCCGCCGCATTAAACCTAGTTAAGAAATTCCTAAGTGACACTCCTTTCCATTGTTTCATCGATGTTAAAATCATCACGTTCTTGGGTTCGACTATATGGACCTGAAACTGTCGCATTAAATTAGTCACTAACACCCAAATCCAGATGAAAGCACCAAATGCCAGTCACAGCTCACAGACGTAGTGTATGTAGAGAGTGTAAATATAAAGAATAGTAAAATTTATAAAGAAAGCAACAATGAACAACAATTTTTATAGTGGTTTGGCTGACTCCAGCCTACGTCCATTGTAGAAATTTGCTTTTTATTGCTGCAATAATCAATTACAGTTACAAAATGGCGGAGTAGTCTTAGCCTTAGAAAATAAAATGTTAGAGAGCCAAAAGAAGATCCTCTTCTGAAGCCCCACATGTTGCATTTATAGGCAAACCCCAATTTACTAAGCTTTCTGAGTAATCCGGGCCCATCAAGACCTTTGCCGAACCTACACCCTTCATTGCAACTAACCCAAAGTTCTGTACATGTCGACCTGAGCCTTCCCAAGTGACGACCTGAAGCAGTCCCGCGCTGGACCCGAAGCAGTTCGTGCTAGAACTCGAAGCACATATATGCCGACCCCCTCCAACCGAACAAGTATGGCGGACCCATACATGCCGAACGACCTACTTCGAGCCGCATCATTCTGACCGAACCGTACCTCTTCTGGTCGAACGACCCATCCAGACCGAACGGTACCACCAATGCCGAGCCACCTCATCTAGGCCAAACCACCACGCCAAGGCCAAGCCGTGCCACTAATGTTGAGCCACCGCATCTGGGCCGATCTATCACACCAAGGCCGAGCTGTGCCACCAATGCCGAGCCACCTCATCCAGGCCGAACCATCACACCAAGGCTGAGCCGTGCCACCAATGCGGAGCCACCTTATCCAGGCCGAACCACCATACCAAGGCCGAGCCGTGCCACCAATGCCAAGCCACCTCAACTAGGCCGAACTACCACACCAACGCCGAGCCGTGCCACCAATGTCGAACCACCTCAAAGACCCAAAGAAATCACTCATGCGACTCGAAGCTTGACTCCATACGACTCGAAGCTAATATAAGACAACTCGAGACATATCGAAACCTAAGATTCAAGTGTCCAATAACCTTCTCCATCGACCTAGTTGATCAAATTTGTCATAAACCAGCTTTGACAAACAAGAAGTCGATTTAGTTAAATCCACATGTCCATGATCTTGTCGAAAGGCGGGTTAACACCTTACATGTGGAAAAATTATACCTTTGTGGATTAACCGCTTTATCCTATCTTTCAAATAATGACCATTATTTATAACAAGGCTATTGATCTGAAGGAACTCATAATATGTTCCATTTACATGAGGCTCTTCCTTTCTTGTAGAGCGAGCATGAGAAGCCCTTACTATCCTTGTTTCAAGTTTGTATGGTATGTATTTCTTGCCTTAACAATGCCATTTCTTTCCTGCGACTAACGCATGCTCCCTAAGGTTGACCTGTAGGTCTTATGATGAGGGGATATTCAATATCTTATAAGGGAAGATGAGTTGTGGTGTCAATATGGAGCCGATGAGTGGTGAAGTGAAGCAAGGATAGTTGTCCACCTGTTTTCTATGAAGTGGAGGGGGCCGGGAGTGATGATATCATCTCCCATGAGAGAATGGTTTTGTTCTTTCCGTTAGGATCAAGAGTAGATCAAAAATCCTCTTTTCTCGTTGTCTCTTGCACGCCATTCCCTACTCAGGGAGTTGAAAGACAGACCTTGTTCTCCGTCAGTCGCTGTAAGTCATTTGAAGGTAGAAAGTTTTTTGGGGGAAGGTGAGTGACGAATATCACAAGCCTTGGACGTTGGAAATGGCTTGGGCCTATGAGTGTCATGCAAAATGTCATTGGTTGCATTGATTATGGCATGTTATGTGCATCCCTATCCCGGGCTAGGACCATCCCTCCAGGGGTTTCAACAAACCTCTTCCAACATTATGCAAAATACTGTACATGCTTGGCGTAGAAGGTGGAGGAGGTGTTATATTAGCATCGACTAGGATTCTTTGGCCAGGGTTGATAGCCTAGTGAGCTTTTACCCAAGAATAGAGATTAGTCAAGCCGTAGACCATTTGCTCGACATTTGCAAATGCATTGGCTAAGCCAAGCCATACAACATTGCCTTGGCCAGGGTTGGGTCTGATGGTACTGGCTTTAGTGCCACTGTTAATGTTATACCCATTAGACTCGTAGACCTTAGTTTCAGTGATATTACCATGAAATTTCATGGTGAATGTTTTGAAGAGAATAGTTTATTAAGAGAAAAAAGAATGAAAAATTCTACTGCCTAAATATTAACTAGAATTACTTTAGATTAATGATGATAGAAAGTCTTCTGTGAAGGTTACTCACTAAAAACATTATTAAAAATGGAAAATAAGGAGTAAATGTGATAAAATTTGGTGCAAGTAAGTAAACAACACACAATATATAGTAGTTCGATATGGAAGAGATCTAATTCTACTATGGCTTCTTATCTTATTTCTTTCAAGAGCTTGTGGTTACAAGGGTGAAGATTAATGGTGTCTTCAAGATTACAAATAAATAAAAATCTTGTTGCAAAATGAAAAGAATTCAATCCTTATACAAGTGCATGGTTGTCATATTTATGGCTGTGGAGATAATCCTTTGAAGGGCTTATGTTGATGCCTAGAATTTCAAGTTTTATTAGAGTTGCTGAATACAATTACTAGTCTACATGCAGCCAGATCAGATGTCACATGGACAGAGTGGTCCAGTTCTATTATAGGAATAGGACCATACTAGGGGATGCTTTTGTCAAAGGGTCGGTATGGCACAAAAGTGGCCGTTGCATAGTTGTCACATGGTTATTGTATAGTTGGCGCATGGTGACTGTAATATCTTGGACTTTTTAATAAAAATAATTAATTAATTTAAAAAGGGAATTTTGGTAATTTGAACTAAAAAATTGAAAAAAAAAATTAAAAATTAAGGACTCTGAGAAATCCACCATTAACATTGCCTCAAGTAGGTTTTTCTGCCCCAGATTCATACATAAAATATTAGAAATAGATATTGGATGAAGGAGATATGAAAATTCATAGTTAGAAATAGATATTGGATGAAGGAGATACAAACTGTTTAGTGTAATGCCTTTTTTGGGGGTTGAGGTGTAATTTTGGGATATGAATTCAAATAAGAGGAAAAGTACATATACCTCGTTATAATCTCTTTTCTTTCTCCATCCAGATGTCTCTATATATTCCTAAACCAAGAATTCCACTTTTCTACCTCATATCTACTTTAAATTCATTAAGTAAAGTATCATGATTAGAGGAAAGCAATGGAAACACAATATAATCAATAAAAAGAGAGAATTGCTAATTAAAATAAGATCTAAGGATAAAGCTTATAGATTTTGACGTAAATCAATCAAGCAGTAACTCTAGGTGAGTAGGTTAACCTATGAAAAGGTAATGTTATCAAATTTTTAGTAAATACAATTTATATCCATTTAGGGAAAATAATATGATTTATGACTAATTTTGTAACAAGCCATACCTTAATGGACTTAAATTACGGTAAAAGTCGAAACTCAAGTCCATCAAAGCATAGATTGGATTAGATATCTGCAAATAAGCATGAGTATTATTAGAGATTGATAGAAATCTAAACTCACAGTGGAAACAATAATAAGATAAGAATATTGATTATGATTACTGCGTCGGAATTAATCGCATTACTTCGATAGAAAATCGTCATTTCAACATCGAGCATGAGAGAAAATGAGACTTCTCCACGACTAAACATATCCAGCTTTAGCGACATATTCTTCTAAATCTATCCTATGAATTGTAAGGAGGAGGGGGTCAGAACAACATTCTGCTGACTAGAAAAAATTATAAACTGTCCATAACATAAATTTATACCAATTGATTTCCATTTAATTATTATGTCTATTAAGTTTAGCTATTCTAATCTAATCTTGCATTGCACACACGATACTTACCAACCCATTCGCAAGGTACAAAATGCCGACGAAGCCTTATCAATCACCCAATACTTCCATACCCATTATCACTTAATACTTCTAAATATGAAGCGAGGTTCTACTATCATCACATAATACTTTTAAAAGAGAAATAGGCAGACTCTGCTTTTGGGACCTCAATCGAGATAGACCCCGTCATTTAAGACCTATTCCTAAGGTGGACTTCTAGCATCGTCATTATTAATCTACTGGTCCTAGCTATAGAGACTTTTGACCACTATCTATAACCTTATAATTCATAATAGCCCTAACACTAATGCATCTATTGTTATTAAAGTCTCAGCAATGTGAGAAACTGTATCCAAGCAATTAAATACCTTATTAACAAAGATAGGCGGGTCTCTAAACATTTAACACCGATATATAGGTAGGTCTTTTCCATATAATACCTAATCCAAAGACGGACTCCTCATAAGTACTATCTAGCTGACGTTATTTTGAAATCACATTAGACTACTTAGTATTTCTTTTATAGGAGAGAGGCAAACCCTAGATCATTCATTTAGTACCTCAAACCTAAGAGAACCCTTCCCGAGATATCCATCATCACTATTAATTATAAATTTAAAATCTCATTAGGTTACTTATTTCGGTAGGGAGGCAGGCCCTAAGATAGCCACTTAATACATCAACACTGAAGTAAACCTTTTTGTAGACATCCTTGTTTATTCGAAATCTCACTAGGTTACTTAATACTTTCTTTTAGGAGAGAGGTGGACCTACAGCCGCTTAATACCTCACACCAAAAGCGAATCTTTATGGAGATATCCCTCACCGCTCCTAATTTCAAATTTGAACCATTTAATACTTTTTAATTGGAAAATAGATGAGCCCACGGACAACCACTTAATACATTTGACCCTAAAGAAGGTCATATCTCTCGCAAAGTCATGGATCTTAGGATTATTGATAACTCACATCAGTAGTAAGTGCATCCGACTACCGGTAGCCTCAAAGCGAAGGCAGTTTTCCATCAAGTGACTCTACTGACCTTGCATCACTAACCCACTAGTCCAATTAACTATCTTAAATCTTTACTTATACTATCTTAGGTTAACATTGGACAAACTTACTAATTCCTTTTTTGTTTAAGGCAATAAGGTTTATCTTAAATACTTATCTGCCCATAAATCCCCTTTTAATGCTCAAAAATTTTAGTTTGCCCATAAAATCCTAATGGACATTTCCTAAGGTATTTACGTATGACTACTTGTTTCAAATTAATAACCATTTTAATCTATTCCATTTTGTTAGTCCCTTTTTATCCATCTGTCCCAACTAATTGTAACTCTCATATTCATTGTCACTAAATGCCTATTTATTGGAGTTATAGTCTTTAATTTCAATACTAACCAATTGTTGAGTCTAATACTATCATCATTTCCCATTAATTGTCCATTAATTGGGGTCATGATCTTTTATTTCCTATTAATTATTGGCAATTCCTAATCTATTGCCCATTAATAGGAATTACTACATTTTCTATTTCTACCTATTCACTTTTCTATGTATAATAATAACTAAAGAACGATACAAATAAATAATGCACGCATAGACGTTGTTCTTCTTATTAACGCAATATATACGTATAAGCTACCTAAAAACCGCCTATTCATAACCAAATATACTATAGTCATAAATATGTAACTTGAATATACTTTCCATATTTAATACGCTGGAGTACAATTCCTCAGGAAGATTTTCCACTATAATTTCCTTTGGTTTAACACATAAAGGAAAGATTGGCTCAATTTGAAATTACAAGGAATGGATGAATTTTTTTAATCAGAATAGACTGTGTAAACTTTGGAGAATAAATCTATAGTTTACACATCTCTTCCCTTTTTATTTGTGGGCCTTCTTAAATCAAACTTCGCCTTTTTGGATCAAAAGTGAAAAAGTAAACAAATTTATAGAAATCAAACGGATATACTTCTCATAAATTAAATTATGAAAAATCTACCACTTAGCACAGTTTGGACAATAATCCAAAAATCTTGTTTTACATCCAATTATAGATCTGAAATAAAAATATATAACATTCAAATCCTAAAATCATTGGGTTTGATTTCCATGTCTAGGTGTAAACATGTTTCAAATTAGATTTAAAACAAGAATTTGTACACAATAGTTTTCTATACTAGTTTAAGCTTACGATTCACAAATAAAATTAATTTAGGCATAAAAATCAAACATTTGCCAACAAAATAGGTTTAAAATCATAAATAATATATAAAATTTCCCACTCACTTTATAAAAGCGATCCAAATCTCCAAACTTGAAGTGGAATCTTAAATTCATCTCCAAATTCTTTTTAGTCCAAGAATATGTATAAAAATGGTATATACAAATATAAGAATTATAGATCTGAGAAGAGATTTGGGATTGGAAAAGAAAATAGGTATAAATATATACATATATATAAATTACCTCAAATACACGTATAGTTGGTGCTCTTCTCTTTTTTTTGTTAGATTTCTATTTTTCTCCAATCTTTATGAATATAGATAAAAATATCTTATCTTTATAATTTAGAAAAAAAGCGGAGAAGAAGAAATGGTAGAAATTCTCTATTGCATGCAGAAAAATATGAGAAAAGAAAGGAGTGTAAGATCTGAATTTATAGGCGCAAGAATCGACTTCAACTATCAGATCGAAATATATTAAATCCGAGCCGTTGGGCCTAGGCAAACCCTAGCCGCCACACCAGCAACGGTCAACCGCTCCCTACCTAGGGGTCAACCGCCCATATCGACCGTCCATTGTGGCGGATCGACCTATGGCCCCAAGTTAATTAATATAAAACGCTAATTAATTCTAATCGAATTATTTCCGTTCCGAATTTGTTTTTCGTCCATAACTTCTTCGTTTGGACTCTAATCGCAAAAATCAAAATATAAAAGTTGCTCATAATTTAGCCACAAATGCAATGGTCCAAGTTTCACGGTTAAATTTCATTGTTTGCACAAATTCTAATTTTGGAGCCTAATTAGTCAAATAACTAACTAATTAAATAACTAATGCCAAATTACAGGGTGTTACATTCTTTCACCCATGACTAATTCATGGTTTTGGCTCTTAATTATCCTAAACTACATAACCAATTAGTGTAAAACTAATTTTGCAACCAATATACGCAAGTGCATGGTGTACTACCGTATCACTATTCAGAAAATATGTTTGCAGAATGATTCTAAATCAGATCCTCCTATATAAATGTATTTCTTTGAATTCTTTTGAAAAATATGATGTAAACAACCTACATATATACTGACATTTCTATACGTATGCAGTTTTTGGAAAAATCTTTTCAACCAAAACCTTCGTACATATACAAATAGAAGTATGAAGCAACCAATTTTGCATCTAATTCTTACCATCCAAAAATCTAAACGCTAGGAAAATCGCTTCCTAAACTTTACTCCTACAAAGTAAAATGGAATTTAGGTGAAGAACATATTATTCTTACCACCCTAAAAATTTCCCATTCCCCTAGTATAGTGGAATTTTTCCCGCTGCTCCAGATTTACTCCAATTTTCCACATAAAAAATATATAAGGCTTATTTTAATCTATAAAACTGAATTAAGTCTCAAAATAGACCCACATACGTCATCGATAAGGTATGGAAATAGAAATTTCAAGGCTAAAACAGCTTTTCTCTTGTTATCGCTTGCATTTATCACATCGTCGATCCTAATGCACTGCTAAATCTGCAAATTCTAACTCTATTTGTCTTCCTTCTGTTTAATATGTGGCCTTCAAAAACTTTCCCTCTTTTCAAATTTGTACGTCATTTGAAAAATAAAATTCTAAACTATTTAGACGCACATTTTCCCTTGAAATCAAACTTTTGGGAAAAAAATTCTAAAAATTAATTTAGTGCCAATAATAATTAAACCCTAAAAAAATTTCAAAAAAGAAACTTTTTAAATCAAGAGAAATTTTTCAAAATAATTTCCTTTCAAAAAAATTTGATAAATCAAGCTACAATTCAACATAATAAGAAGTCGATTAAACAAATTTTAAAATTCCACAACTAACCTTAATCCACAAAACATGACATTGTACATACAAAAAAAATAAACATATCTATTATTAGAAAAAATTAGCTTTTAAGGAACATAAGCAATGATCCTTGATACCAAAATAACTTTATCATGCCCTTTGCTAAAAAAATTCGACTATTCTAAACTTCCAGTCTTATATTGTATTTACCGTTATCTAAATGTCTTTATGAAATTCCCATATTTATATTATTTCTTTACTATGCATATATAGGAGCAGTTTGCATATCTAGAAACAATAACATGGTAATAAATAGGTACTCATAATATCGTGTGTGCCTTTTACAAGTGACAACTAACAGTTAAAACCCAAACAACTTAAAGAAAAGAACAAATGCTTAAATGGAAAAGATAACAACACCATAAATCCTAAATTAATGTCTACAGACTATGAGATTCTTGCTCTGTGGCCAGAGCTTGATCCATTACTGCTATCCTTGAATGGTCATAGCATGGCGGCTATACCTCCATCTCATGTCGCTGGCATTGCTAGTGTTGTTGACGTCTTCGAGACTGCCATCTTCGTAAGGATAGATCTAATGATGGCAGAAGAAGCATCTACTAAACTGCCTCTCCATGATGGTTCAATCGTATTACCTAAAGACGAGAATGAATAGGTGAAAGTACAGAAAGTGACTCTATGAAGTGCTAATTCTTGATCAACAAATTGCATCATAAGGATGTGGGTCTAATTGGCAGTGATGCTGCTAATACTAGCACAAGTGGTCTTCCACTCTATGGGATAAATCTAGTCGTAACTTTCGGCCATAATGATGAAATAATCCCGAATGATGCACATAATCAGACGGCCACTCGAACATAGATTATCCATCTTCCAGATATCGATATCCTAGAAGAAGATTTGCTACAAAAACCTTTCAGTCGGTTATTTCAAAATAAACCAAGTCTGCGTCCTCATGGAGGCATCCAAAATCTCAGTGAGATCATCATTAATCAGCTCAATCAAGACACCCTGCACCTCCAAATGAATCAAACTATTGCCTCCATTGAAATCCTACACTAACAAGACATCAAAAAAGTAGACGTAGCATGGATAACATTCCCGTGGCAAAGTTCTCGAAGCAAAGGATCGGTGCAAATCCTACTGTGATGGACAGCTATTCCAGCCCAAAAGTGATGAAACCTTCTGCTTATTTCGGTCTAGCCAAGTTGCCTCTTTAGGGTTAAGACCATAATGGTACAAGGAAAAATCGGTAATGCGAAAAGGTATCTCGGGCTAAGAAGTGGTTGAATGGAAGGAATAAGGTTTAGATCGAGAGTAGTGGTGGGTTGAGATCTAACGTGCAAAACCAACACGAGAGGGAGGCGTGGCTACTACTCATAAGGAAAAACGACATCACCCAAGGGAGGAATAGAAGAGAGAGTGTGACGACCCGCCTTCTCGACCCTCGAAAATCGACATAAAATACACCACGGAATAATATGTCAACGCTCGAGTGCTGGAAAAGACAGATTGTTGAGGGAAAAGAAAGAAGATAGAAGAAAGAAGGAACTAAACAATAACAGAATCTCACAATCGCAGCGGAACAAAATATAATATATATCAGATCTTTACAAAAAATGAAAACTATATCTATTTTATACAATATATCAACAGAGTATATCACAAAAAAACAACAATTACCAGCCTGACAATTTCAAACAAATCACAGCAGCGGATATAAACAAGTACGGATAATACGTCTCGTCTCCAGCTTCTTTCCTGATCTCCATAGCATCATATCCTGTAATCTATAATACTCGGTCTGACTCGAGCATTATAATGAAATAATACCCGAGTCAGTCTGGAATACCAGCTGATAAAAATACACCCAATTTGATTATTAAAGTTTCAAAAATCCTTTGAAAACAAAAGCATCTCGTAAGACCACGCCACAAATAAACATGTCAGGTTTTTACCTTATGATAGCTAAAACACTTTTTATAAAAATCCTCTGATATTATAATAGGGTCAATATACAAATACTTATTAAAATAGCCAAAACTGTAACGTTCATTAGATTCCAGCTACTAGCCACAATCGTGGGTAATACAAACAAAACTCGTAAAAGGCACGTAGGAAGAATGGATTTCCAACTAATAATCAGGCACTGGGGTACCACCTGTCATGGTACCTGGTCTAGATCAACGTACCGAGGACCACGCCCGATCCCTTGCAACACAAGGCCGGGACTACCCCTTACTGGATAATCCCGAGTAAGATCACCCCACGGTTGGGATCAGCAACCGCATCACTAAGCCGAATAAAAAGGGATATCTAGACAGGGATGACCTCACCCTGAAATGGGTGCTACCCACCTAGCCTTGCTGCATAATCCCTGATTTTCAGTCATTCCCGATTGATGAGGCTTGAGGCTAAGCGTTACCTTTTTGGAACGTTTCACTTAGAATGTCCATCGTCCATCAGACGATGTTCCGAAAGCATTCATCCATACAAGTCCGTCCCGGGTTCGAACGGAACCGAAGGCACTACTACTATATCCATTTTGGAAACATCCTCAGGATTAGTAGCGACTAGCCCTTGCACTTCACTGCTCCATCTTCGACTCCGAACTCGTTTTTCTCACGAAAACGTACAAACCGGATCGAAGTGGTTTTCGAGAAATTAATCCCGATCTTGGTCTCTTCGAAACAATCAACGCATTGTCCAATATTGATAGTCGGTGATTTAACTATCAGTGAACATCCATATGCATCCATCTACAATAAATAATTTCCCACATTATTTATTTTCCTCAAAAATATCTTTGCAAGATATATTTCGATTTTCATATCCTCTTGAAACAGTTTTCAAGCCCAACTCTTCTCAAGGAATAAATTCCCAAAGCTTTACTTCCTCTGAAAACATCCAAGTACCCATACTTAAGATTTAAAATAATTTAAATTCTTTAATCTTGAAAATACATTAAACCATTTATATTAAATCTACTTACATACTTAATTTAAAATATATATATATATATATACTTTTAAAAATATTTCAAACAAAACTACTTTATAAAATATAAACTATTTTCTTCAAATTAAAGTTAAGTCATACTAAATTTAAAATAAAGTTATGAAATCATATACAAGTTTTCAAATAAAGCTTTAATTAATTATCTTTAAAATAAAACCATTTTACAAAGTATAAATATTAATAATATTTTTTTAAACATAATACTACTTACCCCTTTAAAATAATTATTTCTATAACAAATTTGATAAATGTTCACTTCTAAGATTCTTACAACTTCAAAACTTATAACTTTTTCAAAAATCTGCTTTAAAAACGTACTTGGCTTTTCAGGGAAATACACTTCCATTTTAGGATAACCCAAAGAATTCTTTTTATAAATACTACACGATTTACCCCAATTCAATTTACGTTCATCCCGTAAATTCCTTTCCATGTTTTAAAAATAAACTCCTTTTATTTTTAAACATATTGCTATTTCTCGGAAATCACTTTCAAAATGTACTTGAAGTATTTAAAATATGATTACTAAATTCTTTATTCAAATTGTACTTTTGAAAATCTATAAAAGTTACTTAAGTAACTTAATTAAAAAAATTCTTTTTATATGAGATTATCATATCAAATGTTCATATTTAATTCCCTTTAGAAACATAATTCTAAATTACCTTTTAAATAATTAAGTACCATAATTACTTAAACAAATATTTACTTTCACTTAAAAACGATTAAAAATAATAATTTTCTAAAATATTCTAATAACACCTTTACAAAACTTTCCACTTTATACTTCGAAAATCTTTCTTTAAAACATGCTTAGTTTCTAGGAAAAAATACACTTCCCATCCTTTTAAAAATAATTCTCGCTATTATTTTAAAACAATTCACATTTCCTTTATAAATCACAACTTCAAACACTTCAATTTTTCAACCAATTTCTTGAATTTAATTCCTTTTAAATTCCTTACTTAAGAATTTCTTTTATTTCCTTTTTAAACCCAATTTATTTTATTTATATTTAAATTTCCAGATTGGATTCACCCAATCATAGCACAGCACTATTTAATTTTCAAATTAATCTATCACAGTATATAAACAGAACGCAGCATAACGAGATCTAAATCAATTTATCAAAGGATATCAATGAGATATATCACAAAATATAAATAAAATTTCTATTTGTGAGGAATCCAGTTGGATCCCTCCAACCCGTTTCCCTGCATCCACAGATATTAGCACAACCAATAAATATCGATTCAATCTGATAATAATTAACATATTCAGCTAAACAACCAATCATACATTTAAATCTTAGCTATTTAAATTAACTGGTATCCAGATGTGAGTGAAATTAACTCACCTTGAATTTTCGACGAGCGTTCAAATTTAAATTAAATCGAACGGCGTTCGATTTAACCTAAATTTTTACTTGCTCAGAATGATCCCAGAATTGCTCCACTGCGTAATACTCGTCGCTATGATTCCGGCGTCGTCAGTTTCGTCGAAATCTGATAACGTACGCACAAGTTATAGAATTTTAAAGTTTGAAACAAATTTTAAAACAAATTCCCCTTTAATATAATTTATAGTACCATCAGCCGTTCAACTTGAAATTCGAAATCAAGCCCACAAGTCTTCATCTTCCACACGCACGTCTCCAGCATCCACTAAACCCATAGCCGCTTCCCAACTCCAAAAATCGCGACCACTCATGCTCGTAGGTAGGTCGATCCAAGGCCACCATCTCGAGCGCCGGAGTTAGCTCCACCCACGGCCCAAGCCTTCTCAAACTCGGTGCTCCAACAGCCATGAAATTCGGCCCCAAAGTCGACACAAACGCTAGTCGATTTTGGTTTCAAACGACGACAATTCTCCAGATCCACTATAGGATGTGAAGCTCTTGACAAGCTCTTCGATCTTCCAGTTGGAAGTTTTCAAAATTATTGCGTGGATTGATCGAAAATTAAAGATGAAAATCGAAGGGTTTCGACCATTGAATAGTATACAACGGCGGCTCACGAACTAGGGCTAGGGTTTAGCCTAAAACGTGTGTATATATATACGTATATAAACAATATTTTAACATTAAATCCATTTTAAAGCAACTTTTCCACACAATCTCCAAACTACGCGTGCCGACAGGCGATTATAATGTTTTACTCGCATTCCGAACGCAATGAAACGTGTTTCAGAGGCTAATTTGATAATATGCGTGAGTTACGGAAATAAACACTCAATTTTAAATTAAATCGATTTAAATAGTTTTTATGCGTTTTGAGCTGCCAGGGTCAAATGACAACTCCGATTGCTACGAAAATTGAAATCTGATAGTAACTAACTATTACGGATCCAATGGAACTGGTTTCGTTGAATTCCGAGACTGTGCCCCGAAAGGCTATTTAAACTCGCCGATTAATTCGAGCGATTTTCAAAATCATCGAAATCACTTAAAATTTCACTTTTAAAATTTTACTGACTTTATTATAAATCATACAGAATTTATATTCACACCAGAAATCATTCTGATTCATTTCGAACCAAAATCTTGTTATTTACATTATTATATTATATTAAATTCCATTATTAAATTAATATAAAATCCCACATTTAATTTATCGACTTTTAATTCCATTCAACAGTCCAATATTATAATTCAAATCCAAATAGACTTAAAATAAATTTAAGAAACCAATTTCGTATCTATTTATATCCAGATTCACCAATTATCCCAATTCCAAATATTTAAATTATTATTACTCAAATTCAATTGAATTACCATATTTAAAATTTTAACTAATTTTATTAATTTAACCAAACTCTTTTTTTACTTCAAAAATCAAATTATAATCCATATCCAACATTAAAAATGAATTAAATGTTCAAAGTCAACGACTAGAAAAACTAGGTCGTTACATTCCTCCCCCCTTATAAAAAATTTGTCCCCGAAATTTGCTAAGGTAGAAGAATGCTCCAAACCCAATAGCAAAACCTAGTGAAAATCTCAATTTCACTTTGCCTAAATTCTTTTGTTTCAAATCAAATCTGCTAGTTTCGATTCCTATTCCAAAACCCTTTATTTTAATTTTAATTTGAAATCAATTTGTCGTTAACGAAACGTTCCAAAATTTTCAAAAATTTTCCAACTCTCAAAATTTCCGAAATTTTTTGGCAGAATCTCCTTTGTACGGAGGAGCTTTTGCAATATCACAATATATATAAATATATATACATCGACCCACATGGTCGGAAATTCAAATATATCACAATATATATACCATTTTCCCAATTTTATTGCGTAGGCGTACCTTTTATTAGCATTTTAAAAGCAAGCGGCTAAATAATATCCCATATATGCGCTCCAACTCTATCTACTGCCTCCCGCACCTGTACTTACTTAAACAAACACATCAGTTTTCAATAATATGAGAATTTATTAACATTCTATTCATTAAACTAGCCAAACACATCAATTTCATAGTTTAAACAAGTAACTTCATAATTTAACATGTTAACCATATTTTATTAGCAATCCAAAGATTTTAATCACCATTTTAATTTCCTGACAAATCCAAACTTCATTTTTAATCTCCTCGAATGATTTAAATTCAAGTTTACTTTTTACAATTCATATTTACTACAACCAATTCACTCTCCCTTCATTATGATTAACATATGCTTTACTTGCATCAATTTATTCCAATCCAATACCAAATTGATTCACAATCAAATTCTTATTTTCAATTTGATACCTTTGCATTTCTTTTATGATCCATTTTCATTTATATGCAAAACCACTTAATAAAATTTCAATCCATTCCAATTGATTCAAAAAAACCAATTTCAGTTTGCTTCTTTAAGCCAATTAAATTTCTATTTACAACAAAACGACCAATTTTTATGCAAATTTTAATGTTATTCATGCAAGTAACTATCACTTGAGCTTATAACCATTTAAAATTAACTACGATTTAAATTTATATTAATTTTATTCCATTCGGAATTATTCACAATCCAAACACTCTTACTTCATTATAATTATTGAATTAAATCCCTATTCTTACTTTTCAATTCCATTATCCATATAGGTTCATTCAAATCCATTTTATAAGCTCAACAACAACCCTTTCAGAGTTTCCTCAAGTTATCCCAACTCTATTACATCCCATTCTCTTTCTTACGTCAAATTTTATTTTCATTGTAATTTGCTTCTCATCCAATCAAATTTCCATCCATTACAAATTTTAATTCAATTTGTTTACTTACCCAATCCATTTTAATTTTAATTCACCTTCTCAATTCATTTTAGAATTTATTTTCTTAATAATGAGGCCACTTCAAATCATTTCACTCATTTGAATTTATTTACAATTCAAATCATCACTATTATAATCTAATTCCATTATTCATTCACACTCTCAACTTTTTATTACCAAAATCAAATCTCATACGAGAACTGGGTCTTTATTTTACTTTTCAAAATTTTAACAACCTACCAAAAATTTATTCATCCCATTACCCTTTTATTTAATTTAGTTTACACTAAATGCATCTTCATTCAATTCCTTTGAATTTAGTTGAATGAGAATTTAATTCATTCAATATCATTCTTACTTAATTTAAATTCCATTTAATTCAATTCTTTTCCCAAATTTAATTCAAGCTTAACTAAATTTTATTTAGCTAACTTAAATTCATTCCACTTCCTTTACTACTTAAATAAGAATTGAATTTCATTCAATATTATTTATAACGCAACTGAACTTTGATTTCAATTCAATCCAAATTTATCTCGATTCCTTTAATTTAAGTGAAATCCACTTCAATCCAATTTTAGTTCTCCATTCGATTTAATTTTTTACTCTTTAATATATAAGTTCAAAAACTTATTTATTAACCTAAGTCCATTCACCTTTTATATCTCACTTTACCTTATCTTACTTAACATTTCATTTAGGATTAAGTTTGAATTCACCATACCATTCAACTATTTCACATTTGTAATTATAATTCCATTTTACTTGGGTTTACAATCTGAATTTCTTTTCTTAAGTTCACCAACTTATTTACTTAAAAGTTTATATTACTCATTTGAGTTATTTTCATCTTATAATCACAAGTCCAGATTATCTATACAACACTTAATAGCTTAAGGATAAATTTTCATTTCACAATTATAACCCACACTTATAAAATCATTTTACATTTCAATTTTATATCCAATTTAATTCAATTTCAATTTCAATTTATATTTAACTTATCCTGAGTTAAATGCAAATATATTTTATTCGCTACCATTTACTCAAGTTAAATTTTAAATCCAGGATTAAAAATTTCATTTTCCCTTAGTATTTAAATCAATTTCATTTTATAAGTTCAATAACTGTTTCATTTTAACTTTACACATTATTTAAATAGAATTTTCCAGAATTTAATTACCCGGTTTTATTCCAAAACCATTTTGAAATAATAATCAACTCATACCTACTTGGTATATCAAATCCAATCTCCGAATTCCAAATAACTTGTTTATACCAAAATCAATTTCCCCTTTTGAAATTTCTAAAATACCATGTATATCAAACAAATCTAAACAGATATCATACCCAATTACTGTGGAAGCAATCCATCACTTTAGAAACTCGAAAACGAACTCTTATGATGTGGCCATCATCATCAGGATTATTTTGCAGCGACTGAAGTGAGTTCAGTGCTTCCTTACTTTCACAAATTCATTTCAAAACAATTCTCATTCAAAAATACTTCCCAAAATAATACTCCATCATTGCCTTCAAACACCTTGGAAAACATTTCAAACATTCCCAAGATTTTAAATTTCCAAACCTTTGTTTTAAATTCATTTTAAACACTTTTCAAATTTTTCGGGATTTATGTTCTGGTTTAAATCAAATTTTGGCTACACTCTTTTTTTTATTTAAACCATACTTAGATAATTCTATTTGGTTATAAACCATTTCAAATTTTAGATTCTTATATTTGATTATAATATTAACAACCAAACATCCAAATATATATATTATATATAATAATTTCAGAAAATTCTTTCTTTCATATCAAAATATAATTTTGGATAAAATTATTTCATTTACCCTCTTTATAAACAATATTATGTCAGTTTATCTTGTTTAAGAGTTTGTTTATCTTGTTTAAGAGTTTAGAAATCCCTATCGATACGGTTGTACTTCCCATACCGACCAGAATTCATAAACACTCAACCGATAAGTCAACACAGCATAAAAACAATTTTATATTCACTAATAAGTACGCTCTCATAGCTATTAATACACTCAACTCATTATAGAGTACTATTGACTCTATATCTAATGAGTAATTTCCTCACCAAAGCCTAGGTTGTCGCCAACCTAAGCTCTGATACCAAATGTGACGACCCACCCTTCTCGACCCTCGAAAATCGACATAAAATGCACCACAGAATAATATGTCAACGCTCGAGTGCCGGAAAAGACAAATTGTTGAGGGAAAAGAAAGAAGATGGAAGAAAGAAGGAACTAAACAATAACAGAATCTCACAATCGCAGCGGAACTAAATATAATATAGAATATCGTATCTTTACACAAAATGAAAACTATATCTATTTTATACAATATATTATCGGAGTATACCACAAACAAACAACAATTACCAGCCTGACAATTTCAAACAAATCACAGCAGCGGATATAAACAAGTACATATAATACGTCTCGTCTCCAGCTCCTTTCCTGAGCTCCATAACATCCTATCCTGTAATCTATAATACTCGGTCTGACCCGCGCATTATAATGAAATAACACCCGAGTCAGTCTGAAATACCAGTTGATAAAAATACACCCAAATTGATTATTTCAAAAATCCTTTGAAAACAAAAGCATCTCGTAAGATCACACCACAAATAAACATGTCGGGTTTTTACCTTACGATAGCTAAAACACTTTTTATAAAAATCCACTGATATTATAATAGGGTCTATACACAAATATTTATTAAAATAGCTGAAATTGTTACATTCATTAAATTCCAGCTACTAGCCACAATCGTGGGTAATGCAAACAAAACTCGTAAAAGACGCGTAGGGAGAATGGATTTCCAACTAATGACTAGGCACTAGGGTACCACCTGTCACAGTACCTGGTTTAGATCAGTGTACCGAGGACCACGCCCGATCCCCTACAACACAAGGCAGGGACTACCCCTTACTGGATAATCCCGAGTAAATCACCCCACGGTTGAGATCAGCAACCGCACCACTAAGCCGAATAAATAGGGACGTCTAGACAGGGATGACCCCACCCTAAAATGGGTGCTACCCACCTAGCCTTGCTGCATAACCCCTGATTTTTAGTCATTCCCGGTTGATGATGCTGCAGGCTAAGCGTTACCTTTTTAGAACGTTTCACTTAGAATGCCCATCGTCCACCTGACGATGTTACGAAAGCATTCATCCATACAAGTCCGTCCTGGGTTCGAACGGAACCGAAGGCACTACTCCTACTACATCCATTTTGGAACATCCTCAGGATTAGTAGCGACTAGCCATTGCACTTCACTGCTCCATCTTCGACTCCGAACTCGTTTTTCTCACGAAAACGTACAAACTGGATCGAAGTGGTTTTCGATAAATTAATCCCGATCCCGGTCTCTTCGAAACGATCAACGCATTGTCCAATATCGATAGTCGGTGATTTACTATCAATTAGCATCCATCTAAAATAAATAATTTCCCACATTATTTATTTTCCTCAAAAATATCTTTGCAAGATATATTTCCATTTTCGTATCCTCTTGAAACAGTTTTCAAGCTCAACTCTTCTCAAGGAATAAATTCCCAAAGCTTTACTTCCTTTGAAAACATCCAAGTATCAATACTTAAGATTTAAAATAATTTAAATTCTTTAATCTTGAAAATACATTAAACCATTTATATTAAATCTACTTACATACTTAATTTAAAATATATATATATATATATACACACACATACTTTTAAAAATATTTCGAATAAAACTACTTTATAAAATATAAACTATTTTCTTCAAATTAAAGTTAGGTCATACTAAATTTAAAATAAAGTTATGAAATCCTATACAAGTTTTCAAATAAAGCTTTAACTAATTATCTTTAAAATAAAACCATTTTATAAAGTATAAATATTAATAATATTTTTTTTAAATATAATACTACTTACCCCTTTAAAATAATTATTTCTATAACTAATTTGATAAATGTTCGCTTTTAAGATTCTTACAACTTCAAAACTTCCAACTTTTTCAAAAATCTGCTTTAAAAACGTACTTGACTTTTCAGGAAAATACACTTCCATTTTAGGATAACCAAAGAATTCTTTTTATAAATCCTACACGATTTACCCCAATTCAATTTTACGTTCATCCCGTAAATTCCTTTCCATACTTTAAAAATAAACTCCTTTTATTTTTAAACATATTGCTATTTCTCGGAAATCACTTTCAAAATGTACTTAAAGTACTTAAAATATGATTACTAAATTCTTTATTCAAATTGTACTTTTGAAAATCTATAAAAGTTACTTAAGTAACTTAATTAAAAAAATTCTTTTTATGTGAGATTATCATATCAAATGTTCGTATTTAATTCCCTTTAGAAACATAATTCTAAATTAACTTTTAAATAATTAAATACCATAATTACTTAAACAAATATTTACTTTCACTTAAAAACAATTAAAAATAATAATTTTCTAAAATATTCTAAAAACACCTTTACAAAACTTTCCAGTTTATACTTCGAAAATCTTTCTTTAAAACATGCTTAGTTTCTAGGAAAAAATACACTTCCCATCCTTTTAAAAATAATTCTCGCTATTATTTTAAAACAATTCACATTTCCTTTATAAATCACAATTTCAAACACTTCAAGTTTTCAACCAATTTCTTGAATTTAATTCCTTTTAAATTCCTTACTTAAGAATTTCTTTTATTTCCTTTTTAAACCCAATTTATTTTATTTATATTTAAATTTCCAGATTGGATTCACCCAATCATAGCATAACACAATTTAATTTTCAAATTAATCTATCACAGTATATAAATAGAACGCAGCATAACGAGATCTAAATCAATTTATCACAGGATATCAATGAGATATATCATAAAATATAAATAAAATTTCTATTTGTGAGGAATCCAGTTGGATCCCTCCAACCTGTTTCCCTGCATCCATAGATATTAGCACAACCAATAAATATCGATTCAATCAGATAATAATTATCATATTCAGCTAAACAACCAATCAAACGTTTAAATCTTAGCTATTTAAATTAATTGGTATCCAGATGTGAGTGAGATTAACTCACCTTGAATTTTCGACGAGCGTTCAAATTTGAATTAAATCGAACGGCGTTCGATTTATCCTAAATTTTTACTTGCTCAGAATGATCCCAGAATTGCTCCACTGCGTAGTACTCGTCGCTATGATTCCGGCGTCGTCAGTTTCGTCGAAATCTGATAATGTACGCACAAGTTATAGAATTTTAAAGTTTGAAACAAATTTTAAAACAAATTCCCCTTTAATATAATTTATTATACCATCAGCCGTCCAACCTGAAATTCGAAATCAAGGCCGCAAGCCTTCATCTTCCACACGCACGTCTCCCATAGCCGCTTCCCAACTCCAAAAATCACGACCACTCATGCTCACCCACGGCTCCACCCACGGCCCAAGCCTTCTCAAACTCGATGCACCAACAGCCACGAAATTCGGTCCCAAAGTCGACACAAACGCGAGTCAATTTTGGTTTCAAACGACGACAATTCTCCAGATCCGCCGTTGAATGTGAAGCTCTTGACAAGCTCTTCGATCTTCCAGTTGGAAGTTTACGAAATCATTGCGTGGATTGATCGAAAATTGAAGATGAAAATCGACGGGTTTCGGCCATTGAATAGTATACAACGACGGCTCGTGAATTAGGGTTAGGGTTTAGCCTAAAACGTGTATATATATACGTATATAAACAATATTTTAATATTAAATCCATTTTTAAAGCAACTTTTCCACACGATCTCCAAACGACGCGTGCCGACAGGCGAATATAATGTTTTACCCATATTCCGAACACAATGGAACGTGTTTCGGAGGCTAACTCGATCATATCCGTGAGTTACGGAAATAAACACTCAATTTTAAATTAAACCAATTAAAACAGTTTCTATGCGTTTTGAGCTGCCTGGGTCAAACGACAACTCCGATTGCTATGAAAATAGAAATATGATAATAACTAACTATTGCGGATCCAATGGAACTGGTTTCGTCGAATTCTGAGACTGTGCCCCGGAAGGCTATTTTAACTCGTTGATTAAATCGAGCGATTTCCAAAATCGTCAAAATCACTTAAAATTTCTCTTTTAAAATTTTACTTACTTTATTATAAATCATACAGAATTTATGTTCACATCAGAAATCATTCTGATTCATTTCGAACCAAAATCTGATTATTTACATTAATATATTATATTAAATTCCATTATTAAATTAATATAAAATCCCAAATTTAATTTATCGACTTTTAATTCCATCGAACAGTCTAATATTATAATTCATATCCAAATATACTTAAAATAAATTTTAGAAACCAATTTCGTATCTATTTATATCCAGATTCACCAATTATCCCAATTCCAAATATTTAAATTATTATTACTCAAATTCAATTGAATTGCCATATTTAAAATTTTAACTAATTTTATTAATTTAACCAAACTCTTTTTTTACTTCAAAAATCAAATTATAATCCATATCCAACATTTAAAATGAATTAAATATTCAAAATTAACGACTAGAAATTCTGGGTCGTTACAGAGAGGCTGCTATTTGAAGGAGGAGGATGGAGATTATGTTCAGCTGATTGGGTAATGAGGAACAAAAGAATGCAATTGGGGAAATACGGATGCAACTTTTATAGTCCAGTTCCAGTTCAAGTTGTGCCAAAACTCGTTAACTGGTAGACTCTAGGTTTACCGCTAGGTGGTCAACCGCTAGATGGGCTTTGGGCGTTAATTGAACTAGACCCAATTAAGGTTAGATTAAATATTAATAATTGTATCACGCATCTCCTTTGATTTGGCATGATCAAAAAATTCATATTCTCACCACGGCGATGTCAAAGCCTACTGCCTAGTCCAAAACCATGCTCCAGCAATTCACAGTAGTCCCAATAAAACTGTTGTGACCAACAATAATTTCAAAAATCCGAAAATATTCCAGTTGCTATTCTTACTACTTCACATGGAAATATTTCTTCCAATTACTGATGGTACAACAATGCTTCAAACTACATACCATGATAAAATTGAATGTTGTTCCTATTTTGTCCGTACCTTAAAAAGAGAAGATTTTAAAAACCTCAATTTTGTAAACCAAAAGACCACAGAGCTAAAAATATACGCTCCTTTATACTTGTTTCTAAATAATAAAAACTATTTCATACCAAAACTTCCCTTAGAATCAAACTTATATATATTTCAGGGTTTCCAAAAACATTTTTAAAACACAAATTTCTCAAATTAAAAACTATTTCCTTGCCAAAAATCAAAATCAAACCTTTACTAATACACATACACTTATATACATAACATTTCAGGATTTCAAGAATTATTCCTTCATAAACTGAAAATTTCTTAACATAGTGCTATCCATGTTTCTTTGAAAATTAAAATTTCAAAACTTTCCTAAAAAAATTCCAAAATAAATCCTTGGGAAAAGAAATCATTTGAAAACTCTTTTTTCAAGATCTAAGGCATTTCTAATATTTTATAAAATTCTCTCACAAGTTCTAAATTAAGGAATTGACATTAAATATTTAAGAAAAATCTTGTCTTCCATTATAGAGGTGATCAACGAATGCACCCAAGCAAAATTTGCCTCCAAACAATCGCGACATATAGACTTTGATTTTTCGCCCATTTGGAGTAAATGTATGTCTCGGACGGGAACTTATCATCAAAATCCAAAATCACAAGGTAGCTAGAATCTCAACCATCAAGTCAAACACCTCCGATCTTTAGGATTCAACAGTATATCAAACTCACGCTCTTCATCAACAACACCTTACGCATCGCCAACACTCCGTGGGGTACTTCGGAGTCGGCGTGGAAGTCTTAACTCTAGGATATTTCCAACGCATCCTATGGGTTGTAACAAAGAGGGGTCAGAACAACTTTCTGGTGATTGGGAAAAATCTATAAATTGTCCATAAATTTATACTGATTGGTTTCCATTTAATTGTTATGTCTATTAAGATTAACAATTCTAATCTAACCTTGTATTGCACACACGATTACATACACATTCCTAAGAAACAAATTATCGACGAAGTCTTATCAACTACCCAATATTTCTATTCTCATTTGCCACTTAATACTTCTAAATATGAAGAGGACTTCTACTATCACCACATAATACTTTTAAAAGAGAAATAAGCAGACTCTACCATATAAGATCTTAATCGAGGTTGACCCCGTCATTGATGACTTATTCCTAAGTTGGACTTCTAGCATTGTCATTATTGGTCTATTGGTCCTAGCTACAGAGACCTTTGACCATTATTTATGGCCATATAATTTATAATAGTCATACCACTAACGTATCTATCGTCATTAAAGTCTTAGCAATGTAAGAAACTCTACGCAAGCCACTTAATACATTATTAACAAAGACAAGGCAGATCTCTGACCAATTAACACCTATATATAGGTAGGTCTTTGCCATTTAATACCCAAGGCGGACTCCTCACCGGTACTATCTTGCTGACGTTACCAGGAAATCTCACTAGGCTACTTCTACCTCTTTTGTAGAAGAGAGGCGAACCCTATATCAGTCACTTTGTAACTCAAACCCCAAAGCGAACCATTCCTGAGATATCAATCGTCACTCTTAATTATAAATATGGAATCTCATTTGGCTTCTTCTTTCAATAAGGAGGTGGACCCTAAGTTAGCCATTTAATATCTCAACACTGAAGTAAACCTTTTCAGAGACATCCTTGTTTATTTGGAATCTCACTAGGTTACTTAATACTTCCTTTTAGGAGAAAGGCGGTCCGTACAGCCACTTAATACCTTAAACCAGAAGTGAACTGTAACAACCCGCATATTTATCGAGTTTGTATTTAAATATTTTATTTAAATATTAACTCGTTAATCGGATTTTGGTCCGAAAAGCTACTTTTTGCAAACGGTCAAATTAGGACTCGATACCACTTCCATTGAGTTCGAAATGTCGTTTACAACTTTTTAAGTATAAACATCGATAGGTTTGGAGTTATAGCAATTTCACTAACTTTTCCCGCTTTGGACTTTGGGTTAGTTTAGCCTATTAAGCCCAAGTTCCAACCCTCTTCTCCTCACTCTTCATAAATTTCCTAACTAACTCAAGCTTGGGCATTAATGGTGAAAAGAATGGGAAATTAAAACTCCAAGCACAAATTCAATTGCAAATCCAACATTCAACTCCAAATTCAAGTAGAAGATATTGGATTCAAGCTTTGGATTGCTTCTCCTTGCTTTCAAGCTTCATCTTCATAAACTTTAGTGCAAAGGTGAGATTTTTATCTCACAAATCTAGTCTATAACTATATTGGACTGTTGGGAATGATTCCCTATCACTTTTGCATGCACATTTGCATTTGGTTTGGATTGGATTGGCGAAAAACTCCAATTTTTAGTGTTTTTGGTGAAAAACTGCTCTTAGGTCGTTCTGTCTTCATTAGGTCACTCGGGGTGGAAAAGTCACGGCCTTCGTATTTGACTCACTCAGTTTTAGGTCGTAGGTCGCAAGCCTTTTAGGTCGTAGGTCGTATGGTCGTTAGGTCGCTCTGCTTTGACTCTGGCCATTTTTGCTCACTCGCAGTTAGGTCGCTCGCGACCTAACCCTTAGGTCGTTCGCGCGTTATCGCGCTAGGTCGCACTGCCTTGAATTTTCACTTCGGAGTTAGGTCGTTTCACGTTAGGTCGTATGGGGTTTAGGTCGTAGGTCGTTTCTGGCCTTAAAATCCCCTCTGCAGCGTTAGGTCGCTCAGCCTCTCCTTGTTAGGTCGTCACCACTTAGGTCGCGACAAATGTTAGTACGTTAGGGCTTTAGGTCGTTGGCCTTAGCTCGCATTTGAGCTTAGGTCGTAGGTCGCTAGCTCGTAGCTCGTATTTGAGCTTAGGTCGTAGGTCGCATCACCCATAAGTCGTTCGACCTGATGCCTCTCTTAGGTCGCGCATCCCTTTAGGTCGCTAGGCCTTAGGTCGCGCATCGCCTTAAGTCGCTCGACCTGCTCTCACCTTAGGTCGCGCCATCTTTTAGGTCGCGTACCATACTTTAGCCCGTTGTCCCTTAGGTCGCTTGAACCTTAGGTCGGCCTCGTTAGCTCGTAGATCCTCTAGGTCGCGTGGCCTTTAGACCGTAGGTCGTTAGGTCGTAAGACCTTAGGTCGCCTGACCACTTAGGTCGCTTGACCTATTCAAATGTTAGGTCGCGAGTTCCTTAAGTCGCTCGTCCCTCTTAGGTCGTTAGACCTCATTTTGTCTTCACTAAGTCGTACCGTTTTGGACGGGGCGCTGCCCCGCACCCCGCCGGGGGCGCTGCCCCCTGGACCCCCGCGACCTAACCGGGCAGGTCGAACCCCGTAAGCGGTGGCGTTGCCCCCGCACCCCCACCTTGGGGGGTTGCCACCCCCCCTGGACCCCCCCTCCGTAGGGGATCTTATCTGAAAAATATTCAACAGAACTTGCTGAGCTGATTTCCTTGGATTTTTATCACATCTTCGAATGTGACCTTTGTGATTGATTGTTTCTACAATCGCTTCTGTGATTTGTCACTTTAAAATATAAAAGTTTCAATACTAGTAGTAAATATCAAAACTCTTTTAACAAACAATTTCAACTCTATTTTTAATAACAAAGCTCTTTTCTTAAACCGTTTTCCAATCTATTAGTATATACAAGCCTTTACCTCACTCGGATGAGAAATCTAATTAAACGACTTAGTAAAACAAGTGGTATGAAACGCTTGCGTTCACTTCGTCGGTTAATTCTTGGACTTGTTCGATTGAACCACTTGTGACAATTTTATTAGTGAAGATTTACAGTTTGTTCATAAATATTTAAGTTAAGCAAGTGGTTATGGGACATGAAGCTAAACTTCTATATTTACTAGCTTAGTGTAATTGACACTTCTCGTTGATCTTGATGATCGCTTTATGAATTAGACTAGCAATTGCGCGATGTCTCTTTCATTGCAAGGTTAGACTAGACACCACTTGTGTGATTCCATTCACACATACCTTTCTGCTTTTTGGTTAGTCTTTACCTCAATCTGTGTGATTCCATTCACACATGCGGGGTAGCTCCCCATGGTCTTCGGACCGTCATGTGATAGGCCTCTTTCCCTTTTTATGATTTCTGGATTTCTCGTGTTGATTTCTGGAATTTATGTCATTGACTTGTTATGAGTACAAGTTTGGGGTATGATGCCCTTTCCGAATCTTTGAAGAAGATTCTTATGATATTGATTATCTCTTATTGATTGATCTTCTGTTGATCATTATTTACATACTTATAGTGGTATGTCATTATGGATGTTTATGTTTATGCCATATCTTTTATGTTATATCATGTCATCTGATATTTATAGCTAGACTGACCCGTTTATTATTTTCTTAAATAATACTCGGGTCAGACCGAGATGTTACAGGTGCTTCTGCTTGACTTCTTCCCAGGGATTCATCACTCTGACTTTTGGCTAACTGTTTAGATTAGCAGTTTTTGTTGTATACACTTGAGATATAGACTCATAGTTGTATTCTTTTGTATAGCACATGTTGCTATTCTTTTGTATTATCGTGGATCTTACTGACCACTACTCTGATGTACACTTTCATGTGTTAGTTATACATTCATATCTTCTTCCGCATTTGTGATATGAATATCTGTGACTGATTTGTGATATGATTATTTCTATGTTTGTTTCCGAAGATTATTTATAGCCACCGTGTGATAAGCAATTACATGGATGGTCGCTCCTCAACAGCCTTATTCTCCGTGCTAGTTGACAGCACTACTCCGGAGTGTTCTTGGCTAGCGTGGGTATAGAGGTGGGGCGTCACATAAACCCTTATGGAGATATCCCACGTTGCTCCTAATTTCAAATTTGGACCATTTAATACTTTTTAATTGAGAAAGAGGCGATCCCTCAAACAACCACTCAATACCTTTGACCCTAAAGCAAGACCTATCTCTCACAAAATCATAGGTCCTAAGATTAGCTATATCTCACATCAGTAGTAAGTGCACCTGAATGCCGATAGCCTCAAAATGAAGGGCAGTCTTCCGTCGAGTGACTCTACTGACTTCACATCACTAACCAACTAAGTCTAATTAACCATCCTAAGTCTTTACTTGTACCATCTTAGGTTGGCACTGGACATAGCCTGCTAATTCTTTTTTTATTTAAGGCAATAAGATTTGCCTTAAATATGTATCTACCCATAAATCCTCTTATAATGCTGATAAATGTTAATCTGTCCATAAAATCCTAACGAACATTTCCTAAAACATTACTGTATGACTACTGATCCAAGTTAATAACCTTTTTATATCTAATCCCATTTTATCAGTCCTTTTTATCCATTTGTCCCTGCTAATTGTAATTCCCAAATTCATTTTCATTAACTGTCCATTATTTGAAGTTACAGCCTTTAACTCTCATACTAACCAATTATAACCTCTATTGTGATCCTATCATTATTGTCCATTAATTGGGATTACAATCTTTTATTTCCTATTAACTATCGACAGTTCCAATTTGTTGCCCATTCATAGGAATTACTACATTTCCTAATTCTACCAATTCACTTCCCTAAAAATAAAAATAACTCATGAATCTTACGCATAAATAAACGTTGTTCTTCTTATTAATGTAATAAATACATAGAAACTGCCTAATGAAGCTACCTATTTGTAACAATAATACTTTAAATTTGTAAATATGATCATAAGTATAATTTATATGCTTAACAAAGCGATTTCAAAACATATATCTTATAAAAATGATTTTCTAAAACTATTCTTAAAAAATTCCATAATTTAATATCTATATTATATATATATATATATATATATATATATATATATTTACTAAAAATTTCCCAATTTCATAGAATAGAAATTCTATATGCCTCAAAATTAAAGAGTCAAGTGCAACAAAGAATAAGGAAATTCAAAATGAATCATCTTGAGCCAACATCGCTCTATATAAAAGATTATTCCAAATATGGAATTATTTAGTGATCCAAGTTGTTTTTCGATAATCCGATCACTCAAAAATTTCATGATCATCATATTATCTAACTATAAAATCAATACATTTTTGACGGTTTTTAACATATATGTTATGTCACACTTAATCATCGATTCAATCCAATATTTCAAACACCCAAATCAATCTATTCGAAGACCAAACTAATTGAAATATAGCATGCAATTTTATTTCAATAATATCAATCATTCACAACCAAAAAATTTATCGAAATTCCTAAGTTAACAAAGCATGCAAGAGGGATATAATTATTCAGATACAGCTACGCGAGTTATAAAATACTCACCTTAACCTCGATAGCTTGCTAGCATTATTCGTTTGCAACCAGCAACATGGCTTCATTTCTACGTTGACGAGCATTCATGTTCGTCATCGTCATCCCATTAGTTTCGCCTGACAACCGCTTCGTCACTTCGCTCACAGCCAAAACCACGACACTAGATCGATCTCCCTCTATGATGCTAGCCCAGGTCGTATGCGACCCTTCCCTCCTCGACTCATGGCTTACATGCGCGACCTTTGACTCCCCACCACGCCCTGCTCTCCCTTCGATCGCCTTTCTCAACGTCGTACCTTGGAGCGAATTTTTTCTCCCTATGATTTTCAATTTTGGATTCAATTGGGGCTAGGGCATATTATGTGAGGGAATGGGCTTGCAAAGGCGATCTAGGTTCCTATACGAGAGGGGTTAGTTTTACTATGGTTTAAGTTTTTTCTATAAAAAAATTGGGATTGGTCTTCAATTTGTTTAAGTATAATTTACTTAGCTCATTTATTAATTCTCTTCTCCCATTTAATTTTAAAGAAGTTTCAATTTAATTCTAATTGTATAATCTTTCATTCTACGAAATATAAATTTTGACAACTATACTGTTTCATTCAATCCAATACTGTTCAATTATATGTAGTTATTCACTGTATTGATATAAACAGATTTATTCATATTCACCGACTTATTGTTTTAAAAAAATATCAATTTAAAACTTCTTTTTATCTATTTCAATTATATATATATATAATTATTATTTGCAGCCAAGTAAAAAATATATTATATTTATTAACATGTTTTATTTGAATTAAAATATATTACCTAAATATAAAATTTATTAACTAATTCAATTATTTCTATTACAAAATCCTTTATTAAATAGATTTTAACTAATAATAATTTGATTTCAAAAATAAAAAATATCAATATGAATTCAAACCTTCTATTCTAATCCAATTAATATGATATTACAAGTTCGAAAACAGGGTTGTTACAGACCTTCCCCTTATGAAAATTGCGTCCTCGCAATTTCTTATGGGAAGACGTCGAGCACATGTAACATTAAATCTCTTCAAACTTTACTATTTAATTGAAACTTGATTGAAACTTAAGCAAGTAATATTAGAATCAAACTTATCGTATGTTATAAATTTAAATAGATTCATTTATAAATTTCTATTTCTCCGCATATGAAAACTCACTGAAAATTTTGTGTTAAAAAAATTTAAAAAATTTCGGTAGAATCTCCTTTGTACGGAATGCCACTTGCGGTTTTACAATTATATTGTAAACAATATACATCGACCACACGGTGGGAAAAATAATATATACCAATATTTTTAACATGCGATAAGTTTGATTCTAATGTTAATTAATTAAGTCTTAATCGAGTTTCAACTAAATAGTAAAGTTTGAAGAGATTTAATGTTACATGTGTTTTGATGTCTTCCCATAAGAAATTGCGAGGACGCAATTTTCATAAGAGGGAAGATCTGTAACAACCCTGTTTTCGAACTTGTAATATCATATTAATTGAATTATAATAGAAATGTTTGAATTCATATTGAAAATTTTTATTTTCGAAATCAAATTATTATTAAATAAAATCTACTTAATAAAGGATTTTGTTATAGAAAAATTTTAATTAGTTAATAAATTCTATTTTCAGATAATACATTTTAATTCAAGTAAAAGATATTAATAAACCATTGAATTTACTATCTACGGGACAGTTAGTTAAATTTTTATAATTACTGGAGTGACAGTAATTAACACTTAGAATTGTATTATCTTAGGATGTTCAGATTTCAGACCGATAGATTTTCAAGAAAAGATAACTCATTTTTCATCGACCTGAGAATCGTTACATTTTTAGATTTGGGTAGGCAGACCTCTTTTGAAAGATCGGTTATGGTGTAAATATGGCTGTCTCTTTCGAAAGGTGGATTTTTACATGCATCATAGTCTATAGATATTAAAATCTATCAGCTTTTTTGTTTTATATAGTTAGATAATGTTTACCTCTTTCAGAAGGTAAATTTGCATAGGACAGATTAGGTACACGACTGCTGTTTTCTTTGAATAGTGTCCCTAATCAGCGGTCTCTTTCGGAAGGCTTCTTTTCTATGTAGCGGGTCTCTTTCGAAAGATTTCGCATCACTGTATTAAACTGATAGACGACTACCATTATTATTTCATTATTAATGATTATTTCTTCAGATATTTTTAGTATGGATAGTCGTATCCTTTATGGCTCTGAAGAATTTTGGATTGGTTATCATCATATTTTGAGACGATAGCCGATTGAGACTTAATATGTATTTATGAAATGGTGATTTTTTAAATATGCCTTATTTGAGTATTTGTTTTGGCATATTTTATTGTTGACTTATTTGGTTATTGTTAAGTCGGAATTTTGAGATCTGTATTTATTGGGTTGTTATGCCTTTTAAGGACTTATGAGTTTTAGGCATATTTTGAGATGACTTATTTCAGAGTTAAGTCATTTATGGATTATAAAGTAATGAATTTAAACAATATGCCTTAGTATAATTGTTTGTTCGGGATATTTAATATGGCTTATTATTTTAAATTATAAAGTTATGATATTAGTATCTCACCCTTTTATTTAGATACAGTCTGAGTTGTTTTCCTGCAAACTCCGATCACACAACAATGCACAAGTATTGACGTACTATAAAATCTTAATTCACGATCGGGCGGAGTTTCATTTTTAATTTTACATTATTAATCCCTACAACGCATCTATGTAGCGCCAACAATCAAACTTCATCAGATAATCAATTATTCCATGTAATAGCTAAACCACAACATGTGACCATAACTTAATCCAATTCATTCACACACATCAATTACTCATTACGATCTATAATTAAGGATAGATATGCAAACAAAATTCCTATTGTAGATATAGTAGAGTGAGTTGAAGTAACTCACCGGTTGAAGAAAAGAGGGGCATATGCTTGGCATTGAAACTTTCATCATAATCAGACTACGGCGACGGAAACCAATCCTACACGAACTACTTTATCAGTGCTCTGCCACCACCATCGTCTTCATCCTTGCCTGAGACGCAACCATGAAGCATGCAGCATCTACTGCAACGTCGTTGTGCCCTAGCTCCAAGCCTATTTGCGCACTTGTCCTTGCCTACAGCGGTCACACCACCTGCCTTCAGCCTACCATCTACCACGCGACAGTAGCCCAGGTCGCAACCTTAATTGTTGCTAATTTCATCTACCCTTCAACATCGCACGGTCTCCATTACCATCTCAACATCATCGAGGTAATTGCATACGAGCGCGATTAGTTTTTGTTTCCATTTGCCTTTCGATTTGGGGAAATAAAAGGGTTTGTTGAGAAGGGCATACGATGATATAATAAGATAAGATTTTGATCAGCTTAAGGGTTAAGGAGGTAGGAAATCAAATGGGCTTGGATATTTATATTAGGCCCGATCATAAAAAAAAAAGATTTTAAACAATTTTTCCAAAGCGATTCCCCTATGTTTTCCATTTTAATTATTTAAAGATTAAACAAATTCATTCAAGTCGATATAAAATCTTCCCCGTTCTTATTTCTAGCTGAAGCAAATTTTATTTATAAAATATATCGCTAAATTATATATTCTTGACTTATTGTTATTTAAAATTTATCTTCACAACTTTTAAAATTGAGTAAATTTATTTATAGAACCTTTTTAAATTTATTACTATAAGTATATTATAACTTTGGAAATGTTTAGAAGCCAAAAAGAAAATATAATATTACTTCATAATAGCTTTTATAAAATAGTACTATATTTTATCTTTGGCTTCTAAACATTTCCAAAGTTATAATATACTTATAATAATAAATCTAAAAAAGTTTTATAAGTAAATTTACTCAATTCGAAAAGTTTTGAAGAGAAATTTTAATTCAAATAGATGTTCGCTTTTATATAAATTCTTTCTATTCATTTCAAAATTTAAATAAAATAACTCTTAAAAAAATTTAATTCACCATGCATCTTGGTATTTATTTGATTGTACCAATACTTAACAATTTCATTTTATATAAAACAAAGTTTTCAATTTTCTTTACGGTAACCAAACAAATGAAAATAACATAATGTCTAATAATTAATATCGAGCAAGTTATAAATTTTCAACTGAAAATTCCTACTCAATACAATTCAACAATTATTTAGAATTTTCAAAACAATCAAACATCCATTGACGCCAACAACACACATTTCAATCAAATAAACAAATAATCCCTTTAGTGAAAGCTATTTTCCAGCTTCTGCTGCGCACTCCGATCACTGATAAATCAGGACGCGACAGTTTTATTCATAATAAGTAATATTATATATATATATATATATATATATATATATATATATCTAAAATAAAGTGAATTACCAATTATTTAAATATTGTTTGATTCAAAGAACAAATAAAGGAATTTTATTTTGAGACTTAAAACTTTGTAACTTTTTTCTTTTTATACATAAGAGTTATTGGATTTTTAAACTTATTTTTCTAGTCATAAATATGCAAGTAGAATATACTTTCCATATTTAATTTATTGAAGTAAAATTACTTAGGAAGATTTTCCGCTATGATTTCCATTGGTTTAACACAAAACGAAAAGATTGATTCCTTTTGTATTTACAAGGAGTAGTTAATTCCTTTTTAATTAGAATAGACTGCGTAAACTATGGAGAATAAATCTGTACTTTAAACATTTCTTCCCTTTTTTTATGAGTTTTCCTTATTAAATCAAACGTCGCCTTTCTGAATCAAAAGTGGAAAACACAAATATACTTTTTTAAATTAAATAGATGCTTGTGTCATAAATTAAACTATGGAAAATCTACAACTTAACACAATTTTGGTCAATAATCTAGAAACCATGTTTTACACTCAAGTATAGATCTTGATTAAAAATATACAGCATTCAAATTCTAAAATCTTTGTGACCGATTTCGGATGTAAGTGCAAACATATTTTAAATTAGATATAGAATAAAAATATATAGGCAATAGTTTTCTAACTAATTTAAGCCTACAATTCACAATAAAATCTATTTAGATATAAAAATCAAACATATGCCAACGGAATAGATTTAAAATTATAAACAATATATAAAATTTCCTACGCTTTTTTTAAAAGCGATTCAAATCTCTAGATCTGATGTAGGACCTTAAATTCATCTCCAAACCCCTTTTAATCAAAAAAATATGTATAAAAACGTGTATATAAATACATTGGAATTACAAATCTGAGAAGAGATTTGATATTAGGAGAGCAAATGTATATATAAATATATATAAATTACCTCAAGTTCCTGTATATTTGATCCTAGTCTCTTTTTTATTAGATTTGTATTCTTCTCCATTTTGCATGAATATAGATATAAATATCTTATTTTTATAATTTAAAAAGAAAGTGGAGTAGAAGAAATGGCAAAGTTTCGCTACTACATCCAGAAAAATATGAAAAGAGAAGGGAGGGTTATGTCTGAATTCATAGGTGTAAGTATCAACATCAACCGTCAAATCGCAAGATATTAAATCTAGACAATTGGGCATAAGCTAACCCTAGCTTGCACACAGGCAGCGGTTGACCATCCCTACTTAGGGCTCGACCGCCTCTAGTCAACCGCTCATAGTGGTGGATTGACCATGGACCAGGGTTAATTAATACAAAACGCTAATTGATTGCAATCGAATTATTCTCATCCTAATTTGTTTTTTGTCTACAACTTCTTCATTTGGACTCCAATCGCAAACTCCAAATATGAAAGTTGCTCAGAATTTCTCGACGAACGCAATGGTGTAAGTTTCACGGTCAAATTACGTCATTTACCAAATTCCATTTTTGGAGCCTAATAGTCAACCAACTAACTAATTAAATAACAAACGCCAAATTACGGGTTGTTTCCCTTAAAAAGAATTTCATCCCCGAAATTTCACCATTGACCAAGTCATGGTTTTGGCCCCTATTTATTCTAAACTATACAACCAATGAGTGTACAACCAATTTTGCAACCAATATGCACAAATTCATAATGTATTATCGTATAACCATATAGAAAATATGTACGCAAAATGATTCTAAATCGAATCCTCTTATATGAATGCATTACTTTGAAAACATTATATGAAGCGAACAATCTACATATACTGGCAATTCTGTATATATACAGCTTTTTGAAAAATCTTTTCAAATAAAACCGCATGCTCCTATGAATAGATGTAAGAAGCAACCAATTTTGCATTTAATTCCTACCATTCAAAAATCTAACACGTCGAAAAATCGCTTTCTAAACTACTCCTCTACCAAAAAAGGAATTTAGGTGAAGAATCTATCATTCTTACCACCCTAAAAAATTCCCATTACCGTAGTACAACGGAATTTTTTCCACTGCTCCGGATTTACTCCAAATTTTTCACGTACAAAACGCAAAAGGAAGCTTATTTCAAGCTCTAAAATGAAACTAAACCTAAAAATAGACCAGTGCATGTCGTCGATAAGGTACGCAAATAGAAGTTCCGAGGCTAAAACAACTTTTCCCATATTATCGCATCAAAGATCCTAATCCACTACTAAATTCACAAATTCTAACTCTAATTGCCTTCCCTACGCTTAACATGTGGTATTCCATAAAAATTCACTTTTATAATTTTTACGTTATTTGAAAAATAAAATCCTAAAATATTTAGATGCACATTTTCCCTTGAAATCAAATTTTTGGACAAAAATTCTAAAAATAATTTAAGTGCCAAAAATAACTAAAACCTAAAAACTTTTTTCTCCAAAAAGAGAAACTTTTCAAATCAATGCGAAACTTTAAACAAAAATTTTGATAAACCACAAATCTTGTAGTTGGATTTCGGTTATGCGCTCAATTCATAAACCAAATTATGAAATCCCACAACCAACCTTAACCCACAAAACATGACATTTTACATAAAGAAAAATATCAACTCATCTATTATTCAAAAAAATTATCTTTTAAGGATTATGAGCAATAACCCATGATACCAAAACAGCTTTATCATGCTCTTCGGTAAAATTTTCCAACTATTCTAAACTTCCAGTTTTATATTATATTTACCGTTAGCTAAATGTATATTATGAAATTCGTATATTTATACTACTTCTTTACTATGCGTATATAGGAATGGTTTGCATATGCAGAAACAATAACACAGTAAATGGACAGGAATTCATAATATCGTGTATGCCTTTTATAAGGGAAAACTAATAGTTACAAGTCAAATGACCTAAAAGAAAAGAACTAATGCTGGAAGGGAAAAGACAATAAAACTATGAATCCTAAAATAATGCCTATCGACTATGAGATGCCTTGCTCCGCAGCTACAGCTCGATCCATTACTACGAAACGTGATCCATTACTACAACCTTTGAATGGTCGTAGCATGGTGGCTATACACACAAACCAACAGCGCTAGCGCTGCCGATGTTGCTAACGGCTTCGAAATTTCCATCTTTCTATAGTTAGATCTAATGATGGTAGAAGTAACCTTCTACTTAACCGTCTCTCCATGGAAGTTCACCCATATTACATAAAGATGAGAGTGGATATGTGAAAATATGAAAAGTGGCTCCGTGGAGTGCTAATCCTTGATCAAAAAATTTCATCATAAAGATACATGTTCAATTGATGTTAATGCCGTCAATACTAGCATACGTGGTCTTCTGCACCATGTGATGAATCCAGTCGTAACTTTCTTTCTTAGGAATGACATTATATCGAATGATGCACACTACCTGATAGGCAGTTAAACGTAGATTATCTGTCTTCCAAACATTGACATTCTAAAAAAAGATCGGCTGCAAAAATATTTGAGTCGGCCACTTTAAAATCTTCCAAGTCCGCATTCTTCGTAAGCTCAATTTAGACACCCTTCACCTCCAAACGAATCAAACAGTTGCCATCATTGAAATTCTATGCCAATAGGACATCGAAAAGGCAAATATAACATGGGTAACGTTTTTGATCAAAGTTCTCGAAGCAGAGTACCGGTGCAAATCCTACCGTGTTCCAGCTCAAAAGTGGCAAAACCTTTTGCTCATATCGGCCCAGCCAAGTGACATCTTGTGGTTTTGAGATCATAATGGTGTGAGGAAAAACCAGTTGTGCGAAAATTTGTTTTGGGTTAAGAAGTGGTCGAAGAGAGAGAATAGGGTTTAGATCTAAGTGGCGGTGGGGCAAGATCTAACGTCCAAAACCAGCATAAAGGGAGGCAAGGCTGCTGCGCCTAGGGAAAACGTCATTGCCAAGGAAGAACGGAAGAGAGAGGTTGCTATTTGAAGGAGGAAGAGGATGGAGATTGGGTTCGGCTGATTGAGGAAGAAGCACTGAAAGAATGCAATTAGGGAAATTCGGACGTGACTTTGTATTGCCATTCTAGATTCAAGTTGTGCCAATACTCAATAAGTGGTAGACTACTCTAGGTTTACCATAGGTGGTCAACCGCTAGATGGGCTTCGGGCATTGATTGAACTTGGGTCAAGTTATGTTTAGATTAAATAGTAATAATCATTTTGTGCCGTCATCTTCGATTCGACACGATCCAAAAAATCCCTGTCTTCATCATGGCATTTTCAAAGCCTACCGCCTGTCTAAAACCATGATCCAGCAAATCACAATAGTCCCCAAAAAACTGGTGCGACCTACAACAATTCTAAAAAGCCAAAAATATTCTAGCTGCTATTTCCTGGCCACCCCAAAAGGAAATATTTTTTCCAATAGTTGGTGGTATAACAACACTTTAAATTACACACCGTAATAAAATTGAATGTCATTCCTATATTATCTGCACCTTAAAGAGAGAAGATTTGAAAATCCTCGATGTTATAAATCTAAAAATCGCCGAGCTAAATATATGCTCATTTTTGTTGATTCTAAATAATAGAAACTATTTCATACCAAAACTTCCCTTAAAATTATATATATATATATATATATATATATATATATATATATAATTCAAGGTTTTCAAAAACCTTTTTAAAACATAAATTTTCCGAGTTGGAAAATTATTTCCTTGCTAAAAATCAAAATCAAGCCTTTACTGATATATACATATAAATATTTAAGGATGTCAAGAAATAAATGTTTATAAACTAAAAGTTTCTTAATAGACCAACTTAATGGCATGTTTGTTTGTTTGAAAATTAAAATTTCAAAACTATCCCAAAACAAAATTTCCAAAATAAATTCTAGGGATAAGAAATCCTTTGGAAACCCCTATTTCGAAATCTATGGCATTTCCAAAATATAGTTTATAAAATTCTCTCATATGTTTTATACTGAAGAATTGACATTAAATATGCAAAAAAAATCTAGTTTTCCATCAAAGAGGTGATCAATGAATGTACCCTAGCAAAAAATTGCCTCCAAACAATTGCAACATACGGACTCTAATTTCCCACTCATTTAGAATAAATATGTGTCTCTGACTATAAATCGTCATCAAAATCTAAAATCAAATCGGCTAGAATCTCAAAATCAAGTCAAAGACCTCCAATATTCGGGATTTAACCATATGTCAAACTATGCTCTTCATCAACAATGCCTTATGCATCATCAACACTACATGGGGTATTTCGGAGTCGGCATGGAAATCTTAACTCTAATATATTTCCAACCCATAATTTCTTTGCCCATTCCTTTGAAGTGGATCTACAACTACTTTTATAGTCGGAATTCTTAGAATCTAGCGTAAAAATATAATAATGCTAGATAGGAAAGTATGAGTACGTTCTCTCAAATTTATCCTAGTACCTCTAATCTACTATCCTAGCCTTTGATACCAAATGTAACAACCCATGCCCTTATGGGCCTAAATTTCAATAAAAATCAAAACCTACATCCATCAAAGCACAGATCATTGGATTTGGTAAATCATGAGCATTATCAAAGATTGATAAAAATCTAAAATCACAGCGTGAACAATAATAGGATAATAATATTGATTATGATTACTACCTTGGAATTAATGGTACTAGCAGATAGCAGATTTTCACATCAGCATCAAAGAGAAAAGGAGACTTCTCCACGACTAAACACATTCAGCTTCAGTGACTTGTTCCTCTAAATATATCCCGTGGGTTATAATGAGGAGGGAGTCAAAACAACATTCTAGTGACTGGAAAAATCTATAAATTATCCATTACATAAATTTATGCCAACTGGTTTCCATTTAATTGTTAGGTTTATTAAGGTTAGTAATTCTAATCTAACCTTGTATTGCATGCATGATTGCTTACCTACCTATTTTGAATGTACAAAATATTGATGAAGTCTTATCAACCATCCAATTCTTCCATACCCATCACTTAATACTTCTAAATATGAAGCGGGGTTCTACTATCGCCACATTTACTTTTAAAAGAGAAATAGGCAAACTCTGCCATTTAAGACCTCAATTGAGGTAGATCTCATCATTTAAGACCCATTCCTAAGGCGGACTTCTAGCATCTTCATTATTGGTCTACTGGTCCTAGCTACAAAGACTTTTGACCACTATCTATAGCCTTGTAATTCATAATACCATATCACTAATGCATCTATCATTATTAAAGTCTTACCTATGCGAGAAGTTGTACCTAAGACACTTAATACCTTATTAACAAAGACTATGTAGGTCACTGTCCATTTAACTCCTCTATGTAGGTAAGTCTTTGCCATTTAATACTTAACTCTATGGCAGACTACTCACTGGTACTATCTAGCTAACATTGCTTGGAAATCTCATTACGTTAATTAGTACTTCTTTCATAGGAGAGAGGAAAACCCTAAATCAGTCACTTAGTATCTCAAACCCAAAGAAAACCCTTCCCGAGATATCCATTATCACTCTTAATTATAAATATGGAACCTCGTTAGATTAGTTCTTTTGGTAGGGAGGCGCCTCCTAAGATAACCACTTAATATCTCAACACAGAAGTAAACATTTTTAAAGACGTCCTAATTTATTTGGAATCCAATTAGGTTACTTCATACTTCCTTTTAGGAGAGAGGCAGACCCTACAACCACTTAATACCTTAAACTAGAAGTAAACCCTTATCAAGATATCCCTTACCGCTCCTAATTCCTAATTTGGACCATTTAATACTTTTGAATTGGGAAAGAGGCAGGCCCTCAAACAATCAATTGATGCCTCTAACCCTAAAGTAGGTCCTATCTCTCATAAATTCACGGGTCTTAGGATTAGTGATATCCCACAATAGTAGTAAGTGCACCCGATTGTTGGTAACCTCAAAGTGAAGGGCGGTCTTCCGTTGAGTGAATCTACTGACCACGCATCACTAACCTACTAAGTCCAATTAATTATCCTAAGTCCTTACTTATACTATCTTAGGTTGAAGTTGGACTTAGCTTACTAATTCCTTTTTATTTACGACAATAAGATTTATCTTAAATACTTATCTTTCCATAAATCCCCTTTTAATGCTCATAAATGTCAATTTGTCCATAAAATCATAAAGGACGTTACCTAAGACATTTCTGCATGACTATAAATTCTAGATTAGTAATCTTTTTATATCTATTCCATTATTGTCAGTCCCGTTTTTCCTATCTACCCCCATTAATGGTAACTCCCAAATTCATTCCCATTAGTTGCAATTTTATTGAAGCTACAGTCTTTGATTCACATACTAACCAATTGTAATGCCTAATCTAATCCTATAATTATTTATCATTAATTTTCTACTAATTGGAGTTATAATCTTTTAATTCCTATTAATTTTTGGCAATTCCTAATTTATTGCACATTAATAGAAATTATTACATTTTCTAATTCTACATATTCGCTTCCCTAAGTATAATAATAACTAACTAATGTTATGCATGAATAATGCATGCATAAACGTTATTCTTCTTATTAACACAATAAATACACATAAACTATCTAATAAATCTATGTATTCATAAGTAAATATATATTCTTGTCATAAATATGTGATTAGAATATGCTTTCCGTATTTAATTTTCTAGAGTTAAATTCCTTAGGAAGATTTTGCATTATGATTTCCTTTGGTTTAACACCAAAAAGATTGATTTATTTTGTTTGAAATTATAAGGGTAATTTCCTTTGATTGGAATAGACCGTGTAAACTTTAAAGAATAAATCTGTATTTTACATATCTCTTCCCTTTTTGTTTGTGGATATTCCCTGTTGAATCAAATGTCGCCTTTTTGAATCAAAATTGGAAAAAGTAAACAAGTTAATAAAAGTCAAATGAATGTTTTTCCCATAAATTAAACAACGGAAATTTCATAACTATGAACAAATTTAGGCAACAATCTAGAAATCATATTTTGCACCCAAGTACAGATCTAGAATAAAAATACACAACATTCAAATTCTAAAATCTTTGGGAATGATTCATATATCTAGATGTAACATATTTCAAATTCGATCTAAAACATGAATATGTAGGCAATAATTTTCTACACTAATTTAAGCCTGCAATTCACAAATAAAATTGATTTAGGCATAAAAATCAAACCTATGCCAATGGAATAAATTTAAAATCATAAACAATATGTAAAATTACCTACTCACCTTTTAAAAGCAATCTACATCTCCAGATCTAAAGTAGAACGTTAAACTCATCTCTAAATCCTTTCAGTCCAAGAAATATATATGTATATATAAAAAATGGTATATACATATATTAGAACTACAGATCTATGAAGAGATTTAGGATAGATACAAATATATAAATATATAAATTACCTCAAATAAGCTTATAGTTACTCCTCTTCTCTTCTCCTTTTTATTAGATTTCTATTATTCTCCCATTTTTATAAAAATAAGTATAAATGTTCTATTTTTATAATTTAGAAAGAAAGTAGAGAAGAAGAAATGCAGGGCTTCTCTACTACATCTAGAAAATACGAGAAGAGAAGGAAGGATTAGGCTTAAACTTATAAGCCTAAGAGTCAACCTCCACCGTTAGATCGAAATATATTAAATCCAAGCTGTTAGGCCTAGTCGAACCCTAGCTGCCACACATGGAGCAGTCACCACCAACTACCTTGGGGTCAACCACCCATAGTGGTCGGTCGACCTATGGGCCTGAGATAATTAATATAAAAACTAATTAATTCTGATCGAATTATTTTTGTTCCAAATTCATTTTTCATCCATAACTTCATCGTTTTACTCTGTTCGTAAAACTCCATATTTGAAAGTTGCTTAGAATTTCACCACAATCGCAATGTTGCAAGATTTGTTGTCAAGTTCCATCATTTGCATAAATTCCATTTTTGAAGCCTAGTTAATCAGCAGACTATCTTATCTAATTAAATAACTAATGCCAAATTACGGAGTGTTACAAATTTGATAATTAAATTGTAAATTATTACAAAATTTATAATTTGAAGAATATAATACCACCACCATAATAAGAGAATTGATATGAATTGGGGGAAGGTTAATTTGATATATAATTTACGCCAGACTATGTAGAAAGGATTAATATAGTAGTTATATGACCATTGAATATAAATACAAATTAATTTGGTAGATGCATCGATCATAGTACAGTTTATATAATTGGATTGTTAATTTATAGGGAAAAGGCAACTTCCGCTTTGCAACACCGTTACCTGATATACCTAAATAGTGCGCTATGGAGGTACTCGGCTGATGTAGGATGGTAGCCAATGTGTAAAGTAACAAAAATCCAAACACATGATGTGTAGAATATCTCACATCACGCAGACAATAAATAATAGAACAATATAGATATAAAACAAATGAGACATTTACATAATCAAGTGAACCATAAATAAGAACATGAGAGTGCAGTAGACTCACACGGTATAAAAAACCAAAATAGTAGAGTTCATACATCCTAAATCTCTAAAATAAACTATATAACTGTCTCTATGGTAATACTAGTATTGGTATAGCTCCACAGTACTGTACTGTGGAAAATAAGCTATTGTAAGCTCCAAATACAGATATATGAAAGCACAGCCTTCTATTCATACTCCATATAGCTCCATGCGCTATCCAGATTTTTGTCTCAAATCTACTCATTTAAGAGTACCCGATATAATAGGAAGCAAAGAGTAAAACCTCGAGTCAGACAACAGTCTTATGTGAGCGATAAATCATCTTGAATATACAATAAAAATTGTATATAGTAAATAGGGGTATAAGGTATGAAGAACCATATCTCATCGGTCCCTACATCCAAAGAGTTAGCACATAACTGTTGATATATTCTATTGTACTATCATAGCTATATAAGTGCACTACAATTAAAGTGCAATGTCCAGTGTCTAGGGGTACGGTTGAAAATACTTGCATCGTATGACACCCTAGGGTGATAAACTACCAATAAACTTAGCATCCATCAAACAATCCTCATCGTCACCCATATACGTTGGATATATGATAACAAGTATGGGTCAAGTGCAAACCAGGGACTCAATCAAAATTTCGACTTCATTGGTGCTCGAATCCATGCCACTTCGTAAGGCTAGGATTTAGGCTTACGATCGTAAAAGCCTCGGGTAATACATTATTGCAAGATCTAGACACAAACTTAAACCCAAGTGGGAGCTACCCAAATGCCCCTTTATTGCAAGCACATTAGAAACCTTCATGTTATCAACAATCCCTTTGCATTCGTCTCCGTAGTGGAACTCAATCGTTATTCCATCCTCACTATCTTCGCAGTAGAATACAGTCCCATATTCTACTAACAAGCCCTCATCATTGAAATTATTCTCATGAATCAACATTATGAACCCCATCATTATGTTGTCATCTTCGAAACGCCTCTAGACCCACATCGTAAGTTGTAGAGCCATCATATCTAGGTTTTGAAGTCATCGTCATCGTCGTCATGTCAAAACTCTACGTCATCACTTCACTAGTTTCCATGTGAAATCAAAGGACATCCCAAATTGTTTGGGGTTTCCTACTTCACCCACAAGAACCCCTAAACATGCCACGAAGGAATCCCTAATGTCTCTCTATGCCACGACGAAAATCTCCCCTAACCTCATTCATGTTCGGGTAATACTTTATCCAGCCCGAAGCGATACACCCCTCGGCCCGGAGCAACTAGCTCCCCAACTCACAGCAACACAAGGACCAAACAGAAATCTTTGCTCAAGTGCTAAATTGAGTCATTCCATAAAACCACCAAGCATCCCCAAAGAAACCAATGAAAAACAATTCACACTTAGTCACTAAACAGAATGTCACCGGATAGCATTTGCTATTCAGTTCCTCCTCACCCCGGAGTGAAGCCAAGCCTAAAAAAAACCCATTGAACCAAAGCAAGTCACCAACCTCCCCGCGCAAAAATGCTGCAATAGGTCCAGATTCCTAATTTCAACCCGATTTCATCGCGACACTCTGTTATTCGACCCATGTGCCTTCCGTATGCATCGATATGACTCTTAACATCCTCGATCTTATTCATCGGAGTTTGGTTTCACGATTTGTACCTCTAGTTCAGTCCAATGAGCGTTTTCAACCATTCAAGCATACGGAAAACACCATACATGCATCGAACGATATCAAACATGCAAATCGCACAATCGATCATAGCAATAACCATATAATTCATCCACAACATGGTCTAATACCTATCAAGGTAATTCCATATCCGAATAACATGTCTAGAACATCGAAAATCCATTTATTCATGTTTTTTATTGTAGATATGGTTTTAAAATAGCAATAAAATAAAATTTTAACTTTTAAAAATGGATCCAAATCATGTTAATAATCATAGATACATATGTAATATGGTGAGAGATGATGATCGCTCACCGAACACCTTAAAAGTGGACATTTGCATGCAAATCGAGGCAAATCCAAAAATAAATAGCAATAACCTGATTTCTCTTCCCTATAAATGTAGATTTGAATTTCTCTAATAAATTCTGTGCTACCACACCCTTAGTCTATGATTTAGGCTTGATTTGGAGGATAAAAGAGAAAGTTTTGGGTGAAAAATTGGTTAGAAGGAGTTTAGATCTATTTGAGAAGTGGTAAAATGATTTATAGATGATGGTTCAACCTATTATAGCTTTAAAACTTGAAATGAGGTTAAAGGCTTACTCCTAAACCTCAAAATTACCCATTAAGCTGTTCTGAAATCTTCTGAACTTCAAATAACCATATCTCTTAGCTAGAAAGTTCAAATCGCTTTTATGACCACTCAGCAAAAATGGAAACCATCATATCTTTACAATGGAATTGATCTTGGACACTAATTCGTCTTGCATCAAAAGCTACAGCCATTACAAATTTTACGGGTATAATCATTCGATAAAATTCTAAAGATATGAAATGTCGCAAATAGGGATTTCCAAAAGTTACAGAGTCAATAATCTCATGTGAATTGAAAATTAATATTTTACGATCCTTCATAAAATATGGGTCATAACACTCTTACCCTCCCATACCAAGGAATTTCGACCCAAAATCCCAAATCAACCGAGGTAAAATCAAACATAGCTATCCTACATTCCTAAGATCCACAAGCAAACATATCAAACAACAAACATTCACACAAAAGCAAGAAATGGTATCCATGCCTATCCTAGCATATAGGATGTTATACCACCCTGTATTATATCAAAAGTGAAAGTAAACACGACAAGAAGTCTTGCTAGGTAAAGAGCTCTTAGTAAGTAGTCCTTATAATCTCCTCGGTCTCCTAAGTACAATCGCCTTCGCTCTTGCTCCTGTAAAGCTTCACCAGCTCCACCATCTTCCTCCTAAATTGCTTTGTATCATGTCAGGTGATACAAATAGGCCTATAAGGCCTTGGTGCTTCTGGTTCAATATCGATATCATCAACCTAATTTAGTTCAACTATCATGCCCGACCATGCACAAACTTTCGCAAGTGAGAAACATGAAACATGTTGTGCACGCCCGCCATCTTTCGAGGTATGTTAGCTCTATAAGCCAGGTTCCCAATCTTCTCAACTATCGAAAAAAGTTCAACAAATCTCGACGGCAACTTCCCCTTAATACTGAATCGACAAATACTTTTCAGTAGAGAGATCTTATCAAATACCATATCATCGGTAGAAAACTCTAAGATACAACTTCTCCTATCAACGTTGCTCGTTTGTCCTGCTAAATGACCTCGATCTTCTCTGAAGTACCTCTAATCATATCTAGCCCAAGTATCGGTTTCTCATCTACTTCCCACCAACATGAAAGAACATTGCATGGTCGGCCATATAATGTCTAATAGCGGTTATTATATACAAACTCCACTAAGTTTGAATGACGATCCCACGGGCCACTTAAATCAAGAATTCAAGCTCATAAGAGATCCTCTAAGATATAATTCACCCTCTTAGTCTGCCCATAAGTTTGTTGGTGATAAACTATACTATGATGCAACTCTATCCCTAATCCCTCTTATAAGCTCTTCCAAAACCCAACAATGAACAAAGGATCTCGGTTGCTCACAATGCTCTTCGAAACACCATGGAATTGTACAACCCATTTCACATACAACTCGGGTAATTTTAATGTCATTCTAATAGATTTGACTGGTATGAATCTGAAACTCCTTGTCAATCTATCAACTATGATGTAGGTGCTAACATACTATCTTATAGTTCTCGCCAATCCATCAATAAAATCCATCAAAACTTATTTCCATTTCCACTTGGGAATCTAGAGCGGTTGCAACAAACCACTCGGCTTATTCTGCTCTGGCTTTACACATTGAGAGTTCATGCTCTTCAAGATGAATGCCCTAATGTCCTTCTTCATCCCTTCCTAACAAAATGTTTTCTTCATGTCATGGTACATTTTATTACCACCGAGGCGTATAGGCAATCTCGAATGATGGCACTCTTATTGCACCTTATCCCTTATCCATCGACATCATGAACAAATAATCTTCCATCACTTTATGGAGCAAACTATCACAATCAAAACTGTACTGCTTCATCTCTCAAACTCTACTCCTTCCTCTATCTTTGCCATATTCTCTAAAAACCTAGCTTCTCACCTCTAACTAGTATCGATCCGCTCAATCAAAGTAGGTCTGATCGTCAAGCTAGCCAATACTTTCGGCACTAACTCACATCGAGGTCTAAAATCATATCCAGAAATAAACCCCAACTGCTTTTACTCTAAGAAAATCACACTCAAGCTGGCATGACTCCTACTCAAAGCATCAGCAACTACATTTCCCTCATTGTGTGTATAGGAAATGTCAAAATCGTTGGAGGTCAGGAACCCTAAACATCATCACTTACGAAGGTAAGATCCTTCTAGGAGAAGAGATACTTCAATGATTTATGGTCAAAGTTCATATCGAATCTCTCCCAAAGCATATAGAGCCTTAATATCTTCAAAGAGAATACTATCTTCGCCAACTCCAAATCATAAGTCAGATACTCCCACTCATGCGATTTTAGCTATCAACTAGCATAGGCGATAACCTTTCCTCTCTGTATAAACACCGCATCAAGTCCAGTACCACATGCATCTATGTATATTGGTAGCTCCTCATTCCCGCTCGTAATGACTAATACTAGTGCGCTCATTGTAACACCCTATAAAAATTAATAAGAAATTAATTAATAATAAGACTAAAAATAGAAATTTTATAATTGTTAGAATTTAATCACGAAAGTTACACCATTACATATTTGGTGATTTTTTGAGCAATTTCCATATGTAGAGTTTTGAAATCAGAGCTCAAACGGAGAAGTCATTAACTTGAAGTTTTTGAATTCAAAACTACTAAAATGGAATTCAAATTTATAATTAATGTTAAGAATTTGACATTTAAAAATTAATGTCCATTAGAAATGGGGTTAGAGAAAACGATAAAATAAATGTTAACCTAAAAACTAATTAAGGAATTAAATAGAATGGTGAACAAAACACTTAATACATTGCCAAATACAAGCTACTAATCGATCGCCTAAGAAGGAGCGGTCGATGAGTAGATGCAGTGGTGGCTAGAGTTATTTTGCCCTAGAACATCCTAGATTCTATTATTTTACACCAACTTAATTTGATGGTTATGAAGGCTTCTAACCACTATAATAGGAGCCCAGCACCCAACTTTTATTCATAAATTATTTAGGAACGTAGGTGGAGTTCCGTCGGACTTTTTCTTCCACATTATTCAAAATTTTCTTAAGGTCATTGGTTAAGACATTTTAGATATTAATATTCAATTTACAATTCTATTATCCTTTAATCTTTGGAATTCTGAATCGAATTAATATACATTCAGTTATTGTATATTTCATAAGGAGGAGGTCTGAAAAGAGGAAAACGAAGTAAAAATATTTGAATCCAAAGGGGAAACTAGAGAATTACCTAAGAGTGGAAATCTTAGTTTTTATCATTTTAGTAATTATATAAAATATGTTGGATTGATATATGCCATTGGAATTTTGGTCATGAAAACACCAAATTAAAACACCTAAAATTTTCCCAAAGCGAAATGTTAATTCTTATGTTTGGAATCTCAATTATTCTAGATTGAAATAGCAGAACTAGTGTAGGATTTTAATACTTTACATTTTATTCCACTTCTCACTTTTCACTTTTGATGAGACCAAGTGTTTTGAAAAAAGAAATAAATTAGGAAATGATGTGTAAGGTATGGATTCTCTATTTGTAGTTTGCATTTCCATAGTTTAAATATAAAACCCATCTTCATTTTATATGCAAAAACTGAATAGATTGAAAAAGGATAGGAATTGTAAATTCTATTGATATTTATTCTGTTATTTTAATATAAAATAACTTTGGTAATTGATTCTATTTTCTTATAAAAGTCTATTGTTGGGATAAGGATATTAGCTAACTTATATGTTATGGTATGAAGTTAGACTTGTATAAATTGAAAGTTTTGACATTCAAACTATTTGCATAGGAGGCAATCTTCACATGCTTAGGAATGTTTTAGTACGTGTGTGTGTATATATATATATTAGTGTATATAAATTGGTTAGCAATAAACATTGAAACCCCAAAGGATGGAAGTTAAGGATGACTATGATTAGTGGTGGAATAAAGAATTTTTCTTTGTAGACTTAGTAGAATGCGGTGAGGTATGTGGTAGTATAGTTGGGGAGTGTAAATTATGACTAAGCTATAGGGATGAAAGGTCTATCAAAAGCATGTCTGGCTAACTTATCTGGGCACCAGAAGTGTGACTTTGGGGCTGATGTAAGACATCGCTTATAATAAGTGCTCATGAAGGACGCAAGGTTAGTCCCAATTTTGTAAGGTAAGTTTGCTCAGTTAATCTAGCCGCCAGTGCCTACAAAAAGTCGAACTAATGTGAGACGTCATAATTTGGATTACGGGTCATAATACATTGAACCTGTTTCAGATATCAAGGTAGTAAGTGGTTGTTGCTAGGGTATGCCTCCTCCCTAATTAGGATGTATTACATAGTCAAGGATATCATTTAGGTATGGTATATGGAAATCTCAAAAAAGGTCCGCTTCGAGTTTGAGGCACTTAGTGGTTGTTATAGGGTCCGCCTCTCCAATGGAAGTATTAAGTGGCCTGATGAGATTCGATGTGATGTCAGCTAGGTAGTACGAGAGAGGGGTCCACCTTGGGTTAGGTATTATATAATAGGGACTTGCCTTAGGTATAGGTTTAAATGTTCAGAATCTACCTAATTTCCATTGAAAAGGTATTGAGTGGGCTGGGTACTTTCTCTCACATTGTTAGGACATGACTGCGGGTAGATGCATGGGACTAGGAATGATCTTGGGCCTACAACTGAAAGTGAGTTATAGAGTTGAGTTAGAAAAGTGTAAGTTGAAGAATTTGACTGGGAGAGCCTTCGAGAATACAATCGGAGGTATTTACAAGAAATGTGTTAGGATGCATAAAAAATATTCTATATCTTGATGAAAGCGTAAGATATATACTTATCCAAATTATACTACCCAAGTACCATTAGGGAAAGACTCAAGATTTTATTCACCATACAATATTGTTATGACTCCCTCAACATTAAAATACAGATTATAGAAACGATGAAGATCTAGGAGATGAAGGCTGAGGCAGTTTGTCACACCCAATATTTTTAGTAACATTATTAGGAACATTTAATTAGGTAAATTAAATAAAATAATTTATAATTATTAAGGAATTGAGATATGTGACTAATAGGGGTAGCCGTGCCATGTTAATGAATAAATTAAAATAAGCTAACATGAACTAAAATAGACAAGGGTAATAGGCTAGGGTAAAGTTGGGAAAAGAGCATTCTTATACCCTGAATCCTTAGGAATTCATTTACTTAATTTACATGTTCATTGCTAAATCAAAAATGAACTTGAGGCCGGCCACCATTAAGGGAAGAAAAGAGAAGATAAGCAAGATTTCAAAGGAAAAGCTTAAGCAACTTAATCAAGAATAAAATCTCAAATCCTTAATCTCAAAGCTAAGGTAAATAATGACTACATCTCATGTTTTCAAATTATTTTCGGTTTCATGTTAAACTCGATTTATCTTGCAAAGTTATGCCATGTTTTTGAACGGTTAAATATTCATATATACTTATTGATGATTTATGCTTTTTGATATAGCTTCTTTGATAGTTTTGATATTAAAACCCTATTAAATGACATCCAAATGCCTTACAATTTTACATTTGGATTAGAAATGATATTTTAGAGATGAGTTTCAATTTTCATAATTTTTTGAATTTATGTGGATTTAATATAAATTTTCTAGTGAAGAAATGGTTATTTGGGTTTAAAATAATTGGCCAAATTATTTATGTTTTGCATATGAAATTAATATGTGTTGGAAAACACATTAAAAATGATTTTTCAAAAAAAAAATAGAATTTTCCTAAGTATTTTAATAGACATATAAAATTATTTAAGGTACGGGACGTAAATATTTTGTATATTTATAAAAGAGAAGGGGTATTTTATAAATAACTTAAATTGTTTATTCTATAATATTGGCAACACTTTTAGAAAAGAAAATTAGCAACCAATTAGTTTTTGACAAATAAGGCAGGTTAGTTGAGAAGAATACTTTAAAAGGATAAAATAAGTTTAAACATGCTTTATACATATTTCGCCACTTTTGGCACTGGGGTTTCGGTAGTTCCGCCTCCATTGCCATTGAAACCAATGCACGTAGTATCAATAACTTGGTACATACTGAATTGGGCCAAGGTGAAAGGTACAAAATCGAGACCATAGGTTCCGATGGGGTCAAAGCGCCACTTTGCTTTCAAACGAAAATGTGCCTGCTTTGCTTTTGAAAGAAATGCTTTCGACTTAGTTGGCTTTCGACTAATTGTTTAAAGGAATGGTTTCGAATGAGGTTGCGCCTTTTGTTGTAAGTAATCCTTTCAGAGGGGTCAAAACCTCTAGCTGCCGTTTTTCTATCTTTCGAAGCTAATGGTTTTGGAAGGTATACTATGTTTTAAAACTTAGCCGCTTCTCCATTGCTTTCGAAAGGAATGGTTTCGACCCCATCACTTCTTTACCTAGGAATTGCTTTCGAAAGAGAGCTTTTGACTTAGTTGTTTTATGACCCTTTTGCTCCGTTAAAGGTAGAACCTAAAGGTTTAGAAAGGTATAGTTTTTATTGGTTTTGGAAGGTTGTTCCACATGATTTAATTAAACCCAAATGGTTTCGAAAGGTTTGATGTTTTAATGCTTTTGGAAGGTTTTAATGAAGGTTTCGAAGGGGTGGTTCCCCAATGTTTTCGAAAAGTTTTGAAGGAAGGTTCCCCAATGGTTTCGAAAGGGTTGAAAGGAAAGGTTTTTCAATGTTTTCGAAAGGCAATATTTAATTATTTTAATGATAGAACATCTAAGGTTTTATAGCTTTTTAAGGAAAGGTTTTTCAATGGTTTTGAAAGGTTTATATGAATGGTTTCAAAAGAAGTGTTTTGGCCTTTCGGCCTAGGTTATAAAAGGATTTACATGGATTGAAAAGGATACTTTCAATGGGATAAAAGGAGATACTTTCAATGGGATCGAAAGGGGTACTTTCAAAGGTTTATATGTTTCATCAACAAAGATTTGTGTAAAGTACATATATAATATGGCAAGGTGGTATTGAGTAAAGCATAAAGTATATATTTTCCTAGATTAAATTTGATTTAAAGGTTTAAATCAATTTGAGATGAATAAGGCTTTCAAGGAAAATTATGGGTAGTTAATCCTATGTGAAATGACTCGGATATTAGAATATAGGATGGGCTGTTAATACCCTAGATATTGATTTTGATGACAACAGCCAAATAAATATTACTATTAACGTATCTCTGAGTTACGCAGTCATATCAAATATACTATAGAAACATTTACAGAGATAAACAAGAAAAAAGTGGAAGCAAATGAATTATAGAAGAAGGTTAATTAGAGCAATTGAAGAACAAAACCCAATTAGAGAAGAATGCTGAAGGATAAAGGTATTTGAAGTGATGAGGAGTTGGTTGAACCTTAGAATATCTTGTTAAAGATCTCATGACAATTATACTTGAAGATCATCAACCATTAACTTCAACCGAATCATAAAAATCCACAAATATTAGGTAATTTGAAATGCGGAAAATTTGCAACACTTACTAGTGTTGCTGCTCATTTTGCAACACACCCATTTCGACATGGGGTACCTAGGATGTCGACATGCTAGTCGTTTTTCAAAATTTCAAATTTTGATTGAACAGTCATTTCCCTTCACCTCTTTACCAAAAGACACGTCTCTTCAACTACTATATAAAGGCCTCTAAAAACGAATTTCGACATCAAGAATTCCCATTTTTTCTTACTGCTTCTCCAAATATTTGCAAAAGAAATCCATTGCATATTCTTTCAATCTCCTTGCAAATCGATACTGTTTCACTCCAATTCTTCATCGATTTGAAAACCACACAATATCAGAGAGTTGTACTTTAATTCACATCATTCTCTCTCTAATTTCATCCTATTCCTCAAAGAATTTAAAGATATATTTGAAAGTCTATAGTATGGTGGATCGATTATACAAATGACAAGTATATGACTAATTTAAACTATAGTGTAACAATAGTAAAGTATGTAAATAAGAATGATCACACCAGAGATTTTACACTGGTTCGGACCTCCCATCCTACGTCCAGTCCCGAAGCTCCTCTTTGGAATTTCCTTTCACCAAATAACCCTCACTTCACCTGGAGGAACAAGTTTATAATAGCAGAGTTTCTTTGTCAAGAATGTGTTCTCTATTACACGGATTTTGACTATATAGTACAATTGAACTTCCTATATCTCTTGAATGATTGAATACAATATTGTTCGAGAGACTATGGAAGTGTATGATCTTAGATTTACAGATTTGATAGCAAGTAGATGATTAGAACAAGAGATGATCAAGATAGTGAGTCGAGTGAATTAGTTAAAGTACTTTGATCCTTCTTGATTCTTGGTTATATAGTTGTAGAAGGTTGCTTCTAGTAGTTACATCTCTTCCCTTTCAGTCTAGAGTCGTCACTGTTCACTGGTGAAGAGTTGTGGAGGAGAGATGGAGTTGTGTCTCTTAGGAAATAACAATTGTAATTTGAATTATCTGCCCCGAGCCCAGTTTCAGACGTCTGAATGGTCTTTTCAGACGTCTGAGAACCTATTATTATTTTTGTTCATCTTCTACGTTCAAACGTCTGAAGTTCTGCATTCAGACATCTGAACCTGTTAAGTGATGTTCTCTTGGGTTTATTCTTAAGTGTATCTCTCTTTGATCTTCGTGCAACTTTGTAGATGAATCTCTTCAGTGCTTTAATCATCGTCTTGTCACAGTAGTGGTTTGTCTTACTTTGAATTCGTATTTGTTTAGTTGTATGATATATATTTGATTTCCATTGTATAGTTGCCACCGTCGAACTCGTAAACTAAGGGTTCTAACATTCTCCCCCTTTTAATGATGACAACTATATAATGTACTTAGATAACAATTACAGAAAGGTTCTCCCCCTAAATATGATCTCCCCCTATAGATGTGCATATTTATTTTTCTCCCCTTTGTCATTATCAAAAATAATCGAAGAATTATAAAAATAATGCAGAACCAAGTATGATGTACATACATAATTATATTACTAACAAAAAGGTTATGATTACATCATTAAGCACAAAAAAGAGGAATATTGATAGTGTCTTACCAGATCTTTGATAAGGGAGTTAATTACAACAAAATATTTACTTATGAAGTTAAGGTAGTTCATCACGAGAGGAGTCTGATTTCCCTTTCTCCTTATCGTCGGTTTTTGACGATGTGTGAGGAGATTGAGAAGGTGTAGACCAGTCATAAGAAGGTTGACAGACTTGTGGAAGTGCATGATTAAGTTTGGAAACCACTGAAACAAGAGAGTCTTCAACTTTGGAAAGCCTTGTGGACAACGTGAGATCGAGCTTCGTTATTTGTTTACCAAGGATAATTTGTTTTCTTGATAGGAGCACTTGGTTTTGTAAGGTTAAGTAAGCAATATTATCATTAGCATGAGGCTAAGTTTGTGCTTCCAAAATCTCCATATCGGAGTGATATTCTAACGAGGAAGGAGAAGGTGGAGATGATTGCCTTGGTAGTTCAACATCACCTTCTTATGGTTGTTGTTGAGGTGGAGGAGGTTGATCTTGTGCATTTTTCCATTCTAGAAAAGTTATAGAAGATGGTGGTTCCTCATGCAAATGCATAAGATTGAAAAATTTTGTTCCACTATATTTGATAGGTAACTCCTCAAAAGCAGATATGTACGAGGGGATGTTTAGTGCTTTGAGAATTCGCATAATATAAGCCGGGTAAATGATTGTATGGCGAGTTTTATTCCAAAAACCTTTTAGTTCATCTAAAACGAACTTAGCCCAATTGACCTTAGTTCGACTAAATAGTGCATATAATGCTTTTTGTTCAAGATCAGTAATTTGTTCATGGCTACCTAATCGAGGGATAATGGTATTTATAAGCATTCGGGTAAGGTGCCTAACATGTAGCCTAAGGAATTTGGATGAAAATTAAGGCATTCGATTTTCCCATAATTGATGAGTGATAGTATCATGAGGTTTGAATCGCATGTCCTCCATTTCAGATAAATTTTGACCTGTATAAGAGCACTCTAAGAGTTGTCCAATTATAGCGGGGTTAACTTGATTGTTGTCCCATAGACACTCGTTTATAACCAATCTTCATCATCCTCAGTAGTCCATACTGATGGACTATCCAGATTAGCGTAAAAAAGATATATAACTAGTTGATCAATAGAAACATCATTGGAATTAAGAGGGATAAGGGTTTTCAATTCACCTTGCTCACATATGTCGTCCATATCATATGAAGGAAACTTGATTAGGCTATAGAAAGGTCCTAGATGCATCTTCTTAATCTTCAAGTCGTTAAACCGTCATTTATTTGTTGGATTCTAAAATAACCAATTGTTGATTTGAGTTTCAGTCATCATTAATGGTTGAGAGGAAGATCCTTCCCCATGCTTCCTTTTCTTAAGTCCCATCTTTTTAGTTTGTGGTGGCAATTGAAGTGGTGAAATAATGGTTGATCGATCAGGTATATGGTTTGAAAAACTGTTGTTTCCCGTTCCAAACGTTTGGAAAAGTAGATCAGATGTCTAGAGATGTATAAATTAGAAACAAAGGTAAAGTCGGATGTCTGGAATCAAAACTCAGACGTCTAGAAAGTTTTAATGTGAGGCAGAGAGTGATTTCAGACGTCTGGACTTGAGTTTAGACGTCTGGAAACATATAATTTGTTCCAGATTCTTAGTTCAAACGTCTAGAATCTATTTCAGATGTCTGAAAACTCCAGAATAGATTTTTCTTGAGAGTTTTGTGAAGAAAAACTTTATTTACTGAATAGAATAAAATATAATACAAACAAATATATATGTATATAATCGTCTCCAAACGTCGTAGTTTATTTTTCTTGGTTACATTCCCGACTATCCCATGAATTCGGTTCGTAGGTGGGATCACCATAGTTGATTGGGGACCAGGAAGGAGGTTTGGGTGATGAAGTTGATGGTTCGTCTTTAGGAGTTTCAACAAAGCGTGGAGATTTTTTGTGTAAACACTTCTTGTTGGAGAATGACCACATATAACATATAGAGCCTTTCTCAGGAAGTTCAAATGTTTGATTATTCCTTCCTGTCTATAGTACATTTCCCTTTGAACATCCATCATTGTGAATTGACAATGTAATATTTCATCAAGTTTCTTATGGATTGTAGGCAGTTTTTCTCGTTTGCCTTTCTTCAGTAGAGGTGATAATCCCCATCGACTTTTTGATAAGTCAAGAGAAGGTCTGAAACGAGGAGGTATAGGAGTACGAAGAGAAGGAGTGGATACGTTTGAGGATGGCGATCCAGAGTTATACGAAGTTATTTCCTGAAATGACATTTTGATTATGATATTTGTTATGTTTAAAAAACTTCAGAAAGTTAGTTTTTATAGCAATTCAAATATAAAAATAGGTAGTTTGTTCATGGTGAAAAATTATTGTCTAAATTTTTAAAGGTTTTTAACAAACTAATAAACTTGTGGATATAAGAATTTTTTTTAGTTAAAAGTTCATTAAGTGAACAAATGCCTAAGTCTTGTTGTAATTTTACAGAAGTTTTTTCGTTTAATGGTTTTGTAAAGATATCAGCTATTTGATTTTCATTGTTAACATATTCTAGAGTTATAGTTCCTTTTTCGACATTATCTCTTAAGAAATAACGTCTTATATCTATATGTTTAGTTCTAGAGTGATTTACTGATTTTTAGATAGATTGATTGCGCTAGTGTTATCACAATAAATCGGGGATTTTCCAATTATTTTTCCAAAATCTTTTAAGGTTTGTTGCATGTAAATTACTTATGCACATGCAAATGCTGCTGAAATATATTCGGCTTCAGAAGTGGATAGAGAAACACAATTTTGTTTTCTACTAAACCATGAGATGAGAGATTGTCCGATGAAATGACATGTTCCACTAGTACTTTTTCTATCCGTTTTGCATCCTCCAAAATCTGCATCGCTATATGATGTAAGTTCGAAGGAAGATCCTTTTGGATAGAATAGTCCATAGTTTTTCATGTTAGATAAATATCTCAAAATACGATTAACGGCTCTTTGATGAGATTCTTTTGGTTTTGCTTGAAAACGTGCGCAAAGACAAACACTCGTCATTATATCTGGTCGACTTGCGGTTAAATATAATAACGAACCAATCATACTCCTATATAATTTTTCTTCAAAAATTTTCCGTTTTCATCTTTACCAAGATGAACCATAGTACTCATACGAGTAGGTTTACTAGATGTTTTATCCATACCGAAACGTTTTAATAGTTCATTGCAATATTTTTCATGATGTATAAAGATACCATTTTCTAGTTGCTTTATTTGTAATCCTAAAAAGAAATTTAATTCTCCCATGTGTGACATTTCAAATTCATTTTTCATTATATTAGAAAATTTTACACATAAATTTTCAATAGTTGATCCAAATATGATATCATCGACATTTGAATAACGAAAATATCATTATTTTCTCTTTTAATAAATAAAGTCGTGTCAATTTTACCAATTTGAAATCCTGATGAGATTAAATGAGTTTTAAGCTTATCGTACCATGCTCTAAGGGCTTGTTTTAACCCATATAATGCTTTATTTAATTCAAAAACATGATTTGGAAATTTTTCATGTTCAAATAATGATGGTTGTTCAACATAAACATTTTCTTTGATAACACCATTCAAAAATGCACTTTTGACATCCATTTGATAAAATTTAAAATTGTTATGACAAGCAAAAGCGAGTAGAGTTCGTATAGCTTCTAATATAGCTACAGGTGCAAAAGTTTCATCGTAATCGATTCCTTCTTCTTGATTATACCCTTGTGCTACTAAACGTGCTTTATTTCAAACTATTTTTTCGTTTTCATTGGCTTTATTTTTAAATACCCATTACGTTCCAATGACGGATTGATCTTCCCGTCTTGGAACGAGTTCCCAAACATTATTTCGTTCGAACTAATTTAATTCTTCTTGCATAGCTAAAACCCAAAAATCGTCATTAGAAGCTTCTTTATAGTTCTTTGGTTCAAAATTTGAAATGAATGCGACATGACTTATTTGATTAAGTTGATTTCGAGTTACTCCAGAATTTAAATCTCCATAATGTTATTTATAGGATGATTCTTTAAAATCCTAGGAGGTGAAACTAGAGTATTATTTTGATCAATAGATTCATTATTATTGTGAGGTGTATTAGAAGAATCATTTGGATGTATTTCTTCTTCGTCATTAATTTATGTAGTTATAAAATTTTAATCAAAAGAAACATGTAAACTTTCTTCTATAATATTTGTCCTTTGGTTATAAATTCTATAAGCTTTGCTACGATCCGAATAGCCAACAAATATTCCTTCATCGGCCTTAGGATCAAACTTTCCTAGATTGTTTTTAGTATTTATTATGAAACATATTGATCCAAATATTCTAAAATATGATACTATAGGCTTCTTACCAAAAAAATCTTTCATTAGGAGTGTTTTTCTCATTGGTCGTAGTGTCACTCTATTCAAAACATAGCAAGCCGTGGCAATAGCTTCAGCCTAAAAATGTTTTGGTAGATTACAACTGTTTAATATTGTTCTTGCACATTCTCGTAATGTTTGATTTTTCTGTTCAACTACACCGTTTTGTTGTGGTGTACATGAAATTGAAATATTATGATTAATTCACTTTTTATTGCAAAAATTTGTAAAAAGTTCATTTTCAAATTCTCCTCCATGATCACTGCGAATATATTTATTTTTCAAATTCATTTGAATTTTAATTATTTTTGCAAAAAATTTAAACATACCAAAAGTTTCACTTTTATGTTTTAAAAACAAATCCATGTATATCTTGAAAAATCATCAACAATTACAAAACATACTTGTTATGATTTATTGATCTCACTTCAGTAGGACCAAATAAATCTAAATGCAACAATTCTAATGGTTGTTTTGTTGAAATATTATTTTTTGATTTAAAAGAACTTCTTTTTAATTTTCCAATTTGACATGCATCACACATATTTTTTATTTTATAATTTATTTTTGGTAAACCTCTAACTAGTTCATGTTTTGATAATTTATATATAAGTTTGAAATTCATGTGATAAAATCGTTTATGCCATAGCCATGGTTCATCAAGTTTAGCGGTCAAGCATAAATCAAAATTTTTATTTTATGTTCATATTCAAAATATGAATATTTTTATTTAGAAATCCTTCAAACAATAATTTTTTATTATTATCAAATATATTGCATCGATTTTTCTCGAAATTTATTTGAAAACCTTTATCACATAGTTGACTAATGCTAAGTAAATTATGTTTTAAATTTTCTATTAATAAAATATTAGAAAAAAAAGGAGAGTTAAAAATACCGATGTTTATGACTTCTCCAATTTCGATGACATATCCTTTTGAATTGTCTCCAAAGTTTACCGTTCCTCCATCGATATTATTTATATTTGAGAGCATCTTGGCATTCCCGATCATGTGTTTTGAGCAACCACTATCGAGTATCCATTTCTCCTTGCTTTTATTATGGTTACCTACAAAACAAAAATTATTCAATTGGAACCCACTTCTTTTATTAGGGTCCTAAATGTTAGGAGGGGAGGGTAGCCATACCCAAGTGGTTTGGGTCTTTTAAAAACATAATTATTATTAAATACTACACTTGGTAAAAATCTATCAATATGTTTTTGTCTAATTAACTTATTATTAGACTTTGGTATCCAAATTTTTATATTTTTAGATTTTACATCTTTACTTAACTTTGGTGTCTTTTTGAAACTTTGATACAGGATACTTTGATTTGCAGTATTACCTTTTTTTCTTTTGTGAATTCTTTTCAAATCCTAATCCATTTCGATTACCAGAAGGTTTCGAAATTTTAATTAAATTATCGAGATCTTTTTTTCCTTTTTTAAACTTTGAAACATTGTTAGTAATTTTTTCAAGTTTATCTTTTAATTCATAAATTTCAGTTTTTGAACTTTATATACTTCTTTTTAGTTCAATATTTTTCTTAATCAAATTATTATTCTCAAGTTTTAACCTATCTATTTCACTAAGTTGCGTATCATATTTGATAGACATTTTACATTTTCTTGTGAAATCTTCAATTCTTACCTGTAACTTAGCTACATAAGACATTAAATTTCCTATCAACTCTTCAACCTTGAGAGTAGAAAGATAGTTAGCTTCTTTAATAGATAATACCTTACTTTCCTAATCTAATGTTAAAGAGTCGAGTATTCGAGAAACTAAATCAAACTCAGTAAACTAACTCCTAATGCCATAAGATCATGTTGAATACTTTGAAATCTAGAATACATGTCAACAATAGTTTCATTTTGCTTCATTTTGAATGAGGAGAATTGGTTTTGCAAAATTGAAATCTTAGTTTGTCTGACCTTTGTTGTACCTTTGTGTTTAGTTTGTAAGGTATGCCAAACGTCAAACGTAGTGGTACATAACATGACACGTGAAAATTCATTTTTATCTAGAGAGAAAAATAAAACATTTATAGCTTTAGCATTGTTTGAGGAAAAGGTTTTTTATGCATCAGTCCATGTGCTCATAGCAATGTCAGGTGCTTCATATTTATTTTGTGTAACAGAACATATTTCTAGACCATTGGCTTCCATAAAAATACGCATACGGGTTGACCAATATGCATAGTTGGAGCCATTAAATAATGGGGGATATGCGGTAGATTGACCTTCTTGAAAAATACTTGCCATATTAGTGATTCAAAAACTTGTTACAGTACTTTTGATCAAACCAAGCTCTGATACCAATTGAAAGTTTGTAGTATGGTGGATCGATTATACAAATGACAAGTATATGACTAATTTAAACTATAGTGTAATAATAGTAAAGTATGTAAATAAGAATAATCACACCAGGGATTTTATACTGGTTCGGACATCCCGTCCTACATCCATTTTCGAAGTTCCTCTTTGGAATTTCTTTTCACCAAATAACCCTTACTTCACTCGGAGGAACAGGTTTACAATAGCAGAGTTTCTTTGTCAAGAATGTGTTCTCTATTATACGGATTTTGACTATATAGTACAATTGAACTTCCTATATCTCTTGAATTATTGAATACAATATTGTTCCAGACAGTATGGAAGTGTATGATCTCATATTTGCCGATTTGATAGCAAGTGGATGTTTAGAACAAGAGATGATCAAGATAGTGAGTCGAGTGAATTAGTTAAAGTACTTTGATCCTTCTTGATTCTCATTTATATAGATGTAAAAGGTTGCTTCTAGTAGTTACATCTCTTCCCTTTCAGTCTAGAGTCATCACTGTTCATTGGTGAAGAGTTATGGAGGATAGATGGAGTTGTGTTTCTTCGGAGATGACAATTGTAATTTGAATTATCTGCCCCGAGCCCAGTTTCAGATGTCTGAATGGTGTTTTCAGACGTCTGAGAACCTATTATTATTTTTGTTCATCTTCTACGTTCAAACATCTAAAGTTCTGCATTCAGACGTCTGAACCTGTTAAGTGATGTTCTCCTAGGTTTATTCTTGAGTGTATCTCTATTCGATCTTCGTGCAACTTTGTAGATGAATCTCTTCAGTGCTTTAGTCATCGCCATGTCATAGTAGTGGTTTGTCTTGCTTTGAATTCGTATCTGCATAGTTGTATGATATATATATATATATATATATATATATATATATATATATATATATATATGATTTCCATTGTATAGTTGTCATCGTCGAAATCGTAAACTAAGGGTTCTAACAATATTGCCATTGGAGGTCTATAGGATCATTGAACCGAATCTGTAAGAATCTGTATTGAAGATACAACTATTTTCCATAGTATGTTGTTGGTGCTAAAGAGTAGGTGTTCTTATAGCCTGTAAAATCAAGAGGGTGTTTCTTATAGCCCGTGAAACCAGGATTGTAAAGATTTTCTTGCCACCCGTGGAAAGCAAGCGATGATAGTGGAACTCTGCACGATAGAGTGCAGGATTAGATATAGGATTGGTAAATTCGAACCAATATACAAATCTAGGTATTATTTACATTACTACATTTTACTTTATTACTTACTTATTCTATGATTGCTTCTTTCTGTTTGCAATTTGAGAAAATATAGTTTTATATTCATAATTAAATAGTTAATACACATTTCATTACTTCTAGTGTCTGAATAACCTTATGATCCAACATTGTGTTGTAGACACTCCAATTTCCAACATTTGGTATCAAAGCATTGGTTTTAAATTCATAACTTGTTTTTTGAAAAGTATAAATAGCTAATGACACTAGTAACACATTTTTTAACACTTTTGTGGAAGGGCAATCTACCACTAGACCCCCTCTATTTGATGGCAATAGTTATGCATTTTGTGCTTGTAGGATGAAATGTTATTTGTAGTCTAATATTTTGGATAGTTGAAACATTACCCAAACAGAGTACATAGAGCCTCAAACTAAATATTCAAAATGGAAACTAGACCAAAAGACACAAGCACTTACTAACTCTAAGGCTATGAACATTTTATTTTGCTCCTTTGATAGAAATGAATTTGTTCGTGTGTCTATTTGTAATTTTACATATGAAATTTGAAGAACACTGCAAGTCACACATAAAGGCACCAGTAAAGTAAAATAAACAAAGATATCTATGCTAACTAACCAGTTCCAACTCTTTCAAATGAAACCAAATGAGTCTATTTTTGATATGTATTCTAGATTTCAAGATATATTACATACCTTAGTATCATCAGGAAAGAAAATTACTGAAGAAGACCAAGTCAAAAAGATCGTGAATTCACTTCTTGGTGAATTGGATCGGAAAACACTGGCAATCGAAGAAGCCAATGATATTAGTACTATGAAAATAGAAGATTAATTTGGTAATCTAATGTCCTATGAAGTAAAATTGCTGATTAGAAAGAGAATTAGGAAAATGAGAAGAAATCACTAGCACTCAATGCTATGATTGACAATGATGAACCATATGATGATATTGTTGATGATGATATCAAGTTTATGACCAAGAAGTTCAAGAAATTCTTGAGGTATTGGATAACAAATAAACTTTGAAAAACTAACAGTAATAATTCTAGAAATGGAAATGTTGTTAAGTGTTTCAAATGTGATAAACCTAGTCATTTGAAAAAGATTGTCAACCTGAAGAAATCAAAGTACTTTTCAAACACATTCAATAAGGAGAGGAAACATGCATTCAATGCAAAATGGGATGATTCAGATACATCATCAAATGATAGTGATTCAGAAACAGAAAATGCCAACATGTGCTTCATGGCAAAGGATGACCAAGTATGAAATTTTAATAAAGAAATTACGAATGTTTTGAATGATATATATCAAGGATATAAAATACTTAGGAAAGAGTACAAAAATAGTTTGGCTGAGATGGATAGACTAAAAATATTTAATGAAAGGTTAACTGAAGAAAAACAATGTCTAAAAGATGAAATTGAAAGGCTTGATAGGTATAATGATGAAAAGGATTTGACACTTGGAAGTTTTGAAAAACTAAAAAGTGAAACAGAATCCTTAAAATCGGAAAATCTTTCAATGAAGTCATAGATCACTGATCTGAATGACAAAATAACATCTCTGGACAATGTTGTTCTTAACCGTAATAAGGATTTGATAAAATGAAAAATGATATTGATAAATTTAACTGATGGAAGGACAATCTAGAAAAAATATTATCTGCATCTAAATACACTAAGAATAAATGTAGACTTGGGTACACCCCTAAGGCTAAATCAAAGAAAAATAGTACCCAAAGTACTAAGTTGGTTAAGGCTACTAAGTTCAAACCAAAATCTAGGAAATTAAAGTTAAAACCTCCAAATAGGTTCATTAATTTATGGGTTCCAAAAAGGTTAGATGATATTGAAAAAGAAAAATGTGTTGATAATTTTATTAATAAGGCTCATTCATCTAATGATTATAATTTGAAAAGACGTTCAAACTCTTTATGGGTTTGGCACCCCAAAACATAATCCCATGGACCTTAAAATAAAAAGGGTACCAGTGTGCATATTTTGTAATTTTTTAGGTACCAAGCAATGTGTACCAGATAGCGGACGCTCAAAGCATATGACAAGAAATCTATTGAACTTTGGATAAATATGACAAGGATTGGTTGTTGGCATTGGAAAAGTCGGCAACTCTAACACTCATCTTATTATTTTATAAGTTTATTTCATGTTTTGAATTGATTTGGTTTCCTCTCAGGTTTTATTTATTTATATGTATTTATCTCTATATACAAACTCTTCATATTGTCTAGCAGTGATTTAAGCCACTCTTTTTTGCCCTTTTTGTTAATGACAAAGGGGGAGAAAAGGTATAAATATACTAGGAAAAATAATAGGGGGAGTCAATAGAGTTAGAAGGTGTCGAATATAAAAGTATTATATTTTATCTCTCAAATATTTAAATGGTTGTTATCATCAAAAAAGGGAGATTTTCATACCCTGGGTATTGATTTTGATGACAACAACCACATAAATATAATTACTAACATATCTTCGAGTTATGCAGTCATATCAGTTATATTATGGAGACGTTTGTAGAGATAAATAAGAATACAGTAGAAGCAAATGAATTATAAAAGGAGGTTAATCAGAGCAATTGGAGAACAAAATCCAAGTAGAGAAGAATGCTGAAGGATAAAGGTGTTTGAAGCGATGGAGAGTTCGCTGAACCTTAGAATATCTTGTTAAATATCTCATGGAAATTATACTTGAAGATCATTAACCATTGACCTTAACCGAATGATAACAATTCACAAAAAAGGTAATTTGAAATGCTAAAAATTTGCAACACTTATTAATGTTGATGTTCATTTTGTAACACACACATGTCGACATGGGGGTACTTAGGATGTTGCCATGCAAGTCATTTTTCAGTATTTCAAATTTTGAATGAAGAGACATTTCCCTCCACCTCTTCGCCAAAATACACGTTTCTTCAACCATTATATAAAGACCTCTGAAAACGAATTTTAACATCAAGAATTCTCATTATCTCTTACTCCTTCTTCTCCAAACATTTGCAAAAGAAATTCATTGTATATTCTTCCAATCTCCTTGCAAATCAATACTATTTTACTCTAATTCTTCATCAATTTGCAAACTACACAATATTAGAGAGTTGTACTTTAATTCACATCGTTTTCTCTCTGATTTTATCCTATTCCTCAAAGAATTCAAAGATATATTGCCATTGGAGGTCTATAGGATGATTTACCAAATCTGTACTGAAGATACGACTACTTACCATAGTTTGTTGTTGGTGATAAGGAGAAGGTGTTCTTCTAGCCTGTAAAATCAAGAGCGTATGTCTTGTAGCCCGTGAAACCAAGATTGTAAAGATGTTATTGTCACCCGTGGAAAGAAAGCGATTATAGTGGAACTCTGCACGATATAGTGCAAGATTAGAGTAGGATTGGTTAATCTAAACTAGTATAAAAATCTAGGTATTATTTACATTACCGCATTTTACTTTATTACTTACTTATTCTATGATTACTTATTTCTGTTTGCAATTTGAGTAAATACAATTTTATATTCATAAGCAAGTAATTAGTACACATTTCACCACTTCTAGTGTCTAAATAACCTTAAGATCCAACATTGTGTTGTAGACACTCCAGTTTCCAATAGGGACCAGTATAGGGTCGCACCCCATAGATTATTTATTAGCCCCTAGCTGATTTAGTCCAAAATTCCAATGTGTAGGGTTTTGTCACAGGTAAGTCTAAAATGGTATTTACATATAGAAAGGAGTATATTTGCACCGAGATAGTTATTGGTGAGCTATAAAACCATTAGGATCAGCAAGACCTAGAGAAAGTAAGTTAGGGACAGACCATCCAGAGGAGGAGTATCTAACAGATGTTAGATTATTCGTTTATTTTTTCTGGTAGGCCCGAGTCAACCAAAGGTTAGTTGTTAGCCAGACAAACTACAGTGTTCGAAGAGATAGTCCATTTTTTATCTGATTTATATGTTTACATGATAATGCTTTACAGTTTTAACCAGTATTGGTTACAGGATTATGATTTTCAAAAGATATGTTTTAAAGGGATATTAGTGAAGGAAAATCATTTTCCTAAGGATGTGGTCACACTTAATATCAAATAACCGAGATATGTAGTATTACTCACATCAGGCTTTATGTTAGACTCGAAGTTTATTTTTTTTCCCTTAAAACCTCGGGTGATCAAAATTGACTTAAATAGGCTGAGGGTCGAGGATTATCAGGTTTTTAGTAAGTGGACGAATAAAGCTTCCAAAGACGAGCAGGTGGCTAATGTTAACTATATTTAGGAGTTATCATGTTTTATTTCCACTAGGTTGTATAAGTTAGTTATGACTATTTAGTGCTCTAGTCAACCAAAGAGGCATCTTCATATGTCGCTCTTGGCTTATTTATGTAATAATTATATTTGATCTGAACCTGGAAAATTATTATAGGATTATGTAATTTGAATATGGAACAATTTTTTTAATGTAATCAGAAATTCTATTTTAATATGTGGTGATTTTATCTCATATTCATGTGACTCTGATATTACGGATACCATTAGCATTACCGTATTTGGTCAGCGGAAATTAATGCTATGGATGACTGCAGTATCTATAATGCTTAGCTTTTGGCCTCCAAAAACGAAGTGTTACACCTTGGTATCAGAGCATAGGTTTATGAAAAACTTTAACTTAAAAATAATAATTTGGAAACATAATCCTAAGGAATTTGAGATAAGATCGGGGTATGAGATAACACTATAGTAACGCACTTGTATTTGCTACATATAAGTATACGCTCTATCTCTAGTCTCCTATCTTCATTAGGTTATTATTTTATATCTCATGAGGTGCGAATACAGATTTGGATGCTAGAATTTCTGATTACATTATTAGCTACATAGGACATTAAATTTCCTATCAACTCTTCAACCTTGAGAGTAGAAAGATAGTTAGCTTCTTTAATAGATAATACCTTACTTTCCTAATCTAATGTTAAAGAGTCGAGTATTCGAGAAACTAAATCAAACTCAGTAAACTAACTCCTAATGCCATAAGATCATGTTGAATACTTTGAAATCTAGAATACATGTCAACAATAGTTTCATTTTGCTTCATTTTGAATGAGGAGAATTGGTTTTGCAAAATTGAAATCTTAGTTTGTCTGACCTTTGTTGTACCTTTGTGTTTAGTTTGTAAGGTATGCCAAATGTCAAACGTAGTGGTACATAACATGACACGTGAAAATTCATTTTTATCTAGAGAGAAAAATAAAACATTTATAGCTTTAGCATTGTTTGAGGAAAAGGTTTTTTATGCATCAGTCCATGTGCTCATAGCAATGTCAGGTGCTTCATATTTATTTTGTGTAACAGAACATATTTCTAGACCATTGGCTTCCATAAAAATACGCATACGGGTTGACCAATATGCATAGTTGGAGCCATTAAATAATGGGGGATATGCGGTAGATTGACCTTCTTGAAAAATACTTGCCATATTAGTGATTCAAAAACTTGTTACAGTACTTTTGATCAAACCAAGCTCTGATACCAATTGAAAGTTTATAGTATGGTGGATCGATTATACAAATGACAAGTATATGACTAATTTAAACTATAGTGTAATAATAGTAAAGTATGTAAATAAGAATAATCACACCAGGGATTTTATACTGGTTCGGACATCCCGTCCTACATCCATTTTCGAAGTTCCTCTTTGGAATTTCTTTTCACCAAATAACCCTTACTTCACTCGGAGGAACAGGTTTACAATAGCAGAGTTTCTTTGTCAAGAATGTGTTCTCTATTATACGGATTTTGACTATATAGTACAATTGAACTTCCTATATCTCTTGAATTATTGAATACAATATTGTTCCAGACAGTATGGAAGTGTATGATCTCATATTTGCCGATTTGATAGCAAGTGGATGTTTAGAACAAGAGATGATCAAGATAGTGAGTCGAGTGAATTAGTTAAAGTACTTTGATCCTTCTTGATTCTCATTTATATAGATGTAAAAGGTTGCTTCTAGTAGTTACATCTCTTCCCTTTCAGTCTAGAGTCATCACTGTTCATTGGTGAAGAGTTATGGAGGATAGATGGAGTTGTGTTTCTTCGGAGATGACAATTGTAATTTGAATTATCTGCCCCGAGCCCAGTTTCAGATGTCTGAATGGTGTTTTCAGACGTCTGAGAACCTATTATTATTTTTGTGCATCTTCTACGTTCAAACATCTAAAGTTCTGCATTCAGACGTCTGAACCTGTTAAGTGATGTTCTCCTAGGTTTATTCTTGAGTGTATCTCTATTCGATCTTCGTGCAACTTTGTAGATGAATCTCTTCAGTGCTTTGGTCATCGCCATGTCATAATAGTGGTTTGTCTTGCTTTGAATTCGTATCTGCATAGTTGTATGATATATATATATATATATATATATATGATTTCCATTGTATAGTTGTCATCGTCGAAATCGTAAACTAAGGGTTCTAACAATATTGCCATTGGAGGTCTATAGGATCATTGAACCGAATCTGTAAGAATCTGTATTGAAGATACAACTATTTTCCATAGTATGTTGTTGGTGCTAAAGAGTAGGTGTTCTTATAGCCTGTAAAATCAAGAGGGTGTTTCTTATAGCCCGTGAAACCAGGATTGTAAAGATTTTCTTGCCACCCGTGGAAAGCAAGCGATGATAGTGGAACTCTGCACGATAGAGTGCAGGATTAGATATAGGATTGGTAAATTCGAACCAGTATACAAATCTAGGTATTATTTACATTACTACATTTTACTTTATTACTTACTTATTCTATGATTGCTTCTTTCTGTTTGCAATTTGAGCAAATATAGTTTTATATTCATAATTAAATAGTTAATACACATTTCACTACTTCTAGTGTCTGAATAACCTTATGATCCAACATTGTGTTGTAGACACTCCAATTTCCAACATTTGGTATCAAAGCATTGGTTTTAAATTCATAACTTGTTTTTTGAAAAGTATAAATAGCTAATGACACTAGTAACACATTTTTTAACACTTTTGTGGAAGGGCAATCTACCACTAGACCCCCTCTATTTGATGGCAATAGTTATGCATTTTGTGCTTGTAGGATGAAATGTTATTTATAGTCTAATATTTTGGATATTTGAAACATTACCCAAACAGAGTACATAGAGCCTCAAACTAAATATTCAAAATGGAAACTAGACCAAAAGACACAAGCACTTACTAACTCTAAGGCTATGAACATTTTATTTTGCTCCTTTGATAGAAATGAATTTGATCGTGTGTCTATTTGTAATTTTACATATGAAATTTGAAGAACACTGCAAGTCACACATAAAGGCACCAGTAAAGTAAAATAAACAAAGATATCTATGCTAACTAACCAGTTCCAACTCTTTCAAATGAAACCAAATGAGTCTATTTTTGATATGTATTCTAGATTTCAAGATATATTACATACCTTAGTATCATCAGGAAAGAAAATTACTGAAGAAGACCAAGTCAAAAAGATCGTGAATTCACTTCTTGGTGAATTGGATCAGAAAACACTGGCAATCGAAGAAGCCAATGATATTAGTACTATGAAAATAGAAGATTAATTTGGTAATCTAATGTCCTATGAAGTAAAATTGCTGATTAGAAAGAGAATTAGGAAAATGAGAAGAAATCACTAGCACTCAATGCTATGATTGACAATGATGAACCATATGATGATATTGTTGATGATGATATCAAGTTTATGACCAAGAAGTTCAAGAAATTCATGAGGTATTGGATAACAAATAAACTTTGAAAAACTAACAGTAATAATTCTAGAAATGGAAATGTTGTTAAGTGTTTCAAATGTGATAAACCTAGTCATTTGAAAAAGATTGTCAACCTGAAGAAATCAAAGTACTTTTCAAACACATTCAATAAGGAGAGGAAACATGCATTCAATGCAAAATGGGATGATTCAGATACATCATCAAATGATAGTGATTCAGAAACAGAAAATGCCAACATGTGCTTCATGGCAAAGGATGACCAAGTATGGAATTTTAATAAAGAAATTACGAATGTTTTGAATGATATATATCAAGGATATAAAATACTTAGGAAAGAGTACAAAAATAGTTTGGCTGAGATGGATAGACTAAAAATATTTAATGAAAGGTTAACTGAAGAAAAACAATGTCTAAAAGATGAAATTGAAAGGCTTGATAGGTATAATGATGAAAAGGATTTGACACTTGGAAGTTTTGAAAAACTAAAAAGTGAAACAGAATCCTTAAAATCGGAAAATCTTTCAATGAAGTCATAGATCACTGATCTGAATGACAAAATAACATCTCTGGACAATGTTGTTCTTAACCGTAATAAGGATTTGATAAAATGAAAAATGATATTGATAAATTTAACTGATGGAAGGACAATCTAGAAAAAATATTATCTGCATCTAAATACACTAAGAATAAATGTGGACTTGGGTACACCCCTAAGGCTAAATCAAAGAAAAATAGTACCCAAAGTACTAAGTTGGTTAAGGCTACTAAGTTCAAACCAAAATCTAGGAAATTAAAGTTAAAACCTCCAAATAGGTTCATTAATTTATGGGTTCCAAAAAGGTTAGATGATATTGAAAAAGAAAAATGTGTTGATAATTTTATTAATAAGGCTCATTCATCTAATGATTATAATTTGAAAGGACGTTCAAACTCTTTATGGGTTTGGCACCCCAAAACATAATCCCATGGACCTTAAAATAAAAAGGGTACCAGTGTGCATATTTTGTAATTTTTTAGGTACCAAGCAATGTGTACCAGATAGCGGACGCTCAAAGCATACGACAAGAAATCTATTGAACTTTGGATAAATATGACAAGGATTGGTTGTTGGCATTGGAAAAGTCGGCAACTCTAACACTCATCTTATTATTTTATAAGTTTATTTCATGTTTTGAATTGATTTGGTTTCCTCTCAGGTTTTATTTATTTATATGTATTTATCTCTATATACAAACTCTTCATATTGTCTAGCAGTGATTTAAGCCACTCTTTTTTGCCCTTTTTGTTAATGACAAAGGGGGAGAAAAGGTATAAATATACTAGGAAAAATAATAGGGGGAGTCAATAGAGTTAGAAGGTGTCGAATATAAAAGTATTATATTTTATCTCTCAAATATTTAAATGGTTGTTATCATCAAAAAAGGGAGATTTTCATACCCTGGGTATTGATTTTGATGACAACAACCACATAAATATAATTACTAACATATCTTCGAGTTATGCAGTCATATCAGTTATATTATGGAGACGTTTGTAGAGATAAATAAGAATACAGTAGAAGCAAATGAATTATAAAAGGAGGTTAATCAGAGCAATTGGAGAACAAAATCCAAGTAGAGAAGAATGCTGAAGGATAAAGGTGTTTGAAGCGATGGAGAGTTCGCTGAACCTTAGAATATCTTGTTAAATATCTCATGGAAATTATACTTGAAGATCATTAACCATTGACCTTAACCGAATGATAACAATTCACAAAAAAGGTAATTTGAAATGCTAAAAATTTGCAACACTTATTAATGTTGATGTTCATTTTGTAACACACACATGTCGACATGGGGGTACTTAGGATGTTGCCATGCAAGTCATTTTTCAGTATTTCAAATTTTGAATGAAGAGACATTTCCCTCCACCTCTTCGCCAAAATACACGTTTCTTCAACCATTATATAAAGACCTCTGAAAACGAATTTTAACATCAAGAATTCTCATTATCTCTTACTCCTTCTTCTCCAAACATTTGCAAAAGAAATTCATTGTATATTCTTCCAATCTCCTTGCAAATCAATACTATTTTACTCTAATTCTTCATCAATTTGCAAACTACACAATATTAGAGAGTTGTACTTTAATTCACATCGTTTTCTCTCTGATTTTATCCTATTCCTCAAAGAATTCAAAGATATATTGCCATTGGAGGTCTATAGGATGATTTACCAAATCTGTACTGAAGATACGACTACTTACCATAGTTTGTTGTTGGTGATAAGGAGAAGGTGTTCTTCTAGCCTGTAAAATCAAGAGCGTATGTCTTGTAGCCCGTGAAACCAAGATTGTAAAGATGTTATTGTCACCCGTGGAAAGAAAGCGATTATAGTGGAACTCTGCACGATATAGTGCAAGATTAGAGTAGGATTGGTTAATCTAAACTAGTATAAAAATCTAGGTATTATTTACATTACCGCATTTTACTTTATTACTTACTTATTCTATGATTACTTATTTCTGTTTGCAATTTGAGTAAATACAATTTTATATTCATAAGCAAGTAATTAGTACACATTTCACCACTTCTAGTGTCTAAATAACCTTAAGATCCAACATTGTGTTGTAGACACTCCAGTTTCCAATAGGGACCAGTATAGGGTCGCACCCCATAGATTATTTATTAGCCCCTAGCTGATTTAGTCCAAAATTCCAATGTGTAGGGTTTTGTCACAGGTAAGTCTAAAATGGTATTTACATATAGAAAGGAGTATATTTGCACCGAGATAGTTATTGGTGAGCTATAAAACCATTAGGATCAGCAAGACCTAGAGAAAGTAAGTTAGGGACAGACCATCCAGAGGAGGAGTATCTAACAGATGTTAGATTATTCGTTTATTTTTTCTGGTAGGCCCGAGTCAACCAAAGGTTAGTTGTTAGCCAGACAAACTACAGTGTTCGAAGAGATAGTCCATTTTTTATCTGATTTATATGTTTACATGATAATGCTTTACAGTTTTAACCAGTATTGGTTACAGGATTATGATTTTCAAAAGATATGTTTTAAAGGGATATTAGTGAAGGAAAATCATTTTCCTAAGGATGTGGTCACACTTAATATCAAATAACCGAGATATGTAGTATTACTCACATCAGGCTTTATGTTAGACTCGAAGTTTATTTTTTTTCCCTTAAAACCTCGGGTGATCAAAATTGACTTAAATAGGCTGAGGGTCGAGGATTATCAGGTTTTTAGTAAGTGGACGAATAAAGCTTCCAAAGACGAGCAGGTGGCTAATGTTAACTATATTTAGGAGTTATCATGTTTTATTTCCACTAGGTTGTATAAGTTAGTTATGACTATTTAGTGCTCTAGTCAACCAAAGAGGCATCTTCATATGTCGCTCTTGGCTTATTTATGTAATAATTATATTTGATCTGAACCTGGAAAATTATTATAGGATTATGTAATTTGAATATGGAACAATTTTTTTAATGTAATCAGAAATTCTATTTTAATATGTGGTGATTTTATCTCATATTCATGTGACTCTGATATTACGGATACCATTAGCATTACCGTATTTGGTCAGCGGAAATTAATGCTATGGATGACTGCAGTATCTGTAATGCTTAGCTTTTGGCCTCCAAAAACGAAGTGTTACACCTTGGTATCAGAGCATAGGTTTATGAAAAACTTTAACTTAAAAATAATAATTTGGAAACATAATCCTAAGGAATTTGAGATAAGATCGGGGTATGAGATAACACTATAGTAACGCACTTGTATTTGCTACATATAAGTATACGCTCTATCTCTAGTCTCCTATCTTCATTAGGTTATTATTTTATATCTCATGAGGTGCGAATACAGATTTGGATGCTAGAAGTGGAAGAGTGAACCTTGGGAGAAGCACCACAACAAATGGTAACGCCCGACCAAATACGAGAAGGAACCAAGGTCAGACACAAGCTGGAAACATTGGTGCTGGAGTCACACAAATGGATATGGGAGCTATGTATGAGTTCTTTGTCAAACATGATGCAGGTGAGTATTGCTGCTGGTTAATGGCTGGAGGAAATGCTAAAGCAGTGGTTCATGAAGCTCTAGTGGTCAATAATTATGCTATCTTAAGTAGAGACTATGTTAGGCTTGGAGGGTCGCCATTTATAGGAACCGAGGACGCTGTTGAGGTGGAGAACTGGTTACTGCATTGTGGGAGGATATTTGCAAACTGGGGGCTCAATTACGAACAGAAGAGAAGGCATGCTTCTAGATAACTTCAAGGAGCAGCTTTATTCTAATTGAACATTGTGATAGTTGGAGTGGATGAAAATACGATGACATGGGCTGAGTTCATGAGAAGGTTCGAACGACGGTTCATGGGATCAACTTTGATCAGAAAGTTTGCTGAGTTAAAGGAGGGAGTGATTACCATGCTAGAGTACGCTAGAAGGTTTGAGGAGTTAGCTAGATATGGATATGCCACTGTAAATATCATGATGAAGAGGAATGAGAAGTTCATAAGAAGGTTGAAGCCTGAGTTGACAAGGGCTACATTACATCATATTAGGGATCCTTGTGATGTTGTAGTAGAGATAGCATTGAGACATGAAGAGATGCTTGCTTCCCTAGAGAAGACAAGGCAAAGGAGCTCTAGGTGGGGAAGGGTTAGAAAAGAAAGTTCTTTCCATAAGAAGGGTGCTCAGATAGGTGGAGCCGTGAAGAAAGGAAAGTTGGAAGTTGTTTGCTTCAATTGCGATAAGAATGGACATTTTGCTAATGAATCTCATACTGGAAAGGCGAAGGAAGTGCTCGAGAAGAAGAATATCAGATGGTTCAACTGCGATCAGATTGGCCATTACAAGAACCAGTGCAAAGAGCTTGCTAAGGATGGAAGGGGTAAAGTATTTGCGTTGGAACTTGCCACATCGGGACTAATAGCGCAGGAGAAAGGGAAGATAGTGTTAGGAGGTACGCTTCAGATCCATGGTATGTATATTAGCGTTCTATTTGATACTAGTGCATCACATTCTTTTATATCTCGTTGTTTTGTAGATAAACTTAACCTAGAACCCTCATAGTTAGTTACATCCTTAAGGGTTGCAAATCTGATAGGAGGGTATGCGACACATGGGGTGAAGTGTGACCACTTAGAGTTTGATTTGTTATGTCATACCTTTGTTTGCAGTTTGCATGAGTTTGATTTTGTAGGGTTCATAATTATTTTGGGTATGGATTGGTTAAGTGAGTACAATGCAAGGATATTTTGCCATGATAGGAAAATATTGCTTAGACACCCTGACTACAGTAATTGGATAGTATAGACCATAGAAAGCCGTAGTTGTGAGATGAATGCTTTAATAGGTATTATGGAGGTAGAAGACGAGTTGAATCGAGTTTTAGTTGTTGGATAATTCACGGATGTCTTCAAGCCGGTAGTAAAACTACCACCGAAACGAGCCATCGAATTCCGAATAGATTTAGTGCCTAGAGCGGAACTGGTGAATAGGCGGCCAAGCAGAATGACATTTACCGAGATGAGGGAGTTGAAGGTGCAGTTGGTAGATTTGGAAGGCAATGATTTTATTAGACCGAGCAGTTCGTCTTGGGGAGCAGCCACAGTGTTTGCTAAGAAGCCGGATGGATCATTAAGGTTATTTATTGATTATTGTAACATGAACGAGAAGACGATAAAGAATCAATATTTGTTGCCTAGAATCGACGATCTGTTTGGTTAGTTGAGTGGAGCCAAAATATTTTCTCAGTTGGATTTAACAACAGGTTTCCATTAGTTTAGAGTAGTAGAGGATAGTATTTCTTTTACGGCATTTAGGACCAGATATGGATCGTATGAATGGTTAGTGATGTCGTTCGGACTGACTAATTATTTGCACCAAAAATGGACACAAACACCCAATTGCAAGTGAAAGCATCAATATCCAGCTATAGATCATAGACATAGTATATGTAGTGGATATTAGTATGAAGAACAACAAAAATTAAAATTAAAGTAGTAAAAAAGACGAGATTTTATTGTGGTTCGGCTAACTCTGGCCTACGCCCACTCCAGAAATTTCCTTTTTATTATCATAGAATTGATTATAGTTACAATTCGGAGTTTTTGAGACTAAAATGGCAGAGTAGTCTTTATGTAGAAGATGAAGGGAAATAGAATGAGAATCTCTTTTCTGAAGCCTTGCCTGCTGTATTTACAAGCAAAATCCCGGTTACCGGAATTCCTCACTAATATGGGCCTACCAAAACCATAATCGAGCCCATATCCTTCGTTTTTGCCGACCCCAAGTCTATAATATGTCGGTCGAAAGTTGCCCTAGGGATGATTGAAGCAAGCATACAGGTGACCAGAAGTAAACACGCAGCCAACCCGAAGTCTATTCAACACCGACCCCTTGCCATTTCCTATGTGTCGACCCCATGCTAAAGCCTTGCCGACTCGAAGCATTCCCAACATCAACCCGAAGCGATTACTATATTGACTCGGAGTATCACTATAGCCGATCCGAAGTAGCCTTTGTCTCCTTTAATGCCGACCCCATGTTGGTTTTCCCAAAGCCGACCCGAGCCCTTTCCTATGCCGACCTGAGCCCTCTCCAACACCGACCCTTGCTCTGTGACGACCCCAACATTGACCTAAAGCAAACACTAAATAGACCCGAAGTCAGACATATGCCGATCCCTCAACACGTTGCCACCTCCATCCATATGTCGTCCCCTTTATCAAAGCAATGCCGACCTAAAGACTAAGTAGTTCCAACCCAAAGCATATCAAATATGCCGATCCCTCAATCAATGTCGATCCTAAGTCCAAGTACTTGTCGACCCAAAGCCATTGTGGATGCCGACCCGAAGCCAGTGCACTACCGACCCGAAGCCATTGTCGATCCCTCCACATTATGTCGATCCCTAGCCAATCACTCACTGACCCAAAGCGTTCCCTTGTCTGGCTTGAAGTACGGTGCCCAATGACTTGAAGTAAACCATACTACGACTGGAAGCAACTTCATGGTTGACCCAAAGCAACTCAACATTCATCGAAATCTCTATTTCAAGTATCCCGTATTATTCGTTCATCGACCATGCTGAATCCCAGCTACATATTCATGTTTATTATCCATGACCGATCATTCATTCATCTAGTCGAATCAAACCTATAGTATTCCAACCTCGGTAACCGTGCAGTTGACTGGGTTAAATCCTCCTGTATACTGCCTTGCTAAAAGGCAGGTTAACACTTTGCCCTCCAAAACATGCCTTGCGATAGAAAAGTGTGTTTTGTAGTGTCATAAGCCTGATGTTTGGAACCTGTTGATGATCTGTTAAGAGATTGGCTATCTTACCTGATTGTGAATAGTGATTGTTTTGGATCATATGCCATTCGAGGCGATATATGACCGTTCGAGGTCGGGTGCCGTTCGAGGCGAATTGCGACCGTTCGTGGTCGGGTGGCGCTCGAGGCGAATTGTGACTGTTCGTGGTCGGGTTCCGTTCGAGCGAATTGTGACCATGCATGGTCGGATGCCATTTGTGGCGAATTTTGACCGTTTGAGGTTGGGTGTCGTTCAAGGCAATATGCGACCCTTCGAGGTCCGGTGCCGTCCGAGTCGAATTGTGACTGTTCGTGGTCGTGTGCCATTCGAGGCGAATTGTGACCGTTCGTGGTCGGGTTCCGTTCAAGGCGAATTGTGACCTTTCGAGGTTAGGTGCCGTTCGAGGCAAATTGTAACCTTTCGAGTTAGGGTACCATTCGAGGCAAGATGTGACCGTTTGAGATCGGGACTTAGCATTATCAATGTCAGATTTCATGTTCGACTGAGGTTTTGAATCATTTGTCATGGCGGTTCATTGCCATCATAGAGCATGCCTAAGGACCGTTCGTGATCTCATACATGTGTAAGTGACTTAGCCTCTTTGGCGTAGGATTTATTGTTAGTTTTTTGTTTTATGCCATCAAGAGACAACGACCCGCACCCTTAAGCCGGGGCTAGCTCCGATTTATGGCGAATGATAGCTGCTCAATCAATCAATGCCGACCCGAAGCATATCAAATATGCTGAATCAATCAATCAATGCTCAGTAAAATAGTGCCAACCTGAAGCATATCAAATATGCCGATCCCTCAGTCAATGCTGATCCTAAGTCAAGTACTTGCCGATCCAAAGCCATTCTGGATGCCGACCCGAAGCCATTGCCGATCCCTCCATATTTTGTCGATCCTTAGGCAATCACTCAATGACCCGAAGTGTGCCTTTGCCTAGCTCGAAGTAAAGTGCCCAATGACTCGAAGTAAACCATGCCGCGATCGAAGCAATTTCATGGTTGACCCAAAGCAACTCGACTTAATCCCTATTTCAAGTGTCCAGCGTTATTTTTTCATCGACCATGCTGAATCCCTGCTACATATTCATGTTTATTATCCAAGATTGATCGTCCATTCATCCAGTCGAATCAAACCCATAGTATTCCAGCCTCAATAACCATGCAGTCGACTGGGTTAAATTCGTCTATATGTTGCCTTTCCAAATGGCAGGTTAACACTAATGCGCTAGCATTCTTTATGGATTCGATGAACTGAATTTTCCAGGAGCACTTTTATTGGTTCGTGTTAGTTTTCATTGATGATATTTTGGTACACTCTAAGGATGAGAAGGAGCATGAAGTTCATTTTAGAGTTGTGCTTGAGATGTTGAGGCATCATCAGCAGAAGGCAAAATTTTTGACATGTCATTTCTGGAAGAAGAAAGTGAAGTTCTTAGTCATGTAGTCTCAGAGAAAGGGCTGCCTATAGATCCAACTAAGATTGAGCGGTGAATAATTGGAAGAGATCCGAGACAGTGACTGAGATAAAGAGTTTTCTTGGGTTGGCTGGATATTATCAAAGATTCATTAAGGATTTTTCACAGATAGCGGCACCGATGACGAACCAACATGAAAGGATGTGAAGTTTGTTTGGACAGATATGTGTGAGGAGTCATTCCATAAGCTGAAACACTTATTGACTCATGCAACTGTATTGGTTGTTCCAAAAGGGAATCAGGACTTAGTTGTATATACAGATGCATGTAGAACTGGTTTAGGAGCCGTGATAATGCAAAGAGGTAGAGTGGTTGCCTATGCATCTCGACAGCATAGACCGTACGAAGTAAGATATCCTACTCACGATTTGAAGTTGGCAGCGGTGATCTTCGCATTGAAAATATAGAGATGTTATGTTTTGGAGAATGATTCGAGTAATACATGGATCATAGGTTATTGAAGTATTTTTTCTCTAAATAAGATCTGAACAAGCGGCAATAAAGATGGTTAGAGTTTTTAGCTGCTTATGATTTTGAATTGAGTGCATACCAAGGAAAGGCAATAAGGTTGTAGATGCGCTTCGCAAAAAGCATCATAATGCAGTGTTGGCAATAATAGCAAAGTGGAAAGATTTGGAAGCATTGATGACATGTAGAGTGCTGTGAAGATTTTAGGCTCGGTCTAATGGAGAATCTGTAGTGTTATCATGTTTAAAAGTTTGACCAATGATGTTCGAAAGAATTGCTCTTAAATAAAATAAGGATCTAGTGTTAGTTGAATGGATCAAGAGGTTAAGGGATAGAAAGGAGAGCGATGACTTGAATTATTTTTGTCTCGACCACAATGAATGGTTGAGGAAGAAAGGAAGATTATGTGTGCCAAATGTGGGAGACAAGGAAGGAGGCTCTAGAGGAATGCCATTGTTCGAAGTTCACTATTCATCCAGGAGGAACTAAGATGTACCTAGATATGAAAAGAAGTTTCTTCTAGGAAGGAATGAAGAGGGACATAGGCTTATGAGTGAAGCAGTGTTTGAACTGCCGACAGGTAAAAGCCGAACATCAGAATCCAAGTAGGTTACTTCAGCCTTTAGATGCCCCAATGTGGAAGTAGGATTCGATCTCTATGGATTTTATAGACGGCTTTCCAAGGTTAAATCAAGAAAATGAAAGTATGCGAGTCATAGTGGATAGATTTGTTGAATATGCGCTTATATGATTTTTGTTTGATGATAATAAACATATATACATTCGTTTAAATGTATTTGTTAATGTACTATTTTATTTTTTCATAGATTAAATAAATATTTGCTGAATAAAATTAAATACACAGAATTTGAATTCAAATAGAAATTTTATTCAAACAAATATTTATTACATTTTTGAATAGTACAAATTCAAGCTCTCACTATACCTATATAATTTTGATTCTAATTACATCACAATTCAAATAACATAAATTCCTCACTACATATCACTCACACTCGTAGTTTATCTTCGACTTCATTCCAGTTAGAATCCAGCATCTGAGCAATCTGCAAAAATATTCACTAACGCGGTAAAATTGAAAAAGAAATATTTTTGCAATATAAAATAAAATATGGATTTTAAAAATATTATTTGCCTCGGTTATTTGGGGTGTTCGTCATCATTCACATTTGAATTTATCATACACGAACAACGTGACATGCACAGTGTATCACTGTACATGCCACAAGGCCGTGCACATCGATATACACTTGATAATGCTACAGGGACAGGTAATCATGAGTGGCTACAATACACACGTGTACACTTATACACGTGTGCACTGCCTCGTCAACTTGTGTGCGCAGCCAACAAAAGCAAGGATGCAAACAGAAAAACCAAAACAGTACACCAAAGAAAATTAGCAAACTACAAGTGACAATGTGAATGCATCTAGATGACAGTGTGACAGTGCACCATCAAGAAACCACTGCAACAATACCACTGACTCAAAGAACAGATCACAAGACCACTATGCAGGTATACAGGCTACGACTTCAAACATGAAGTAGTTCAATATCCAAGCAACAATGAAAAGTAAGGAACCAAATACTCAAGACAACATGAAGTGGACAACACTGACTCAAGTACACAAACAACAAGCAGCAGTATGCAAGTGCATACAACAAAGGTCAAGGACCAAGTGCAAAGGCTGCAGTAAAGCATGTACATGTGTATGAAAACCAAAGTCAACAGCAAGTACAAACCAACACAACAAGCTTCAAATGAAAACATATGTGCCAGAGAAACATGTGCAGCCCAATGAACCAGTGACAACAAAGTGACTCAAGCAACAACACAAACCAAGTAAAAAGAAACAACATCAGCAAATGCAAGACCAGAGAACTACACAAGTGTAGCCTCGAACCAGAACATCAAAATACAGGTTTCAATATCAATGTCATTGCTTCAGCAGTCAAAATATCAAATAAACATGAATCAAGACAGTGAACTGAAGGCATGAACTGCAACTCAAAAGAGTAGACATGGAACCAATGTCCTAGGTTACAACTTCAAATGAATCAGTGATGCAAGCAATGCTACAGAGCTCGAGATTATATATGCAATGGAGACCGTATATGAACCAGAACACAAATCCAGTTACAACACTGAGTTCGACAATGTCAAGTGCAGAAGTACACAAGTGCAACACGTCAAGGATGTGTACCAAACAGATGCAACATTCTAATATGTACCAATATGCTATGCAGTGAACAAAGCAAGGTGTAACCAAAGTCACAATGAACAAAGCAAGGTCACAGTGAAATCAACATCATTAGAAATGATCAGAGCCGAAGCAGTGGCAATCAAGGAGTCGACCAAGTCAAAGCCGTAGTCAACAACGTGATGACCAAGGAGTAGAAGTCAATGCCGTGTAAATCAATGCTAGAGGGATGAACGAAATTCAACAGTGCAGAGATGGCCAGAGACGAAGCTCACAGGGGCCAGAAAATCAAAGCCATAATTCACAGTGAAGTCGAAAGCGATAAACAAGCTATAGTCGAAATCATGGAAGCATACAGAAGTCAACAAGGAAATTCATGTGTAAAAATTCAAGTGCGTATCATTGAAAAAGTCAAAAGTCAAATTCAAGTAAAATAGGAAAGTTGATACCGTAACGATCAAGAAAAAAATCAAACGCTGCAAAATCAAAGCCGTGCGCATCAAGTCGTAAAAATATCAGGCAATCGAGAAATAGGAAAGTGACGAAGTCCATATAAATACAACCCCAAATCATCATCGGCAGGTGTGGAAAAATCGAATCAAATCCAAATATAAATATCAATCATCATCGGCAAATTAATCCATCGAGTTCGAATACGAAAATCATAAAAGCACAAAAAGGAAAATTACATACCGAAGCAACAGTGTACTCGATCAAATAGAAGCGGCCAAGAGCAAAACAAACGAGAACGAAGCACACGAATAACCAATGTATCGATCAACAAAAAGGTGCAACTTCAAAGCCCTAATTTTGGAAGCAAGGAATAAAAGAGCCGAAGCCCTAATTTCAGAAAGAGGAACAGCCGCCATTCTCTTCACAAGCCAGAGAAAAGAGGATCGGGTGAAAGAATAGAACTGGGCCGGCCTTGTTTTAATATAAAAGGGGCTTTAGTTTATTTTCCAATTAGGGTTTTAGTTTTAAATTGTTTTTAAGTTTGTTTAAATTCTCTTTTAAGGTTCAAATCTTGGTAAATCACCACCTAGGTTTTAGGTTGTGTCAGATTGTCTAGTTAGAATTAGTTCAGTGAGCAGGGTGTGCGAGTTTGCAAAACTCTACAGGCGGTAGCAGGGTGTGCGAGTCTGTTAGAGTGTTTGTAAGCGGGAGACTGTTTAATTCTAATAGAAATTTGGGAATGCAGCAGTAGGCAGGCGTTGCCGAAGCTGGGTAAATTTTGTATGTGATTTACTTTTCAGCGTATTTACTTCTCTGCAGTTTGTTTTTGTGTTTAATTCGAGAAAATTTGCTATAACCCTATTTACCCCCCTCCCTCTAGGGTTAATCTAGATCCTACAAGTGGTATCAGAGCACGGTATTTTTCTTTAACTCTAGAGTCATGAATCCACCAATTAATGCTTTTTCTGAGGGGCAATCTATTGCTAGGCCACCCATGTTTAATGGGAATGATTATGCTTATTGGAAAGTTAGGATAGGTATTTATCTTAGTTCTGTTGATTATGATGTTTGGGACATTATTGAAACTGGCTATAAATCTCCCACTATAACTGTTGGTGATGCTGAGATTCCTAAACCTAAGGATAGGTGGGATGCTAACGATAAGAAATTAAAAACTACAAATGCTAAAGCCATGAATGCTTTGATCTGTGCTCTTGATAAGACTGAATTTAATAGAATTTCTCATTGTAAAACTGCACAGGAAATTTGGCATACCTTGGAGGTGACACATGAAGGAACTTCTCAAGTCAAGTAATCTCGTCTAGCCCTATTTAGCAATGAATACGAGAACTTTGTGATGGACAAAGGCGAGAGAATAAAGGACATGTTTGGACGCTTTTCAACTTTGGTGTACAATGCTAGAGCGCTTGGGAAGGTATTCACTGAGGTAGAGCTTGTGAGGAAGGTGTTACGAGTCTTACCGATGAGCTTTGAGGCAAAAGTCACGGCAATACAAGAATCGAAAGATCTGAGTAAACTAAGCATGGAGGAGTTGATCGGCAACTTGATGACATATGAGCTTGAGCTAAAAGCAAAGTAGGAACGCAACAACTCCGAATCAAAGAAGAAGACGATTGCCTTAAAGAGCAAAGAAGAGAGCGATGAAGAAGAAGAAGATCCAATTGAAGAGCTTGCAATGGCTGTCAATAATCTTAGAAAATTTTCAAGATTCAGGCCACGCAAGAAGAAAACAAGTGGTAATAGGTTAAAAGATTCTGACAATTCCGATAATGAATTGACGTGCTTTAACTGCAAGAAGCCTGGCCATTTCAAACAAAAATGCCCACTTCTCAAAAACAACAAAGGAAAGAAAAAGAAGGTCTTTGCAGCGACTTGGGATGATGAAGAAGAAGAGGAAGTTTCGAATAATAGCTCAGAGGAGGCTAACTTGTGTCTTATGGCAAAATCAGATTCAGAAGCAAGCTCAGAGGAATCTAGTGAGGTAGGTGACTATTCTTATAAAGAACTTGTTTTTATGTGTTGTGATCTTACTAAAATAGTTGATACTCTTGAATCTAAAATTGAAAAACTGAAATCTGATAGGAGAAAACTTGTTCATGAAAATTTTAGGTTAGAAACTGAACTTGAAGATATTCAAAACCTAGATTGTAAAAAATGTAAGATTTTAGATTCAGAATTATCAAGACTTAAGAATAGCTTTGAGAATCTTGAAAAAGAAAACTTGAGTCTTAAGGAAACCATTGACACTAGGAAAAAGGATTTTATAAATAGATGCACCTCACTTGTAACTGAAAACACAACACTAAAAACCAAAGTCCAAAATCTTGAGAAATCTCTGAATAACTTTTCAAGAGGAGAAAAATCATTCAACATGTTATTGGAAAATCAAATTTTTGCTAACAACAGAAAAGGACTAGGCTTTGGGAAAACACAAGTTGATGATAATGCAAAAGGTAAAAGTGTCTTTGCTAGATGTGAAATAATTGGACATCGTGTAGAAAATTATAGTCATAGGAACAAGAACGCAAAATTTATACAACTTTGGGTTCCTAAGAATTCTACAAACAAATTTCATGTCTATTGGAACAAGAATAAAAGGACAAAACAAGCTTGGGTTCCAAAGGGATTGTTTATTCACAATACTTCTGCCACTAACAATCATGGACCTATCAAAACAAATAGGTCATAAAAATCATTCATCGTGTAGGTATGGTGGCATGCTAAGGAACAACAACAGTGTTCTCTGGATTTTGCCTGTTCCAGAAACACAACGGGCAACAAAGCAAAGTTCCTTAGCCTAGTACAAAGGTGACAGAATCACAATGGGCAACCACGAAAAAGTATCGTAAAGGTAAAACAAGTGAAGGTATATTTATTTGATCGATATATTAAATGTGACAATCTGCACCGTATTTTGAATTAAATCAGCCAACAATAATGTGATGATAAAGAGATGATGATGTTCTGATTCTGACTTGTTGAACATAGTTGGCCAATTATATTTATGCCAGAAACACTATTCTTTGAATTACTTCATACATATACGTTTGGATTAAACATAGTGTTTTGTTGGATGATAATACATTAGGTTATAATACGGCTAACTCTATATTCACAGTTTCTGATTATTTACACGGCTTCAATTCAAATTCAATGAATGTCATTTAAATTGTTGTTAAAATTAAGTTTGAAATTTTTGATGCACACTTCATGGTTTGGTCGATCAAATTCAATTGATGATAATTTTTGAGTGAAAAAGAAATTCAGATGCAGATTACACTGGTAATCTAGTTGATAGAAAAATTACTAGCTGAACGTGATTTTTGAGACATTTAGTAACCGCATCGTTTTTCAAAGAAAATATCTGCATATTTTTCATTTTAAATAATTTTCAAATAGCAGAAAATTTTCTCATATATCCCCCTCGAGAAAATCATTTTTAATCATATTTTCATATTAGTCATTGCGAAAAATTGATTTCATAATTATTTTTGAATTTGATTTAAATGTCAATTTTAACTAGTCTAACTACCTAATAATTATCGAAAAGATAAATAGTGATTGAAAAAAAAGTGACGAGTGTTGATATTTTTCATACATTACTCAAGACAATATATTTTAGAAAAATTTCTTTAGAAATTCAAACAAGAGTTATAAAACTTTTTGGGGTAAAGATTCCATAACCATTTCTATGTCTATCATATTTCTATCAACCATCGCTCATCAAAAATTCAATATAGTTTGTCGATATGTGGTACTTTAAACAGGAATCATTCGTTTTTCATTTTATAAAACAAAATAAAATCCAAAGTATTCACTCTCATTTAAAAGTCCTCATGGTTATGCGTGAGTGAATTACTTGGAATTTGTTATGTGCTTCCATGCTCATTTAAAAGTCCTTACGGTTATGCATGTATGGAACGCATATCAAAATTGATTTATTAAATAAACAAGTTGATTCTAATCCCATTTAAAAGTCCTCACGGTTATGCGTGATTAGAAGATACTTGAATTCATTTTTAAAATTAAATTGGAATACTACTAATCTCATTTAAAAGTCCTAACGGTTATGCATGATTAGTAGATATTCAAATTCCTGATATAAGTGTACCACAAATAGATACAACTGTATGGTTTTATATGATGACATCATTTCCATCATTCTAAAAGTGGAATATGCGCCAAACAAGGGTAGTTATGATTTTTGTTTGATTTTTATTGAAGTTTAATATTTATATTCAAATTGAGTTTTAATGTTGGATTAATATCGATCACTTTAGCTCTATTTTCTCTAACACTACTATTCTTTTGCTGATAACAAAAGGGGAAGAGAAAAGTTAAGATTTTGTCAATTGTCAAATAAAATCAAGCAAAGGTCAAATAATTTTCCATTTGCATCTAGGCTCATTTGTATATTTCTATTTGTATGCATATATGTAGGGGGAGCATCGTGTAGAGAGGAAGCATTTAAATAGAGGGAGCAATTAGAGTATATCATTGACCAAATACATTTAACACAGTCAAAATCTTAAATATATGTTTGTTATCATCAAAAGGGAGAGATTGTTGAATATGCGCTTATATGATTTTTGTTTGATGATAATAAACATATATACATTCGTTTAAATGTATTTGGTAATGTACTATTTTATTTTTCATAGATTAAATAAATATTTGCTGAATAAAATTTAATACACAGAATTTGAATTCAAACAGAAATTTTATTCAAACAAATATTTATTACATTTTTGAACAGTACAAATTCAACCTCTCACTATACCTATACAATTTTGATTCTAATTACATCACAATTCAATTTACATAAATTCCTCACTACATATCACTCATACTCGTAGTTTATCTTTAACTTCATTCCAATTAGAATCTAGCATCTGAGCAATCTGCAAAAATATTCACTAACGCAGTAAAATTGAAAAAGAAATATTTTTGCAATATAAAATAAAATATGGATTTTGAAAATATTATTTGCCTCAGTTATTTGGGTTGTTCGTCATCATTCACATTTGAATTTATCATACACGAACAATGTGACATGCATAGTGTATCACTGTACATGCCACAAGGCCGTGCACATCGATATACACTTGATAATGCTACAGGGACAGGTAATCATGAGTGGCTGCATTACACACGTGTACACTTATACACGTGTGCACTGCTGCGCCAAATCATGTGCGCAGCCAACAAAAGTAAGGATGCAAACAGAAAAACCAAAACAATGCACCAAATAAAATTAGCAAACTACAAGTGACAATGTGAATGCATCCAGATGACAGTGTGACAGTGCACCATCAAGAAACCACTGCAACAATACCACTGACTCAAAGAACAGATCACAAGACCACTATGCAGGTATACAGGCTACGACTTCAAACATGAAGTAGTTCAATATCCAAGCAACAATGAAAAGTAAGGAACCAAATACTCAAGACAACATGAAGTGGACAACACTGACTCAAGTACACAAACAACAAGCAGCAGTATGCAAGTGCATACAACAAAGGTCAAGGACCAAGTGCAAAGGCTGCAGTAAAGCATGTACATGTGTATGAAAACCAAAGTCAACAGCAAGTACAAACCAACACAACAAGCTTCAAATGAAAACATATGTGCCAGAGAAACATGTGCAGCCCAATGAACCAGTGACAACAAAGTGACTCAAGCAACAACACAAACCAAGTAAAAAGAAACAACATCAGCAGATGCAAGACCAGAGAACTACACAAGTGTAGCCTTGAACCAGAACATCAAAATACAGGTTTCAATATCAATGCCATTGCTTTAGCAGTCAAAATAGCAAATAAACATGAATCAAGACAATGAACTGAAGGCATGAACTGCAACTCAAAAGAGTAGACATGGAACCAATGTCCTAGGTTACAACTTCAAATGAATCAGTGATGCAAGCAATGCTACAGAGCTCGAGATTATATATGCAATAGAGACCGTACATGAACCAGAACACAAATCCAGTTACAACACTGAGTTCGACAATGTCAAGTGCAGAAGTACACAAATGCAACAGGTCAAGGATGTGTACCAAACAGATGCAACATTCTAATATGTACCAATATGCTATGCAGTGAACAAAGCAAGGTGTAACCAAAGTCACAGTGAACAAAGCAAGGTCACAGTGAAATCAACATCATCAGAAATTATCAGAGCCGAAGCAGTGGCAGTCAAGGAGTCGACCAAGTCAAAGCCGTAGTCAACAACGTGATGACCAAGGAGTAGAAGTCAATGCCATGTAAGTCAATGCTAGAGGGATGAACGAAATTCAACAGTGCAGAGATGGCCAGAGACGAAGCTCACAGGGGCCAGAAAATCAAATCCATAATTCACAGTGAAGTCGAAAGCAATAAACAAGCTATAGTCGAAATCATGGAAGCATACAGAAGTCAACAAGGAAATTCATGTGTAAAAATTCAAGTGCGTATCATTGAAAAAGTCAAAAGTCAAATTCAAGTAAAATAGGAAAGTTGATACCGTAACGATCAAGGAAAAATCAAACGCTGCAAAATCAAAGCCGTGCGCATCAAGTCGTAAAAATATCAGGCAATCGAGAAATAGGAAAGTAACGAAGTCCTTATAAATACAACCCCAAATCATCATCGGCAGGTGTGGAAAAATCGAATCAAATCCAAATATAAATATCAATCATCATCGGCAAATTAATCCATCGAGTTCGAATACGAAAATCATAAAAGCACAAAAAGGGAAATTACATACCGAAGCAACAGTGAACTCGATCAAATAGAAGCGGTCAAGAGCAAAACAAACGAGAACGAAGCACACGAATAACCATTATATCGATCAACAAAAAGGCGCAGCTTCAAAGCCCTAATTTTGGAAGCAAGGAATAAAAGAGCCGAAGCCCTAATTTCAGAAAGAGGATCGGCCGCCATTCTCTTCACAAGCCAGAAAAAAGAGGATCGGGTGAAAGAATAGAATTGGGCCGGCCTTTTTTTAATATAAAAGGGGCTTTAATTTATTTTGCAATTAGGGTTTTAGTTTTAAATTGTTTTTAAGTTTGTTTTAAATTCTCTTTTAAGGTTCAAATCTAGGTAAATCACCACCTAGGTTTTAGGTTGTGTCAGATTGTCTAGTTAGAATTAGTTCAGTGAGCAGGGTGTGCGAGTTTGCAAAACTCTACAGGCGGTAGTAGGGTGTGCGAGTCTGTTAGAGTGTTTGTAAGCGGGAGACTGTTTAATTCTAATAGAAATCTGGGAATGCAGTAGTAGGCAGGGGTTGCCGAAGCTGGGTAAATTTTGTGTGTGATTTACTTTTCAGCATATTTACTTCTCTGCAGTTTGTTTTTGTGTTTAATTCGAGAAAATTTGCTATAACCCTATTCACCCCCCTCTAGGGTTAATCTAGATCATACAAGATTTACCAAGAGTGCCCATTTTGTTTCAGTTAATTCAAACAGGACGACACCTGTTTTGGCTAAGTTATTCATGAAGAATATAGTTAGACTTCATAGAATTCCTAGTAGTATAGTAAGTGATAGAGATTCCTTATTCACTAGTGAATTTTGAAAGATTCTACAAGAGATCTTAGGAACCAAGCTCAAGATGAGTACCGCTTACCATCCAGGCATCCACAGACTGATGGTAAAACGGAAAGAGTTAACAAAATCTTGGAGGATTCGTTATGAGCTTCTGTATTAGATTTTAGGGGAACATGGGAAGACCATCCACATTTAGTCGAGTTTTCGTATAACAACAATTATCAGACTACTATCAGGATGGCACCGTTTGAAGCTTTGTATGGAAGACCATGCAAATCTCCAGTTTGTTGGTTGGAGATTGGGGATAAGTTGGTTCTTGGTCCAGATTTGGTTAGACAAGCCACAGAAAAGATTGAGTTGATTCGAGCTAGGATAAAGGAATCTCAATCTAGGTAGAAGAGTTATGCTGACAGAAGATGGAAAGACTTGAAGTTCTCAGTTGTAGATCAGGTGTTCATCAAAGTATCACCAATGAAAGGTGTCATCGGGTTTGGGAAATCAGTGATGTTTGGCACCAAGATTCGTCGGACCTTTTTGTATTATAGAGAAGATTGGGAAACTCACATCTATAGTAGAGTTACCAAGTAGTTTGGCAGGAGTCTACGATGTTTTTCATGTTTCTCATCTAAGGAAGTGCGTTAGAGACCTGGAGTCTACTATAGAACCGACTGTGTTAGATGACTTGGTAGTAGAACCAAATCTAACTATTGTTAGAAAGCCAGTTTGCATAGTCATGAGAGATGAAAAGTGGCTAAGGAACAAGACAGTTAGATTAGTGAAAGTCCAGTGGAGTGACGATAAGAGAGACTGTACTTGGGAAACTAAGAGCAGGATTAGAGACACTTATTGCAATTTGTTTGATGGTATGTTTTACCTTTTTGATTGATTTGTTACATACCTTATCATAATTTCAAGGACGAAATTCTTTAAGGAGGGGAGATTGTAACACCTCATATTTTTAGTAACATTATTAGGAACATTTAATTAGGTAAATTAAATGAAATAATGTAAAATGATTAGGGGATTGAGATTTTTGACTAATAGGGGTAGCCGTACCATGTTAATGAATAAATTAAAATAAGCTAACATGAATTAAAATAGACAAGGGTAATAGGCAAGGGAAAAGTTGGGAAAATACCATTCTTATATGCTAAACCCTTAGAAATTCGTTTACACGTTCATCACTAAATCAAAAATAAACTTAAGGCCGGCCACCATTAAAGGAAGAAGAGAGAAGGTAGGAAAGATTTCAAACGAAAAGCTTAAGAAACTTAATCAAGAACAAACCTCAAATCCTTAATCTCAATGCTAAGGTGAATAATGACTACATCTTATGTTTTCTAATTACTTTCGGTTTTAAGTTAAACCCGATTTATCTTGCAAATTTAAGCCATGTTTTTAGCGATTAAATATTCATATATGCTTGCTAATGATTTATGTTTATTCATATAGCTTTTATGATATGTTTTGTTATGAAAACCCTATTAAATGATATCTAAATGTCTTGCAATTTTAGATTTAGATCAGAAATGATATTTTAGAGATGAGTTTCAATTATCATAATTTTATAAATTTTCTAGTTAATAAAATGATTATTTGGGTTTGAAATAATTTACAACTAGATTATTTTTGTTTTGGGTCTAAAATTAATATATGTTGGAAAACATATTAAAAATGAATTTCTTGAATTTTGTAGAATTATCCTAAGTGTTTTAATAGATATATAAAATTATTTAAGGTATTGAGTTATATTGTTTATATATTTACAAAAGGAGAATAGGTATTTATGAATAACTAAAATTGTTTATTTTTGAATATTGGCAGCACGTTTAGAAAAGAACATTAGCAAAAAATCCGTTTTTGAGAAATAAGGCAGATTTGATGAAAATATTACTTTAAAAAGATAAAAATCAGTTTAAACACGCTTTATACATGTTTTGCCACTTTCGGCACCAAGAGTTCCGGCATGGTAGTTCCACCTCCATTGCCATCGAAACTAATGCATACAATATCAATAACTTGGTACATGGTGAATTGGGCTAAGGCGAAACGTACAAGGTCGAGACCATATGTTTCGCTGGGGTCGAAGCGCTACTTTGCTTTCAAATGAAAATGTGTCTTCTTTGCTTTCGAAAGGAACGCTTTCGACTTGGTTGACTTTCGATTGAGTCATATTATTTAAAGGAATGGTTTCGAATGAGGTTGCGCCTTCTATTCTAAGTAATGCTTTCGAAGGGGTCGTGACCCCTAGCTGTTGCTTTTCTACCCTTCAGACAATGGTTTCGGAAGGCATGCTATGTTTTAAAACTTATCTGCTTCTCCATTGCTTTTGAGGGAATGGTTTCGACACCATCACTTCTTTACTTATCAATTACTTTTGAAAGAAAGCTTTCGACTTAGTTGTTTCATGACCCTTTCGCACTGTTGAAGTTGGAACCTAAAGGTTTTAAAAGGTATAGTTTTTATTGATTTTAAAATGTTGTTCCACATGTTTTAATTGAACCCAAATGGCTTCGAAAGATTTGATGTTTTAATGCTTTCTAAAGGTTTTAATGAAGATTTCGAAGGGGTGGTTCCCCAATGTTTTTGAAAGGTTTTGAAGTAAGGTTCCCCAATGGTTTACAAAGGATTGAAAGGAAAGGTTTTCCAATGTTTTCGAAAGGCAATGTTTAAGTGTTTTAAAGATAGAATGTCTAAGGTTTTATAGCTTTCGAAGGAAAGGTTTTTCAATGGTTTCGAAAGGTTTATATGAGTGATTTCGAAAGGTGTGTTTTGGCCTTTCAGCCTAGGTTATAAAGGGGTTTACTTGGATCGAAATGGATAATTTCAGTGGGATCGAAAGGGATACATCTAATAGGATCGAAAGGGGTACTTTCAAAGGTTTAAATATTTCCTCAACAAAGATTTGTGTAAATTATATATATATAGTATGGCAAGGTGGTTTTGAGTAAAGCATAAAGTATATATTTTCCTTGTTTAAGTATGATTTAATGGTTTTAAATCAATGTGAGATGTAAAGGTTTTCAAGGAAAATTATGGGTTGTTAACCCTAAGTGAAATGGCTCAGATATTAGAATACCAGATGAGACTGGTATAGGGTCGCACCCAATACATTAGCTATCAGTCCCTAGCTAATTTGGTCCAAAATTCTAGTGTGCAGGGCTTTGTCACAGGTAGACTAAAATGATGGTTAAACGTAGAAAGGAATATATTTTTATCGAGGTTGGTTATTGGTGAGCCGCAAAACCATTAGGATCAGTAGAACCTGGAGAAAATAAGTTAGGAATAGTCTAGAAGAGGAGTTTCTAACAGATGTTAGATTATTTGTTTATTTTGTATGGTAGGCCCGAGTCAGCCAAAAAAACTATCGTGTTCGGACAGATACTCCATTTGTTATCTGACATGTATGTTTACATGATAATGCTTTACTGTTTTAACCAGTTTTGGTTGTAGGATTATGATTTTCAAAAGATATATTTTAAAGCGATATTAGTGAGGGGAAACTCATTCCGCTAAGCGGCATGGTCTCACTTAATATCAAAAAATCGAGATGTATAATATTATTCACACTAGGCTTAATGTCTTACTCGAAGTTTATGTTTTCTCCTTAAACTCTCTAGTGCTCAAAATTGATTTGAGTAGGTTGAGGGTTGAGGATTTTCAGGTTTTTAGTAAATGGCCGAATAAAGCTTCCGAAGACGAGCATGAGGCTAAAGTTAGCTATATTCAGGAGTTATTATGTTTTATTTCCGTTATGCTGTATAAGTCAGTTTAGACTTTTTAGTACTCTAGCTAACCAAGGAGGCATCCTCATATATCGCTCTTTGCGTATTTATGTAATAATTATATTTGATCTAAACTTGGGAAACGATTATGTGATTATGTAATTTAAATATGAAATAATGTTCTGAAATGTAATCATAAATTCTGTTTTAGTCTATGATGATTTTATTTCATATTCATTTGACTTTGATATTACAGATACCCATACATTACCGTGTTTGGTCACCAGAAGTTAGTACCATGGATGACTGCAGCATCTATAGCGCTTAGCTTTTGGCCTCTAGAAATGGTGTGCGACATAGTTACCTATCTACTAGTGTTTTTATATTTCGATGCACCCATTTCAGATGTGATCATATTGTATTTTGAGATATTGTACTACGGATAATAGGATGCTTTGTTTTGTTTGGAATTTGAATTTTTATAAAATGGGTACTATTTTTGATATTATATTTTATCATTTCCACTATGAGATTCTGATAGCATTAGTAAATAACTCCATGTTTTATTCAATCCAGATTTGGATGCTCAAGTGAAATTTGCATCATTCCGAAAACTTGGAGATCCAACTACAAAGGGATTTTACCAACCAACAGTGAGCTTTGGAATAGGTCTAATATTCAATGGGCCTTTTCTAGATCGTAAATTAGGCTCATTTCACGATGTGTTGTTACATTTAATATTAGAGCATAGGTTGCCCGATCAACAGTACAGGTATATGTATGAGTTCATACTTGTTGTTTTTGAAAGTGTTTTTTAAAACCCTATACACACACATACACCATTTTGAACATACAACAAACGCACCAAGCAAACCTTTTTCAACAAATGATACTATCCTTGGAAATAGTAACTATAAGTTCAAAATTACAAATAGTTGATTATGGCTGAAAATCGTTCTTCTGAGGCTAGGATCCCCTCTATCCAAGAGGCACCCACTATCCGAGGGATGCTTGGATGGTTCAAGCAATACTCGAGGCTTGTATGGCAAGTTCCTATTCCTCAACAAGCTGCACCAACAGCAAATGTTGGGCGAATTCTCACCCATGGAATCACGAGACCAAGAGGCATCAGCTTCGCCATTTCCATCCGGTATCCGTGCACATTCGGTACCCATACCCATGCCGAACCGTGCTCCATCCACCATCACCGGTCCAAGCAACCACCGGACCAGTCCACTTCAAACCATCACCGAACCAACCTACCACCGGACCAAAACCCACCACCACATAACCAAAGCCTACCGAACCACCACCTGCCGAACCAACGTCACTCCATCCTCCTGCCGAATCACTAAGACACCGGTCCAGAAGCCATGCCGAATCAACATCTCTCCTTACCAATGCCGGACGAGCTCCTCTCCCTACTAATGCCGAACCACAATCTTTCCACCCACTACCGAATGAACCTCCGGACCAACCACACCAAGCACGGCCGAACCAAGCTCCGCCGAACCAGAGGCGTCAGGCCAGATTGCTTCAGCCCAGGCCCATCAGCAGCTATATACATCCAAGACCCCTGCCCCCAACCTCACTCTATAAATAGAGGGGCAGGGGTACAACAATGGCAGACAAGTTTGAGAGCTCAAGCACGGAAGGAACTTTCAAACAACTTTCACATACTTGTAAACAAAGCTTTGTACTTGTAATCTGAAAGAAAAGAGAGAATAACATATAAAGTGGACGTAGGCACGTTCTGGCCGAACCACTATAAATCTGCGTGTCTTTTTATAATTTAGCCCCTGTTTTTTACTTATTTGCATAACTCACCCAAATTACTAAGAACAACATAAAATCAACTAAATCATACGACTTTGAGGTGTTTTTTCATTTTTTGTGCAAACATTTTTGGTGCTTTCACTGAGAACTTCGAACCCGAAGCTTCAAGCTTCCCCCACTCAGCCTTCTTCCTAACAGCATCGCTTGGTGCCTGGACAACATGACTTCCAGGCAGAGAAAGGGAAAGAACATCGCAACTAGCAGCATTCCGGATCCAGTAATCACAGATCAAGAGAATCATCCCATTCCAACAGCAGTACCGAACGAGGATCAGACAAACCCGACAGCCCCTGCCACAGAACAACCGGCAGCAATTACTAGGGCAGATCTAGACAGAGTTGTGGCTGAAGTAACTAACCGCTTCACATCCCAACAAGAAGCTTTGGTGGACCAACTCATGTTACGCTTAAGGGATGCTGAAGAATCCAACCGCGACACTGAATCATGGGGTGATTCCCAATCCGGAGGATCTGGGGGGCGACAAAGGTCTTCCTTCTTCGAAGAAACTATCAACAGAAACAACAATGGTAGGAGCCGAGCCCGAACTCAGCCCGAACTCCGACCCGAGGAAACGCTTGGAACCGAACCCCGCAGGGGAGGTACCAGGCAAGGATCGGATGTAGCTGAGCCGGTCATGCTGCCTAGCCAGAGAAACACCAATGAACGGAGCCGAGCTAGAATCCAGCCCGAAGTTGACCCCGAGGAAATGCTTGAAACAGAACCCCACAAGGGAAAATCAAGGCAAGGGCCAACTATAGCTGAACCTAGCATGCATCCGGACAGCCAAAGACAGCCGTTGGGAAACGTTAGGAGTGATAGACTATACCACCCCTACAGGCCATCCAGACAGAATCGATCCCGTAGGGAAGAACCAAGCTCTTTCTTATCTACCCCATATTCTGATGAGAGGATGGCACGATTGTTCAGAGAATGCGTCCAACGGGACCAAAGAGATCGTGGGATAGGCGCTAGGGTAACCAGCCCTTTCACCCGCAATATTGAAATTGCCATCACCCCCCGAGAGTGGAAAATGCCGACAATGGAACCATACAAGGGAACCTCTGACCCCGTTGTACACCTGCAAAGATACACACAACATATGCTCATGAGCGGGGCAACGGAAGGAGTATTATGCAAATGCTTTCCACTATTTTTAGCAGATCTAGCTACCTCCTGGTTCTGCCATCTACCCCAAGGATCCATCAGTTCATGGGAAATGTTGAAGGAGAAGTTTATCAGCCAGTTCCGCATTCATATGGAACAACCCAAGGATGCTTACTCCCTATCTACTGTCAAACAGAAACCCGGAGAGACACTGCAACAATACCTAACCCGGTTCAATGCCGCAGCAGCAGCAGTTCAAGATGCCGATGAGAAACTTGTCCTGATTGCCCTTTGTAGTGGTGTGCATCCGGATACCAAGTTTGCTAGAAGACTAACTAAAGAAAAACCAGCTACCTTGCCCGATTTCTTCCATGAAGCTGGAAAGTACATGAGACTCGAAGAGGCTGCCACCGAAAGGCAGACAGGACCACAGGCTAAGACGGCTCATGGAAACGCCCCCGCCGCAGCGAAGGACATTCAGAGAAGCGACTCCAGAGACAATGCAGGGGGCAAGAAGGGAGAAAAGCGCTTGTACCGACCAGGACCGAGATTTGACGCTTACACTCCCTTGAATGAAACAGTCGAGAACATCTTCCTGGCCACCCAGGACGAACTTACATACAAGCGCCCCCCGTACAAGAAAGAGTCAGATCGCGCAATCCAGTCCGGAAAATTCTGCCGTTTCCACGAGTCTCATGGGCACGATACCAATGAATGCCGCCATCTCCGAGACCTAATTGAAGAACACATCAGGAGAAAGAGGCTGGAACGCTATGTAAAGGGCCAGGACAAGACTCCAGCTCCCGCCAAGGAAAACCAGGGCAGCTCCACCCAGAAATAGGCGGAGGAAACCGCAACACCAGCGGTTCCAGCCAAGAGAAGATAGTGGTTCATACAATATCTGGGGGGCCACACATCGCCGACAAAAGCTGGGCAGAAATGGAAAGATATGGAAACTCGCTCAGAAGCGAGGGAGACTGCGTCAATTCTGTTATGGAAGAACGTCACCCTAAGCGGAAGGAAAATAATGACATCACATTCAGTGGGCGCGACCTAGAAGGAAGGCAATACCATCATATGGATCCTATGGTCATCTCTGCCTGGTTCGGCCCAGCTGAAGTTTTTCGAATCCTAATAGACACTGGAAGCTCAGTGAATATTCTGTTCAAGCATGCTTTCGACAAAATGAAGCTGTCAATGAAGGACGTGTCTCCCTGCAACAAACCGCTACACGGTTTCACTGGAGAAGCAAAGATGCCCCTCGGACAATTGGATCTCTTTGTTGAATTGGGAAGTCATCCCCGCTCCGCCGTTCGGAAACAAACATTCGTGCTAATAGACAACCACTTGACCTACAATGCCTTTTTAGGAAGACCAGCCTTGTCCGACTTTCAAATTGTCCTTGCCCCATGGTGCCTGAAGATGAAGTTCCCAACGAATAATGGAGTGGGAGAAGTAGAAGGGGATCAAGACGCCGCTCGGGATTGCTATATAACCGAACTTCGCAATAATCGCAGGAGAGATAAAGGGAAAAATGCAGAGACTATTCTCTGCATGAAAAGCTTGCAAGCATAGCAACTAAAGAAAGCCCCTCCTCTTCGGTATACCAGTGATCCTTTCAATGAATTAGACCCCAGGGACAAAGCGGAGGAGGCCACCGCCGAGCCTGCAGAGGCTATGGAATTCGTATCTGTAGACAAACGCGACCCAAGTAAACTGCTGAGAGTCGGATCTCAGTTAAAAAGAGAATTAAAGAATCAACTCATTGATTTTCTTTGCCACAACATGGATGTATTTGCATGGACACACACTGATATGACTGGAATCTCCCCGGACATAGCATGCCACGCACTAAACATCGATCCTACCAAGGTACCGGTAAAGCAAAAGAAGAGAAGTATGGGGGCAGAACGATCAGCAGCCCTCGAGGAAGAAGTAAAGAACTTACTTGCCAATGAATTCATATGTGAAGCCATCTACCCGGAATGGATCGCCAACCCGGTACTGGTAAAGAAAGTTAATGGGAAGTGGCGAACATGCATCGATTTCTCCAACTTAAATGAGGCTTGCCCGAAAGACTGCTTCCCACTCCCCCGAATCGACCAACTCGTGGACAGCACTGCCGGACACGAACTTTTATCCTTTATGGACGCATACTCAGGATATAACCAGATCCCTATGCACGCCCCCGATCAAGACCACACTAGCTTCATCACTGACCGAGGATTGTACTGCTACAAGGTAATGCCATTTGGACTTAAAAACGCCGGAGCTACTTATCAGCGCCTCGTCAACAAGATGTTTGCAGAACTGATAGGACGAACTATGAAAGTTTATGTGGATGACATGCTGGTAAAATCGAGGAAAGCCAACGACCATATAAACCACCTGGACGAGATGTTTCAAGTACTTTGCCAATATGGAATGAAGCTGAACCCTCTAAAGTGCTCCTTCGGAGTATCATCGGGAAAGTTCTTGGGATTCATCATTCATGCCAGGGGGATTGAAGAAAACCCCGAACAAGTCCGAGCTTTACAAGATATCAAGACACCATCTACGCGAAGAGAGATGCAAAGCCTAAACGGGAAAGTGGCTGCCCTGAGTAGGTTCATCTCTAAAGCAACCGACAAATGCATCCCTTTCTTCGAAGCTCTAAAGAAAGACAAAGGAAAGTTCGAATGGACTGACGAATGCTCGACAACCTTCCTTAACTTAATCGGACACCTCCAGAGACCACCGGTACTTTCAACTCCAAATGAAGGCGAGGAACTATACCTATACCTTGCTGTATCATCCCACGCTTTGAGCGCCGCTTTAGTGAGAGAAGACAACCGCGCGCAGTGACCCGTATACTTTGTAAGCAAGAGATTCACAGGGGCAGAAGTCAGATACCCTAAACTTGAAAAGCTAGCATACTGTTTGCTTATCATGTCGCGGAAACTGCGACACTATTTCCAGTCTCATTCCATCAGAGTTTTAACCGATCAACCGCTAAGGCAAGTGCTCCATCGCCCCGACACTTCTGGGCGATTACTTAAGTGGTGCATCGAACTAAGTCAATATGATATCACTTACCATCCTCGCACCGCTATCAAGGGGCAAGCCATAGCTGATTTCATTGCCGAATTCACTACTAGAGAAGGTAAGGACCAATCTGAAATAACAGAAGATATCAAGTGGAATCTCTTCGTAGATGGAGCGTCGAACGAACAAGGCTCGGGGGCAGGTGTTGTGATAATCACCCCCAGGGGAAAGAAGCTGCACTGCGCCCTAAGATTGGAATTCGCTGCCACCAACAATGACGCAGATTACGAAGCAGTGATAGCCAGATTAGAACTTGCACTGGAAATTGGAGTCAGTTCTTTATGTCTCCATAGTGATTCTCAACTTATTGTAAATCAAATACTGGGAGAATTCCAGACTCGAGGAGAACGACTAACAGCGTATCTAAAGAAGACCAGGCTACTGCTCAATCAATTAGATCACTATTTAATCAAACACATTCCCCGAGAAGAGAATCAAGAGGCCGACGAACTAGCAAAACAAGCTAGCATGAAGAACATCACTATTTTTGGAGCATTAACCATCTTAAAACAGCTGGCACCAAGTTTCGAGCAAGTAAATCTGATAGCTGCAACCGAAGAAGAAACATGGATGACCCCTATCCGAGAATACTTACAAAACGACACCCTACCCGACGGACGAAATGAAATTAAGAAAATTCTAAGGAAAGTTTCCCGCTACACAATGCAAGAAGGCATCCTCTATCGGCGCGGCTTCTCTAACCCCTTATTGCGGTGCGTTGCTGGAAGAGAAGCCAAGGAAATTCTATCCAATATCCATCAGGGAAGTTGTGGAGACCACACCGGAGGGCAGAACCTAGCAAAAAAGATACTCCGATATGGGTATTTCTGGCCCACTTTAAACAAAGATGCCTTAGACTTCGTCAGAAGATGCGACAGATGTCAGAAATTTGCTAAGATTCCTCGACTACCAACCAATGAAATTACTCAGATAACCAGCCCTTGGCCCTTCGCAATATGGGGAATTGACTTAATTGGCGAACTGCCGATGGGCCAAGGCGGGGCCAGACATGCTATAGTGGCAGTTGACTATTTCACCAAATGGGTGGAAGCGGAGCCTCTAAATAAAATATCTTCAACTAAAGTTATCAACTTCTTGATCAAAAACGTTCTGTGCAGGTACGGGATTCCACTCAGAATCATATCAGACAACGGACTTCAATTTGACAGCGAGGAATTTGCCGACTGGTGCCAAGAGCACGGAATTCATAAGGGCTTCTCATCCGTAGCTTATCCCCAGGCAAATGGACAAGTCGAAGCTGTCAACAAGATTCTCAAGACTCTAATCAAGAAGAAGCTTGAAAAGTCAAAAGGCGCTTGGGTGGACGAACTTCCTACAGCACTATGGGCCTACCGCACTTCTTTCAGAACATCAACAGGGCATACTCCGTTCTCTTTGGCATACGGATCAGAGGCCATGCTCCCAGTTGAAACTATTGTACCTTCCCACCGTAGGATCCACTACAACCCCGAAGAAAACGAAGAACTCCTCCACATGTCTTTGGATCTAATTGAGGAGAGAAGAAATGATGCAGCACTCAAAGCAGCAGCTCACAGACAAAAAGTGGCAGCACTATACAACTCCAAAGTCAAACATCGCAGCTTACAAGAAGGAGATCTTGTCCTCAAGTGAATCTTTCCGCGCCCAGGAGCGCTGGATCCAATCTGGGACGGACCATATGTAATTCATAAAGATCTCCACAACGGAGCTTATATTTTGTCAACAGTGGACGGAGAGGTGTTCCAGAGGGCATGGAACATCCGACACCTCCGTCGATACTTTTCTTAACTTGTACTGCCCATATGAAGTGAATTAACAAAGAGAATCAGTGGATGTAGGCATTTTCGTGCCGAACCACTTTAAAAAACTTGGCTCTTGTTAACTTGTTCCTTTATATCTTGGCTACTTGTTAAGCTTTATCCTTTGCTGTTGAACAAAATCCTTTGCAGATGACATTTCAATTCAGAGCTTCACAACACAACTCCACCTGGACAAAATCTAACAGGTATGCTACGATCCTATGCCCTCGCCAATGAGACACTTTGCTCCGGTATACCCCTACTGCGAGTTAACTCATTGTTTGCCTCGGCCCTTAAAGCCGACTGTAATAAGCCGAGTATAAGCCACCGAGAAGGCCGATTATGCCATGGCAGCTCATTACAGCGATTCGGCTCGCCGGCAACTGTGAACCGACCATAAGCCCCAACATAAGGTGTGGCCAGCCAGGGGCAGTTCACAGTTCACAGTTCACAGTTGGCTAGCCGGCCACAGAAAATCGAATAATACCCGCGATTACGGGCCATAATGGCCCGGGTAGTTACTGTGCGCGATCGGCTCCGATGTGTCTTAAGTGCGGCCGTGGTAAAAAAGAAAACTCCCCGCAGAGGCGTAAGATGGGTGACAAATGTCTCCAAGACCCACAGCTAGGGAAAGTGACTACAAAACCCGTTTGCCACGAACTTAAGCACATCGATGGCCCTCGGTGACTGGAAGTTTTACTTTTGCTATATTTCCATTTCATTTAAAACTTTTCTCCTATTCTCCGTAACGGTGCTTGAACGTACAAGACATGAAATAGGGAACGCTCGCTAATGGGAACAGAAACTTACAATCGGATGACGAGACACTCAACAGCATTCCGTGCTTAGTCTTACAGGGCGCACGAAGTTGCCGTCCACAGCCGAAACATGAAGGGCGGTACCTTCTACTTTTATACATTAATGCATAGCTGCAGTTCATATTCGCACATCACATTTACGTTGCAAAATGAGAAAATTATACTTTAAGCAAAAAACTTGGCATCAGGCACAGTCAAGTCACTAGTAACATGCATAGTTACATCACTTGCACAGCACAACAAAATAGCGATAACATTCCAACATAAAGGAATCAGCTTATGTTATGAAATTACATAAAGTCATTCACCACAAGCAATATTATTTCAGTCACATCAACGTTTTGGACTAACATAAACAGCGATAAAAGGAAATCAAAAGTTGGCCGAATCCGGACAAGGAACCAGCTGCGTCCACGCTTCGCCCTCATCCTACCAACTCTCCAAGCCTACTTAGCCGCAGGGTCGGAGCTCCCAGCATGTTGATCGGAAGTCCCACCTGTCCAATTCAGAAGAGGAATTCATTAAACAAACAGTAAACGATCAATTTATGAAAATCTAAAAAGAAAAGAAGAGGAAGCAAGGCTTGAACTCAGAACACTCAAGATGAAATGCACATTCATTACCAGCTTCAATCTTCTTTGCATTGACCACACATTTCAACATTATATACGAAATTACATGATCAGTCCTTCTGCGGTCATGAATAACCAATTGCACTACTTAGATGATCATAATCTTTGGAACGATATTGATGGTCTTCCCAGTGGATTTGATGATGCTCAACTAGATTTCAGTAAAGGATCATTCAGTGGTTTGAACAATGAAGTACCAGATTTGGATGAAATAATCAATGCCATTCCTCTAAACCATCCTTCAGATCCTCGTTTAGCTTCTCTGACCCTTTCTGAAGAGTTCAATATCATCTTCAACGACTTGAGTTATGAGATAGAGAAGTCCAAGTTGAGCTACGGGATATCTAATGATGATCAGAAGGAAGAATCAAAAGCCAAAAAAATAAATAAGAAGAAATTAACGATGAACAAGGAAAAAATGGCCTTAACATTTGAACTAGTATCGAAGTACTTTTACTTGCCAATATCGCAAGCAGCGAAAGAATTAAACATAGGTCTAACTCTTTTGAAGAAGAAATGCAGAGAGTTGGGAATTCCTCGGTGGCCTCATCATCAAATGAAGAGCATGCAGACTTTCGTAAGGAATGTTCAGGAGAGAATGGAGAAGAAGGAGAAGAGAGACTCATGGACGCTCTATCATATGGCATAAGCCCCTGGCAGCACCATGAGCGCTCTATCAATCCCAAAAGAACGAGATATGGCGTCGAGTTATTCCTCTTGAGGGAGCTAGGAAAACAGTCGGGCGGAGAATTCAGAAGTTCCTGGGGACCATACCCATCCACTAACGACCTCGGGGAAGGTCCATGTTGCGCCGGTCTTGGCTGGGCTGGGGGCACGGAGGAGGACTCTCCTTCGCCCTTAGACTTCCGTTTATCTGATCGGGTTTCCACTTTGTGAGACATTTATCTACAAACACAAAAGCAAAAGCACGTTATTAAAACAAGAAGTATGGAAACATAAGCAAGCAAGTGCATAAAGCGAGCAGGTGAATATAGGTCTAGTGTTCCACTCAAGACTCAAATATGAAAGCTCAATCGGCGTAGCCCATTCTAAAGTCCATCCGGTATTAAAGGTTTAAAATTTCATTCGGCATTCTCAACCCAAAGTTCATTCAGCGCTAGAGACTTAAGCTCATTCGGCGGCAAAAAGTGTACCTGATTCGGCACAAGGTCGATTCGACACTCAATCAATTCGGTTTCTCTCTGAATCGGTAAGGAATAACTAAGGGGGTGTAGCCCCTATATATAGACGAGCGCAGAAGCACCGGACCAACCGGTTCGGCACACCGGACCAACAGGTTCGGCACCTCAAACCGAATGAAGCTATACCAGGTATCCAACTTAAAGCAAAGCGCGACACCTGCAAGCACGTGCCCCACTTTAGGGGGAAAATGTTGGGCGAATTCTCACCCATGGAATCACGAGACCATGAGGCATCAGCTTCGCCATTTCCATCCGGTATCCATGCCCATTCTGTACCCATACCCACGCCGAATCGTGCTCCATCCACCATCACCGGTCCAAGCAACCACCGGACCAATCCACTTCAAACCATCACCGAACCAACCTACCACCGGACCAAAACCCACCACCACATAACCAAAGCCTACCGAACCACCACCTGCCGAACCAACGTCACTCCATCCTCCTGCCGAATCACCAAGACACCGGTCCAGAAGCCATGCCGAATCAACATCTCTCCTTACCAATGTCGGACCAGCTCCTCTCCCTACTAATGCCGAACCACAATCTTTCCACCCACTACCGAATGAACCTCCGGACCAACCACACCAAGCACGGCCGAACCAAGCTCCGCCGAACCAGAGGCGCCAGGCCAGATTGCTTCAGCCCAGGCCCATCAGCAGCTATATACATCCAAGACCCCTGCCCCCAACCTCACTCTATAAATAGAGGGGCAGGGGTACAACAATGGCAGACAAGTTTGAGAGCTCAAGCACGGAAGGAACTTTCAAACAACTTTCATATACTTGTAAACAAAGCTTTGTACTTGTAATCTGAAAGAAAAGAGAGAATAACATATAAAGTGGACGTAGGCACGTTCTGGCCGAACCACTATAAATCTGCGTGTCTTTTTACAATTTAGCCCCTGTTTTTTACTTATTTGCATAACTCACCCAAATTACTAAGAACAACATAAAATCAACTAAATCATACGACTTTGAGGTGTTTGTCCATTTTTTGTGCAAACACCCACTGCCGCACCTGTTAAAGCAACACCCCAACCTATAGACTTTCCCAAATTGTGAAAGGACTTCCAAAATATAGGTGGAAAGATGTATACGGGAGTAGAAGGTTTTATGGAAATGAAGACTTGGATTAACGATTGTGAGCGTATCTTTTGGAGCTTGGATAGGAGGATTAGATTAAGCAGAGAATGGTTGCATTGCATCTTAAGGAAGAGGCCTTAGATTGGCATACTATTGTGGTCGAGGAGAATGCTGAGAGAGTTAACACTTGGGTTGATATTAGAAACTGCTTTGAGTTGCGATTTATGTCTAGGACTGAGGTGAATTTGCAATTGGAATGGTTTATATAGCTTAGATAAGGAGACTACACTTTAAAGGAATATATATTCAAAGAACTAGATAAGTTCAAAATGAGTTTAATCGATACTCCCATAAAGAAGGCCATGAAGTTTTTGAGGAATCCCCCACTTAGAGAGTTGATTTTGACCTAAGTGCCCACTGGCGCTACATATGAGATGTTAATTGAGATGGCTTTGCTTCAGACGGTTGGCTCGGAGGAGAAGGAGAAAGAGAAGGAGAAAGTTAGACTGACACAAAACCAACATGGAACTAAGAAGGAGAATTTAGGCAAACAAAAATGCCAAAGGGAAGTTTAAGAAGGAAAGGTATAACATGTCGGAGATGCCAAAAGAGAGGACATGTCGCTAGGGATTGTAAAGTGAGTTGATGAGGGAAGAGTTCAAGAGGAAGTGTTTTCACTACCATAAGGAGGGGCACTTGAAGCACCGATGTCCAAAGCTTGTGAAAGAAGGGTAGAGTGGGTAAGACTATGCCATTGAGGCTATTCCTATATCGAGAAACCTCCATTTAGATTAAGGAAATGCTGCAATAGAAGGTATAACTATTATTTCTAGGAAGTCTATCTATACCCTATTTAACTCGGGAGCATCACATTTATTCATAGCTAAAAATGTAGTTAACTCTTTGAGTCCAAAAGCCCTCACTGTCACCAATCAATAGTGGTATCAAATCCTGTTAGGGGTTCAATGCATCTTTCTTTAATTTATAGAGACCTAGTTGTGGATATATGTAACATTGCTTTAACATTAATGTGTACGTTCTTAATTTTGAGTGGTATGGAGTTATCCTAGGAATGGATTGGTTATCTTACTATGGTGCTATTTTAGATTATGATCCAACATTGTATGGTTAAGGAGTTGTAAATGGAGATATACAAATGTTTGTTGTATACCCCAAAACTTAGTCGAGTTAAGCTACTTATATTCGCTGAGCCTGTCATAAGTTGAGCTCTCATCTATACCCTTAGTTTAAGAATTTTCCAATGTTTTTGAAGAAGTCTCAGGTCTCTCACCTCGGAGGGAGATCGAATTAAGGATATATTTGGAGAAGGATGCTAGAGCTGTCGTTCTGCTATTAAGACACATGGACCATAAAAGAGGCAAGAATTGGATAAGCAGATTTTGGATTTGTTGTAGAAAAGATTCATTCGTCGAAGTCATTCTAAATGGGCCATAAGGTAGATGACTCATTAAGGCTATGCATCAACTATAGATACTCAACAAGTTGACTAAGAAGAATAGGTAACCCAAATCTAGAATAGATGATTTGTTTGATTAACTTATAAGAGCCTAGAATATTTTTCCCAATTGGACTTAGCCACTAGGTTTCGTTAATTGAAAATAGCAAGCAAAAGATCGTATTTTGCACTCCGTACAGATTATATGAATGGAAAGTAATGCCTTTTGGATTGACAAATGCCCTCACATACTTTTTAGATCTGATGAGTTGAGTTTTTAGGGTACAATCGAATAAATTCATCATAGTGTTTGTGGATGATATTTTAGAATTCTTGAAGAGAGAAGGTGAGCATAAAAACAACTTAAGGAAAGCACTAGAGACTTTGAGAAGGCATCACCTTAAAGCCGCAAAATGTCAATTTTGGAAAAAAGGAGGTAAGATTTCTTAGACATATCGTTTCCAAGAAGGGATTGTCTATAGACCCCGTGAAGATGGAAGCTATTCAAGATTGGAAGATTCCAAAGAATGCCACGAAGGTTAGGAGTTTCTTAGGTAGCGGGTTACTATAGAAAGTTCATCAAGGACTTTACAAAGATAGGAGTCCCACTAACTCACTTAACCAAGAAGAATCTAGTTTTTACATCGGATGAGAAGTACACAAAAGCATTCGAAAAGTTGAAGGAGTTGTCGATGAGTGTCCTAGCGTGAACTATTACCGATGGGACGAAGCCTTTTGCATTTACACCGATGCGTGTAGTATGGGATTAGGAGCTATTATTATGCAAGACAAGAGGGTGATAGCTTATGCTAGTAGATAATTAAAGGATTATGAGTGGAGGTACTCAACTCATGACTTAGAGTTAGCAGCTATCGTTTTCGCCTTAAAAATGTGGAGGCACTATCTTTTGGGCGAAAGGTTTGAGTTCTTCATCGATAAAAAATCAATCAAATGTCTCTTTTCCTAAAAATATTTAAATCTCAAGCAGTAGAGGTGGATGAAATTTATAGCATCATATGACTTAGAGATACAGTATACCCCAGGAAAAGGGAACGTTGTTGTCGATGCCCTTAGCCGGAGCCATGCTATTTTAAGTGGTATATGTGAATGTCGGTCGTTGGAGTTCCTCTCCAATTTCAATATTTAACCACCAATCGAACCCACTATAGGCTATTTGGTAGCGATGGAGGTTAGTTCAACAATAATGGACTGCATTGGGCTAGAGTAGACAAAGGCTATTGCGATAGTAGACAAAGGCTGTGGCGATAGTAGACATTTTGGGCAAGCTGAGTAGGGGAGAACATTTACCTATGTCAGTAGATATGCAATTGACGAAAGAAGTTGTTTGATGAGATATGGATGCCTTTGTGTCCCTATGGTTGAGGATCTTTTAGAAGAAGTGCTAGCAGAATGTCACCATTCTAGGATAACCATTCATCTCGGAGGACTTAAGATGTATAAGGATTTGAAGCGAATTTTCTGTTGGCCAGGAATGAAGAAGAGGCTAGTTGATTTTGTCTCTAGGTGTTTGATGTGCCAAAAGATAAAATTTAAATAAGGAAATCCCGATGGATTGTGATTGCCACTGGAGGTGCCGATTTGAAAATGGGAGCATATATCGATGGACATTATATATGGGTTTTCTAGGAGTCAAATAGGTAATTAAGTTATTTGGATTATAGCAGATATGCTCACTAAAAGCGCTCATCTTGTTACCGTTGGAAGTAATAGTACCACAACATCTTTAGCACAAATGTATTTTAAGGAGGTGGTTCAACTTCATGGAATCCCAATTAGCATTGTTAGTGATAGCAACCCTTTATTCACTAGCGAATTTAGAGGAGTCAGTCAGCTTTAGGAACCTCATTGAATCTTAGCACTGCTTACCACCCGTAGACTGATGGTCATACTAAAAGGGTAAATAAGATTTTGGGAGACTTGTTGAGAGCCTATGTCATGGACTTTGTATGACATTGGAAGCAACACTTAGCTTTAATAGAATTCACATACAATAATGTTTACCAAGCGATAATTAACATGGCACCCTCTGAAGTGTTATACAGGAGACCATGCAAATTTCCAAATTGTTAGTGGGAAACCACTAGCAAAATTCTGCTTGGAACATATTTGATTCATGAGACCTTGGAAATGATATAGTAATCAGGCTGTGAATAAAGGTCGCACATAACTGCCAAAAGTCCTATGTAGACAGGCGAAGGAAAGAATTAGAGTTTGAGGTAGAAGACATAGTGTTTGTTAAAAATTTCCCTCTTAGGAAGGTTATGAGATTTGGTAATTCGGGAAATTTAGCTCTTTAGGGCCATTCCTGTTCTTAGAAAGAATAGGGAGACTTGCATATTGAGTAGAGCTACCATATAAATTGGCAGAAGTCCATGACATATTTCATGTTTCGCACTTGAGAAAATGCCTTCATAATACAACCACTATGGTTGAGCCTGATTAGTTAGTAGACAATGAGGCGGAGTCGACACCTAATGCTACTGCATACATGGTAGAGCACAAAACTAGGAAGCTCCACAACAATGAAATTAGGCTAGTTCGAGTACAAATGGGGGATAATCCCATGGAAAGCACATGGGAAATGGAAGAAAATATGAGGACTTCTCATCCTAAACTTTTCTCAGGTAAGCCTTTTCTCTATAAATTTTGGTTTTTGGTTGCTTCATGGTTACTAGATTGGATGGTAGGGAATGGTTACCACACTTTTACCTTTCATCTTTGCACTCATATAGAAATTTTATGCATATTCAGGATGTTCGCATAGACACAATCTTACATTCACGCTAGGACCTAGCTCACCTATACTATGTCTTCGTACGTAATCACATTGTACTTTTTGGTTGAGTGGATGGTTGTGTAGATAATTTGGTTGTATAACATGGATGCTTAGTTATAACAACCCTAATTTTAATAACATTATTCAGGAGATTTAATTAGATAAAATAAATAGAATAATGTAAATATTAGAGTGGTAAGGGGATTGAGATTTGAAAACTTAATTAAAGGCCGTGCTTAATTAAAAATAAAGAATGAGTTTATGTAAATGGTTTATTAGATAACTAATAAGAGAATAAAACAAGGGCTTAATAGGTAATTGTCACACCATAATCTCATTACCCTTAAAATCTCATTTCCTTTACTTTTCACATCCATTTTCAAAACACAAAAAGCATAAATTAAAGAGAGCTCAAGCTGGCCATTACCTAGAGAAGAAAGGGGGAAAAATCGGTTAAAGCTAAGAAATCAAGCAAGGGGAATTAATCAAAAATCAAATCTCAAGTCCCTTATCCTAATCAAGGTGAATAATAATTAAATCATCTCTATTTTGTTTTTAATGATCAATGGATTTTTGGGTATAAGTTTAAATCATTTGATGATTTTTGATGATGACATGCTTGGATTTCATGATATGATATATTCAAACAAGTTTGTTTGAAAATTGTTTCATACGGCATTAAGGTTAAAATCATTTATCTTGGATTTCGAATGCCATGAGGAATTGATATGTTATGTAAAACATTATTTTGGAGATGGGTTTTAATTTTCATAATTTTCCAAGCTATGGAAAATTTATTATGAATGTTCAAAGGAAAATATGAACAATTGGGTTAGAAATTAATTTCGGCAACATTACGAAGAATTTGGGCCTGAAATTTATATATGTCAGATAGCATACTAAAAGTGAATTTCTATGATTTTTTGGATTTTTCTTAAGTAATTTACTATGGAAATTAAATTATGTTAGATGAAGGACTAAAATGTTTTAATTATTTAGCTTAAGGAAGGGCTTATTTGTTAAATTATTTTATTTTAGATATAAAATAATTACGGGAGTTTGTAGGGAAGAATTTGAAAATTTTATGGAAACAATTTAAATGTTAAATAGGTAGGTTAGTTAAAAATCAATTACTTAAAAAGGCATTAAAACAGTTTTTACCCAAAAATTATGTTTCGCCTCTTTCAGTAGTACCTTTGGATCCTATACTTTTGCCTCAACCAAGTCAAAACCAATACACAAGGTTTCAATACATTAGTACGTAGTGGATTGGAGAAAGCGGGCAGGTATGGTGTCAAAACCATGCTTTCGAAAGGGTCGAAACAATTAGCTTTCGAAGGCCTTTGTTTTACTCTATAAAGTTATGTGCTTGGCTTGTTTTCAAAAGGATGCTTTCAAAGGGGTCGAAACCCTTTTAAATAACTTTCGAAAATGATGTCCCCTTTTTGTTTCAGAAAGATGACTTTCGAATGAGTTGCTTTGTTTTTAAATTAAACTTTCAAAAGGGTTTTTTAAACCCAATCGAAACCCTGTTGCTAATCTTATGCCTTTCGGTTGGAATGAAGTCATCAACTAAATCAAAAGATAGCTTTTGTTTACTAATATATTAAGCCACTTCCTAAAGCTTTTGAAAGGGTTTAACGGTTTCAAAGGCAATGGCTTCGAAAGGGCTTTTGAAGCTATCTTTCCAAATGTTTTGCTTAATTGATCAATGCTTTTGAAAGGATGATTCCAAAGCCATCAGTTTTTCCCCAATCACTTTTATTTAAAGATTAATGGTTTCGAAAAGGGCACTTTTGTTCATATTCACTTTGACCCAAAAGATGTTATCAAAAATAAATCCAATGGTTTCGAAAGGAGTGCTTTCCATAGTTTCAAAGCTATGCTTGAAAGAGTTAATAAGTAATGATTTAATACATTCGAAAGGTATGTTTAAAGGGTGTTTCAGAAGGCATATGCTTAGTGTTTTGAAAAGAAGATTAGAATGCTTTCGAATGAGGTTATCCAATGGTTTCGAAAGTAAAGGTTTAAGGTTTCGAAAGCCTTAGTTTTCAAAACAAAGTCCCATTTTTAAACGAAAACCGTGGCATAAATAAAGGAGTTTTGAAATGGCTTTTAAGTATGGAGTTTTTGAAGCAGCTTTCCTTGACAAAATAATAGGTTTAAGGGATTAACTATGTTTTATATGAAATAGATTTCAGGGATATTAAACTAAAGATATTGGTATTATTTTTGTATATGCTTCTTCTATAAAGATATTCACTATGTATAGACCCATAACTGTATTTGGGGAAGTAAGGACAGAATAACCAGGCAGGTTGACCTAGTAATTAATATAAATTAAATAACCCCTGAATGAATAGAGTTGCATCTAGGAGGTCAGGAAGATCAGAATATAGGATGTCCGAAGACTAATTAAGAAGTTGTCAGTTAGACAGGTTCATACTGAATCCATGAAAACTATGTTTAAAGAGAGTTATTGGCAGGGGCCAATAGGTTTGTAGTGAACCCATGAAAACTAAATTCAGATTAAGTTATTGAAAGAAGTCAATAGGTTCATAGTCAACCCATGAAAACTATGTTAAAAGGAAAATTATTGGCGATAGCAATATGTTCAGGGAGAACCCATGAATAATGAAGTTATTGGCAGGAGCCAATAGATTCTTAGTGATCCTATGAAAATTATGAGACCGAACAGATAGTCCATGAATTTAAATAGGTTCCTAGTGATCCCATGAAAACTATGAAATAGGATAGGTAGTCCATAAATAATAAATAGGTTACTAGTGAGCCCATGGAAACTAATAGGTTAATAGTGATCCTAGAATCTATAACTGAGACGGATAGTCAAAATGAATGAGGATGGGAAATCCAAAATAATTTACTAGTTTACATATCATCATAATATTTAGAATTATTATATTTTAACCATTGTGGGTGCGGAGCAAGGTATATGGTTATTATAAAGTTTTAGTTAAGATACTAGTCAGGGGAAAACCCGTTTCGCTAAGCGGTGTGGTCTCACTACATATTTAAATGGTTTGAGATGGTAGGTAATTATTCATGCTAAACTTTATGTCTGACTTAAAGTTTATGTTTCCCCTTAAACTCTTGGATACTCAATTAACTTTGGGTATACCTCTTTGGAAGTATAAGCTTTCAGAGATGTGCAAGCGGCAAGCTATAATAAGAGTCTTTACCTTTTTGATTCCGCTGTGTATTGTTATAAAGGAAATGTTTTTTAATTACCTAGGTATGTATATTCTGATCATCCAATGGGCATCTTCATATGTCGCTCTTGGCATATATTATAATAATTTTATTTTTTTTGAACATGGTTCTCGTATAGAGATTATGTAATGAATTTGAAATGATTTGAAATTGAATATGAAAGTTGTTTAATGATTTTAAAAAATTTCCATGTCCATGAGTTTCTATTGTATCAATGCATCTAACATTATTGTATATGATCACCGAGGATTAATAACTATGGATGACTGCAACATCCATAGCCATTAGTTGTGGACCTCCAAGTAGGGGATGTTATATTGGTGCATGTTACACTGTCCGCCCTTTAGGGATTTCTGGGATGAAATCTTTTTCTTTGAGGGGGGGGTTAATGTAACATCCCGTAAAATTTATAATTAATTAATTAATTAATAATAAGGCTAAAATGAAAATTATGTAATTTTTGTAATTTGGTCACGAAAGTTACACTATTGCATTCGGGACGATTTTATGATCAATTTTCATATATAAGTTTAAAATTGGAGCTTAAATGAAGAAATTATTGACGTTTGAAGTTTTCAAATTCAAAATAATTCAAATGGAATTAAATTCAAATATGTAATTAATGATAGAAATTTAAAAATTAAAAATTAATGTTTATTAGAAATGTGGTTAGAGAAAACGTTAATGTAAAAAATAATTAAGGAATTAAATAAAATGGTAAACAAAATAATTAATACGTTGTTAAATAGAAGCTACCAGTTTATCGTCTTCCCTGGTAAAGTCAGCCACCTAGGAAGCAAAGGTCGATCAGTGGGTGTTGTGGTGGCTAGGGTTGCTTAGGCCAGAATGATACACATTTTATTATCTTAAACCAATTTAAATCTGATGGTTCTGGCGACTTCTAACCACTATAATAGGAGCCTAGCCTGTCACTTTTATTCACTAATTATTTGGGAACATAGGCGAAGCTCTGTCTGTCTCTTTCTTCCACATGATTCAGAAATTTCTTAAGGTCTTCAAGTAAGGTAAATTTTAGATATTAATATTTAATTTCTAATTCGATTATCCACCAATCCGTAGAATTTGAATCTAATTAATATACAATCCAATTATTGTATATTTCAAAAGGAAGAGGTCTGAAAAGAGGAAAAAGAAGCAGACATATTCAAATTCGAAAGGGAAAGCTGGGAATTTTATGAATGGAAATCTTAGTTTTTTTTCATTTTAGTAATCATATAGTATAGGTTGGATTTGACACATGCTTTGGGGAATTCTATTCTTGAAAACACCAAATTAAATCTACTAAAATCCTCCTAAAGCAAAATGTCAGTTCTGACATTTTGGAATCTCAATTATTCTATATTGAAATAGCAGAGTCTGTGTAGTTATTTCAATTTTATACTTTACATTTATTCCACTTCTCACTTTCTCTTTCGATGAGACTAAGGGTTTTAAAAAAAAGAAACAGATTAGGAAATGGTGTGTAAATTACAATTTTCCTATTCATAGTATGCACTGTCTATTTCTATGGTTTAAATATGAATCCCTTTCCATTTACTATGCAGAAATTGAATAGAATGTAAAAGGATGTCAATTATAAATTCTATTGATGTTGATTCTACCATTTTAATATAAAGTAAGTTTGGTAATTGGTTCTGTTTTCTTATACTAGTTTATTGGTTGTCTAAAAATATTATCTAATTTGTATGTTATGGTATGAAGTTAGACTTGTATAAATTGGAAGTTTTGACATTTAATAATTAGTGTAGGACGCAATCCTCACATGCATAGAAATATTTTAGTACTTATGTGTGTGTATATGTCCAACACACACACATATGCATATAAAATAATATATAATTAATAACGTATCAATTGTGTAGTAAATAGGTTAGTAATTAGCATTAAAACCTTATAGGATGGAAGTTAAAGATGATTATGATTAGTGGCAGAATAAAGAATTTTTCTTTGTAGCCTTAGTAAAATGCAGTGAGGTAGTGGTTGGGAGTGCAAACTATGACTAAGTTATAGAGATGCAAGGTCAGTCAAAAGAATATGGAAGTCTGTCCAATTAATCTGGCTACCAACGGTGTGACTTTAGGGCTGATGTGTGACATCGCCTATAATAAGTACCGACTAAAGATGCGAGGTTAGTCCCAATTCTATAGGGAAAGTATGCCCAGTTAACCTGTATACCAGTGTCTACGAATAGTTGGACAATCTGAGACATCACAATTTGTGTTACAGACCAAATATACAGGATCTGCTAGGGGACTAGGTGTAGTGGTGGCTGTGTAGGGTCCGCCTCCTTACCAATTACGAAGTATTAAATTGTTAGGGATAGCATTTAGGGATGGTGGATGGAAATCACGGGAAGAATCTGCTTTGGATTTGAGGTATTAAGTGATTGTCGTAGGATCCACCTCTTCCAAAAAGAAGTATTAAGTGCCAAAGAAGGGTCCACCTTGGGTTAGGTATTAATGACCGGGATCTACCAAAGATATATGTGTTAAATAGTCAGAGTCCACCTAATTTCCATTAAATAGGTATTAAGTGGTAAGTGTACTTTCTCTCACATTGTTAGGGCATGATTGATGGTAAATGTATTGGACCGGAAATGTTCTTCGGCTTATAATTGAATGCAAGTTATAGAATTGGGTAAGAAAATTGTAAGTTATAGGATTGGACTGGAAGAGCCTTCAGGCTTATAGTCGAAGGTATTTATAAGAAATGTAGCTAAGATGCATAAGATATATTCTTATCTAAGTTAAACTTCCCAAGTACTGTTTTGGAAAGACTCAAGATTTTATTCACCGGACATTGTTGTTCTGATCCTCTCTTAATACAATACGGGTTAGAGAAAACGATGCATATCTAGAAGACGAAGGCGGGGATGGAGTCTTGCAGTAGTTATCTACCTACATGTATCATTATATTTTGATGTACTCATTTCAAAATGATGTTATTATGTTTTGAGATTTTGTACTATGGATATTAGGATGATATGTTTTATTCTGGAATTTGGATTTTCATAAAATGGGTGTATTTTTGATATTATATTTTATCCTTTCCATTTTGAGTGATAGCATTAGTTGATAACTTTGTGCATCGTTTCTTTTAACCAACCAGCAGCAAGCTTTGGAATGACTCTACTGTTTGATGGGCCTTTTCTAGGTAAAAAATAAGGCTCGTTTCGAGGTTGGTTGTTGCACTCGTAAACCTCTCCTTCAGATAGACAAATGTGCTCACACCTCACATCCTAAATAAAAGTCCAATTCTTCTTTATGACACCCTATCTCTACACCCATACTATCTAAGAGTATTACCGAGTAATACTGTAAGATAATATAGAGAATGAGGCTATATGAGGCACATACGTGAATATTTCCTTAAAATTATCGTCAGTACGTATTAAAACATCAAATATATAACTCACCTGAATGTACATAGTATTGATACTAACTAATAAACATGCGCGCCTCCAGAATAGAACAATACATAAATACAATATATATAAAAAGAGAACATATAATCTAAATCATAACGATAACATATAATTCATAATATACAATGTCTTTTCAAAATACAATATTAAAAAATAGATATTACCAATACCATGTATAAAGATGTTATCACTCATGTATAAAAAATGAATTGAAATCAAGGATATCATATCTAATGGGTGAATTACCCACGTAATAAAAACATTGTCCTTGAAAATGAAATCATCGAGTGGATCGAGCAAACACACATTAATCTTTAAAATAATATCACAAAATCATATAATCAATAGATAATGCGAGATAGACCCTCAAATCATCCAAATGATATCCAATATCATATAAATCACAAGATAATCAATCATAATTATAAACATAGGCTATCTCTAGAATATCAAATCAGAAGAGTATGGATATACGGGTACTGACTACACTTTAGACTCAACCAGTCTTTGGTGTAGTCAACTCATTATAGGCGGAAAAAAAACATATATGCCAATCCACCACACACTCACAACATTAAACCAGAAAGGGGGACATATAGCTCTTAACATGCTCTAGGAACCCACGACTACTTGCCAATCGCAGAGTGCTATATAATCCTACAATCTTTAGTTACCTCGACGGGAATTGTGATCCCAACCACCAATGGTTTGTCTATGCATAGCCTGGTCACTGTAACATCCAATTTTTTTTATCATTTTGATTTTTGACTATTTAATTAATTTCTAATATTTAAATAATTGGATTTTAAAGTTTAATAACTTATATTCATATATAAGGATAATTTAAATATTTGACTTATGAATTAATTATTAACTAAATGGATTTAATATCCTTATTTAACCCCTTCTAATTAATAAATAATGATTGTGAACTTAATTTTTAAATTTATTGAAAATAATAAATTGTTCGAATAAGTAATAGGAAATTCAATTGTCAACAAAATGACTTGGTTTTTATTTATGTATTTTTAAATAAATTTATAGGATATTTCTATAAGTTTTAATTTGAAAAATATTTATATTATCGTTTGATGAATTTTACGGTAAACGTTGTTATTTTTTAATTTTACAAATAAAATAATATTCATATTTTATTGTTGATTTATGATCATGTCATATTTTGGTGCATAATCATATTTTTATTTCTGTCATTTGCAATTCGTACGCGAACGAAATATTGTCTAGCAGGATACCGCAAACCTTCTTTTCAAGCATTTTCAAACCAAATCAAATTTTCAACTAACCTTAATGATGATTTGATATGTTGCTTGGAATTTTTTTAGTGAGGTTAGCCGGCTTTATAGTGGGCTGTGACACTATATAAACAAAGGAAAAATAGGTGTTCTGCACATGCACATAATAGCATGTGCGTGTTCATGGAAGTTAAGTATAAGTTTTATTTAACTTGTGATGGAAGTTAAGTATAAGTTTTATTCATAAATTAAGTAAAATAAACTACTCTGACTTTGGTTCATCCCATTTTCTCCTTTTGTTTTTTCAAAATGCAGTAAAACAAAAAATGGCCATCATATTCAAAAATCAAAATCAAACGATTTACTCCACTAAAATTCACATAAATGGATATGTTGAGTTCGCATGCTCGAGTGCTTCAAATTCATGCACGTGTCAAAGTATACATCGATGATAATGAAAGTTTTTTTCCGTGACCTAGGGTACGACTTCGACAATAATTCCGAGGGATTTTGGCAATGACATTTGTAGCATTGAGTTTCTCATGTCAAATATCACATTTCCCTAAAATTTCATGAACTCTGATCGTGCTTACCAAATCATGACCTTAGCCTTATCATGAATTGGAGCCCCGGGTTGCATTTGGGTTAGAGATGCCGAGCTACTTTTTGTGGTGTCCATCGAGTTGAGGGCAGGTATAGAAGTATGTTGCATTCGGTGGTTTGTCGAATCGTCGTCGTGGAGGGAGAAAGGGATGAGAGAAGTTGTGGCTTAGGATGGCTTACCGTGCATGTATGCATGTGATATATAATTGGGGAAGAAAGAATTTTATACTAATAATGGTAATTATTTTAAGTGAAGTGATTAATTAAATTAATTGATTTGATTTATACCAAATCTTATAAAATCAATATCTAACTCATACAAGGTCGGATTCAGACGCAGTCTTTTGTGTTAGACTAGTGGAATTATTATCAACGTATTAGAATTAGATTCGTCGAACTTGGAACAAGTGGAATTTTCAGCTAAAGTTCGATTTTAGATTGAACCAAAATGCAAAAGTGTTAATTGGAATTTCAGTAAGTTAACTCACCTTTAGATGGATTATATAATATATATGTTATGCTAGATTATTGATGAATTTTTGTATGGTAGTTTTCATTGTTTGTTTGAATTGTTTAGATTCCTGCTTTTGAAAGCGGATGACATGTATAATTTATAAGGGACCCAAATGACTATATATTGTTGTTTGATCCCACTTGATAATGGATGGCATAGATAATCATATTATTGCAGGGGACAAAAAGTAGAAGTCGAAGTGTTTTCGTAGTGAATAGGTCACTACAGGACACTTTGATGCGCACATATATATGAGACTTACAAGGGGCATTTGTAGAGAGGCCTTAAAGGGTTTCTCGCCAACGTTGATTTATTTATATTTCTTATATTGCTTATACTAATGATTGGCCGAAATATTTATGACATATTTTTTGATTTGCATAACTGTCACTATAACAATCGCTATACCGTCACTTATGAACTACCATCCCCTAAAACCCTTGTGTTTGTTGAACTTGTGCTCGTATTTTTACAAAATAAATGTTTGGTTGCATTTTTCCACTTTGAAAGTTATTTAAACTATATTTTCAAATATTTTGAGAATTTTGAAAATAAAGATTAAGTATTGATTAAGATTTGTAAAAGAAGTTACAAATTTGATTAATTTTCTTTCAGGACAACAAATGTTGTTTTCGATTTATAAATGATTGTAAATTTGATTAATATTATTTCAGAGTAACTCTTGTGGTTTAATAAAAAGATTATGAATTTTATTATCTTTCTAAATAATTAATATGTTTTCAAAATTAATAAGACTATTTTAACTGATTTATTATCTTTCGGGATAATAAATGTTGTTTTAAGTTTATAAATGATAGTTTATAAATATGGGAATCTTTTAAAAGGAATGTTTAAGAACAAAGCTAAATCTAAATTATTATGGAGTTTATAGTAAATAATGTTTTTAGTGACATTCATTTTTTACCCTTCTTTTTAATACACATAGAAATATAATTTTCTCTTTAAAAGAATATTTTTAAAGAGTTTTTTTAAATTGTTTTACAAATATTTCTTATGTGAAAATCGAGCACAATTGAGAATCAATTGTTTTAAAAGCTTGATTCATTTATTGGTGGAAAGTGTATGGGATTTAATTCCTATATACAATTATTCATTTAATTTTGATAGTTGATTTCTTAACTATCAATTCCAATATCCTTCTTTGTGTTTGTCGATTCAAGAGGAATTTCTTGTTCATTTGGGGCATTTAAACTCTTGTTATTCTTAAAGTTAATAATGATGTCGAATCGAGTTAGGAAGCAAAATTTCCCTAACTCATCCGGCTTCATTGTTTTCCCTAGGGTAATACTAGTTTACTTCCAATAGTTGATTCGTCGACTACCAATTTTGATATCCTTCTTTGTGCTTCATCAATCTAAGATGATTTGTTACTCATTTTGAGCATCGGCATACAATACCGTGGATAACTAAAACCAAAGAGAGAGTGGGAGAAAAGACAGTTAGGTCGCACCTATTAGGGTATATTCACATTTATCTAGAGATTTTTTGGAAACATGATGCGATGATGTGAAATATTTTGATGCTCATGTGAGGCGGGGTTCAATTTGGAAGTTCCCTTGATTAATGCACGTTTGGTGTGGGCTTTTCAAATATATTTTATTTAGAGGTATATTTTCGATATAGGAGGCACACCCTCCTTGTCATGTTGGATGAATTCATTCTTGTTTTTTGATTTGAACCTTGGAGTTAGCCTTTTCTTAATTTCAACGAGAAGTGCCTTAAGCTCTTCTCTATATTTAATTATTTTGTCCATTCTTTATTTTTGGATTTTTGATCCTATCTGTGTCCATCCTTTCTTGTTTGGATTGTTATTTTGATCGGGTTTCCTAGTTTTTTATGTATGAATATTGTTCTCATGAGATAAAAAAATGTTCCATGTTAGCAACGCGGTCTCATAGAATTACTAAATGTTCTCCATATTGCTTGAGTTTTCTCACACTGATTTTCCAAACTAACCCGGGTATTATTTTTAATGCTTAAGTTAAACCGAGTATTTTTCCATGTATTTGTTGGTTGGACATAAAGCTCATGGAGTAGAGCTGGATGTTCATCTACCATAGTATTTTTATTTTCTACTGTATTACTATATATTTCCATCAGGAATTGTAAGGCCGAAAAGTTATAATTATCCATGATGATGAGATTTGTTTTTAACTCTGATATACCTTGTATCTTAGAGAGACAATTTACCGTCTTTGTTATATTATATATTGTCATTCCTCCATGAGATTCTGTTTCCCCTGTTCTTTTTCTTTATTTTACCCTAACAATCTACCTTTCCAGCGACTGGATGTTCGGCACCTGGATACTGTGGATGTATTAGTGTCAACTTTCAATGGTCGAAAAGGCAGGTCGTTACAGTCATGACCTTGCTTGCCTATAGTGGTAACAGACTACTGGCCTATGCAACAGAAGGAGGTACCAACCACTAATCCTGTGATGCACATAAAATATAATAACCAACATCAGTGTCACAGATCTAGGGCGTGAACCTATGATCAGGCCGATAAAGTGAATACTGGCTAATCTGGTTAACTCTTGAATCATAAAGGGAGGTGGACACAAGTGGGTAACATATAGAACTCATATCATATATCTACTTATAGTAGACGTAAGCCTACACATTGCTTTGTATAAGTCAACACATGACTATGATATACTAGAGCTCTACTCACTCACCGTCACACTGCTCTACCCATAAGCCAACATGTGGATATAATGTACTCACCACAGCGAGTATCACCACACACATGAGAATATCCACGTTTGAATGACGTTTACTTACAAATAAAAACCAAACAAAAAACATTGTGGCGTGCCATACCACCGTATGTTACTTGAATAATTATTCAATGCCCATAAACTGTACTCAATCCACATTAGCTATCTCTATATGATTAGTCCAACGAATAACAAGAAAAGTGTTACAAATAATCTTATACCAGATGTTATTACTAATCCTTTCATTCACATTTCTCGTTACACAAAAATGAAATCTCACAAATCAAATAAAAATCTATCATTACCGTATCATTTCAAATCATTAATCAAACCAACATCAACGGTGAATCACTTGTATAAAAAAATTCAATTAATGAGAAAAGAAATTTTGGAATAGTAATATAAAATAGAATATTCGAATAAAAATAAATGAACAAAACAATATTTGATAAATCATTCACAACCTACAAATTTTACATAAAAAATTAACATTTAGAGTAGGATAATAAATACATATGTTTTCGAATTAATTAAATAGTTAACTAGACCTAAAATATAGATACTCTACATACAGATAATATCATATTTCCATAATCTTTTATAAAATTAGGTAATCATTTAATACTCATCAATAAACCTTGAAAGCTCATTTAAAATTTTAAAATAGATTATAAAACAAAACATTACATTTATATATATTTATAAAATAAAATTCGTCCTCAACGACATGGTGAAATTGGGGCTTAGGTTCAAGTTTGGAAACAGCCTCTTCGCAATGCAAAGGAAAGGTTGCATACATTATTGACCTTCCTAGAGCCCGCTTGTCGATAATGTGCATCAATACTCAATAGAATGCCATAGAGATTAAACAATGAATGAAATTAAAAACATAGAGGAAAAAGTAAATGAACACACAGATTTTTATAGTGGTTCAGTAATATTGGCCTATATCCACTTTATATTTTTATTAATCTTGCACTGGATTATGATGACAAATGGATCAACAAGGATCCATTAGTATAGGAGTGAAGAATAAAAATGGCAGTGCATAATAAGTAGAAAGAAGGATCCTCATTATGGAGAATGGTAGCTATATTTATATGGAAAGTTGTGCATGGATCGGGCCGAAAATTTTCCAAAAGAATCTCTAGATCCATAGGGGCCCACCATAATGATCAGTGGACATATCTCTTTGTTTTGGAACGATCGATAAGAGTTACACTGATCGTTATTTTGGCCTACGATTTATGTGTGATTGATAATGTAGGATATTCACGATGTAAGAATCTTGCTCTTCAAATTTTGTGCAATTCTGAAATACGGTTTGTAAGATATCACATTTTCTGTGAAATTATGGAACGTTCTGGCTGATTTTGTACAATCGTTACGGTATGAATGTTATGTTTTTCCAAGATTTAGGGGTTTTGTCATGTGATCATTTTTATAGACTCCACTCTTTCACATATTAATGCTATAAAAGTTTCAAGTGCATTGGCTCTGTAAATTTGAGATATTGATTGGTATTCGTCGATTTATGCTATTTTATGAATCATTCTCGATTGATCCATATAGATTCTTCATTTGTCCATAACTCGAGCATATGAGCTCTAATCTACTTGAAATTTGAAATGTAGCCACACAAGGCCTTTTTTGTTACTCCATATTGATTGCACCTTGATCAGGACCTGGTCTGAATCTGCTCGACCGTCGTCCATTGCCTTGTATATCATTGATTCTCAAGGTTGGTAACTACCCATTTTTGCGAAATCCAAGGTCTCACAACCTTTCCAAAAGGCGGGATAACATTTTTCCCCACCAAAGTATGTCTTGTTTGAACATGAAATGCTTTGAAAATGCCATAACTTCAATTGTCGAAAAGGATTCCATTCAGTTTACCGAATGGTCACTATCCGTTGAGTCGTACTTACTGATACTTGCATTTCTTTCCGTTCATCATGACTATTGGTCGATTTCCAATGGTATAAATTCAGGACTATATTCTATCAACGGTTATCTGTGTCCGATTCTACGAGGCTAGTAAGCTTTAGCTCTCTAACCCAGTCTTTTCTCTAATAACTCCAGGTGAAAATTTAATTTTTGTTGGTTCCAAGATATTGAATTTTTAGAATATTCACATGCACGTTCTTATCATTGGCTCGTGGAAATGTTTGTATGCTCACTAGTCGTCACCAATTTATTATAGTTTAATTGCAATTAGATTGCAATTCCATGTTTATGTATGTATTTTTATAATGAAGTAGGGGTCGCAATAAGTCACTTGATGATGGGACTTCAAGTTCTATAGGGATGATGGCCTTAGAGTCATAAGCAAAGGAAAATGGAATATGGCCAGTCGTGGACCTATGGGTGCTTCTGTAACCCGTAATACTATTGGGAGATCATCCACCCACTTTCCTATAGTCTTTTTCAAATATTTCTTTAGAATGGACTTTATGGTTTTGTTCATAGCTTTAACCTGTCCCTTTACATGAGGGTGAGAACTGCCACAAATCTATTTTCAATATGATGCCAATGGTAGTAGTCTATGAATTAATCGCTATCGAATTGAGTTCCATTATCAGTTACAATAGTTCTTAGGAGGTCAAAACGACAGATTATGCTTTGGACAATAATTAATTACTTTCTTCGTTGTGATCATGGCTAGAGGTTTGGCTTTAGCCTATTTGGTGAAGTAATTTACTGCTATGATGGCGTACTTCGCTCCATCTTTGGAGATCGATAAGGAACCGATAATATCAATGCCCCAAGTGGAAAACGGCCATGTACTGACCATTCGTGTAACTTCCACCGGCGGAGCTCTCGGAATTTTTCTTATTTTTTATTCTGCAAACATCTAGCACTTGTTGCATTGTCTAGCAAGATCAGCTACATCTCGTTTGACAGTTAGCTAGTAATACTCGTATCCGAGTATTTTCTTTGTCAGGGTTTGCTCGTTGGTGTGATCATTGCATTCTCCTTCTTGGACTTCTCTTGAGACTCATTTTATTTCTTCTTGGGCGATACACCAATGTAGGGGAATGGAGACATCTTTTCTATACATGACACCTTCTTGGATGATACAATATGAAGATTTGTGGAAGATCTGTCGTTCTTCAATCCTCTTTTCGGAAAGGATCCCTCGCTGCAGATAATCTTAGATAGGAGTCATCCATGACTTCCTTTCCGGCTCCATCTCCAGTACCCAATTAATCTCCATCTTGTCAATGCTTGAGCATTTAGTACTAATCAAGGCAAAGTCTATTTGCTCCACATCCCCAAAACTGGCCAGCTTGGCCAGTGAGTCTCCTTTCTCATTTTGCATCTCTAGGATGTGTGTAATGGTGTAAAACTCAGTCTACTACTAGCTATTGGACCTGGCATCGTTAAGGAGCAAGTTGCTGCTCCCTAGTCTAATAATCTCCCATGACTTAGCATACTACTAATTGGGAATGATAAAAGATTCCTAAAGTTTTCACTCCTAGTTCCTTAGCAGCTTTGAGCCCAACGATCAAGGCTTCACACTTAGCTTCTTTAATTATTGCAGCGAAGGAAAGTTCCACGGTGTAGTAGATCGATTGTTCCCTCAGGGTCAATAACATGACTCTGGCACCAAAAAAACAATCATTGGATGCTCCAACCTTGTACATTTTCTATCAATTAGTTGGTTCTCTAGTGCTCACTAGAGAATCATCCGATGTAGTGAATTCAGCTATAAAGTTTGCTAATGTCTATCCTTGGATAATTCTCTGAAGGAGATAAGTGACATCGAATTGACAGGTCGATATTCCATTTGAATAACCTTCCAAATGTCTCATGTTGTTATAGGATCCATCATAATGACTAGTCGATGTCGATGGGGTGAGCCTAGAGGTAAGGGCGAAGCTTTTATGATACAATGAATAGGAAGTTCACGAGCTCTTCCAGTTTTGAGTAGTTTCTCTCAGCAACTGCTAAATGTTGCTTACATGATATACTGGTCTCTGGATCTGATTCTTTTTGCATAATAGTGTGGTGCTTATGGCATGTATTGACACAGCTAAATAGATGTAAGTCTTTACGATCTAGTGGCTTGGATAGGATGGGAGGTCGCTCTAAGTGATCTATCAGAGATTGAAACACATCAACGCAGTCCCACATGCATTTAAAGTTTCTCTTCCTTCTCCTGATTAGGTTGAAGAAGAGAACTCACATGTCGATGGCCCTAGACATGAATCGTCTTGGGACAGTGATCTTCCCATTTAGATTCTGTACCTGCTTGATTGTCTCCGATACCTAGATTCTCTGATTGCCTAAATCTTCTTAGGATTGACTTTAATTCCGCGAGAGTTGAGCATGAAACCCAAGAACTTCCCTGACGCAATGCTGAAAGAGCATTTCAAGGGATTTAGTTTCATTTCACATCTTCGAAGAATACTGAATATCTCTATCAAGTCATCGATATGGTTTTTTGATTTTTTGGGGCTTCATAAGCATATCATCCGCGTATACTTCTATTGATTGTCCGATATGGCTTTTGAACATTCGATTGACCAAACTTAGGTAAGTTGTACTAGCATTCCTAAGTTCAAATAGCATCATAACATAGCAATATAGCCTTAGATCGGTAATGAAGGTGGTGTGCTTGATGGGAGACGTGCATCGTGATCTGGTTGTATCCGAAGTATGCATCCATAAATGAAAGCAGTCCACACCTAGTGGTTGAGTCTACCAGTTAGTCGATCCTCAATAGTGGAAAGCTGTCTTTCGAGCATGCCTTGTTTAGGTCAGAGTATTCGATGTATGTCAACCAGTTTCCATCAGCTTTCTCACATGAATTGGATTAGATGTCCATTTCGAGTGGAAGGCATTGTAGATAAACACATTGTTTTTGAGTTTATCCACCTCTATTTAAGTGTAGCAAATCTATCCGGATCCATGTCACGTTGCTTTTCTCGCGTTGATTTTGTTTCACCAGTACATGCTTTGGGTCGTTATTTAATGCATGGCTCGTGATAAGCGGTGATATCACACACATGTTAGAATGGGCCCATGCAAACACATCCAGACTCGTTCAGAGAATGCCATCTAATTCCTTTTTCATCGTTGCACTGAGTTGTGATCTGATCTTCAGTACTTTTAATAGATTGCCATGGCTGACCATAATGTTGATCGCTAGCTCAACGGGTGTAGCCTTATATTTCTCGAGTTTAAAAGTAACTATTTCGCGCAACAATCAACGTGAAATCTAGTTGGGACAGTTAATAATGACGGTTACTCCGGTCGAATCCCAGAGTCTTATCATGAGTTGTTGAGTCTGATAGTGAAGGGATCTAGATGCTTTAAGTGATTATCTGCAATTGGCTGAAGATTAGGCTTATAAACACGTTGAATTAAATGTCGAGTAAGGTTCAGCCTCGTGTTGTGCACAACCGCATAGCCAGATTTTGATTTGAGTTTGAATCTGCTTGTATATTTGAGTAATGCTCTTTCCACTCAATTTACTCAAGATCCATTACTCGTCATTCGGGTTGGAATGATGGTCAGTTGCCAATGAGCTTGTGCATCGATTCAACGATTTTATCTCTAGGCATCCTTTCTGTCGTAGCCTTAAGCCATTGTAACACCAGGTATAAGTCACAATATTGAGCTATCGTAGTCATTCTTTGGTTGATCACACTTCTATTCCCGGTCTTGGGTGGATAAATGTACTGTATGGATGGTCAAGTCTTGTCCTAGTCATGTTTATACTCCCTCCTAAGCTCTGAAGACTGGAGTTGATCGATGAATAATCTATTCACATTCATCTTGTTTCTTGCTCATGCACCCAAGTCTGGGGTATAGGTCGGTAAGTAGGAAGGCAAGTTATGTTCACTTTAGTTTTATACTCTTTCCCCTTGAATCGAGGGATCAAGCTAGTTGATGGAAAGAAGAGTCGCATGTATTCTGGTATTTCCTTCCCGGGGGAAGACTTCGATGCTCCATCTGATTTCAAGCATGAGTTGGGTACTGCGCGGTCAATCACATCTATTTTTTGGTGAAGATGTCACCATATTCTAGGTAGGACTAAATAATAGATGGTTAAGTCACATCTAACTAGTGGTTGATACTCTCCCTATCGGACAAAGGGCAAGGATTAGTGTGTGGACGGTCGAGTTACATCCATTTCGTATTGCACTTCTAGTCGGATCATGGTAAGAGTCAACAAATGAACGGTCGCGTCACATTCATTTGGAGCTAGATGGTCAATCACGTCCATTTTGATTCATATTGTCCTGTCAGATCTAGGGATAGAGTTGGCTTAGGTGTAGTCAAGTCATGCTCACCAGGTTTCATACTTTTTCTGATGGATCGAAGGAGGGTATTGGAGAATTAATGAAAAAGTCAGACTCATTTATGGTTTATTATCCTATCTGCACTCTAATGATTTGAGTTTTTTGGAGGACGTTCGGGTTATATCCGGTATGGAACGATATTGACCTTCAATCCAGTAAGACGATATAGAGAATTTGGATTAATATTGTCTGTCGATGCAGAGGTATGATATAATCGATTTCCTATAACTTCGAACGTCATTCCGATTGACCTTGTATTGAGGCCTTCTTGTGGTCATTGCCTTATGTTGTAAAGATCACCCAGCCGAAGCTATAGTAAGATGTCGTATTAGGCTTGTAGTAGTTTGTACTCTCGTTTCCATTCTTGGGATAATAGAATTAGTTCGTGGACGGTCGAATTCCATTCGTAGTGAGTTTATACTTCTTTTGATGAGTTCAGGTTGGAGTTTATGGAATATTGAGTGGTCAAATTGGACTCATTTATTTGTTTGTACTCATATATGTACTATGGGTATAAGAGTTTGTTGGAGGGTGGTCGAACCGCACCCAATTTGTGTTTATACTCCAATCCGCACTGGGGGACTAGAGTTATTTGTTGGACGGTCGAACCGTGTCCATTGCTTGGTTTGGATTTTGGACTTGCCGATGTCCAAGCAAGGCTTGGACAATTTGCCGTACCTCAGTCGCAAATCAGGTCATGGATGGATGTATCACATCCTTTTTGTATTGGACGGTCGAACCACGTCCAATTTAGGCTTGGGCTCTTAAACTGCCCCCGGCATCCAAGGTACAAGTTGATGCATGGACAGTCATACCACGTCCACTTCCATTTGGATCCAGTTTCTACCAAGCCTTGGGTGTAAGATGAGTGTTCTGAAGAACTTTGAGCTTGAGCAAGGGAGGAGATGGTTAGATCGCATCCATATTGAGTCATGTGTTTGCCCTGAAGTAATGGGCAAGGGCCAAGGACCGGGTGGTTGAACCGCATCCACTTTTCATTTTTATACACCGGTCTATGCTCTAGGGGCCAGAGTTTTATGATGGGTAGTCAGTAGCACCTGTTTGATATTTATACTCCAGATCGCGCTCTGGGAACCAGAGTTGATGGATGGCTGGATGGTCGAACTGCATCCATCTTTTTGTGATTATACTTCAATCCACACTCTAGGGACTAGAGTTTTATGATGGGTGGTCAGTCACACCGTTTGATGTTAATACTCCGGTATGTGCTCTAAGAATCAGAGTAGATCGATAGACGGTCAAATAGCATCCATCATTTTGTGTTTATACTTTGATCCGCACTCTGGGGAGTAGAGTTTTATGATGGGTGGTCAGTCACACCCGTTTAATGCTTATACCCTAGTCTGTGTTCTGGAACAAAAGTTGATCGATGGATGGTCGAACCGCATCCGTCTTTTGTGTTTATTCTCCAATCCTCACTTTGGGGACTAGAGTTTTATTATGGATGGTCAGTTATACTCGTTTGACGTTTATACTTCAATTCGTGCTCTGGGAACCAGAGTTGACTGAAGGATGGTTGAACCACGTCCACCTTTTTGTGTTTATACTCCGATCTACACTCTAGGGTCTAGAGTTTTATGATGGTTGGTCAGTCACACCCATTTGATGTTTATACTCCACTGTTGCTCTAGGGACTAGAGTTAGTCAATGGATGGTCGAACCACGTCCATCATTTTACTTCGTACTCCTCTCAACAAGTCGAGAGAGAGTTTTCGGGTAGACGATCAAGTCACATCCACCTCAAGCTGCAGTCATATCCATGTGTTGAGGGCGGTGGTTGATGAGTAGGCAGCCAGTCATGCCAACTTTAAGTCGAGCTTTTGAACCACCTATTATGCCTAGGGCAAGAGTTAATGTGTGGATGGTCAAATTGTGTCCACTTTAGTTGGACCTCGGTCGTGCTGGGCTTCGAGAGAGGCATAAGTATTTTGGCGAACTTTATGTATGAGCTAGTGAGTGGATGGTTGTGTTGCATTCACTCCAAGTCCTTCTTTGGTCTCTAAGTCAGGCATGAAAGTTGATGAGTGAACGATCAGTCCTGTTCACTTTTTGCTAGATCCTGACCTTGTCGGGGTCTAAGTAAGGCACATATGTTCTGTCAAAATCGAAGCATAGCATAGCAAGTGGATGGTCAAGTCACACCCACTTTCCATTTTAAGTCCTTGGCCCTAAGTCAGAGGCATATGGTAGTTGATGAGCAGTTGACTCATGCTTATCTTAATGAAACTCTAAAGGTTCGATCATAATCCACGGAGATTGGTTGGCGCCCAACTCTAAATACTTGGTCATCTCCATCGTTTGGAAGTATTTTAGTTCAAGTTGGTCATAGTTCCCTAACAATTGAAATTGAAATAGAAATAATTCAAAGAAGATCGAGATAAATCACACTGTTAAATGAAGCAACATCGTATGCTCGCTATTCCACTTTGTCCAAGCCCTTCTCAGCTAGAATTCAACCATAGGTGATCCAATTAATAATCAAAGTTCTCTATTGATAGGGGTCGGATGTTCCCTGTCTCCTATTCCGTAGGGCTTGTGCATATTGTCGAACTTTCCTTTCTCGATAAGCTTTTCAATCATATCTTGGAGGTGTTTGCAATCGCTATTGTTAGGACCGTGTGTATCTTGGAATATACAAAATTTCTTTGATTACCTCTAGGCTTTGGTGGATTCTTTCATGGCTTATTTTCAGTACTGCTCCGAGTAGTGAGTCTCCAAGTAGACTTATCGATTGAATCGTTCAAAGGAGTATACGAGTCAAATTTTGAGATTCTAGGTCATCTCCTAGAATCCGAGTCCTTAGCCAATGGGCCTGTACTATTCTTTCTCCTAGTCTACTCTACCTCTTCCTTGCTTAGGTTTTGATTCACTTTGTAACAAGAACGATCCAAGGTCGTAGGAGGCTCTCCAGCTAACTAGCTGCCAAAATCTGTCTTGGGGTCAATTCCCTTCATAAACGCCATCAGTATGATATTCTCGCTGGGATTGATTGCTTTAGTGACGACGATGACATTGAATCTCTATAGGAAGTCTTTGAGCGCCTCACCTAGCATTTGGAAAAATCTGGATAATGACATCACATCCTTAGTGCGATTGGCATGCATTTTGAACTACTCGACAAACTTCTGATCCGACTAATTGAGTGTGGAGATGGATTTGGACGATAATCGCATAAATCGCATGATCCTTACACCTTCTAGGAATATAGGAAAGTGTCTGCACTCGATGGCACATATCACTTTGGCGGGATTCATGTGCCACTCGAATTTCATGATATGTAGTACATGGTTAGTTTTCCCCGAGTAAATCGATACGATTGGTATATTAAATCTCCTTGGATATTCTGCACACTGCACTACTTCAATGAATAGATTTCGACTGAGAAGGTACTTCATTCATCGTCAATTCGGTTCGTTTTCAAGTTACAGCTAGTTATTATGCTCATGAATGATGTATGCATGGTTTTTTAACATTTGAATAGTTGAGAATGCCAATTGAATGGTGAATCAGTTAGGATGGAGTTGTTGATCAGTGACGATCCCCAAACTTTCACCCAAATGGGGCACGATCCATATATGGCAGTAAGGAGAGCCTCTTGAGGTTGAACACCAAGTTTCAAGTCATATGGAGTCTGTATGCTAGAGATATGATCAAAGCAATATGGACAGGTATTGACAGATTGATGGTGAGTTACTTGGAATCGAACGCAAGAAAAATTGCTATTTGCTTTGAGTCAGCAACTAGTTTTCTTGAAGTCACTAAATTTGAAGTGTTGGGTCAGTGAAGAACGGTGCTTGGATTCATATTGGTGTTTGCGTAGAGAAAATCTTGGTTTTACCCGAGTTTGACTTTGGGCCAAAGTTTCTTGGGTTTGTTTAGGTCACATCACCTATGTTCTCCAAACTATGGGAATATTATTTCAGTAGCGGTTGCTTGTTGTTCCTTAGTTGCAATTTGAAAGCTGCCGCTTGATCCTATATGCCCCGGTCAGTCACAGGACGCAAGAGATGTGGATAGTATGCACCATTTTTAAGCTAAGTTTTGAACACAGAATGCAGAGGAAAAATAAATTTGTAGGGTTCTTTCTTAAAATTTGGATCATACCTAAAAAAGTTTTTTGTGAAAAACGATCGGTTATGAAAACAATCTATTGCAACAATAATTTAATGAAAAATGATCGGTTGGAATGCCAAAGCGATGGAACGATTGGTTTTAGTAATGATGGTTAAAATACTAAGGCAGTTTGAATGATCGGTGGAAACGTTAAACTAGAAAAGATCGGCGAAAATGTTAACTGGAATGATCGGTTAAAATGTTAACTGGAATGATCGGTGAAATCCTTAACTGGAACGATCGTGAAATCATTAACTGGGATGATCGGCGAGATTGTTAACTAGGATGATCAGTATAGGTGATGTTATGGGAACTTTAGCAACGATTGGTTGAAAACGATCGGTATAAACTATAGGCTAAAACGATCTTATAGGAACAATCTTACAAAAACGATCAATTAGAAACAATCGGTATGGAACGATCATGTAGGAAAAACGATCGACCAAATACACGTTAGTGGAATGACCAATGAGAAACGATTGTATGGGACAAATGGACATAAAAACGATCACAAAGATGATGCAGCATATGGATTTGTAGGGAAAGATCGTTCGTTGAGGATGTATGGAGCATGGACGATGAAACACAAGATCGATCGTACGCTAGCATCATGATTTCCTTTTCTGCAAGGGAAGTAGACTTAGCTCCTCTGGCCATGGCTGATAGTTTCCTTGGAGATTCTCTTCTTCTAATCTAAGTAGAATAGGAAATTTGTCGATCGAAAGATGGATCTACCTCTCTAACATGAAAATCCACGAATAGAATATGAAACCAATCAAGCTAAGTATTCACTTCTCGGTGGAAGCACCAAAATGTTGATGCCGAAAATGGACATCAACATCCAATAAAATCTCGTAGAGATTAAACGATGAATGAAATTAAAAACATAGTAGAAAAAATAAATGAACGCATATTTTTATAATGGTTTGACAATCTTGGCCTACATCCACTTCATATACTTATTGATCTTGCACTGGATTATGATTACAAGAATGCTTGGATCAGATTGATCCATTAGTACAAGAATGAAGAATAAAAATGGATGAACCTAGGCAGCATAAAGAAGGATCCTCTTTATGGAGAGGGTAGCTATATTTATAGGGGAAGATGTGCATAAATAAAGCTGAAAATTTGATAGAAGAATCTCTGGATCCGTAGGGGCCCACCATAATGATCGATGGTCATAACTCTTTATTTTGGAGCGATCGGTAAGAATTAAACCGATTGTTATTTTGGCCTCTGATTAATCCGCGATCGATAATGTAGGCTCTTCATGATGTAAGATACTAGCTCGCTAAATTTCGTGCAATTTTGACGTACCGTTCATGAGATGTCGCATTTTCAATAAAACTATGGATCAGTATGGCTGATTTTGTACGATCGTTATTGGAACGATCGGTATGTTTTTCCAAGATGTAGGAGTTTTACCATGAGATCATTTTTCTTGGCTTCACTCTTTAATATATTGATGCTCTAAATATTTCAAGCGTATTGGTTTTGTAAATTTTGAGATATTGATCGATCTTCGTCGATTTATGCTGTTTTATGGATCATTCTAGATCGATCCATACAAAATTTTCATTTGTGCATAACTCGAGCATATGAACTCCGATCGACTTGAAATTTGAAATGTAGCTTTACAAGGCCTTCCTTGTCACTCCATATTGATTGCACCTTGATCGAGATCCGGTCTGAATTCGCTCGACCATCGTCCATTGCCTTATATATCATTGATTCTTAAGGTTGGTAACCATCCGTTTAGCCAAAACTAAGGTTTCATGGCCTTACCAAAAGGTGGAATAACACCGCCATCGTGCGGGAGCCTCGTGCACCAGGTTCCGCATTTTTATTGAAATTCCTCCCTTTTATAAAATGATTATTAAAAACCATTTGAGTAATTAAATTAAATTCACATTATTAATTTATCAAACTTTCATTTACATTCAATTTTTATGCAATGTCTATTAAGTATAAAGTTAAATATTTTTGATTTAGTTTATTTTAAATATAAATTTATTTAAATAAAAAGTTACTTAAACATGCACACATATTATGTAACAACCCATAAATTTTTAAACAGTTTTTAATAACGTATTTAATTGAATTTTTGTGAAATTTTAAATAATAATATTTTGAAATAAAAATTTAATGTTTGGATTACATATAAGTAGTGAATAAATAAGAAAACATATAAATTTAGATTACGTTACTTGTTAATTAATTTGGGCGTACGTTCGTTTTAATTATTGCATCTATTGTACGCACTCTTTGATTTCATATCTTAGCTGTTAAAAATCAAATCATCACATGCATTTAAAAAAAAAGAATTAAAACCCTGCCTCCAATTCACGTGTAAAACTTTCCACTTTCATTTGCATCTCTATATTTAATAGGAATAAAAATCTTTGATTTCCTAACCGTTTCAAAATCTCTTCCCATCTTCATTTTTGCAACGCAGTTCAGATCTGGAAAAAAAGGTATAATGGGTCACGATCCGATATTTTAGACCAGTTTAAAATTCTAATTTTATTAAAATATTGAATAAAATTTGGTAGAAACAAAAATGAGGGGAATAATAATAGTTTATATGAGATTTACAATTTGAATTAAAACAACAAATGTTAAGAATTTAATAATAATTGTTAATTGTAAATATTGATCTACTGAATAAAATTTAAGAGGTAACAATAGTTTAATTGTATTGTTGTAATTCAAATAAGTTAACCTCTGACAAATGAACTAAAATTGGTAACTAATGGATATGTTGAGTTATGTGAAATTATTAAATAATGTTTGATTTATTGTTAATAAAAAGAAGAAAAAAGGGAAAAATATTATGTTCTGTTTATACATGAAATGGTGGTTTTGAAATTTAGTTTTGAAAGCAAGTATGGATTTTTGATTCAAACAAAAATTTGGTCTTAATATACATATATACACGGAAAGTTTAGTTTGGGTATAGGGTCCATTAATTATTGTGTGAATTCTAGTAGGTATGTATATATAGGTTATGTTAGTATTTTCAAATATATTACTCATTTCCTTGAAGTTTTGAAACACACTGTCCAATCACCCCATCAATTGCTCTAATAATTAATTTTGGGAAATTCAAGGCACAGTTGTTCTATTTGCCATCATTTCTTTTATTTTTTTTCAAACGGTTCATTTTGCCTTTATAACGTGTCCTTCCATTCCATGCTTATCTTTTTCCTTTACGTTTCAAATATGAAACGTGAAGTCCAATCAACAATTAATTGCTTGAATTTCTCAACTAAATCTAGGGTGTTCCTATAATTATTTTGAATATCAAAACATATAAATTGTATACGTTTACGTTCATTTTTGGTAAGTTCTTCTGCTTTAAAGTAATATATTTATTTCTTAAAAACGGTTGCATTGTGAAACACGTCTCTTCCAAATCTTCACCGTGCAACCCAAGCAATATAATAAATTGACGTTGCTGAATCAACGGTCATTTCAATTTATTATTTGTTGTATGTTTCCTTTTTGCTTAAAATTTGGCTACGTAAACATTAATTCAAAAATAGGAAGAAATCATTCGTTTCCTGTAGCCACTTCATTTGCTTCAACTATTTCACGTGATTCAAGCAGGTGACCGTGTCCATTCACTCAACCTTTATCTATATTTTTGTTTTAAATTTCTTTCCTCTGTTCACTAGGGTAATTATGGTATGATTCTCAGCCTATTGGTCTGCCTTTCCTTCTTTCCTTTGGCAATCAAAAAAAAACCTTTAGTTATTATCTCATTTCTTGCTTGCACGGTTACAGATAATCAATTAGTTAATTGCATGTTGTAGTCTGTTAAAGCCTATTTGGTTCATAAAAATTATTACGCATTTTTACCCGGCCCAGAGCATCCAACTCACCTACATCGTTCTATATCTATTTATTTGCGTACAAGTTCAAACTTTTCCATTTTCTTTGATTGATAGATTTGTTGCCTTTATCTATTCTTTCTCTCCCTGTCTTTATTGCTTAAAGGAAAGCAATCCATCAAAACGTGAATATTTGATTTTAGCCAGCCGTTACCTATACCCAAATTTTCATTTTTATGACCGTAATTCGAATATCAAACTTATATACTTTTTGCATTCATTTCGCTCATTCAATTTTACATTTATTATTCCAGCTTTTAAATATTGAACTCCTCCCTTATATTTCTCTGTGGCCTTTACTTCTCTTCTCTGTTTCTTTTTTTTTCCTCCCCCTCTGTTAGCTTCTTAAAACCATCACTCCGCAGCTCCTCCCTGATCTTCCACCCCTCGTGCTCCTCCGTAGCCACTTAGACCGTGTACTCCTTCTTTTGCGTAAGTATTTTTTTTTTATAAACCTATGGTATATTATAATATATACTGGGTACGTTAGTTTATATGCTTATATATATACGTTGCTGTATGTTTATGAAAGAAAATATGTATATATTACACACTATATTCTCTGTTTTGTTTTAAAATATATAAGTGTTATAGGGTATAAGGTACACATATATAAAGTTATATGTTGTATAAGAATATAAGTGGATTTGTACAGATAAAGCATGGGTTTATTGATATTATAATTACGTAAATACTGATTTTATATAAACAGTTATAAGATCTATTTTTATATATTATAGAAATTGAAAAATCTGGTTCGACAATGAATATATGTTATACTGTTTATATATTTACAGTAATATATATTGATTTTGTTTAAGTATGATATAAACATTGTTTATAAGTTTTTTTAAAAATAAGTTATATTAGTTTGGATTTTACCTGTTGGGTTGGATAGCGTCATTGAGTATACATATGTATATATTTATACCTTACGTACGTTTGTATATATATATTTGTTAATTATATTTTAAGTTATATGTTAGTTATAATATATTATGGTTTGTAGTACTCCTAATATTTTAAAACGGGAAATATATATTGTTGGAAACTTGTAATACAATCGCATTTGTATATTTTCTATTTAAGTTTATATAACTTTATATATATGTGTGTGTGTGTATAATATAAAAAAAATTTCGCAAATGTTTATATGAAATACATTAATTGGTTTTAAAAGATATAAATATATGGAGACTATGTTCGAAGTGTTGAATTGAATTTTAATTTGAGATATATGATTAAATTGATTTTAATAATAAATAATAAAATTATATACATCATTTTCTGTCATATCAAGATGGTTCTAATTCGTTCTCACCAAATTCTTATCTCTCAGCTTTGTTGAATTCGTGCCAATCTAGCGTTGCTTTGAAATTCGTAGCTTGTTGTGTTGTCTATCTTCTCTAGCCTCTAGCCTCGAAACAATCACTCACGATTAACGTTCTTGTATTTTATTAAATTTGATTTCAACTGAAACGACAATTGAAATATGATGTTGTAGTCATTTAAATTGTTATATATATGCTATTTTCTATAACTGTTCACCTGTGGGATACGACACCATATCCTGTTGTTTATATTTTATTTTTATTGATGATATATGCCTGTTATTTTATTGTATTATCTGTTATCACTCTGCAAGTTCCCTGTAGTTTAGAATTCACTATGGGTTGAAATGATACATACCCGAACGGACTTTTGGATAGGATAATTTCGTTATGGGTTGAAATGATAAACCCAAGCGATTTTCAATTAAATTGAATTTGGGATTGCGGGTCGAAGTGATATCTACCCGTATATTTAAATTTCGAATTGAAATGATAAATATCCGTATCCCATGACCATAGCGTAAGAAATTATATACAGACATCGTTGGTCTATATATATATATATATATATATAAATGGTTTGAGAATAATTTTTATGGTTTGGGAAAGAAAAATATAGTTTTAATAAAGACTGATTCTTAGAATATTATATGTATAAAATTGAAAATTTTATGTATAGACCTAATAATAATATTTAATCTAATTGGGATTGACTTAATACATATAATATGTTTAAGGATTCGTTTAAATTTATATTTCAAATTAGATTTGGTAAAATTTTGAATAAGCTAGAGTTGAGAAGATAAAGTTGAATTAATTGGAAATGGTATTTAATTAAGAATTATATTCAATTAAATCGATTTGAAACTATTGAATTCAGGATTTAAGATATGATTTTATAACTTGGTTTTGATAAAAGGGATTTAATGGATATTTTAAGTTTAAATAAATTTAAGGAAATATTCTGTAAAATGAAATCTAAGGCTATTTAAATGATATTGAACTTGTTAAGTGGATATTTCCTGACTAAATAATAATGATGAAGCTAAATCAAGATCTATATGAAACTGTTAGACTTAACTTTAAAATATTGAATATTAAAGCTTTGAATATAATGAAAGTTTAAACGGTTATTGGGAGCTGAATTGAATTAATGAATTGAGCTTTGAATAAATGGGAATTTGGAACTTGAGTTGAGTAGAATCAAGTTGTGTAGTTGAGGAAATTTCAAATACTTTACTTTATAAATTATTTAATATATATATATATACACTATCTTGGAAAATAGATATATTTGAATGGGAAATGATGTTTTGATTTTGAAGTCTAAATAAAATTGAATGACCACAGTGTTATAGTGTATATTTCTACCTTGTAGGTAGTTCCATGGACCCTTAGAGGATGGTTATCCCAAACCTCATTTACTTATTTGTATTTTAGTTGATATTTCACTTGAGTTGGATTTATTGATATAAGAATGTTAATCCTGACTCGAGTGTTTTGTGTTTTTGCTTTACGCTCGGGTCAGACTAAGCGATACAACATTTGAGACTCGCCTTTGGAGTTTGGAGCTTCGTTTGAGGATCCAACTATTGATTCAGCTTTCAGCTCTTTCGGTTGATTCGTTCGAAGAGGTCGTCTGTTCGTACTGGAGACTTCACTGTATTTGAGATATTCTGTTGTATTTTATTTCTAACTCTGGTATTTATATAGTAGCTTCATGAACTACTATTTATCTATTCCGCTGCATTATTTTATATTACTCTGTGCCCGTGATTCTATGATTGATTTATTTGCTGTATATGCTGAGTTTTGCCAAATTTTAATTAACAATTCGGTATTTTGAATTATTCAAGTCGGACATGTATGGTTTTATTGTCGATTTGAATGGTCCAAAATAGCGAGTCGTTACAGTTGGTATTAGAGCTTTGGCTCTAGGCAAAGCTTAGCATATATGGTAAATTTATTTACAGAATCACTTTCGTTCGAGTTGAATCTCTTCCTTTGACTCAATTTCCTTTGAACTTTGGAACGTTCCCTGTGGTTCAAAAATTCATTCTTGTCTCTCTCTATTTATATTCTTTTGATTCTGGAGTATCCAATGAGTCCACTGAATGATTTGTAAAGGGGGTGAAACTCCTTTACAATTGATATTGATTCACCGGATATTTATGTATCCCTCGGTTTAGATGCTACGATCTCTTGTTATTCCGAATTATATCTCTGGCAATCGAATGTCGAATTGCCTCAGAATTCTGCACCGATCTAATTTTAGAATGACGGTTGACCGGTAAAGGTCGCCCGTGATTTATATATGTATATCCATCTTCTATTTTGTAATTTAATTATCTCATCTTCGATCGAGTCTATCTTCGAATCAGGATTCTATTGATTAGAGTTCCTCTAAATTAAATCTCTATCTTTGTTTTAAAATCTATTCTGAATCATCCTTCGAAAATCGGGTTTTGTTTGTATTTTAAAATTGTTTTATATGCCAAAATATTTATTAGGGTAACTATGATTTTATTCTATATATAAAAGAGAAAATGTTTTCGATAAGGATCATATACCTTTAAAAAAAACGAGAATTTGAAGTTTCGAAAAGATATGAAATTTTGAAAATATTATAAGAAAATTTATTTATATAAAAATGATTTATAACTGAAAGGTTTTGAATTTGAAATTCGAGGGATTGGAGTCCGGTATTTTTAAAAATTGGTTTAAGATTTTGAAATATATAATAATAAGATTTGAAAGTATTTTCTGAGTAAGAAATGTTTTAAATGACTTCAAATGAGTTCCAAGGATTTCGAAAAAAAAATTCAGAGAAGTTTTCAAGAAAATAGAAGTCCAGAACTCACTTATGTCGCTGGAAAATAATTTATGTGATGCGTGCACGCATCATCGACATTGATTTTCGAGTTTCAGAGTGGGGAGAGGCCACTTTAATAGCTTTGCTATGCGAGTGACTTTGTGAAACCAATTTTGATTTCTAATTCCGAAGTATGATTTGATATTCGAAAGATATAGGTATATATATATATGAAATAATTTAAAGTAAGCCGGTGTTCAATCCTCGAGTTTTCGATTTGATTTAGTATAACTCTATTTATAAAAAAAAATTGATTTACTGATTTGTTGCTGATTTCCAACTCTTGGATTTGAAATTTGATTTCACCGACTATTTTGATGGTTCGAGCACTTCCACATCAAGGTTTAAAATTTTAAAACTAAGAAATTTCGAAGAGTATAAAATATTTGATAAAGAATATAATTTTAGTTTTGTATGTTTAAAGTATGAAGAGTATGACTTAAGTAATTTTGAAACTTTTGTTAAATAAATAATTTGAAAAAGGAAAATTGGATTTTTCATATAGAAATTAATAGTTTAAAGGTTTTAAAGGGATAATTATAAATTTAGAAACCATTTTGAGTATAATTGATTTTGAGAAGAATATTTGGTTTTGAAATTAGATTGGAATTAAAACCAGTACTTATATGGTGATTTTGGAAATGAATTTGTTTGACCTAAATTTTGTTGATTTGGAAATTTGGATTATTTTCTAAACCTATTGTTTAAGAAACTTTGAAACTGAATATATTTAATTTGGAAGGAAATTTGATGAAGTCATATATGATCTTGAAACTGAAAGATTATTGAAACGAGAAATTTTTTGAGAATCTTGATTTACTAAATACTTGATTTGGGAGTTATCGAACTTATATAAAACTGATTTGTATAGTACGAAATTGATTTGAAACCTATTGATTTGAAAGGTACTCAATTTGGAAAGAGAAATTTTATATAATCGAAGTCTATATAAGTGTGATTTGATATACTATTGATTGGGAAAGTATTCGATTGAAAATGGAATCCTATATATAATGGACTTTATATAAGTATGATATTTGAAAGTGATTTGAAAAGGTACTATATGATACATATTTTCGAAGTAAAGATATGGAAAGTGCCTTCTGCTTGATATCCGCTTTGTGACCACATTGTGGATTCATTCTATCGATATTATTCTCTCTGATTTTTGTTTTTCCGCATGTGATACTCGAGTGTCCCACCGTGGCGTAACCCATGGTTTTTTTCTCGCGACTGCATAGAGCAACTGCCTGGCTGAGACGGCCTAGGGGTACAGATTGTTTCCTGGGGGATCCAGGCGTAACCATTGTGTATCCTGCAATCTATGTAGGTCGCATTAGTAGCGAAACTGCCTGGCTGAGACAGCCTAGGGGTACAGATTATTTCCTGGGGGATTCAGGCGTAACCATTGTGTATCTTGCACCCTACTAGTCATCATGGCGTAACTCGAAAGGTTGAGAAAGCTTACCCATACAGATTGTTTCCTGGGGGATCCAGGCGTAACCTCTGTGTATCTACGAACCATGGTTAGACAAAGGTTTTGGTTTAGTTATTTTGTTTGGATTGTACTTTCCATATATGTTTTTAAAGGTTTTTCAAGTATTTTCACTAGTTGTTGAAACAGGTCTACTAAGTACTTGAAGAATTCTAGCTTTGCGCATGATCAACGCATGGCCAGAGTCCGCAAAAACGAGGATAAACTTGTTGAAACATCGAGTTATAGAAGTATTTTCGAAAGGAAAATTGGTTTTGACATAAAAGTATTTTTTTGAAAAGGTATTTTATTATAAAAGTATTTCCAACAAGAAATTTTGTATTAATCTTTGAAATTGAAATTCTTTTGGTTTGAAATTAATTATTCATGCCCGATACTGTTCTTTTGAATCTACCTTATCTGCTCAGCTTTAATTATTCACCTTGATTCTGTTTTCCGAATCTACCTTCTTTCCTTGTTGGATATATCCTTTTTAAATATTGTTTATTTATATACTACATGGTATAATAGAAAATTTTTAGTGTTTCAGAAGTTATTAATTAATTAAAACATATTTAAAGAGAATAATTATTAATTTATCTATAATGTAGGAAGTATCTTGAGATAAATAATTTTTTTTATAAATTTTGGATTTAATATTTTCAATAGCTTCTTTGTAAATATAAGTAATAATGTAAATAATTGTTTTCAAAGGAGTTTTGAAAAGTATTAAAGTATTAAAGAAAAGTAAATTTCAAATGAAGTTTTTAAATGAATATTTCAAATAAAATTTGTACAGTTTTAAATTAATTGTTTATCTTGTACTTCAATCTATTTTTTCTTTTCGTTTGTTGCTATTCCCCTATCTCCTTCCTTTTTGGGGACGAAAAGTTTTGAGTGGGGGAGAGTGTAACAACCCATAAATTTTTAAACGGTTTTTAATAACGTATTTAATTGAATTTTTGAGAAATTTTAAATAATAGTATTTTGAAATAAAAATTTAATGTTTGGACATATAAGTAGTGAATAAATAAGAAAACATATAAATTTAGATTACGTTACTTGTTAATTAATTTGGGCGTACGTTCGTTTTAATTATTGCATCTATTGTACCACTCTTTGATTTCATATCTTAGCTGTTAAAAATCAAATCAGCATGTGCATCTTAAAAAAAAGGAATTAAAACCCTACCTCCAATTCACGTGTAAAACTTTCCACTTTCATTTGTGTCTCTGTATTTAATAGGAATAAAAATCTTTGATTTCCTAACCGTTTCAAAATCTCTTCCCATCTTCATTTTTGCAACGCAGTTCAGATCTGGAATGGGTAACGATTCGAAATTTTAGACCAATTTAAAATTCTAATTTTATTAAAATATTGAATAAAATTTGGTAGAAACAAAAATGATGGGAATAATAATAGTTTATATGAGATTTACAATTTGAATTAAAACAACAAATGTTAAGAATTTAATAATAATTGTTAATTGTAAATATTGATCTATTGAATAAAATTTAAGAGGAAACAATACACGGAAAGTTTAGTTTGGGTATAGGGTCCATTAATTATTGTGTGAATTCTAGTAGGTATGTATATATAGGTTATGTTAGTGTTTTCAAATATATTACTCATTTCCTTGAAGTTTTGAAACACACTGTCCAATCAATCCATCAATTGCACTATTAATTTAATTTGGGAAATTCAAGGAGCAGCTGTTTTATTTGCCATTATCTCTTTTATTTTTTTTCCAAACGGTTCATTTTGCCTTTATAACGTATCCTTTCATTCCATTCTTATCTTTTTCCTTTACGTTTCAAATATGGAACGTGCTGTCCAATCAGCAATTAATTGCTTTAATTTCTCAACTAATCTAGGGTGTTCCTATAATTATTTTGAATATCAAAACATATAAATTGTATACGTTTACGTTCATTTTTGGTCAGTTCTTCTGCTTTAAAGTAATATATTTATTTTTTAAAAACGGTTGCATTGTGAAACACGTCTCTTCCAAATCTTCACCGTGCAGCCCAAGCAATATAATAAATTGCTTTAATAACGTTGCTGAATCAACGGTCATTTCAATTTATTATTTGTTGTACGTTTCTTTTTTGCTTAAAAATTGGCTACGTAAACATTAATTCAAAAATAGGAAGAAATCATTCGTTTCCTGTAGCCACTTCATTTGCTTTAATTATTTCACGTGATTCAAGCAGGTGACCGTGTTCATTCACTCAACCTTTATCTATATTTTTGTTTTAAATTTCTTTCCTCTGTTCACTAGAGTAATTATGGTATGATTCTCTGTCTATTGGTCTGCCTTTCCTTCTTTCCTTCGACAATCAAAAAAAAACCTTTAGTTATTATCTCATTTCTTGCTTGCACGGTTACAGACAATCAATTAGTTAATTGCATGTTGTAGTTTGTTCATGCCTATTTGGTTCATAAAAATTATTACGCATTTTTACCCAGAGCAGCCAACTCACCTACATCGTTCTATATCTATTTAATTGCGTACAAGTTCAAACTTTTCCATTTTCTTTGATTGATAGATTTGTTGCCTTTATCTATTCTTTCTCCCCCTGTCTTTATTGCTTAAAGGAAAGCAATCCATCAAAACGTGTTTGATTTTAGCCAGCCGTTACCTATACGCAAATTTCCATTTTTATGACCGTCATTCGAATATCAAACTTATATACTTTTGCATTCATTTCGCTCATTCAATTTTACGTTTCTATTCCAGCTTTTAAATATTGAGCTCCTCCGTTATATTTCTCTATGGCCTTTACTTCTCTTCTCTGTTTCTTTTTTTTTCTCCCCCTCTGTTAGCTTCTCAAAACCATCACTCCGCAGCTCCTCCCTGATCTTCCACCCCTCGTGCTCCTTCGTAGCCACTTAGACCGTGTACTCCTTCTTTTGCGTAAGTATTTTTTTTATAAACCTATGGTATATTATAATATATACTGTGTACGTTAGTTTATATGCTTATATATATATATATATATATATATATATATATATACCGTTGCCGTATGTTTATGAAAGAAAATATGTATATATTATGCACTATATTCTCTGTTTTGTTTTAAAATATATAAGTGTTATAGGGTATAAGGTACACATATATAAAGTTATATGTTGTATAAGATTATAAGTGGATTTGTACAGATAAAGCATGGGTTTACCGATATTATAATTACGTAAATACTGATTTTATATAAACAGTTATATGATCTATTTTTATATATTATAGAAACTGAAAAATCTGGTTCGACAATGAATATATGTTATACTGTTTATATATTTACAGTAATATATATTGATTTTGTTTAAGTATGATATAGAAAGTGTTTATAAGTTTTTTTTTTAAAATAAGTTATATTAGTTTGGATGTTACCTGTTGGGTTAGATAGGGTCACTGAGTATACATATACATATACATATATATATTTATACCTTGTGTACGTTTGTGTATATATATATATATGTTAATTATATTTTAAGTTATATGTTAGTTATAATATATTATGGTTTGTAGTATTCCGAATATTTTAAAACGGGAAATATATATTGTTGGAAACTTGTAATACAATCGCGTTTGTATATTTTCTATTTAAGTTTATATAACTTTATATATGTGTGTGTATATATAATATAAAATTTTGTTCGCAAATGTTTATATGAGTATACATTAATTTGTTTTAAAAGATATAAATATATGGAGACTTTGTTCGAAGTGTTGAATTAAATTTTAATTTGAGATATATGGTTAAATTTGTTTTAATAATAAATAATAAAATTATATACATCATTTTCTGTCATATCAAGATGGTTCTAATTCGTTTTCACCAAATTCTATCTCTCAGCTTTGTTGAATTCGTGCCAATCTAGCGTTGCTTTGAAATTCGTAGCTTGTTGTGTTATCTATCTTCTCTAGCCTCTAGCCTCGAAAGGCGAGCAATCACTCACGATTAACGTTCTTGTATTTTATTAAATTTGATTTCAATTGAAATGACCATTGAAATATGATGTTGTAGTCATTTAAATTGTTATATATATGCTATTTTCTATAACTGTTCATCTATGGGATATGACACCATATCCTGTTGTTTATATTTTATTTTTATTGATGATATATGCCTGTTATTTTATTGTATTATCTGTTATCACTCTATAAGTTCTCTGTAGTTTAGAATTCACTATGAGTTGAAATGATACATACCCGAACGGACTTTTGGATAGGAGAATTTCGTTATGGGTTGATATGATAAACCCAAGCGGTTTTCAATTAAATTGAATTTTGGATTGCGGGTCGAAGTGATATCTACCCGTATATTTATATTTCGGATTGAAATGATAAATATCCGTATCCCTTGACCATAGCGTAAGAAATTATATACAGACATTGTTGGTCCATATATATATATATATATATATATATATATATATATAAATGTTTTGAAAATAATTTCTATGGTTTGGGAAAGAAAAATATAGTTTTAATAAAGACCGATTCTTAGAATATTATATGTACAAAAATGAAAATTTTATGTATGGACCTAATAATAATATTTAATCTAATTGAGAATGATTTAATACATATAATATGTTTAAGGATTCGTTTAAATTTATATTTCAAATTAGATTTGGTAAAATTTTGAATAAGCTAAAGTTGAGAAGATAAAGTTGAATTAATTGAAAATGGTATTTAATTAAGAATTATATTCAATTAAATCGATTTGAAACTATTGAATTCGGGATTTAAGATATGGTTTTATAACTTGGTTTTGGTAAAAGGGATTTAATGGATATTTTAAGTTTAAAAAAATTTAAGGAAATATTCTGTAAAATGAAATCTAAGGCTATTTAAATGATATTGAACTTGCTAAGTGGATATTTCCTGACTAAATAATAATGATGAAGTTAAATCAAGATCTATATGAAACTGTTAGATTTAACTTTAAAATATTGAATATTAAAGCTTTGAATATAACGAAATTTAAACAGTTATTGGGAGCTGAATTGAATTAATGAATTGAGCTTTGAATAAATGAGAATTTGGAACTTGAGTTGATTAGAATCAATTTGTGTTGTTGAGGAAATTTCAAATACTTTACTTTATAAATTATTTAATATATACACACACACACACACAATATCTTGGAAAATAGATATATTTGAAAGGGAAATGATGTTTTGATTTTGAAGTCTAAATAAAATTGAATGACCACGGTGTTATAGTGTATATTTCTACCTTGTAGATAGTACCATGGACCCTTAGAGGATGGTTATCACAAACATTCTTAAGTTATTTGTATTTTAGTTGATATTTCACTTGAGTTGGATTTATTGATATAAGAATGTTAATCCCGACTCGAGTGTTTTGTGTTTTTGCTTTATGCTCGGGTCAGACTAAGCGATACAACATTTGAGACTCGACTTTGGAGTTTGGAACTTCGTTTGAGGATCCAACTATTGATTCAGCTTTCAGCTGTTTCAGTTGATTCGTTCGGTGAGGTCATCTGTTTGTACTGGAGACTTCACTGTATTTGAGATATTCTGTTGTATTTTATTTCTAACTCTGGTATTTATATAGTAGCTTCATGAACTACTATTTGTCTATTCCGTTGCATTATTTTATATTACTCTGTGTCTGTAATTCTGTGATTGATTTATTTGCTGTATATGCTGAGTTTTGCCAAATTTTAATTAACAATTCGGTATTTTGAATTATTCAAGTCGGACATGTATGCTTTTATTGTCGATTTGAATGGTCCAAAAAAGCGGGTCGTTACATATTAACATAACCATAAAAGACCAAAACCATCAAGAAGATGGAAACGTGCAACAACTAAATTAACAGGAATACAATACCAAACGCAGCAGTAATCTTGCTTATACATTGATATATCACTATACAAAACATAGCAACACAAAATATACAAATCGGAAGCAAAATCACTAGTGAATCAAAACAGAAGGATGTGTATACAACTAGTAAACAAAACCAAAGATAACAAGTGAAGCAACCAGCTTGTACACGTACAGAGTGCAAATCCAAGTAAAAGAAAGCACAAGGCAAAACCATAACAACAAATATATATATATATATATATATATATATATATATATATATATATATATATATATTATTATTATTATTATTATTATTATTATTATTATAAAATTACTGTTATTTGTAAGTATATAGCCTATACTTGCGTAGAAAAATGCACCAAATATTTCATATGACTTCAAATCACATGAAGACCCGGATATCGAAGCATGCCATATTCATAAGGATGCCAGCACACCACCTATAAATTTTAAGCTCACTCTCTTTACATTATAACATATATATTACTATATGTGATCACAAAATCATCTGGTTGTAAATATAAAGCTCACGCATTTATATATACATGTTTAAATTGAATCTTGTCCTATAATGGCTACATGCATAATACATCTATAATTGAAAGGGGTATGCAAAGATATAAGAGGCGGCAAAGAATGGCTACTGCTAACTAATTCCTATTGAGGTGAAGAAAATTTTACCTTAACTGTTGTGCTGCAATAACAAACATAAAGAAGTGAGATGAACTCTAGGAGCAGTTGCTGCTTTAAGCAATATTGCAGCTATGACGGCCATGTCAGAAGACGGAAACTCGGAGATGCATAATGTGACAGGGACGTTATATGGCTCAAGCAAAATGTGCAAATACAATATATATGTACACTTTCACAAAATAATACGCACACAATCCAAATCAAGTGCGGATGCTCAAGAATAGGTTAAATTATAACTAAGTCCGTAAATGCATGTATCCAAGAATAAATTTCATACAATGACAAAACTACCGAGGAACCGTCTACCATAAATGTACGTACCGATAGCCTCATATGGACCCTCCATACTGGATAATACAGAATATTTCACCACTTCGGTTACGTTGCAACCTTTTCCGAGGAGCTCTCATACACAACTATATATATATATATATATATATATATATATATACACACACACACACACACACTAATGGGTGTGACTCACATTGCGCTATTTTAATTATTCTCGGTGATTGAGGCTTAAGGCTACGCTTTACCTTTTATGAAACAATTTCACTTGCAATGCTAGCACTGCCCTTCACGCGACAATGTAATGTCAACATTCATTAATAAAAGTTGTTCAGAATATAAATAAACCGAAAGCACCACTTCTACTACATCCATTTTGGAATCATCCTCAGAATTAGTAGCACGTAGCACTTGCACTTCAAAGAGCTCTATCTTCAATTTCATCATCTTCAAGATGTCTTCACTTTGAACGCTTCAGTTGGTTCGAAATGGTTTTCAGATAATTCATACTTATCTGATCTTGGTCTCTTCGAACCAACATTCGAAAGTATCCGTAAACTCTATTCCGGTTCTTTTGAAAATAAACAAACAATACATAAGAGCAGAGATCACCTTCTAACCATTTAAGTTGATGGATTTCCTCATCATTTGTCTTTGAAGAACATACAAGTTTATACATACAGTAGCATCAACAAAGATATTGTGCCCAATAGTTCTCGGGTTTCTCCTAGATATCTCTAGAGTAAAAAAGTTGATCAAGATTTTAATAGTCAGTTATTTAACTGTCAAATGAATAGACAATCCTAACATAGATTTTGTTCCATATAGGATCCACTAAGCCTCTTTAATTAATCTTCATTAATTAAACCTCTTCAATTATATACAAAAATATTCATATACTTATCTCACCCCATATAAGTATGTTCTCAAATCATTTTCTTTCTATATTTTGGAACTTTACAATATACTTATACAATGGTATAAGAATATTCACAAGGCATTTAAGGAAGATTTCTTACTTTTCAAAATAATATCACATGGATAAAAGACAACGTCTTTTAAAACATTATTTACTATAAACCCAAAACCACAAATCCTTCGGTGTTAAGCATGGAAAATGCTTCCATACCATCAAAATTAAAAAGAATTATTTATTTACTTTATAATTTTATTTTTATAATTGATCCAGTCATATAAAATCAAAGTTCTATAAACCCAAAACTTTGATAAAATTCTAAGATCGCTTTCCAATTTATAACATTATTAAACCCTAAAAATAACTCTCTTTATAAAATAATTTATTACTTTAAACACTTTGTATTTAATAAATTGATTACCTTAAAAACTTTCCTAATAAATAATTTATTAAGTTTAAAAACATCATTGTAAATAATTAATTAACTTTAAAACACCATAATGAATAATTAATAAACTTAATTATTATTAAATAAATGATTAATTAACTTAAACCACTATTAATAAATAGATAGATAAATTTCGAAAACATCATTACTAAATAATTAACTAACTTAAAATATCATTAATAAAATAATTGATTAACTTTAAAATGACTTAAATAAAATAACTGATTAGTTTAAGTATCATTATTAAATAATAAGTTAACTTTAAAATATATTATTCACAAAATATTAATTTAAGCCTTCAAAATTTGAAAACACTTTGTTTCAAAATATTTTAAAGTTAAAATATAAATCCATTTCTTTTTAGATTTGGGAAAAAGGCTTAGCGACTCCAAATGACACTGAAAAAATCTACCACTCGTTTTCGGTTCAAAAATCTGGATCATATCACCATATTTACGTAAGCAGTATATATGTAAATAAAATTTATAATTAACAAACAACATATAACACGTCATTTGTTTAAGTTAACTAACATATCATAAAGTCCAAATTAATAAAATAAAAGAATGGAGATTTATTCTGCTAAATAGATGTCCGATAAAATCTATCAAATTTAAATATAGCAAACGATGTTTTATTCTGCTAACTGAATATCAATGATAAAATATAACCAATCAACTACCACTACAACAAAAATAGCCTATTACAACGTCCTTTTTACAACGGGCATTGGTTGCCCGTTGCAATAGAAGTCTATTACAACGGTCCATTTGCGCCCATTGTAAAAGATGTCATATACAAACCCTTTTTACAATGGGCATTGGTTGCCCGTTGTAATAGAAGGCTAATACAATGGTCCATTCAGGCTCGTTGTAATAGATGCCAACTTTACAACGGTCACATGCCCGTTGTAATAAAATTTTAGCCGGCCCAATACCAAATAATAAATCACTGTTCCCTTTCTTTTATTTCTTCGGCCGCATCGTTGTGAAAAATGGCGTTCGTCCTCTTTGCCAAAACTAGGGTTTTTTGAGAACTGAGTTGCCACTTCAATTTGTTGCTGATGCTTCAACACGCGAAATCATTTCTTCTCCTTGGGCATGTGAAATCATTTCTTCTCCTAGGGAACGCGAAATCAAATCAAGTTTCGCGATTTCGATTTCGCTCCGCCTCCTCATTATTCAGGTACAAATCTCCTTTTTGTATAACCCTGCTTTCGCGATTCGAATTTTCGCGATTTGGATTTGTATTTTGTTCTGGATTTTCGACACGCGATTTGGGACATTAATTTTAACTCAATATGATTAAGGCACGCTTAATATTGTGACACAGATATATTTACTTCCTTATATTGTCAGTGCACGCTTATGACAGAAATCATACTTTCAGCCTACTTACTCTTTCTTCTTATCCATGAAAAATGGCATGTGTGCATAATTTCACTTGACTGTGTTTAAATATCTATTTATATATACTCAAGCGCACTCACGTATATGTGCATAATTTCGCTGATACCGATTTATGATGTTGTATGTCATGATTATATCCACAATATCGATTATCCATCTAATTATTAATACATGAAAAGGAGGATGCTATGAAAGTACATTTAAGAAGCTATATATATCTAGTTAGATATAAACTTTTTGATGGGATTTCGCCTCTGATTTTTAATTCAGGTCATCCATCATCACTTGCAATTTAAAAAATGTCATTGTGTAATCATTGTCATCATGGTTCAATGATCGTATTACGTATGCTTGCTTTGCAGCTGGAACCAAAGTGGTCCCATTGCCAAATTTTGAAGTAATACAGTCATGATGTGTGAATCGGACGTAATATTTAAGGCACCAAGTATCTCAATATCGGTGCTGGCTATGTTGAACATATTGGCATGTGTCATGGATCTAGTTTACTTTAATACGGGAGTTGTAGCTTAAGTCAGGAATTTATATATGTAGCACAGGTAGGATATTCAGTTTGGTTCACCTCTTCCCATAGTCTACACCTGTCTCTTTCAATCTTAACCATTGAGACCATTGAGACTAAATTAAATGAGATGGCTTGTAACAAATGAATATGTATTGAATTCTTATATTTTGTGAAGTTCCATTTTGTTGACACCATATGTTGACATACGTACATCCGTTACCAAGCTGACAAGACCGACAAACATAAACTGATATTTTGGTAAATAACACTAAGAAACTAGCGTCAACAAAATTGTACTCAGTTTGGGAAGGAGAACCTGTAAAATAAGTTTCTTTAAGTATCTGTTATCCACTTGTTTTCAAAAATCTAAATAAACCGAGATAATAAATTCTGCATGTACTGATCGACCAATATATATTCTGATTAATTTGTAAGATATTTGTATCATTTTCAAATTTTCACTTCTGCAGCTTTCATTTTTAAGCTCAGTGTTTTGATCCAATACTATATGCATGAACTTTTGAAAGAGAATGATAAATCCTTTATACTTCAAAGTTCAAACTTGTAACAACCCGCATATTTAACGATTTCATATTTAGATGTTTAATTTAAATATAGCGTCGTTAGTCGGATTTTGGTCTGAAATGTTACTTTTTGCAAATGGCCGAATTGGAGCTCGAAACTATCTCCACTGGTTCCAAAAGGGCGTTTGCGATCTTTTTGAGTATAATCTTTGATATATTTGGAGTAAGTTGAAATTTGACCCTTTTTCTACTTGGGCTTGAGTTTGGGTTCAGCCCATTGGCTAGCTAACTCACTTAACCTTCTACTTTAGCCCTTTTCCCTCATCTCTCTTCATTTCATTTTATTTCTTAAGCTAAAAACTGAAATGGGGGAAAGGAAAGAGAAATAGAAATTAGCAAGCCCTAGTTTCTCCTTTGTAACTTGATTCTTGCTCCAAAATCAAAGAGAATCCATTGGTAAGTTCATCTCCATCTTCTCCATCTCTTCTCCTCTTCAATTTCAGTAAATTCCTAACCCTAACTTAGGAAATACTTGCTTTGATTCTAGATTGAAGCTTGTAGTGTTGAAGTGGAGTGTAGTTGGTTGATTCCTTGCAATTGTGCTTCTTCATCTTCTTTGTTTTGTGTAAAAATGTGAGTTTTGAACTCACATCTACTTCTTTTGATTTCATTGATGCTGGGTATGAATTCCTAACACCTTGTTCATATGCACTTGCATTTGGTTTGGGTTGAATTGGGGGATATTCCAATTTTTAGTGTTTTGGGTCCAAATCTTTGAAATCCTAACTTTGATGTTTTGATCATGTTTTGGTGATGCATCGAGGAACATATAGGGCCGGGTTGTCGATTGGCATAAGGCCTTAGAGCCAATGTTCGTCCGATTGCATTTTTGGAAGAGTTTGCTCTTCATTTTAATAAGGCTGAAAAACAGCCCAGGCGTGATTCAGTCGACTGAAAACTCTGTTCAGTCGACTGAATAAGGAACCCGAAAGTTTTCAGGCATGATTCAGTCGACTGAAAACTCTGCACAGTCGACTGAACCTGGAAACAGAAAGTTTCCTAAACCTGGAAAATTTCCAGGTATAGGGTCAGTCGACTGAAAACTCTGTTCAATCGACTGAACCTGCTGTCTCAGCCCACTTTGCCTTTTGGGATTGAATTTCCAATTTGAATCGATTCATGATGATCCTATGTGTCATTATCAATTGTTTTGACTTTGATGGTTCCTTTTTAATTTTAATCCACGGGTTTTTATAAAATAATTTCTCTAATCGCATTTAAAAGCTCGTTTCTCTAATTTATAAATTCTATTTAAAACACACACTTTCGCACTTCGAACGAAGTGGAAGGGTGATTAAATGGTTGGGCAAAACACGGACCATGAATCTGTGCGTTTATCCTTCCGACTAATCCTCGACCTATTCGATTGATCGTTTTGACCTTCGGGTTTGGTTTATCGATGATATGAGGTAAACTTTGTACTGCTTTGAGTGTGAAAGGGACTGACGGACAGTAAACCGTTTAGTGCGAATGAGTGGTTATGAGACATACGTTAACACTTTTCGGATTCCTTTTCGAGAGTTGTGACACATTCCGCCAGTTAGTGGTGTCCAGTACTGGGTCTTCGACCTTCACCACTACGGTTTGTTGCCTCTGGGATAGTGTCTTCGGACTGTCTCCCTAGGTTTGTTGCCTTCGGGTATGTTGCCTTCGGGTGTGTGCCTTCGGGTTTGTTTCCCTATATAGTTTCGCTCTGATGATGGCCTTATGTGCCGCATGGGTGATACTTGGGTTTGGAGTCTTCGGGCTCATGGATCCTTGTTTGTACAGTACTGAGCTCGAGCAAATTTTATGATGTTTCATTGATATGTATATTCCCTTGGTATCGCCTTCGGTGTCGGTCTTTTTGAGCCGCATGGAGTATAGCGATTACCTTGTGGAACTTGTATACCTTATGGGTAATTGTTATTGCCTTCTGGCTTGATTTGGGATAATTATATCCTTTGTTTCTATATGTTGCCAATGATATGAGGCTTGCTCTATATGATTCATCTCTTGTTGATGATTGTGTTATCTCCCCTAGAGATATTTATTATACTGTATGACCTTGCAGGTTTATTATTGTTCAGTTTATCTAACTGCTTTGTTATTTAGACTGACCCGTGTATTTTATACTCGGGTCAGACCGAGATGTTTCAGGTTAGGTGCTTTTGGACTTAGCCTATTTTGCTTCCACATGGACTATTCGCTAGCTTCTTTTTGTTATAGTGTTTTTTGTAGTCCTTATCTGTTGTAACTCTGATTTATACTCTTTCATCTCGTCTGTATATTGTGGTCTCCTGTACCACTTGACATGTATTATTTTGAATACTCTGTTGTGTATCTGTGTATGTGTATATTATGATAGACTGTTCTGTGATGTATATTACATTTGAGTTGTTATATTTTCTTCTGATAGATCCTATAGCCATTGTAGTTTTGCTTTAAATATTTATTGAATAGGTCGAATTTTAATGTGTTTCTACTTTTCGACGTATTTCGTGAATAGTTAAGGTAAGATTGCACATGGCCGCTTCCATTATACTCTATTGTCCGCGTTAGCCGACAGTATTATCTATGTAATACTCTTTGTTAACGAGGCTCTCGGAGTGGGGCGTCACAAAACTATTATTGCTAGGTCTGTCAAAATGCATTTGGTCCGAGTAGCAAAAAAAATACAAATCTTAACATGGCCACTGTTATAATAATCCGATCTTGTTGGGTTTGAAACTCATTGCATAAACCTAATCTGTAGGGTATTAAGATAAAAATCCAATCAACTAACCCGAAAATACTGATGTTTAAATTATTTTTTAAACTCATATTTATTTAAATGTACTGCAGGTGCCAGGAACATAGTTTCCAAGCACATTAAATAGTAATAAAAGTGGGTTGTGAAACATTAAACAAATAAAACAGTAAACAAAGAACACATTATTTGTGTTAGCTAAATTATCAGTGTGTTACTACTTGCATACATGATTGGATTATAATCAAAGGACGGGAGGAATTGGAATGACGAATTGACTGATTTCTTGATAATTTCAGTGATGAATTTCAAAAAATAGTAAGCAGCCAGAGAATGTGTTCTCTAGGTAGGGCTTATTATGATGGTTAAAGAGAAGTATTATGTCAGTTTGATATAAAAAATCAAAAGAATACTGAGAGCAATCAAGAAAACAGATGATGAAAGAAAAAGAACCTGATGCTTTTCTTGGTATGGCTCGATGATGTGTTCAGTGTATTGAAAAAATGAAAGTAAGGAAAAATATGAGATAAAGGAGTAAAAGAATAAACTTCCTCTATGATGATAACTTTATTACTGCAACTGTAAATCTAAGATCTGAGAGGAAAGAACAACTGCAAATGATTAGCATAGGCAAATCCTCAGAAGCTGATGCGAACGCTACATTCTCAAGCACAAGCAAACACAAAAGGTTAGCTTTGCCATCTAATATTAGTTAACTGTCGTGAATCATATTTTATCCCTAGTTTCTTGTTTTTGTTATAGATTTGGGATAATATTTCTGGTTAGTGTGGGGTACAGTTTCCAATTATTAAGTTGTCGACTGATTTTAGGAGTTTCATTTTGGCTACTGCTGCATATAAAATGTTGAGTCCACTTATAAGCATTGTGTCAATTACAATTATGTGCTATTTAGTATTATATCTCAGCTGTTCTAAGCTCAATTTAGTGTATGTTGTATTTTCATACAAGAACCAACTATTGACATGTTATTTTTTCTTGTAACTGGGCAGTTTTCTAGTGAGCATGCTCATGTAATTTGGTTGACATACAGGTATGATATTAATTTCAAAATACTGATTATGTTGAAGTTTGATAAACAGTCGAGATGAAATCATTTATGTTCATGGAGTAGGTAAAACATAGGGTGAGAACCAAATGGCAAAATATGGTACAATGCCGATGATGTTAGACTAGATATGTGTTTGTATCCTTTTGTTTGTTTCCTAAAAAAATGATAAAGGCATATCATTCCTTCATTATACTGGCACATTTGTTATCCCATTGTCACTTTAAGCCTTAATAGTGGTGAAAATAGAAATCGACCAATTTCCTAGCTGCCATAGGTGTGACTGAATTGCTAACAGCATGCTGGCTGTTATCTTATATTTGTAAATAGATCTGGTAGTGGTGATGCTGTTTTATTTTCTATCTTCAATTAATAACCAAAAAACACTAATAAATAATAAATACATCAAATATTATTATTTTATTTTTAAACAATTATGCCTATTATGATTATTCGAGTTGAAGTATATATGTTGTATGTTAGGTTGATGTTCAGGTTAACCACCTGAGGCATATTCGTGCATTTACTTCAGATAACACAGATCATCCAGAACTGTTAGTAGATATTGAGTTGACTAAAACTGAAGTTAATTGGTAAACTCCTACCAGGATGATTATTTTTATGCTACTTAAGACTTCATATGGTGGGAGGATGTTTTAAGTTTTTGACTGTGTTTGCCATATGATTTCTATATTGTTCTTCAAGTGGTAATGCATACGAGAATAAATTTTGTATCAGGTGAAGGACAATCTGTTGTAGGAATTTTATTTCCTTCTTGGAGTGTAAGGTATTTACATTTTGGCTATTCTAATTGATATTTTCTCTTTGTTTTAAAGCTTATTTGTAATATGTTGCTTTGTTTGATTGTTGGGAATAGTTTAGTTCCCATAAGCAAGAAAAAGTTTAGTATTCCATTTGATAATACGTTCAATCTGAGGCCTCAATATTTGTATTTGATGTGGCAAGTATTAGTATATCTTGTACTGTTATAATGGGCAGGGCATACTAAGAATTTTATTCATTTGTGGTACAACGGCTAATGAATCATAATTAATTTGTGTACATAATTTCATCAATGGAACTAGTGACTGAAACCAAATTACAAATTCTGAATTGGTACCATTTTTCATTTGCATACGATATCAAAAGCAATTAGGCGTGTTAATAAAGTGGTTGAGGGTGTTGACTTCGGGCATACTTTAGTATTTTAACCAACCTATGTGTTCTTCTCAGGACCACTCTCCAAGTTGATATTATATAGCTATGTAGATAGTTGCTATTAGTTCCATTTTCTTTTTAAAAGACTGAACCCATTCTGGTAATATGCAGTTATGACCTGAACAATACCGAAGCTGAGAGGTTGTCTTTGCGAACAGAGAAAAGGTATATATGTAAAATTGATATAAAATCAAGTAAAATTGATATAAAATCATATAAATAACTAGTTCATTCTCTTTTTTATAAATAACTAGTTCATTCCTTTGCGGCTGTAGCGCCTATGTTTGAGTTTGCCATAATCAAGCCTAAACTAGTTGTCAAATTATTAGCTTAGTTTGTTCTTTATTTTTATTTATATTTACGGGAATAAAGAAAACTAAATGGCTCATTTTTTTGTTTGATGAATGATTAAAACTTAACTAGACAAAAAGCCAAATATAATAGTCATTATATTTAGATGTACTAGAATGCAAGTTTGTTACTACAGATTTTTAAAGATTTAATTGATTTCTAGAGAGAAAAATGTTGGAACCACTTGAGATCGAGTGATGGGAGTTTGTCCTCGTGACTATGACATCAAATTCGTAATTTTTTGCATTTGTATATGGAAATTTTTATTTTTCATGACTATCTATGTTAGATTTAACCATATCGACTTTTTGATTGATTTTGCATCGTACCCCATTAAGAATATGCGTTATAATTGTCCATGAATTTAACATACTAAAAGGATTGCATTCAGTTTTAATGTTACTTTTAGATGGACATCCTGTAAGTTGTTCACATATAATTTTTTTCACTTGAGTGCTTCCTGTAAGCTAATCAATTTGAAGAAATGGCATTTTAGATATTTACTTTTGATTTCATTATACACTTTTAGCTGTTGACAGGGAAGGCAGCATGAAGGTGCTGTAGCTGGTTGTAGAGGGGGTTAGACAGAACAGTGATGGTTCTGCTGATAGTAAGTTGAGTTCAAGTTGTGGTGATTGATGATGGTACAGTTTGCAAAAGTGATGTATGTATGCAGGATGTTAGTATGGTGATGTGCAGATGTTTGTAAATTTTGGCAAGTTGAGGTGTATGTCAGTGATTTTGTAGTAGATTTTGTATGGGTTATTTTTGTGAAGATGATGTATGGAGTTGTCGAAGGATGGGTAGTGGTTGATGAAGACTTGTGGTTGCTGATTGCTAGTTGTGAAGTGCTGTAGGGTTTGTGCACAGATATGTGCACACTAGCACAGTAATGAAGATGAGAAGGATATGCAGGGCAATGATGCTGGTTGGAGATGGTAATTGAATGGTGGTTAAGGAATTTGGCAGTTGAAGGTATTGCAAATGACGGCAGTGGGTTCAACTGTGTTTTACAAAAGTGATGTATGTATGCAGAATGTCAGTATGGTGAACTGTGTATTGCAAAAGTGCTTTATGTATTTGGCATGTAAACTTAGCTAACTATTTGGAGTGTTAGAATTCTATGACTCTAGCTTTTAGTCTTTTCATATGTGATTTTAATTATTTTACGACAATATTTAGTATTAGTATGGATGTAATGCATGGATGCAGCAGTAATTTTTTTTAAAATTTGCATTTATTTTGCAACGGGCAATGTGCGTTGTTATATGAGCTTTTTACAACGGTCACTGCAGGTTGTTATATAAGATTTTTACAATGGTCAACACACGTAAAAAGGTATATTGCAACGGGTTATGGCCGTTGTAAAAAGGTATACTTACAACGTGCTTTGCCCGTTGTAAAATGTGGTGGATCTATTACAACGAGGCCTATTACAACGGGCACATGCCCGTTGCGAAAACCGTATCACAACGGGCATTGCCCGTTGTAAAAAGACTGTTTTGTTGTAGTGTACGTAATTATTTAATACCCATATTAATTATCTCGAAATTATACTTCACAAAAATTACCAACCACTTTTATTAAATTGGTAAACTTGTCAATATGAGTCTAGTGCAAGAAACTGCGGGTTAAACGGATCTAAAATGAAGGAGACGTTAACTTTCAACGTTAACCATTTTAAATTAAATAATTTACCTAACAACAATATAGATAACGCTACCCAACTTCAACCCGACTTGGCTTACTTAATGAATCCCAAATCACCATCTTCCTGAACCAATATCTCTAATTCAAATTACCAAAAATCCCAAAACCGGAGCCAAAAGATCATGCACGACGGTGCACATGTGCACTCTGCACGCCACCATTGACCTCTTACCGCCACGCTGACTACCCCCACAAGTCCCTCTGACCTCACACAACCCATCTACACTAACGCCGTCGACAACCATCGCCTTTAGCTAAATCCAACCCTGTAACCCAACTTGAACACGACAGTAAACCAAACCTGAGCACGCTTCACTACCTCCGTCACCTGTAGCCACTACCGCCGCCGCCAATCGAACGCCCCGACATCGCCGCACCTCCAGACCCATCAACTCTGAGCTCGGTGTGATTTTTCCTCTTCTCTAATACTCTTGAGTGATGAAAGATGAAACTGGTAACAAGTAGGCTATGTACGAAATAAAAAGATGAGAGTAATGTATGTATATACATAAAGATGTTACATAAAAAACAATATAAAAATGAGAAAATGAAATTAAAATGCCCTCAAATCACAAATTCATCTCTACATCATTTCCACATCCATCAAATTACCATTCATAGTGAAACATATTGGAAAAAAGAGTGGTTCAAGGCCTTTATGTTTACTCGATTACTTAAGGAATCTTACACTTTTCATGTTCAAAATTTAAATATTTTTTATCTTTTTATATATTTATTTATCCCTTTTTCATTCCAAAATATAAAGTCTTTGTCCTTTAAATATGTGAACATTTTTTTAAAGCATATACAAATGTGTTATGACTTTCTGCAACTTGTCGTTCGATAAAAAGATGAAATCCAAAAAGCGAATTTCGATCATATTTTCAGTTTTCCGTCGGACTATCTTTTTATGTAAATAAAATCCAAAAATGAATTTTCTAACAAAACATAGAAGAGATTTATTTACTTATTAAAAGCATTAATTGAACATTTAAAATAAATTAAATACTAACAAATCAAAACGATAAAATTCTGGATCATTATACACCGTCACACTGCTCTATCTGTAAACCAACACATGGCAATAATGTACTCACCGCAGCGAGTATCGCCACACACATATAAGAGTATCCCTATTTGAGTGACATTTACTTACAAAAAATAATCAAACGAGTAACATAACTATATCCCATACCACCGCATGTTACTTGGATAATTATTCAATGCTTATAAACTACACTCAACCACAGTAGATATTTCTATATGTCAAGTCTGATGAACAACTGGAAAAGTGTTATCGAAAGTCCTCTACCAGATGGTATCAATAAACCGTTTATTCAAATTTCTCGTCACATAGAAATGAAATATCACAAATCAAATAAAAATATATCATCACCGTATCATCACAAATCATCAATCAAACCAACATCAATGGTGAATCATTCATATAAACTTTTTATAATTAATGAGAAAATAAATATCGAAATAGTAATACAAAATAGATTATTCAAATAAAAATAAAATAAACAAAACAATATTTAATAAATCATTCACAACCTCCAATTTTAATATAACAAAATTAACACTTAGGATTGGATAATAAGTAATAAATAGATATATTTTAGAATTAATTAAATAGTTAACTGAACCCAAAATATATTATATTCTATATATAGATAATATCAAATTTCTCTGATCTTTTATAAAGTTAGACAATCATTTATAATACTCATCAATAATATTTGGAAGCTCGTTTAACATTTTAAAATAGCTTATAATTAAAGCAAAATTTTACATTTAAGAATTTTATACACACACACAAACACATACATACATACACACACATACATACATACACACACATATTAAAATTCCGCCCTTTTATAAAATGATTATTAAAACCATTTGAGTAATAAAATTGAATTCACACCGTTAATTTATCAAACTTTCATTTACATTCATTTGCATATATTGTCTATTAAGTATAAAGTTAGATCTATATGATTTAGTTAATTTTAAATATAAATTTATCTAAATAAAAAATACTTAAACACTCAAACATATTAACATAACCACAAAACACCAAAACCATCAAGATGGAAACATGCAACAATTGAATTAAGAAAAATACAATATCCAACGTTGCAGTAATTCTAGCTTATACATTGATATATCACTAAACTAAACATAGCAACACAAAATATATAAATCTAAAGCGAAAGCACTGGTGAAGCAAAACAGAAGGACATGTATACAACTGGTAAATAAAACTAAAGATAACAAGTGAAGCAACCAGCTAGTACACGACAGAGTGCAAACCAAAGTAAATAAAAGAAACAAGGCAAACCATAACAACAAATATATATCTTATTATAAGATTACTGTTATTTGTAAGCATGTAGCCTACACTTGCATACTATAAGAAAAATGCATCAAATATTTCATTAAATAAAACTTCAAATCACATGAAGACCTAGAAATCGAAGCATATCTAATTTATAAGGGTGCCAGCATACCACATATAAATGATAAGCTCAGTCTCTTTACATTACATCATATATATTACTATATGTGGTCACAAAATCATCTGGTCGTAAATATAAAGCTCACGCATTTATATATACATGTTTAAATTGAAACTTGTCCTACACATGCATAATGCATCTATAATTGAAAGGGGTATGCAAAGATACAAGAGACGACAAATAATGGCTACCGGTAACTAATTCCTACCAAGGTAAAGAGAATGCTACCTAACCGTTAGATTTCGTGCTGCAATAACCAACATAAAGAAGGTGAGATGAAATGTAGGTGCAGTTGCTGCTTTAAGCAATATTGTAGCCGTCACGACCAAGTCAGAAGACCGAAACTCAGAGACGCATTATGTGACAGGGACGTTATATGGCTCATGCAAAATATGCAAATACAATATATATCTACACGTGCACAAACTAATGCACAAACAATCCAAAACAAGCGCATACGCTCAAGAAGAGGTGAAGTTATAATACCATCAACTTCACATACCGGCAGTGCTGACCCAATAAGATATGTTGCACTAGTCGAAAATTTAAAAATCAAGGGCAAACAAATGCAAAATCATTTATTTTGTAGTGGAAAACAGGTAAAATTATTGCATTGCAATTCCATGACTTGAATTTGGGCCAACTGAGCATTAATCAACAAAGAACCAATGCACCACAATTCCATTTTCAATATATTTTGCCCTTCTACTTTACTAACTCGATAATTTTTAACAGTTGCTAGAAAATTATGTTGCCCTCCTTGGCCGTCTTCGGTGTGTTGCCCTAGGCGAACGTCTCGCTAGTCTCTCTCTTGGGCCGGGCCTGCATACCGGGGCAGTCAACACAAAATTCCAAAAAGTTCCCGCATACGCACACAAATATAAACTTTTTATAAAACACGTTTCACCCCTATATGTACATATATATATATATATATATATATATATATATATATATATATATATATATATATATATATTAAGAGAAATTTTATAAATAAACCTCAAAAGCCGTCAACATGCCTGACAGGTAACAAAGAGATGAATACCAAAAACCCGGACTAACACCATAAGAAGAAAAAACCAAAAAGTCAAAAACCCTGGGGAACAAACAGACGATCCCAAACAGAGGAAAAGATAAAACCGGACGAAACCCAAGAATCGACAGAGGAAAAGAGATCCGAAAGAAAGCGATCCGAGCTATCCATCGCTCCGAACTAGAAAGAGAGAAAACCAGCTCCAGCCAAACATGAAAAACCTAAACCTGAAACAAATAACAGCGAAATAAGAGGAAAAAATGGGGGGAAGGGGAAGGAAACGCCAGAACCACCTGGCTTGCAACCGAACCTCATCCAATTCCCGCTCTAGCGGAAGGCCTAGAACAGGAAATAGATAGAAGGGGCACAAGAGGGCCAGATCGGGGACTAACCGATCCCTTGAAAGGTCTGCCACGAAAAGCCAAAAAAACATCATTCCTAACCGGACGAATAATGGAAGCGGGATCCATGGGAGATTCCTCAAATATGGCATTGTTTCGCGCACACCAAAGGTGCCGGCAGATCAGATAAGGAATCAAGCGAAAGATGACGGAGCGCAAGGATTTACCCGAGATTCCGTTCCACCAGGTGCCTTGTAAGTCACCCGGCGATCCGCATCTTCCTCGGATGCCTATAAGATTACCGAAATAATTCCAACAGGCTCTAGCAGTGTTGCCCGAGAAGAGTAAATGATCAAAAGATTCGGATACCCCGTTGCCGCAGCACCTGCACCGGGATACGAATGGAATGCCAATCCGCTGAAGGTTCTCATCAACCGGCAACCCCTTATGAAGGGTTCGCCACATGAACAAGGACACTTTAGCAGGGATTCTAGCATCCTATATGAAAGAGAAAAGAGGGAGAACCGGAGCCGGTGTACGAGTGGAACTCCACGCTTTGAAGATGGAAAACGTACCACCATCCCAACCGGCCGGAAAGGCCTCCGTGAGAGTCAGAGAAAGATTTGATCGATTGCATGTGCTTCCAAGTCTCACTAGCGAAACTTGAAGATCCAGAAAAGCCAGCGGCGGCCAGCCTTCGGTACTTGGCATGCAGGAACTGCGCCCATAAGGAATCGTTTGCCCCAAATCTGCACCACAACTTGCATGCAAAAGCTGAACAAATGTCCTTGGGGTTACGCACACCAAGTCCGCCCTCGATCTTGGGACGACATACCACGTCCCAAGAAACCCAGTGATGACGATGGTTGCCAACCTTTGACCCTCAAAAAAAAGACGAGGTCAAGGATCGGAAGGAACGGAAGAAAGAATCGGTGGGGGACATCGCAGCGAAGACATGAGAACCCAACGAGCCTAAAACGGACTTGATAAGCACAAGTCTACCTGCCTGAGAAAGCAGCGACACATTCCAATGAATAATCTTACCCCTAACCTTGTCTGTCAGAGGGTCGAAAAGAGCGTTTAATTTCCTACCTCTGTAAAGAACAACACCCAAGTATGGAAGAGGAAGGAAAACCGCCCTGAAACTGGTGAAGGAATGGACCCAAGATACCCGGGAAGGATCCATGCCTTTCGCATGGACGAAGCAGCTCTTCGAAGAGTTAACGAGCTGACCCGAACATCGCTCGTACTGATGAATGAAGCAAAGAAGCCGACGAACGGACGAACGATTGCCGTTTGAGAAAATAATCTTACGTCGTTCGCAAAGGATAAGGAAGAGACTAGTGGGCACCCTCTCGGAAGGCCAAAACGGTGAACCTGGCCGAAAATGGTTAAGGTGTGAATCCCTCGAATGAAAGCTTCAGCCGCAATGATGAAAAGAGATGGAGATAGAGGATCCCCTTGACGGAGACCTCTACCTACCCGAAAGAATCCGTAGGTCGATCCGTTTATCAGCCCGGAGAACCAACAGTTAGAGATAAGCCTCCAAACCAAATCGATAAGGGTTTCAGGAAACCCAAAGGCCCGCAGAACTCTAATGACAAAAAACCAAGACATACGATCATATGCCTTAGCCATATCAAGCTTGAAGACAACATTAGAGCCCCTTACCTTTCGGTCAATCTGGGAAATAAGTTCCTGAGCCAACAGGACGTTATCAGTGATTAAACGTCCTTTAACAAAACCCGCCTGAGAAGAGGAGATGATGCGATCAAGGAACGAAGCTAAACGAATGGCCAAAACCTTGGAAATCACTTTGTTGGAGAAATTATACAGGCTGATTGGTCGAAATTCCGCGCATGATTGAGGGTTATCACATTTCGGAATAAGGACCAAGTTGGTGGAAGACCAACTAATGGGAAGAATGCTGCCGGAAAAGAATTGCTGGATAGCCAAGCAGAAGTCCGCTTGAGTGATAAGCCAAACACTCCGATAGAAAGAGCCGTTGAAGCCACCAGGGCCACTGGCACTGTCCTTACTAAGGGTGAAGACGCAGGCACGGATTTCTTCCGGAGAAGGCGGAGCAGCTAAGGAGTCGATCCCCTCAGAAGGGACCATACGGGGAATGAAAAAGAGGATCTCCTGGTCCGGATTGGACACAGAAGGGGTACCCAAAAAGGATTGAAAATGAGACAAGATGATCTCCTTGACCTCAGAGGGAGACGAAGCCACCGATAGATCCGGCCTCAAAATTTCACGAATGGATAGAAGGTTGACTTTCTTGCGGATAGACGAATGGAAAAATTTAGAGTTCGAGTCGCCTTCTACCACCCACTATATGTCAGTTAATTGTGTCGATGATTCGAAAACGATGAAGATGATAACTGATGTACTCCCGACTTCAAGAATTTACTGCGTAGATTCTTTTAGACAATAGTTCAACCCAACGGGTACAAACGGGTTACCGAACTATCAACTTCAGGATTCAATGAAGTCTTGAAACAGGGTAATCGAATTCAAAACTTGTATGATTTTGATCTGAACAAGAACACTCAAATTTGATCTCTGATGATGCAATTTAGTAGAGAATAGAATGAAGGAGAAGAGAATTGATCTGCAATGCTTCTGCCTTTGCAACACCTTATAGGCGTCACAAAATGTGGTGATAATACGGTGTTCTGCAATACTTTCTGGGCATAGCAGATCTGAAGGAAGAAGAAGAAGGTACAATGAAAAGAGATTATTATTCTGACGGTTCCTGGACGTCACTATTTATAGCAGTGGAGAAGTGTACATTAGTCAAGCGTCGCATTCTTTCCAACAATCTGAAACCATTACGAACAGTCGCGTCTATTATTAACAGTTTAAAACTGTTGCTAAACGGTTGCGTCCCTTTATTCAAATGACCCGCCAAATCTATCTGTTCAAATTCAAAATTCTGAATCCAGCCTGTTAACAAAAATTAATTCGTCGGTCGGATGGCGACGGCGGCGCGCGCGTGTGGTGGTTGTCAGGATCCGATTCTTCGTCTCTCGAAAATTCAACATCGATACTCACTTTATCGACTGCCGAGCAATCGAACGACGGAAAACCGAACACTGCGGGTTTAAGAAAAAGAAAATGACAGAAGAAGAGATAAGAAGATAGAGAGGAAAGAAAATAGAAAATAGAACGGAATAGAAAATAGCAGAAACAACATCAGAATCTCACAATTCGCAGCGGAACAACATATAATAAATAAATGAAAAATCTTTAAACAAAGAACTATATCAGTTATTACATTACATCACATATATCAGTTATTACATTACATCACATTTCATTACATCATATCATCAGAGTGTACAACAATAACAACAACAACCAGTGCAGGGGAAAAGAAATACTATATACTAGTAATACGCCATGCCATCCATCTTGCCTCCAGCAACTCCAGAATATCCAGAATATCCCGATAAACCTTACTCTTGACTGCCCGTGTGGAAATTGGTGGGCACCCAGAGTTTAGGAAGGAAAACAATAAACTCCGAGTCAGTCATGTGACTGGTGTGAGAACTCAAAACAGTTTATTTATCTTTAAAATCAAAAATAGAGGAATATTTTTAAAGTCAATTCGCAATGCTTTTAAGAATGAGACTACCATAAGGCCTCCCACACACACACACAATGCAAACGCAGAATCGGAGGAGATTTCTCCTTATGATAGTCAAAGATGCTTGATACGCATTAAAAAGAACATTTGATATTATTACTAGTGCATAGTGTAGGAAAAATTTATTTCGAAAGTAGAATATAAATCTTAGCCAACATAGACATTTCGAACTATGCCTACTATAGCTACCATCTAAACAGTGGTGACCACCATAAGTAAATGGCAGGTTATACAACTAATACCGTACAAGGTTTCGTATTGGGAATTGGATTTCCAACGAATGATCAGGCCAAGGAACTTCCCATTGCCACATGAGAATGCCTCTGGATGGACATCCCCGAGAACCAAACCGGATCTCTACCAACACAAGGCCGGGTTACCCCTAATTGAGTAACAACTGACCGAATATGCCATCCCCCGGTCCTTTGGGACCTTTCAACCGAGCGCTCGTAATCAATTCACACAATCATAAAGTGTTTTCAACATGAGCAAGTATCTGGGCTCCATACCATGATACCACCCTTTTCCAGAAGGAAATGCACATATCCTAAAGGGCGCTACCCATCATAACCTTGCTGCATCTTTCCTGTTTTGACCATTCCCGAGATGTGAGGCTCGACGAAGTCACGTCCACAAAAACATAGTTTATACAAAAGCCATGCTTTGGGTCAACAAATGATCATAGAAATGATCACTAAGATAGACGATCAAATAAATGATCCTATCATAAATAATCAACATAATTATCATTTACAGCAACACTCAGCATGTCACATTACCAAATTGGGAATATATCGCTGATAACATTCAACTACATAACCTCTGAGCTCGTACGTCTCAGAGAAGGGTGTTAAGCTAAAAGAATAAATTCTCCGCCACCAACAGAAATATATTTGAAAGAAATCGGCTTTATATCTCAATTTGTAATGTCAGACATACAATCCATACAAGTCTGTTCTGGGTTCGAACAAAACCGAAGGCACTTACAAAGAAGTCCTTGCAATCCGGATATCCACAATCCTGGTCGGATTTCCCATCACTTAGGGAATCTCTATACCAGGAGCTACCCAGTGCAGAGACAATCGATAGGTCATCCTATCGCTTTCGCAAATACCCGGTCTTCAACACCGGTCATCAATGCTATCCATTACGTCGTATCACTATTCGGAATGGGTAATCCGAATAACGAGCGCAATAATTTAAAAATAAGTGTAGCATTCAAATTCAAGCAAATCACAACAAATACCTTTCAAAGGTAAATATTGATAGTCGGTTATTGAACTATCAATGGATATGCACGACATCACCAGATTCCAAATAATTTTCCAAATTATTTATTTCCCAAAATATCTTTACAAGATATATAATTTCAATATGTCAAAAATAAATCAATATTTATTTTTAAACAATTTCCCCTTTTCTATAAATTCCATAGTGAATTTATATTCTAAAATTATCTATGAATATACGATTTCAATTATTCATTTCAATTTATCTTCAAAAAGATAAATTCTCATAATATTCAATGAAATATTGGAAAACATTTCCATACTTATTTATTCATAAGTAATTCACAAATTTTATTTATTTTCAATACTTAGAAAATATTCAATATACTTAAATCGAGATTAAGTATATATTTCATTCTTTAAGGAAATCATTCTCTTAAACATATTTATTTGGGCCAAAACGAATGTTGCGTAAAACATCGTTATAACATCCCAAAATCACTAGTATAGGGATTTGAAATTAAAATAGATATATAAATCCCAATACTATACAAAACATTTCCTTTCGGAACTCATTTACTATAACAACAGTGTTATAGTCCACCATTTCCTTTTATTTCTCGAAAACGTCTATTTCAACAATAGATGTTGAAATCTATGGTTTCGAATCTTAACACATTTTAAAACATCGTTAGATCGTTTTAATTCTATTTAAAACATCACATTCAAAACAATTTCTTTAACATATTATTCACTATTCAAAAACGTGAATATACTACGTTAACCAATTTCATCATTTCTATTCATTTTACTTTAAAGGATTATTCACTGTCAAAAACGTGAATATAACTCCATTAATAGGTCTCAACAATTTACTTATCAAAATAAGTCATTTGCAAATTTACAAAACAACGTTTATAAATTCTATTTCTATTTGTTTTATAACTACTTTCTTTATAAATCTCCTTTATTAACCTATCTCAATTCATATCTCAATGATATACTAAAAGTTCATATTATAAGTGAAATACTTATAATTTATTTGCTTGCAAAAATCGTTCCTTTGAACTTCATACTTATAAATCTTATAACTTATAAGCTTCAATTATTTATCCAAAACCATTCTTTTAATAACTTTATGAATTTTATAAACCTACTGCTTATAAAATTCCATTTATAACTTCACCGTTTATAATTCTATAAATCTCATTCATTTATGAAATTCATTCACAATTCATTCTAACACTTATAAAAACTCGTTTTATAACTCAAATATTTTTAATTTACAAATTATCAATTTATAAATCTCTTATATAAATCAATTTATATTATTCTTTTAAAACGTCTTTAATCTCCTTTATAATTTCACCATTCTTATTTATAAAATAATTAAATTTTATAAATCCTATTTTTTCAACTTTGTATAATAAATTCAAAAATCCCAATTTGAACTATTTTATAATGTTATTAACCCATATTTTCAAAAATCAACTTTTAACTATATTTCTTAAAAATATAATTTTTTATAACATTAAAAATTATATCGTTTATTTATTTAAAATGGATAAATTCCCAAAAATATCTTATAAACGCATGCTTTCAAAAATCACTCAAAAATCATTTTAAAATTCCCAAAATTTGGTCCACTGATGCTACATACCAAATAGTCAATCACGACAAACAACGATATCATATATCGATATGATAATCCATCAAATTTCAAAATATCCGAATTCAAATAAATACTGTTGAGGAATCCAGTTGGATCCCTCCAACCTGTTTTCCTGCATCCACAAACATTAGCACAATACCAATTTCGCTCCAGTACGAAATTATCGCGGTATATGGGATTTAAAATATTATCCGCTTAACAGACGGCGCAATAGGGTCTCATCCGCTATACAAATGCGGGAAATCAATAACTCCAATATATACATATGCCAATATATATATTGCTATTATATATAATACCAATTTCACTGTTTATGAAATATTCGCGGTATATGTTTTTAATAAATAACATCCGCTTACTAACGGCGCATAATGTCTATTTTAACAATCAATAGATAACAATCATCATTCAAACATGCATTCAAATATTTTAAATCTAACTATTTAAAATAAAAATCGAAACTGATTCGATTGAGTGAGAAGTTCTCACCTTGATTTCAATTTCGTTTTAGCGATTTATTTCGAATAAAATTAAACGGACGTTTAATTTTACACGAAATTTTCACTAACTCCAAATGACTCCAATCCAATTCCATAGCGTAGTGCTCGTCCATACGATTCCAACGCAACTGGTTTCGCGCGTTTTCGACCTCGTATGAAAAAATTATGAATTTTCAAAGATTGCACGATTTATATTATATAAATTACAACATATATTATAATTTTATAACCTAAATTATTAACAGCCGTTAGATCCTGCTCCTTTGAATCCAGGCCGTGCCCCCCCCCTTTCATCTTCTTCTCATTCACGTACAGGTGAATATCACGCACGCACCCATCTTCATGAATTAGGGTTAATTTTTGCTCCCACCACGTCGCGTTTGAAGGTGATCAGGGACTTCCACCTCGAAGAGCACGACACGAGCTACTCTCGGCCATGACAACATGGAGCTCGGCCCCCCTATAGCATGGAAAACTGTGCACAACCTGTAGATGTCGGCCCCCTCTTGCTCCCCCTCTGATGCTCCATTGTTGATCATCACCGTATGGATCGAAAGCTCTCGCGAATCTCTACGACTTTCATGTTGAACACTTCGCGTAATTCTTGATGGATTGAGAGTGATTGAGGAGAGAAATTCGAATGTTTCTGGCCGTTAGTTCAGGGGGGTGGCGGCTGTGCATATTAGGTTTAGGTTTTTTTTTCTTTTTAGAGAGAGAAGGGGCTATTTATAGAAGAACGAACGACACTATTCACTCCGGAAATTCCGAACTCCGATTTACGCGCCGTAACCAGCGTTTCTAGGGTTTACCCCGCGTTTCGGACACAATGGAACATGTTTCGAAAGCTAATTCGGACATCTGTGCGAGTTATGGCAATAAACGTTCAATTTGAATTAAACCGATTTAAACGATTTTCTAGGCGTTTTACTTTGTACCGGACAAACGGTAAATCCAATTGACACGAAATTTGAAACCTTACTATAATATCACATTACGGATCCGATTAAACTGGTTTCGTCGAAATCCGAGACTTTTTGAAAAATGGCTATTTTAACTCGCCAAATTAATATTAAAAATAATTCGATGCGTTTCGAGCTGCCACGATCAAACGATAGCTCCGATTGCTACGAAAATTGAAATCCGGTAATAACTAACTATTACGGATCCAATGGAACTAGTTTCGTTCAATTCTGAGACTGTTCAAAAATTGACTATTTTCACTAGTCGATTTAAATATTAAAATATTCAATTTTCACAAATTAACTTTTAATTCGATTTTAAAAGTTCTAAAATATCATTCTAACTTCAATATGATAAAATAAAATTTTACAAATCATTTTCAATCATATTTAACTCAATCTTCAATTATTTCCATAATTTAACATATTAAATTATCGATTTAATTATCCAATTAAATCCAATTATTCAAAATAAAATTTATTCGACTTATAAATTCATTTCTTAATATCTAAAATTAATTAAATATTCAAATTTTAATTACTAAAAATCCTGGGTCGTTACAGTGGTGATGCATAACTTCCCTCCTCACATCAAAGCAAAGCTTTGGGTGCCCAAAGAGCCCAACCTTACTTAAAGAATCGTATATTTAATTAAGTATAATCATTTATTTTCCTAGCTATGGGACTATACATTACACCTCTCTTCTTCCATCTTCTTCCAACTTCTTCGCTCTTCAAAAACAAACCCAAATCCAAAACTAATTTTGAAAATTTCCAACAATTTCCCTCATCTTCAAAGTAAGTAAAATAAATAAAAACAGAAGGCTGCATCACTAGAGTGACTACCTATGTACCCAAGTGGGATCAAGTCAATGTAGTTCCAAGATCAATTTTTGCATCATTGTGGAAACTAATACATATATGATAGGTATCTTTTAGATTTGAACATTCACTTAGTGTAAACCATTCAAAGTTCAATCGAGGTCTATGTTAAACGTATCTTGAACCAAGTACCCCTAATGATAGTATCGAAACAGTCATACATACTGATTTCTCTATATAGAGTATTCTATATGCTCAGCATATTAATGGTCATGTGCTTAAATCCTTATTTCATGAGACTACTTTAGAAAGCGGTATTAAATTCTTAGGAAACGGCCTGATTTTCATACTCATATAGGTAAGTCTCTTTATAAGGTGTTTCTACGATACACCTTGTGATTTTAACTGGACTTATCAAGGATTTTAATCCATCCTTTTTATGCAGAATCCAACATTAATTATGTGGCAATCGATTTAGTGTTTCTAAATCATTCTCTTAACTTGTTGGTACCTATTGAATTTTGTCTATCCTTTTCAAAAACATAAGTTGTGTTTTTGTTAAGAATGATCAACCTTCATTCACAGACCTTACTCCCATTTCGTTTGATTTTATAGAAACCATTTCCTTTGGAAGACTCTTTGTGAGTGAGTCAGCCATGTTTTTCTTTGTTTCTATGTAATCAGCAGTTATTACTCCACTTTTGAGTAACCGTCTTATCATTTGATGACTTAGACTGACATGTCTAGACTTCCCATTATATGTCTTATAAGAGACATTGTATGTTGTAGCCTGATTATCACAGTTAATCAAGACTGCTGAAGATGGCTTTTCTATAATGGGATTTCTATTAATAAATTCCTAAGACATTCCGCTTCCTTACAAGCATCTGCTAATGCAATCAACTCTGACAACATTGTTGAGTCAGATATACAAGTCTGTTTCTTGGCAACCCAAGACACAGCAGCACCTCCTAATGTAAATATCAATCCAGTCGTAGACTTGGATTTTGATTCTATATTGTTCCGGGTTGCATCACTATATCCTTCTATTACAGCAAGATATCTTTTATAAGATAAACCATAGGTAACGGTTCGTTTCAAATAAGCTAAAACTCTGGAAATAGCTTTCCAATGTTCGAAACCTGGATTACTCGTAAATCGACATAACATGCTTATAGCATGTGCTATGTCTGGTCTAATGCAATGCATATCATACAGAAGACTCCCAATAATACTAGAATACTCAAGTTGAGAAATGGTACGTCTAGTATTCTTTTCTAATTTAATACTCGGATCAAAAGGAATAGGTGCTGGTTTGTCATTTTAATGACCATACTTTCGGAGGAACTTCTCAATGTAATGAGATTGTGTTAGCAACAACTCCCCCTCTTTTCTAATAATTTTAATTCCCAGAATTACGTCAACTTCTCCTTGATCTATCATTTCAAATTTAGAAGATAGAGACTTCTTAGTTTCATTCACACATGATATATTGAAACCAAATATTAGCATGTCATCAACGTATAAACATATTATAACATAATCGCTGTTGTCCAATTTGCTATAAATACATTTATCGGCATCATTAACAATAAATCCATATGACAATGCTATTTTATCAAACTTCTCACGCCATTGCATGGAAGCTTGCTTCAGGCCTTAAAGAGACTTTACTAATTTTCAATCTTTATTTTCTTGGCCTGGGGTTTTGAAACCTTCAGGTTGTTCTATATATATCTCTTCTTCTAAATCTCCATTTAGAAATGCAGTCTTTACATCCATTTGGTGTATGACCAATTTATGAATTGATGCAAGTGCTATTAAACAGCGTATAGAAGATATGCAAGCAACTGGAGCATATATATCAAAATAATCTACTCCATGTCTTTGCCTATATCCCTTAGCAATTAATTTGGCTTTTAACTTATCAATGGATCCATTTGTATTCAACTTTTTGTTAAATATCCATTTACATCCTATAGGTTTAGCACCAAGAGGTAAATCAGTTAAAACCCAAGTTTGGTTTAACAATATGGAATTCATTTCATCATTAATAGCTTCTTTCCAAAATATTGAATCTTTGGAACTCATAGCCTCAGAATAAGTTTTGGGGTCACCATTGACGTTCATGACATATCTAGCCATATTAAGGACTTCATCCTTACTGCCTTCTATAAGATATGTAATGAAGTCAGGACCATAGTCCTTCTCTATTCTTGCTCTTTTACTTCTCCTTTGTTCAATACTATTATCTGGTACAGATACTTCCTTACTGTTTTGAGCAGTCCCATAGCCATCGTCATTGATATCATCAATCATATTAGGTTCTAGACTAGATGATCTCAATGGGATCTCAACAGTTTGATTTTCAAAGAATCCTATATCTACGGATTCTGTAACTTCTAATGTGTCAAGAATTAATAATCTATAAGTTATACTATTAAGTGAATATCCTATGAAAACACATTTAAATGCCTTATTTTCTAACTTTGGTCATTTAGGATCTGGTTTTCTAACATATGCTAAACAACCTCAAACTTTAAATCTTGTAAGATTAGTTTTTCTATTAAACCATAACTCAAAGGGAAAACATTATTCTTTTTAAGTGGTACTCTAATTAAGATATAACATGCAGATAATATAGCATCACCCCGTATGTTATAAGGTAAGTTTGAACTTATGAGCATAACATTAACCATTTCTACTAATGTTCTATTTTTCTTTTCAGCAACACCATTTTGTTGTAGTGTATATAAGACAGTGCATTTGTGAACTAAGCCGTGTTGTTTACAAAATAAGGTGAATTCATTTAAGAAATATTCAACACCTCGATCTGAATGTAATACTTTTATTTTAACTTTTAATTGTGTTTTTGTAAATTTTAAATTTATCAAAGGCCTCACCTTTAGTTTTCATTAGAGACTCATATGTATATCTAGTATAATCATCAATAAATGTTATATAGTATTGGTTACCAGCATAGATGATATGATTTTTTAAGTCACCCACATCACTATATACTAAATCAGGCAAACCAATTTTCCTTTCTATAGATTTAAAGGATTTTGGTGTATTTTTGATTGAATACATATTTCACATTTAGATATAGTATCGAAATCACAATAAAAAATTAATCCTATTTTATGCATATTTTTAAGGGAATTATAATTAACATATCCTAGTCTACCATGCCACAAAATTACAGAATCAATAATATAAAATATTTCTTTATTAGATTCAACTTAACCATGCTACTACAAGAATATCCCCGTATAATGAATTTTCCGTTCTTGGACAATACTAACTTATCAGACTCATACACCATCTTGAATCCTCCTTTATTAAGAAGGTATCCAAAGACCAAATCCTTACACATATTAGGTACATAAAATACATTAACTAATGTAAGAACTTTTCCAGAAGTAAATGTAAGTTCTATGGTGTCTTTTTCCAAAACTTTGCTTGGTACCTTATTTTCTCCAATAACCTTGTCAGCTTCTCCATTATTTTCTTCGTAAGTCTTAAACATATTACGGTCTATACAAATGTGAATGGTTTCTCTAGTGTCAAACCACCAATCATTATCAATTTCACTAATGGAGTTCGACTCTTGCACTACTGACGCAGCGGATTAACAAACTTGACGTTCTATTAATGTTTGATACAAATTGATGTAAATTTCTCCCTCACGAAATGATTTGTGTCAAGTAAATAAAGATAAATGCCCAAATCCATTGATCTCTCGAGATACCGGATTCTAGCTATCTTCAACACGTTGATCGCGCATGATGTCGCGTTAGAAGATCTACGATTCTTCGACGTTGATCTCGCGCACGAGATTCCGTGAATCGGTTTCAAATTCGTTGATTCGAGCGCACTCGAATAACCAAAGATGGAGAAAGGAGCTCACATTCAACTTCCAATTTTTAAGGAGGCACAAAGCACTCAACAAAATTTTATTCAAAATCAGCTAACTTTACAATGACAACACACCCGTATTTATAGAAGATTACAACACCACACATATGTGACTCAACCATCACACGACTCATGACTCATGACCAATCAACAGTACAGGTTACAAAAATTCACGACCTAACAACACACATGACCTATGACTTAACATATGCGACATAACACGTTACAACATATATGCGACATAACAACAAACGACCTAAGAGAATTACAACATATTTGGCTCAACACCATTTGCGACTTATGGATTGAGCGACTTAACTTCGGAGCGACATAATATAAACAAGCGACCTAACTGATGAGCGACATAAGGACACAGCGGCATATCATGGTGAACGACTTAAAGCAATCAGCAACTTAAGTGAGACCGCACGACATAATTGAACGTCTTAAATCGCTAGGTCGTAGCTCGCTAGTGAGCGACCAAAGGCATAGCTCGCATAACTCTCTGGCGGCGTCTGAAGGTAGGCGCGATTCAAGGCTTAGGTCGCTAGGTCGTAGCTCGCTAGTGAGCGACCTAAGGCTTAAGGCATGGTGCGCTGCATCGTCCTCCCCTGGTTGCAAAGAATTCATCACCGAATTCACACTTTCCTCTTCCTCGACAAGCTTGTGCTCGTGATACGGAATCAAATGTTTGACGTTGAAAACGTCGGCAGTATGGATATGATCCGACAATCTTAACCGATAAGCATTATCATTGATCTTCTTCAAGATTTCTACTGGACCAATCTTTTGAGCTTTCAATTTGTTGTAAGTTCCAACTGGGAAACGATCTTTCGTCAATACTGCGTAAAAAAAATCACCCTCTTTGAAGTCCACACTCCTTCGCTTCTTATCTGCCAGTTGCTTATACTTCTCATTTGACTTAAGCAATCGTTCATGAACAATCCTGTGACACTCCTGCAACCCATTTACGAAATCACAAGCTCGTTTAACAACCCCTTTCTGACGTGGAATTGTCGACAAATCCAACGGTCCCTTCGGAATTGCTGAATATACTACTTGAAATGGACTGAATCCAGTACTTCGATTAATGGTATGATTATGTGCGAATTCTGCCTGACACAAGTTCACATCCCAGCTCTTCAAATTATCTTTCACAAGACATATCAACAAGTTTCCTAAAGATCTGTTCACCACTTCCGTTTACCCATTCGTTTGTGGATGATAGGCGCTACTAAAATTCAGCTTAGTCCCAACCATCTTCCACAGACTCAACCAAAAATGAATTAGAAATCGAGTATCCCGGTCAGAAACAATGGTCTCAGGTAGCCCATGTAATCGATAAACCTCTTTAAAGAACAATTGAGCAACACAGACTGCATCGGCGGTCTTTTTACAAGCTATGAAATGTGCCATCTTCGAGAATCTATCCACCACAACATATATAGAATCATTCCCTCGTTGAGTTCTTGGCAAACCCAAAACAAAATCCATGCTAACATCAACATATGGTCTAGGAGGCACGGATAATGACATATACAATTCTGCATTCGTAGCTGTCCCTTTGGAAACTTGACATATGTGACATCTCTGTACAAATCTTTCAACTTCTTTCCTCATGGAAGGCCAAAAATATGATTGAGAAATCAACTGTAAGGTACGGTATCTTCCCACGTGACCTTCTTCATGCAATTCCTTCACAATTTTCATTTGCAAACTGCACTCTGGTATACACAACTGATTTCCTTTGAATAGAAAACCATCCACCAACACATACTCATCCGTCTTCCCTTTCTCGACTTCATCTACAATCTTAGCAAAGTAAGGATCCTCAACAAACAATTCTGGAAATACATCAAACCCCGTCACTTCAACTCTCATCGTAGTCAACAAATGATTTCTTCTACTCAATGCGTCTGCACACGATTTGTAACTCCCGACTTATGCTTTACAACAAATGTAAACTGTTGCAAGTATGCGATCCATGAAGCATGTCTGGCTGCAATCTTATCCTGTCCCTGCAAATGTTTCAATGCTTCATGGTCAGTATACAATACAAACTCTTTGTGAAACAAGTAGTGTCTCCAATGCTTTATGGCTTGGACAATAGCATAGAACTCCAAGTCATAGGTACTTTATCTTATCTTGGCTCCAGAAAGTTTCTCGCTAAAATAAGCAATTGGACGACCCTTTTGACTTAACACCCCACCAATTCCAATTTTAGACGCATCAATATTCAGCTCAAAGAGTAACTGAAAGTCCGGATATCTAAGAATCGGTGTTGTAGTCAAAAGTGTCTTGATCTATTGGAAAGCAGAATCAGCCTCTTCAGTCCACACGAACTGCTTTCCTTTCATACAATATGTCACTGGTGCCATCACGCTACTGAAATGTGGAATAAACCTTCGGTAGAATGATGCTAAACCATGGAAACTTCTCACTTCAGTTACAGTCCTGGGTTGTGGCCAAGCCTTGATTGCTTCAACTTTCCCTTGATCCAAATGAATACCTTCCTTGGACAACACATGTCCCAAGAACAAACTACTATGTGTCATGAACATGCACTTCTTTGTTGTCGCGTAAAATTGCTCCTGACGAAGTATCATCAACACTTCCCGCAAGTGTTGTAGATGTTCTTCTGTGCTTCCACTGTATATCAATATATCATCAAAGTATACTAGCACGACTTTGCAATAAATGGTCGAAAGATCTGATTCATTATTCGCATAAAAGTACTAGGTGCATTCGAAAGACCAAATGGCATGACCAGCCATTCATACAACACCTTCCGTGTCCTGAAGGCTGTCTTCCATTCATCCCCTGGTCGAATTCGAATCTGATGATACCCGCTCTTCAGATCAATCTTTGAAAAGACAACAGCTCCATTCAACTAATCTAACAAGTCGACCAATCTTGGCATCGGAAATCTGTACCTCACTGTAATCTTGTTCAGTGCTCGACTATCTGTACACATTCTTCAAGTTCCATCCTTCTTTGGCACTAACAAGGCTGGTACTGCACAAGGACTTAAACTTTTTTGTATGCGCCTTCAAATAACTCTTCCACCTGCCTTCTCAACTCTTCATGCTCCTTTGGAATCATTCTATAATGTAGTCTATGTGGTAACACAGCTCCTGGAACAAGATCAATCTGATATTGTATGTCTCTCAATGGTGGTAACTCTTTTGGTAATTCTTCAGGAAATACATCTTCAAATTCCTTCAACACTGGCTTAACTTCCTTAGGAATTTCAACCGTTTCACAACTTGCACGTCCAATCAACAGAAATACTTCAGGTCCATCCTCTACTTATTTGACAAACTCCTTCAAAGATAACAGAGTATTTAGTTCCTCGATTTCCTCCAACTTGCTTTCACTTTGTTGTCACTTTTTAGGAACTAAAGTGATTCTAGTGCCATTGAACATGAAACTATAGCAGTTAGTCCTACCATCGTGTTGCATGGCTCTATCAAATTGCCACGGTCTTTCCAACAACAAATGACATACATCCATATCTACCACGTCACACCAAATTTCATCCTTATACTTCTTTCCGATGGAAAAAGTTACATAGGCTCTTCGACTAACCTTCACTTCCCCACCTTTCCTTAGCCAAGCCAACTTGTAGGGTTTGGAATGCTTCTCTGTCTTTAACGCTAACTTCTTTACAGCTTCTGTAGAGATGATGTTATCACAACTTCCTGCATCGATAACAAACTTACAAACCTTTCCCAAAATAGTGCACGTCGACTGAAAAATATTACTCCTCAACCAGCTAGTCTCCTCTTCCTGCTTTGGCGTCAAGCAAGATCTCCTCATCATTAAAGAATATCCCTCGTCTCCCGTCAGTAATTCTTCTTCCTCCTCAACTTATGGTGAATTGGAACATTCTATTTCTGCATCCTCATCCTCAAGCTCAGCAACCATCGCTCGCTTCTTAGGCCTCGGGCATTCATTGCTCTTATGACCAAACTCCTGACAGTTATAACACTTGAAATTATTGTTGACCTTGGTCTTAGCAACTTCATAGACAACCGGTTTACTAACAGCCTTGGAAACATTAGTATTGCTACTAGCCCCTTTCACCTGATTGATCGAACTTGTAAGCGCACCTCCTCCTCTTCTACCTTGCTTCTCCCAAGCTAGAGCCTTCTAGTGTGCTTTAGCAACGGATCTTGGATCAAACATATTTACCATATCCTGAATTTGCATTCTCAATCCTCCAACAAATCTAGATGTCAACTGTTCCTCCGTTTCCATGATATCGTTTCTAGCAATCAGTTGATAAAAATCATCTACATAATCATTTTCCGACTTTGTCCCTTGTCTCAAATTCTGTAAGTGCTGATACATAAGAGACTGATAATTATAAGGCAAAAAAGTAGCCTTCATTAACTTCTTCATCTTTTCCCATGAAACAATCTTTGACTTTCCCATTCTTTCCCGTGTAAGTTTAGTTTGTTGCCAGCATGCCATAGCTCTTTCCCTCAATCGTGTAGCAACCAACTTAACTCTACGATGCTCGGGTAATTCCTTGAAGTCAAAAATTTCTTCAACATTTGATAATCAATTCAGAAATTCTTCCGCTATCATTCCCCCTTTGAATTCTGGAATCTCTGTTTTCATCCCCGACTCCCATCGACGATCATCTTTAAAATCTCTATTTCGACTTCGTCCTTGGCCATGGTTTCGACAAAAGCTACTATCACCATCACTGGATTCCTCCAAATCAGACGTATGTCGATGTCGATTCCGACCATCAACATTTCTGCTACCACGCACGTCTCTTTCTCCCGAAACTGAAGGTGAAACTCTATTTCCATTATGGTGCGAAACTGATGAAGTTCTTCTTTGACTTTGATTCATGTCTCTCATCAACTTCTCTAACTTTCCAATACCTTCATCGAACCTTTCATTGATACGTTGCTCCATCTGCTCAGCTTCTTGTCTTCTATATACATCTTCAACATTTTGAAATCGATTAGCACGTCTCGGAGGCATGATCTTCAAACAATCTCTTTTTCGATCTAACTATGATATAGTTCGACTTAACTCGACTTAGCTCGGCTCGGCCTAACTTGGCTCGGCTTCGACTTAACTCGGCCTTGATCTCAATTAGCTTCAAATTAGCTCTTCAAGCTTTGATACCAAATTGACGCATCAGATTAACAAACTTGACGTGCTATTAATGTTTGATATAAATTGATGCAAATTTCTTCCTCACGAAATGATTTGTGTCAAGTAAACAAAGATAAATGCCCAAATCTGTTGATCTCTCGAGAAACCGGATTCTAGCTATCTTCAACATGTTGATCGCGCATGATGCCGCGTGTAACGATATGCATACAGCGGCGACCGGTAGGCTTTGCAACCATCCCAGACCCACCGTGGCTCACACTGGCACCCGAAACTTGCTTTTACGGCCAGCCTCTCGACTGTCACGGCTTACGCCTAACCAACCCCGTAAAGAGGCCGTGTGGGGGTAAGAGTCTCCCGTTCGCCACCTAACCGCGAAGCGAGAACCCCCCATCACATTTCACTAAGACAAGCAAGTCTCGTCCACATAACAATTCCGAAAAATACGAAATTTGAAATCCGACAATAATTCAATATTCCGGACCCAATGGAACTGGTTTCGTCGAATTCCGAGACTGTGTGAAAAGTGACTATTTTTAAATATCGATTCAAACGATAAAATTTCAAAACTAAACAAAGTAGTTTCAAATTCAATCCTGAAGCTTCGATTATCTTCAATATTATCAATATAAATTTTATAAGCCTTTGAAATATTTTTAAATCAGCTTAAAATTGAAGATTCAATTTTTTATTCACTTTCAATAGATTAAATCTTAGAATTTTATCGCCAATTTATTATGGAAATTTGGAATTCAGTTCAAACCATCATTCAAATATTTAAAATTAATTAAATATTTTCAAATTTAGATTGTTCAAAATTCTGGGTCGTTACACCGCGTTAGAAGATCTACGATTTTTCGACGTTGATCTCGCGCACGAGGTTCCGTGAATCGGCTTCAAATTCGTTGATTCGAGCGCACTCGAATAACCGAAGATGGAGAAAGGAGCTCACACTCAACTTCCAATTTTTAAGGAGGCACAAAGCACTCAACAAAATTTTATTCAAAATCAGCTAACTTTACAATGACAACACACCCGTATTTATAGAAGATTACAACACCACACATATGCGACCCAACCATCACACGACTCATGACTCACGACCTATCAACAGTACAGGTTACAAAAATTCACGACCTAACAACACACACGACCTACGACTTAACATATGCGACATAACACGTTACAACATATATGCGACATAACAACAAACGACCTAAGAGAATTACAGCATATTTGGCTCAACACCATTTGCGACTTATGGATTGAGCGACTTAGCTTCGGAGCAACATAATATAAACAAGCGACCTAACTGATGAGCGACATAAGGACACAGCGGCATATCATGGTGATGACTCAAAGCAATCAGCAACTTAAGTGAGACCGCGCGACATAATTGAACGTCTTAACTCGCTAGGTCGTAGCTCGCTAGTGAGCGACCTAAGGCATAGCTCGCTAGTGAGCGACCTAAGGCATAGCTCGCATAACTCTCTGGCGGCATCTGAAGGTAGGCGCGATTCAAGGCTTAGGTCGCTAAGTCGTAGCTCGCTAGTGAGCGATCTAAGGCTTAAGGCATGGTGCATTGCATCAACTACAGCCATAAGTGAGTCTTCGACCACATTCACCTTTTACTGTTTCTTCCACTGAATGTAGTCTCGAGCATAGTGGCCGGGCTTGTTACAGTAGTGACACGCACCTTTCTTTTTGTTGTTGGAATTTTTCTTCTTAAATTGTGTCTCATTCTTAGGCTTCAGCTTGTCAGTAATTTGAACACTATTTGCCTTAGAATGGGACTCCGTTTGTGGATTATAATCTAGTTCGCGTTTAAGAGAGTCCTCTTCAATACGAAAATGGCATTGTAAACCGACTAATCATAATCCGTTTTCGCACGCTTTAATTTTTTCTTATAATCATTCCAAAAATTATGAAGTCTTGAAATTATAATTCCAACAACAAAAGATTAAGGGAGATATATTCCAGCATCTTTAAGTTGATTTACTAACGGTAGTATTTCGTTTATTTGTCCAACTATTAACTTATTTGCAATCATTTTAAAATTCATAAAATTGCGAATAAGGAATTTTTTGTTACTTGCCTCAGATATGCGGTATTTGCTTTCTAGTGCAGCCCGAAGTGCCTTTATAGTTCCAAAGGCCTATGTGCGTTGTAGACAGGAGTAGACAATGCATTCAGAATGTGCACTCTACATAGAAAATCATCCTCTTTACGCTTTGAACATTTTGCTTTCAATTCTTCAGTATCTTTGTTAGTTTCCTCTGGTATTTCCTTCAAGTTATCTTCAAGAATATAGAACAATTTGACCGTGATCAAAAAGAATTTCATCATCTCTTGCCAACGAGTAAAGTTTTCACCCTCAAACTGCTCCAATCGTGTTAAATGATGATTCATAACTTGAACATCATTGGGATTGATTGAACTCGAACCATCCATGATTGAAGCTATTGTCTAAAATTGTTGGTTAATTGTGTCGATGATTCGAGAATGATGAAGATGACAACTGCTGTACTTCTGACTTCAAGAATCTACTATGTAGATTCTTTTAAATAATAGTCTAACCCAACAAGTACAAACAGGTTATCGAACTATTGACTTTAGGATTCAATGAAGCTTTAGAATAGTGTTATCGGTTTCAAAACTTGTATGATTTTGATCCGACCAAGAACACTCAAATTTGATCTCTGATGACACAATTTAGTAGAGAATAGGATAAAGAATAAGAAGAGAATTGATCTGCAGCGTTTCTGCGTTTGCAACACCTTACGAGCGTTGCAAACTGTGGTGATAATGCAATGTTCCGCGACACTTTCTAGGCGCCATAGATCTGGAGAAAGCAGAAGAAGGTACAAAGAAAGGAAATTGTTCTTTTGATGGTTTCTGGGCATCATATTTATAGTAATGAAGAAGTGTCCATTCGTCAAGCGTCACATCCTTTCCAACAGTCCGAAACTGTTATGAACGGTCACGTCTATTCGTAATAGTTTGACACTATTACTAAACGGTTGCGTCCCTTCATTCAAATGACCCGCCAAATCTATCCTTTCAAATTCAAAATTCTGGATCTGGCCTGTTAAAAAGATTAATTCGTCATTTTAGACCCGAACAGGACTGATCGGTCGGTCGGACAGCGGCGGCGGTGCGCGCCTGTGTTGGTGATACATAACTTCCCTCCTCACATCAAAGCAAAGCTTTGGGAGACTAAAGGGCCCAACCTTCCTTAGATAATGCTATATTTAACTAAGTATAATCCCTTATATTCCTAGATGTGGGACTATACATTCCACCTCTCTTCTTCCATCTTCTTCCCTCTTCAAAACCAAACCCAAAACCAAAACTAATTTTGAAAATTTCCAACAATATATATATGCACTCAATAAGTTGCCCATGCATACTTATAATTCAAATTTATCACAGATCAATTATTAACACCCTAACACATAGAAACCACATTAAAGAAGCAATCAACGTTATTATGTTGTATATAGTATTACGTCTCTATGGCACTAAATCAAATAGCTAAGTTTGTTGAGACAACTGAATAATTGTACATACTTACATAACGAATCATGGACTATGGTTCATCATGTAATCTGAAAATATTAAAGTTGGAGAGATTGAAAAGTAGGTTTTTGAGGGGTACACTTAACTAAAATTGCATTTCTTCCTCTTTCTCGAACGCACACCTTTTCACCGTGTTCCATCCTCCTCATTCCTTTCATTGTGCATGCGTAGACCTCCATCACAGCAATAAAACCCTCGTTGCTTCCTTGAGCAAGAGAGTATCAATACATATCATTATCAAAGTGCTTCTTTTAATTTAGGAATTTCTGAACAAGGTGGGTTTAAAGGTTGAGATTCATTTCTCCCCCTAAAACTGAAAATGTGGAGATTATTTTACCAAAAGAGATGACGTATCAAAAAATATATTTATTTGGATAGGGAAAAATCTGAAGCCAATGTTTTATGGCTTGGATTTGAGATATTGGGTTTTTGGGCTTTTGAATATAAATAAGTCAATGAGTATGTATGTATTTCTTTCTTTCTTTTATATGGCTTATGAAAAAAAATATATATAACCCAAATTCTAATAACCATTTCTTTTCTAAAATACTTTCGATAAATAACAACTTTATTCATTTCACAAATAATTTTCTATAATTACATTTAATTAATAAATTAATTTTTTTAAATCATTCACTAGTAATTTCAAACCATATTAATAATTATACTTCCTTATCAAATAAACTTCATATTTTACAAAATTTCAATTCATGATATTTCAAAAACAATTTATACATATTTCCAAATTCCAAAATAATTATTAAGCTACTATTGTTTAAAAATATTCCTTGTCATTTTCTAAATCGTCACTAATTATCTTGTTACAAAAATTTGACATTCCGAGATAAATTAAAATTATTTAATTAAATTCCAAAAATCCATTTTTAATTAGATAAATATTTATTATTAATAACTGTTAAAAATCGGGTTGTTCTGTTCTTCGTCAAGTTGATTAACGATGCTGTTACCTTAGATAAGTCTTTAAAAAAACATCTATAGTATCCCACCTATCCAAGTAAACTTCTCATGTCTATAGTGGTATAGGGTCGATATTAGTCCTGTACTACTGCCATCTTCGTAGGATCTATAGAATTACCTTCCTCAGAAACAATGTGACCTAAAAATTACACTTCCCTTCTCCATAAGTGGCATCGAAAACTTTGCATTCTATTAGTGCTTTCTCAACACCTTGAGCGTAATCCTTAAATGCTCCTTGTGTTTTTTCTCAGTCCTCAAATAAATAAGGATGTCATCCATGAAATCTAGTATAAACTTATTTAATTGATACCTGAAAACACGATTCTTAAGGTCAATAAAGTATGCTGGTGCGTTGGTTAGCCCAAATGGCATAACTAACAACTCATAGAACCTAGACCGCGTTTGGAATGCTATGATCGACACACTATCCTTCGCCATTCTTAGTTGATGGAACCTCACAGAATGGTCCAACTAAGTGAACACCCTAATACCATGACGCTGATTAAACAAGTTATCAATACGCTGAAGTGGATACTTATTCTTATTCATCACCTTATGTAGCTCACGGTAATCTACACATAACCTCAAAGAGTCTTTCGTCTTAGTGGAGAACACTACAGGTGCTTCCCACCTAGATACACTCCATCGAATTAACCCTTATTGTAATAGGTCATTCGCTTGCACCTCTAGTTCCTTCTATGCTTTTAGCACCATATGCCTCAATGGAATAACAATCAGTCTGCCATCTTGCACCAAACCTATACGGAACTCGATTTCTCTATATGGTGGTAATCTGGCCACCTCCTCATATATGTCTAGATCACAATTCGTCCTACGGGACCTCAACGAGTACAAAAAGTTAGCCATCACCTCATCGTCAGATAGGTAACCTATCTCTAACTTATGCCCATCGTCCATTCCTATCGTCACCAATGACCTCTCTCAATTCACCATTACTATGTACTTCTATAGCCTGTCCATTCCCAAAATAATACCGTGCCACATGAAACCCAAAATAAAGCAATCATAAGCAGATAAACATTTGTGACTCGATAAGCCTTAGTCTTGACAAACCATGCAAAGCCTAGTTTATCCTCCGACAGAGTTTGTAAAAATCAAAGGTCGACCAACTATCTCTGCTTCAAACCCAGTCCATCTACCAAATCACTAGATATGAAGGGATGTGAAGCCTAGTATCAAATAAAACAGATAGATATTTACATAAAATAGAAAGAATGTCCAATATAACGATGCTTTTCCCCTTCTCCTTCATTGATAGAGCACTCGACAAAGCTGAAACAACATTCAAAGTGCAAGTAGACACAACCCGCTTACTTCTCGGTGGTTGTAGACAACCCTTCTTGGTATGCTCCAGCTTGTTCCAGTTGTTGCACTTCTTGCCTTCCGCCTTACAATCTTTGACAAGATGGCCCTTCTCCCCACAATTATAGCAAGTAGACTCTCACTTTCCCTTCTTTTGGCCACTCTTAATCTACAGCTACTTCTTCTTGTTGTTGTTACACTTCTTCTTGCCTCCCCCTTCAGCTTGCGGCTTTGGCTCATCCTTGGAAACAATAATCGATTTGATCTTAGGATACATACTCTCATGTCGAAGAGCCTTCTCCACTAGCCTCTCAAAGGTCTCATTGATATGCCCTACTGAATTCTCTTAGATATAATTATCCAAACCTATGATAAATTTCACGTTCTTCTTGAGCGGGGTATCAATAAAAGATAGACCGTACTTTACAGCATGTCAAACTCAGCCACATACTCCGACCTAGACATTCCACATATCTCAAGTTAGCAAACTTTCGGAAGAGCACCGACTTTTGAGTGGTTGGTATATACTTCTCCTCAAACCTTGCCTTAAGTTTCTCCTAAGTAATCTGATCCTCAAGAGTAGTAATCTTGATGATGTTCCACCACCCCGTAGCTCATCCTTGAAGTTGTCTAGAGACCAGCTTCATCTTCATTACATCCTCTAACTCCATATCCTCAAAGATGCATTCACATGTGTCTAACTAATTCTGTACTTCGATGGATAATTCCCTTCTAAGGAACAATTTGCCTCCCAGAGTAGTATAATCCTTGTTTAGTTTGAACCAAAGTAAAACCTCGATGCTTACATTGGAACATTGATACCAGCAGCCATAACAGGTGAAATTTGGACATTTTGAATCATGTTATGCAACATCTCTGTGAACATATTCTATAAGTTAGAATTAGTATCCCCTGATCCCATCCCTTCCTCAACTCCAGAATGGAGTTCATATTAGCATTCCTCGATAGCTAGCATATTCTTAAAAGCTATAATTAGAATGATCAATCTCTCTAAAAGGAATAAATAGTGTCCGTGAATGCAATGCGACTTATATACTATACAGACACACACTGCTACATAGTTTTGAAAACAAAATATAACAAGCATGCATTCTCACATATCGCTTGATCCATTCTAAGATGATAGCTCTTTCCATATTCATAATGGATCTAACTATTAACTTAGGATGTCAATACAACCTGGCTCAAATACCAAATGTAACGAGCGCCCTACACCACTGGTGCTTAATATACATGTATAGTGCTCCTTCCTTATCTCGAATGGATTTAAGTATTAACTTAGGACGTCTATGCAACCGGCTCTAGTACCAAATGTGACGGCCGCCCTACACCACCCATTCCCAATATACCTGTATAGTGCACTATGGAGGAACCCGGTTGTAACGACTCGTATTTTTCGGTAATTAAAAATATTAAATTAAATAAAATTTTGGTATAATAGTGGAAGAAATTAAAATTTATCATTTATTAATGAGAAAAATAACTAGAATGTAATTTAATAGTGTTGATTGATAACTGTTTTAATATAATTGAAATAAATGTGTAAAGTTCAATTAGTTATAAATTGTGAATAATGAAATAAATTAAATGTTAGGTTTAATGGTGAAATTATATGTAATTAATTGAAATTGTTTAATATACAATAGTTAATCAGTATGTGAATTTATTTGCTTTGTTTGTTAACAATTAACATAGAAATGTGTTGAATTATTAACGTAGTAATTATTTAATTATCATCTTATTATTTAATCTGTTGAAATTAAATTGTAAATCAATTAAAATTAATGTAATTAAATATTGCGTTAATATTAGGTTGGATGATAACTGTAAAATATGAACGTAAATAGATGTAAACCAATGTTAATTATATTCATAAAGTATAATTGATAGAATAATAAGATGTTAATCGGAATAAATGAATTTAATGGAATTTAAATTATAATTAATGAATTTATTACAACTGAAATTGAATGCTGTAATTAGTGCAATATCTGAACATTGAATTGGATATGGGAATTTTTTTTAAAAGATTATGAATGTCTGGGTAATCAAGAATGATGTAAATTGTTAACTATTAAATTTAAAATTTAAAAGGTGATTAATTATTTAATATTTATTTATTTAATTAATGAGGAATTAGAAATTTTAGTCACTGTTTTGGATTTTAACGTAACTAGTTTCATTGGATCCATAATAGTGAAGTATTGTAGAATTTCAATTTTCATATCGATCGGACTCGTCGTTTGATCGTGCGAGCTCGAAACGTTCAATTTAATGAATTCAATTAAAATAAGCTAGTTTTAAATGCTACCTTCTACATACTTTTGAATTAGGGTTTGAAAATTGTTCCATTGAGTTTAAAAATATTGAAAACATCTATTTTGATATATGTGATGGTCTACTTTCGTTTTAGAAACGGAACGGGCTTTTTTGAGTCGTTATTGTCATTTCGAACCAATTCGATATGTTCATTCATTCTTATCGGACCTTATCTTTATAAATAGTTTTTTTCTAACCATAGAAGCCTTTTATTTCTTATTTCTATATGTACATCTATTTGCTTCTTCTTCCTTCCAATGGCTGCAGATCCAAAACCCTAATTCAATTTTAATTCAAATCGAAAATCAAACTCCTCAAAACTGTATAATATTATATATCATTGGGAAGCTATCGATGTGCGAGATTTAGATCTGCAATTAGTTTTTCAATTAGACACATCGTTTGACCAGAAATCGACGATGAACCTCGGTTGTACTTTTCTAGGGTTTATGATCCAACGGTGGACCGTCGACCGTTTGTCGATCGGGAGGCAGCGTTGGGAAGAGGAGGTCGACCAGGCCTCCGATCTGCGTTTGATTGTGGTTATAATTCCTTGATTTCACGGCAATTTTGTTCAAAGCTAGGTGGCGGCATTCGAGCATGGGACGACCAGAGGTGGTCGCGAGGTGGCTGGTGGGGCGGCCTGATGCGAGGAAGTGGGTGGCGTTTCCTGATCTTGTCGTGTCGATCAACAGAGTCGCAGCAGCGTGATATAGGGTGGCGGCATTTGTCCGCTTTATGCGTAAGTGAACGAACGCGATGGTTAGGGTTTCGTTGGCAGGTGACATGTATAATAACTATTATTTTATTTGTTTATATTATATATCATATAACTTCTAAAATCGATAACTTGTTCATACGAGCTCGGATTCATGCGCGGTTTTCTCCATCGTGATCGTATCGAAATTCCGAACATTATCGAAATGGTTTAGTTGAATTTTAAGACTATTCAAATTTGAGCCTTTATTTGGATTTTAAATCGTCCATAAATCAGAAGTGAGTGTTTTAACCAACTCACAACTACTAAACCATCTTATGTTTGTTAAACTAAATTTATGATCTGTAAAAATTTATTGATTGTTGTTTGGTATTTTAAACTGTCATTTAAATTTAATCTGAATTCATATTGAATTGAACTGCCATTTAAATTTATATTGAAACTTAATTGCCAGTTAAATACCGGATATAGATAATCACTTCATTTGTGTGATTTATTGGTTGATTTGAATGATGATTTTGATGGATGTTTAATGGTTGATATTTGAATGATTTGATATTATGTTTATATATATATATTGTAATCACACTGCAAGCTCCCTTTAGTTTGCTGTTAGGAAAATCACTATAAGTTGAAATGATACATACCCGAACAGACTTATAAATTAGGGAAAAATCGTTATAGGTTGAAACGATAAGCTCGAGCGAGTTTATGGATTTTTAATTTTAATTCGGGATTGCATGTAAGGACCCGATTCTTCGACTTTCGAAAATTCAACATCGATACTCACTTTATCGACTGCCGAGCAATCGAACGACGGAAAACCGAGCACTTAGGGTTTTAAGAAAAAGAAAAAAAACAGAAGAAGAGATAAGAAGATAGAAAGTAGAGGGAAAAGAGAATAAGAAAATAGAACGGAACAGAAAACAACAATATCAGAATCTCACAATTCGCAGCGGAACAACATATAATAATAAATGAATAATCTTTAAACAAAGAACTATATCAGTTATTACATTTTATACATTACATTTCATTACATCATATCATCAGAGTGTACAACAACAAACAGCGGAAAGAAATACTATATACTAGTAATACGCCATGCCATCCATCTTGCCTCCAGCAACTCCAGAATATCCAGAATATCCTGATAAACCTTACTCTTGACTGCCCGTGTGGAAATTGGTGGGCACCCAGAGTTTAGGAAGGAAAACAATAAACTCCGAGTCAGTCATGTGACTGGTGTGAGAACTCAAAACATTTTATTTATCTTTAAAATCAAAATAGAGGAATATTTTTAAAGTCAATTCGCAATGCTTTTAAAAATGGGACTACCATAAGGCCTCCCGCACACACACACAATGCAAACGCAGAATCGGAGGAGATTTCTCCTTATGATAGTCAAAGATGCTTGATACGCATTTAAAAGAACATTTGATATTATTACTAGTGTATAGTGTAAGAAAAATTCATTTCGAAAGTAGAATATAAATCTTAGCCAACATACGACCATTATCGTATGCCTACTATAGCTACCATCCAAACAGTGGGGCGCCACCATAAGTGAATGATAGGTTCTACAACTAATACCGTACAAGGTTTCGTATTGGGAATTGGATTTCCAACGAATGATCAGGCCAAGGAACTTCCCATTGCCACATGAGAATGCCTCTGGATGGACATCCCCGAGAACCAAACCGGATCTCTACCAACACAAGGCCGGGTTACCCCTAACTGAGTAACAACTGACCGAATATGCCATCCCCCGGTCCTTTGGGACCTTTCAACCGAGCGCTCGCAATCAATTCACACAATCATAAAGTGTTTTCAACATGAGTAAGTATCTGGGCTCCATACCATGATACCACCCTTTTCCAGAAGGAAATGCACATATCCTAAAGGGCGCTACCCCTCATAACCTTGCCGCATCTTTCCTGTTTTGACCATTCCCGAGGTGTGAGGCTCGACGAAGTCACGTCCACAAAAACATACTTTATACAAAAGCCATGCTTTGGGTCAACAAATGATCATAGAAATGATCACCAAGATAGACGATCAAATAAATGATCCTATCACAAATAATCAACACAATGATCATTTACAGCAACACTCAGCATGTCACATTACCAAATTGGGAATATATCGCCGATAACCTTCAACTACATAGCCTCTGAGCTCGTACGTCTCAGAGAAGGGTGTTAAGCTAAAAGAATAAATTCTCCGCCACCAACAGAAATATATTTGAATGAAATCGGCTTTATATCTCAATTTGTAATGTCAGACATACAATCCATACAAGTCTTTTCCGGGCTCGAATAAAACCGAAGGCACTTCTTACGAAGCCCTTGCAATCCGGATAATCTCTAATCACGTCCGGACTTCCCATCACATAGGGAGTCTCTATACCGTAGCTACTCGGTGCAAAGACAATCGACGAGTTGTCCTTTCGCTTTCAAAAAGATCCGGTCTTCAACACCGATCTTCAAATGCAATTCATAACGACGTATCACATATTCGGAATGGGTTATACGACCCCATGGTCCTTTCCCGGTTAACCCGAATAGTGAGCGCTTATTCAAAAATAAGTGTGGCATTCAAATTCAAACAAATCACATCAATTACCCATTCAAAGGGAAATATTGATAGTCGGTTATTGAACTATCAATGGATATGCACACATCACCAGTTTCCAAATAATTTTCCAAATTATTTATTTCCCAAAAATATCTTTACAAGATATATAATTTCAATATGTCAAAAATAAATCAATATTTATTTTTAGACAAATTCTCCTTTCCTTTATAAATTCCATAGTGAATTTATATTCCAAAATATCTATGAATATACGATTTCAATTATTCATTTCAATTTATCTTCAAAAATATAAATTCTCTAATATTCACTTTATATTGGAAAAACATTTCCATACTTATTTATTCATAAGTAATTCACAAATTTTATTTATTTTCAACACTTGGAAAATATTCAATATACTTAAATCGAGATTAAGTACATATTTCATTCTTTAAGGAAATCATGCTCTTAACCATATTTATTTGGGCCAAAACGAATGTTGCGTAAAACATCGTTACGACCACCAAAAATCACTAGTATAGGGATTCGAAATTAAAATAGATATATAAATCCCAATACTATACAAAACATTTCCTTTCGGAAATCATTTACTATAACAACACTGTTATAGTCCACCATTTCCTTCTATTTCTCGAAAACTTCTATTTCGACAATAAATGTTGAAATCTATGGTTTCGAATCTCAACACATTTAAAAACATCGTTAGATCGTTTTAATTCTATTTAAAATATCACCTTCTAAACATTTTCTTTAACATATTATTCACTATTCAAAAACGTGAATATACTACGTTAACAAATTTCATCCTTTTATTCATTTTATTTCAAAGGATTATTCACAGTTCAAAAACGTGAATATAATTCCATAAATAAGTTATAACATTTACTTATCAAAATAAGTCGTTGCGAATTCATAAAACAACGTTTATAAATTCCTTTTCTATTTATCTTATAAAAACTTCTTTTATAAATCTCCTTTATTAGGCTATTTCAATTTATAACTCAATTATAAACCAAAGGTTCATATTATAAGTTAAATGCTTAAAAACGATTATTTTACAAAATCGTTCTTTTAAACTTCCCAAATTATAAATCTTATAAATTATAAGATTCATTAATTTACCCAAATCTATTCTTTTTATAACTTTACAAAGTTTATAAATCTACTGCTTATAAAATCCATTTATAACTTCACCGTTTATAATTCTATGAATTTCATTCATTTACGAAATTTATTCTCACTTCATTCAAACACTTATAAAAACTCGTTTTATAATTCAAATGTTTTAATTTATAAATATAAATTTATAAATCCTTTATAAAATCAATTTATACTATTATTTTAAAACATCTTTAATCTCCTTTATAATTTCACCATTCTCTTGATTTATAAAATAATCAAATTTTATAAATCCTATATTTAAACTTTTCACAATAAATTTAGAAATCCCGTTTTAACTATTTTATAAAATCATTAGCCTCATATTTTCAAAAATCAACTTTTAACCATATTTCTCAAAAATCATAATTTTTTTTAACATTAAAATTATATCGTTTATTTATTTAAAATGGATCAATTCCAAACATGTAGTATATTTTCAAAAATCACTTTAAAAATCATTTTAAAATTCCAAAATTTGGTCCAATGATGCTACATACCAAATAGCCAATCACGACAACAACGATATCATATATCGATATGATAATCCATCAAATATCAAAATATCTGAATTCAAATAAATACTGTTGAGGAATCCAGTTGGATCCCTCCAACCTGTTTTCCTGCATCCACAAACATTAGCACAATACCAATTCCGCTCCAGTACGGAATTATCGCGGTATATGGGATTTAAAATATTATCCGCTTAATAGACGGCGCAATAGGGTGTCATCCGCTATACAAATGCAGGAAATCAATAACTCCAATATATACATATGCCAATATATATATTGCTATTATATATAATACCAATTTCACTGTTTATGAAATATTCGCGGTATATGTTTTTAATAAATAACATCCGCTTACTAACGGCGCATAATGTCTATTTTAACAATCAATAGATAACAATCATCATCAAACATGCATTCAAATATTTTAAATCTAACTATTTAAAATAAAAATCGAAACTGATTCGAATGAGTGAGAAGTTCTCACCTTGATTTCAATTTCCGTTTTAGCGATTTATTTCGAATAAAATTAAACGGACGTTTAATTTTACCCGAAATTCTCACTAACTCCAAACGACTCCAATCCATTTTCATCGCGTAGTGCTCGTCCATACGATTCCAACGCAACTGGTTTCGCGCGTTTTCGACCTCGTATGAAAAAGTTATGCATTTATGTAGTTTACACGAATTTTATTATATAAATTACAACATAAATTAACTAATTTTAAACCTAAGCTAAACCATCACCGTTGATTTCAATCCCAAGCCCATCAGGCCGCACGTTGCATCTCCTTCTCCTCATTCACGTACGCAACCTACAGGCCGAACCCAACATCACATTCAAACCTAATCACGCGACCTAACACAATCACCTTCAAGCCGATCAACTAGTGCCAACCTGTAGCCCCCGATGAGCTCCACCTTCGGTCAGAATTTCATGGAGCTCGGCCCTTCATCAAGCACGAATTTCGAGGCCGAACGCATGACCTTTGATCGAGATTTGTCGACAATCTACTCCACTATTTTCGATCATAACCGTTGAACTTCAAGATCTCAACGTGCTCTTCATCTTTCGTGTTGGGAGTTTTCGATATTAATGAACGGATTTGGAGATTTGAGGGGAAGAAGATGGAACAATTTCGGCCATACATCAGGGAGGTGGCGGCTGCATATAGATTAGGGTTTTGATATTTTTTTTTCTTTTTTTTTGTGAAGGGTTGGGCTATTTATAGAGAATTTTCAATCACTATTCATCCGGGAATTCCGAACTCTGATTTACACGCCGTAACCAGCGTTTCTAGGGTTTACCCCGCGTTCCGGACACAATGGAACAGGTTTCGAAAGCTAATTCGGACATCTGTGCGAGTTATGGCAATAAACGTTCAATTTAAATTAAACCGATTTAAACGATTTTCTAGGCGTTTTAATTTGTACCGGACAAACGGTAAATCCAATTGACACGAAATTTGAAACCTTACAATAATATCACATTACGGATCCGATGAAATTGGTTTCGTCGAAATCCGAGACTTTTTGAAAAATGGCTATTTTAACTCGCCAAATTAATATTAAAAATAATTCGATGCGTTTCGAGCTGCCACGATCAAACGATAACTCCGATTGCTACGAAAATTGAAATCCGGTAATAACTAACTATTACGGATCCAATGGAACTGGTTTCGTCCAATTCTGAGACTGTTCAAAAATTGACTATTTTCACTAGTCGATTTAATTATTAAAATATTCAATTTTCACAAATTAACTCTTAATTCGATTTTCAAAGTTCTAAAATATCATTCTAACTCCAACATGATAAAATAAAATTTTACAAATCATTTTTAATCATATTTAACTCAATTTTCAATTATTTCCATAATTTAACATATTAAATTATCGATTTAATTATTCAATTAAATCCAATTATTCGAATTAAAATTTATTCGACTTATAAATTCACTTATTAATATTTAAAATTTATTAAATATTCAAATTTAAATTAATTAAAATTCTGGGTCGTTACAATCTTCCCCCCTTAAAAGAATTTCGTCCTCGAAATTAATAAGTAAGAAAAGTTACAGAATCTATTAACTTTACAAAATCCATAGTTTAAACTTCTTATAATAACTTACTAAGTTTCAAATCATACTTAGTTATCTTTTCAAAAACAACTACTATCGTTTAACTTTCAACTCTAAAATCAAAGTTAAAGTTTTCAAAATTCCCAATTTTCTCAAATTTTTCTAACGCCTTAAATTTTCGGAAAAATTCGCCATAGTCTCCTTTGCGCGGCTCGATCCGAAAAAAATGACAGTATGTATATCACAAATATACATCTCATCAAGTAATGAGGCATCCCGAAGGGAAAAAAGTATAAAAGTACGATATTTAATCCGAGATATGTACCTTATATTTTATTAGCAAGCACATACGGCTAATATAGCGCGAAAGCGAGCTCCAAATGCGAAGCAAACGCGATCCTCACCTACTAAACACTCAACAAACAACATGAGAATCATGTATATAGACAATAGTATCGATATACAACATATAGCAACATAATAACTACATATGTTAACATAGCAATTGAAACAAAAGCAATATATTCAACCATCAACCAACTATCATTCAACAAATTCATAACCAATAAATATTCATTCATATTCTCATTAATATTCAATGAAATAGGTCTTCAATCTAGTCACATTTGATTCATTAACAGTGGATGTTTTTACTAACATTCATTTTCAATTAGTTTATATTCACTAATTCATATTCAAGTTGGTTCACTTCCGAATCAAATTCAATTCTATTTAAGATTCATTTAACTTCCAATTGAATTTCAATTACTTTAGCTTCCCATTTCATTAACACTTAATGAATTATATACAATCAATCAACTAACAACCATATATCAACCAATGTATATTAATTACAAACAAATCACTTTGCTTTCAATTGGTTTAATTAAATTGATTTTCATTCAACTTATTCAACTTCTAATAACATTAGATTTTAATGAATTAACACTTATTCATTATTCCATATCAACTTTATTCACATTCAATCATTTAATCAAATTTAATTTCTAAAGTTGAATTTCATTTAAATAACTTAAGATCACATTTATCACTTAACTTTATTAATTTTACTTTGATACCAATATCAACTTAATTCAACATCTCTTAAGTTATATTTCCTTTTTACAAACATCACTTGTTTTTACTTAACTTAAATTCCAACTATAAATCAATTTAGATTCCAAATTCTAAAGTAAATTTTCATTTAACTTTAAATTCATTTTTATTTCAACTCATATTTATAAATATATTCATATAGTTTCACTTCTTATATATATATATAAGTTTATTTCACAATTGTAAATCACTTTAATTATAATTCAATTCTTATAATTCTTTTGCTTATACAACACTTTAATAATTCTGAAAAATTATTTCTTTATATATAAAATATAATCAAGGTAAAATTATTTCATTTACCCAATTTTAAAATAATATTATGTCGAATTGTTCTATTCAAATGTTTAGAAACCTCTTCGGCATAGTTTTGCATACTGTGATGACGAAGGTTCATATGCCATTCAATAAATCAATCATCACAATATAAAACAATTTTATATATTCACTAACAAATTCGCTCTCATAGCTATTATTACACTCAACTCATTCTAGAGTACTACTGACTCTATCTCTAATGAGTAATACCCAACAGAACCATGGTTGTCGCTTAACCATATGCTCCGATACCAAATGTAAGGACCCGATTCTTCGACTTTCGAAAATTCAACATCGATACTCACTTTATCGACTGCCGAGCAATCGAACGACGGAAAACCGAACACTTAAGGTTTTAAGAAAAAGAAAAAAATAGAAGAAGAGATAAGAAGATAGAAAGTAGAGGGAAAAGAGAATAAGAAAATAGAACGGAACAGAAAACAACAATATCAGAATCTCACATCGCAGCGGAACAACATATAATAATAAATGAATAATCTTTAAACAAAGAACTATATCAGTTATTACATTTTATACATTACATTTCATTACATCATATCATCAGAGTGTACAACAACAAACTGCGGAAAGAAATACTATATACTAGTAATACGCCATGCCATCCATCTTGCCTCCAGCAACTCCAGAATATCCAGAATATCCTGATAAACCTTACTCTTGACTGGCCGTGTGAAAATTGGTGGGCACCCAGAGTTTAGGAAGGAAAACAATAAACTCCGAGTCAGTCATGTGACTGGTGTGAGAACTCAAAACATTTTATTTATCTTTAAAATCAAAATAGAGGAATATTTTTAAAGTCAATTCGCAATGCTTTTAAAAATGGGACTACCATAAGGCCTCCCGCACACACACACAATGCAAACGCAGAATCGGAGGAGATTTCTCCTTATGATAGTCAAAGATGCTTGATACGCATTTAAAAGAACATTTGATATTATTACTAGTGTATAGTGTAAGAAAAATTCATTTCGAAAGTAGAATATTTATCTTAGCAAATATACGACCATTATCGTATGCCTACTATAGCTACCATCCAAACAGTGGGGCGCCACCATAAGTGAATAATAGGTTCTACAACTAATACCGTACAAGGTTTCGTATTGGGAATTGGATTTTCAATGAATGATTAGGCCAAGGAACTTCCCATTGCCACATGAGAATGCCTCTGGATGGACATCCCCGAGAACCAAACCGGATCTCTACCAACACAAGGCCGGGTTACCCCTAACTGAGTAACAACTGACCGAATATGCCATCCCCCGGTCCTTTGGGACCTTTCAACCGAGCGCTCGCAATCAATTCACACAATCATAAAGTGTTTTCAACATGAGTAAGTATCTGGGCTCCATACCATGATACCACCCTTTTCCAGAAGGAAATGCACATATCCTAAAGGGCGCTACCCCTCATAACCTTGCCGCATCTTTCCTGTTTTGACCATTCCCGAGATGTGAGGCTCGACGAAGTCACGTCCACAAAAACATACTTTATACAAAAGCCATGCTTTGGGTCAACAAATGATCATAGAAATGATCACCAAGATAGACGATCAAATAAATGATCCTATCACAAATAATCAACACAATGATCATTTACAGCAACACTCAGCATGTCACATTACCAAATTGGGAATATATCGCCGATAACCTTCAACTACATAGCCTCTGAGCTCGTACGTCTCAGAGAAGGGTGTTAAGCTAAAAGAATAAATTCTCCGCCACCAACAGAAATATATTTGAATGAAATCGGCTTTATATCTCAATTTGTAATGTCAGACATACAATCCATACAAGTCTGTTCCGGGCTCGAACAAAACCGAAGGCACTTCTTACGAAGCCCTTGCAATCCGGATAATCTCTAATCACGTCCGGACTTCCCATCACATAGGGAGTCTCTATACCGTAGCTACTCGGTGCAAAGACAATCGACGAGTTGTCCTTTCGCTTTCAAAAAGATCCGGTCTTCAACACCGATCTTCAAATGCGATTCATAACGACGTATCACATATTCGGAATGGGTTATACGACCCCATGGTCCTTTCCCGGTTAACCCGAATAGTGAGCGCTTATTCAAAAATAAGTGTGGCATTCAAATTCAAACAAATCACATCAATTACCCATTCAAAGGGAAATATTGATAGTCGGTTATTGAACTATCAATGGATATGCACACATCACCAGTTTCCAAATAATTTTCCAAATTATTTATTTCCCAAAAATATCTTTACAAGATATATAATTTCAATATGTCAAAAATAAATCAATATTTATTTTTAGACAAATTCCCCTTTCCTTTATAAATTCCATAGTGAATTTATATTCCAAAATATCTATGAATATACGATTTCAATTATTCATTTCAATTTATCTTCAAAAAGATAAATTCTCTAATATTCACTTTATATTGGAAAAATATTTCCATACTTATTTATTCATAAGTAATTCACTAATTTTATTTATTTTCAACACTTGGAAAATATTCAATATACTTAAATCGAGATTAAGTACATATTTCATTCTTTAAGGAAATCATGCTCTTAACCATATTTATTTGGGCCAAAACGAATGTTGCGTAAAACATCGTTACGACAACCCAAAATCACTAGTATAGGGATTCGAAATTAAAATAGATATATAAATCCCAATACTATACAAAACATTTCCTTTCGGAAATCATTTACTATAACAACAGTGTTATAGTCCACCATTTCCTTCTATTTCTCGAAAACTTCTATTTCAACAATAAATGTTGAAATCTATGGTTTCGAATCTCAACACATTTTAAAACATCGTTAGATCGTTTTAATTCTATTTAAAATATCACCTTCTAAACATTTTCTTTAACATATTATTCACTATTCAAAAACGTGAATATCCTACGTTAACAAATTTCATCCTTTTATTCATTTTATTTCAAAGGATTATTCACAGTTCAAAAACGTGAATATAATTCCATAAATAAGTTATAACATTTACTTATCAAAATAAGTCGTTGCGAATTTATAAAACAACGTTTATAAATTCCTTTCTATTTATCTTATAAAAACTTCTTTTATAAATCTCCTTTAGTAGGCTATTTCAATTTATAACTCAATTATAAACCAAAGGCTCATATTATAAGTTAAATGCTTAAAAACGATTATTTTACAAAATCGTTCTTTTAAACTTCCCAAATTATAAATCTTATACCTTATAAGATTCATTAATTTTCCCAAATCTATTCTTTTTATAACTTTACAAAGTTTATAAATCTACTGCTTATAAAATCCATTTATAACTTCACCGTTTATAATTCTATGAATTTCATTCATTTACGAAATTTATTCTCACTTCATTCAAACACTTATAAAAACTCGTTTTATGATTCAAATGTTTTAATTTATAAATATCAATTTATAAATCCTTTATAAAATCAATTTACACTATTATTCTAAAACATCTTTAATCTCCTTTATAATTTTACCATTCTCTTGATTTATAAAATAATCAAATTTTATAAATCCTATATTTAAACTTTTCACAATAAATTCAGAAATCTCGTTTTAACTATTTTATAAAATCATTAGCCTCATATTTTCAAAAATCAACTTTTAACCATATTTCTCAAAAATCATAATTTTTTTTAACATTAAAATTATATCGTTTATTTATTTAAAATGGATCAATTCCAAACATGTAGTATATTTTCAAAAATCACTTTAAAAATCATTTTAAAATTCCAAAATTTGGTCCAATGATGCTACATACCAAATAGCCAATCACGACAACAACGATATCATATATCGATATGATAATCCATCAAATATCAAAATATCTGAATTCAAATAAATACTGTTGAGGAATCCAGTTGGATCCCTCCAACCTGTTTTCCTGCATCCACAAACATTAGCACAATACCAATTCCGCTCCAGTACGGAATTATCGCGGTATATGGGATTTAAAATATTATCCGCTTAATAGACGGCGCAATAGGGTGTCATCCGCTATACAAATGCGGGAAATCAATAACTCCAATATATACATATGCCAATATATATATATTGCTATTATATATAATACCAATTTCACTGTTTATGAAATATTCGCGGTATATGTTTTTAATAAATAACATCCGCTTACTAACGGCGCATAATGTCTATTTTAACAATCAATAGATAACAATCATCATTCAAACATGCATTCAAATATTTTAAATCTAACTATTTAAAATAAAAATCGAAACTGATTCGATTGAGTGAGAAGTTCTCACCTTGATTTCAATTTCCGTTTTAGCGATTTATTTCGAATAAAATTAAACGGACGTTTAATTTTATCCGAAATTCTCACTAACTCCAAACGACTCCAATCCAATTTCATCGCGTAGTGCTCATCCATACGATTCCAACGCAACTGGTTTCGCGCGTTTTTGACCTCGTATGAAAAAGTTATGCATTTATGAAGTTTACACGAATTTTATTATATAAATTACAACATAAATTAACTAATTTTAAACCTAAGCTAAATCATCACCGTTGATTTCAATCCCAAGCCCATCAGGCCGCACGTTGCATCTCCTTCTCCTCATTCACGTACGCAACCTACGGGCTGAACCCAACATCACATTCAAACCCTAATCACGCGACCTAACACAATCACCTCCAAGCCGATCAACTAGTGCCAACCTGTAGCCCCCGATGAGCTCCATCTTCGTTCAGAATTTCATGGAGCTCGGCCCTTCATCAAGCACGAATTTTGAGGCCGAACGCATGACCTTTGATCGAGATTTGTCGACAATCTACTCCACTATTTTCGATCATAACCGTTGAACTTCAAGATCTCAACGTGCTCTTCATCTTTCGTGTTGGGAGTTTTCGATATTAATGAACGGATTTGGAGATTTGAGGGGAAGAAGATGGAACAATTTTGGCCATACATCAGGGAGGTGGCGGCTGCATATAGATTAGGGTTTTGATATTTTTTTTTTCTTTTATTTTGTGAAGGGTTGGGCTATTTATAGAGAATTTTCAATCACTATTCATCCGGGAATTCCGAACTCCGATTTACGCGCCGTAACCAGCGTTTCTAGGGTTTACCCCGCGTTCCGGACACAATGGAACAGGTTTCGAAAGCTAATTCGGACATCTGTGCGAGTTATGGCAATAAACGTTCAATTTAAATTAAACCGATTTAAACGATTTTCTAGGCGTTTTAATTTGTACCGGACAAACGGTAAATCCAATTGACACAAAATTTGAAACCTTACAATAATATCACATTACGGATCCGATGAAACTGGTTTCGTCGAAATCCGAGACTTTTTGAAAAATGGCTATTTTAACTCGCCAAATTAATATTAAAAATAATTCGATGCGTTTCGAGCTGCCACGATCAAACGATAACTCCGATTGCTACGAAAATTGAAATCCGGTAATAACTAACTATTACGGATCCAATGGAACTGGTTTCGTCCAATTCTGAGACTGTTCAAAAATTGACTATTTTCACTAGTCGATTTAATTATTAAAATATTCAATTTTCACAAATTAACTCTTAATTCGATTTTAAAAGTTCTAAAATATCATTCTAACTCCAACATGATAAAATAAAATTTTACAAATCATTTTTAATCATATTTAACTCAATTTTCAATTATTTCCATAATTTAACATATTAAATTATCGATTTAATTATTCAGTTAAATCCAATTATTCGAATTAAAATTTATTCGACTTATAAATTCACTTATTAATATTTAAAATTTATTAAATATTCAAATTTAAATTAATTAAAATTCTAGGTCGTTACATTGTGAGTTGAAATGATACATACCCGTAAATTTAAAATTTATTGTGGGTTGAAACGATATATATTCGTATCACTTCACCATAGTGTAGAGAATTATATACAGACACCGAATTAGTTAAATTAAATGATTTTAAATCCTTAATTTTTGAATCCAGTTAAATGATATTTTGTAATAAAATTTGATTTAAACTGAATTAATTTTGGAAATCCAAGCTTTAAACGTTGAAATTAAAATTGGCTCAAATGAATTGTTTAAAGAATTTAAATTGAAATTCAAAGCTAAATTTTGAAATATAAATGAAATTTATCGAAATTGAGTTATTGTAAACGTTTGAATACTTAAACTTTGAAACCTTTTGAATTTGAAGTAGTCCAAATTTATAGTTCAAACATGGATTTGAAATCGATATAGATTTAAATGGTTTTATTGATAATATGAATTGAAATATTTAAATTGAGTTTTGTTGATATGGAAGCTGGATATGGTCCAAATTTGTTGAAATGGCAGAAATAGTTTAATTTGATATTAATTTCAAATTTATTTTTTTGTATAAAATATTTAAAGATATATTATTTTAAATTCAGATTTATTTAGATTTTCAAACTATTTAGTATATAAACCATTTCAATAATCAAACCATTCTATATTAAACCATCAAAACTATATTATATCTATTTTCAAACTATTTTAAACCATTAAACTATTTAAAACTATTTTAATCAATTTTAAACTATTTTCATCTATTTTAACCTTTTTTAAATTATTTTAATCTATTTTAACCTATTTTAATCTATTTAAACTATTTTAATCTATTTTAATCTGATTTAAACTATTTTAAATCATTTAAAATATTTTAAAGTATTTTAAATTATTTCAAACTATTTTAAACCATTTATGACTATCTAAACTATTTAAAAAAATAAATTCAAATAGTGCAAGGTTGAATTGATTAAATTTAAATCCTTGATTTAAAAAGCGAATATGGTTAAATAATGTCATAAATTATGTTGGAATTTGAAATGATATTTTCTAGTGAAATGACATATTTTGAGTAAATATGATGATTTTGAAATGAGGGTTTAACCTATTTGTGAATATGATTTCGATAGTGATAATGATTTCGAAAGTGAATATGATTTCGAAGTAACATGATTTTAAGTGAATATGGTATTTTGATATCAATTATGAATTGGTTTTGAAAATGTAAAAGAACCGTCCGGTGTGAAACAAGCATTTGGTTGTTAAAGAGACCAAGATCAGATATTGTCATACTCTCTGCCAATATCGAAAACCACTTTAACAACTGTGTATGTGGTGGAGAATCTTGAATGAAGTGGGATGGTTTGACGAATGATTCTGTATGAGATATTAACGCAACCCTGACCCCCTCAGGTCAACTTGATGTGGCTAAAACATGAGCTATACCGGGTCAAGTGAGTTTGCTCCTCCTATTGGGCACATTTCTTCGATGCCATATTTATTGCTTTGCGATTGATTTGGTGGCCATACCTCGACTGATTATGGAAGTGTGTTCTGAGGTGGGGGTAGTAGCTGATATGCGTTACCTCCAGTCCGGAAGTGCAAACGTAGAATCCTACCCTAGCATTACCTCGCGTGCCTTGTCACATGCCTTAACGCGCCCACTACGAGTTTGGTTTGTACCATACCTATGAGTGCTCCCTGAGTTACCCACCGGTTTGGCGGACCTTACAGTATCAATATAGACTACGGGAATATATAAAGATATGTTAAGGGGAATATGGGTAACGCCTTAAATCTACTTTAATAATTTGATATATTATAATAGTGTATATTACTACATAGCAGATAGTTTAATGGATCCTTAGAAGATGGAAATCTCGAACATCTCTTAAGCTATTGCATGCATGTTAGACACTGGATAGGAGATGTAAAATCCTGTAAACATCTCTGAAGCCATTACACCCATATTTATTTACTATTGATTTAACTTACATAAGGTCTTTTAGTTCTGACTTGAATGTTTTGTCTTTTCATTACGCTCGGGTCAGTCTGAGCTTTTTAGTATATTGAAGACCATTTTATTCGGAGAATGAAGATGGAGATTTGTCTTCTATTTATTATTATTAGTTTACTGCATCATATTGTTCCGCTACATTGTTTATTTATTCTTGATGTATGTATAACTCTGATATATTGTAAAAGAGTAGTCAAGTGTTATTTGTAAAACAACTTCATGAACTATTTATTTGATTATTATATTTCGTCGTTCTGCTATGAGATTCTATGTTTTGTTTTCTTTCTTTTCTCTTCTATTTCTTATTTATACTACAACCCTCTTTTTTTGAATGGTTTGGATTCGATATGTGTGTTTATTGTTGATTTAAACCATCCAAAAAGGTAGGTTGTTACATTTGATATAAGAGCATTGGTTTAGCGATAACCCTAGTTTTGTGGGTTTGACTCATTAGACATAGGGTAGTAATACCCTAGAATGAGTTTTTTAGTGTTTATATATGAGAGAGTGGACTTGTTAGTGTTACAAAATGTTCTTATATTGTGTTAATTTGTTCCATTTAGTATTTATAAATTTCGATCGATACATAGGACGCTATGATATTGATAGGGATTTCTAAATACTTAATAGGGTAGACGGGCATAATATGGGTTTTGAAATATAGGTAAATGAAATAATTTTACTAATATTATATTTTTTATATAAAAGAAAACATTATAAATGGATATAGTTGTATATGATATGTTTGTTTGTTAGGAAGTGAAATTTTATAAATATTAGTTGCAAAATAGGATTTACAAATAAAGTTAATATAAATTGGAAATTTGAGAACTTAAGTTTCATGATTTTGAAATTTGTTTTCAAAAGATTTTGGAATATAATATTAGTATTATTTGGAAGTATTTTCAGATATAAATATTTTCAATGCGATTTGAAAGAAATGTTTTACAAGAATTTTTAAAGGAAATAAGTTATGTACTTCCCTCTTTTATCATTGGAAAAAAATTTCGGTGACGAGTGCACGCATCATCGACATTTATTTTCGAGATTCAAAGTGGGAAGACCACTGTAGTAGCTTTACTACACATTTGTTTTGATAAATAAATCTTAATTTTAAATTTTTAAATATGATTGGAAATATAAAATCTATGAGTATATATATTATTTTTTAAAAATGATTTGAAATGTACACGGCATTTAATTCTTAAGTTTCTATAAATTAGGGATTTCAATTATTGCAATGAAATAAAACATTAACTATTTTAATAATGGAGAATAGTAATATGAAAAAAAAGAAGCCAATTCATTAATGGAATTGTAAAGAAATTGGAAATTCAAAACTTGTAAATCAAAAGATATAAAATTTTAGAAGATGTAATTATTAAACATTTTGTTAACTACAATGGATAAGATAAACTTGTATAACATTCAATTGCATTCTTAAAACATATGTATATATATATATACACACATACATACATAGCTTACTAGAAATAAATGTTTGAATAAAAATTTAAATGGTGACAACCGAATTTCCCAAAACCCTAGGCGATCTGGAAGATGATGAAGGAGGTGGCTGGATGATGGTTAAACGTAAGGGGAAATCAACTTTTGTAGACATACTCAAATAGTCAAATCCAGATCTCAAAAAGCGAACCAAAAACCCTAAATCGTGGGTTGAGGCGGTGGATAACAACATCGAAGTACAAGGTAAACTGGATTACTTCGAACCAATAAAGGATGGGACAGAGACTTATTAACTAATAGATGAACAATATTATAATGAATCTAATCAGATGTGGAAGAACTCTTTGTATGCATACATGGCGGGTAAAAGACCATATCTTGTACATTTTAATGCCTATATCAGGAGGGTATGGAAACCTTCAAGATGCTGAGATGTATTTACCAAAGAAAATGGGTTTTATCTCATTAAATTTGAAAAGGAAGAAGACTATGAACAAATCGTTAAGGGGGGTCCATGGTTTATGGATAGTAAATTGATAATCATTAAAAAATGGAAAGCATACTTTAACTTTGAAAAAGTGATGTTAACAACATATCCAATCTGGATCAAATTCAATAATCTTAATCTTGAATTATGGAATATGAGATGCATTGGTAAACTTGCAAGCATTATCGGTAAACCTCTTGATATAGATGAATATACAAGGAAAGTCAATAGAATCAAGTTTTCTAGAGTATTGGTGGAAATCAAAGCCGACTCTACCTTACAATAGACTGTGAAAGCCATTGACTAAAGAGGTAACGTCTATATGCAAGAATTAGAATATGAATTCATACCTCTGAAATGTTTGGAATGTAAATGTTTTGGCCACGCAGCCACTCAAGAGTGTAGTGATCAAAATAAATCCAAACAAGCATGGATACCAAAAGCTACAAATTCTACAGATACTATCCACATAGACAATATAATTGCTGAACCTATTCAGACAGCTTCCACTAGTAACATTGAAATACTACCACAAAAAGATATTACAGCAACAAAAAAACAAAATGCTGTAATAGAAATCCACATCCAAGGCCTAAGGTTAGTTATATCAAGGACTATGCAGTAGAGATACAAGAAGACCATCAATCTCTGAAGTTACAGGAGGATCATTCAGAATTAAAGGATCTTAGTCAGCAACCACAGAAGCAGAGTATGGAGGAGTCAAGTGATGATGAAGATCTCCCTGGATCAATCAATGAAATACAAAAATTAGATATACAACTAGAATCATCAGAAGAAGAAGAAATGGAAGAGAACCTACAAAAATATACTGAAGCTAATGATAGTTATGAAGATATGTTTTTTGGAAAAGGAAATAAAGTAGCTGGGAAAAAAATCTAAAGTGGTATCAACTCCGATTACTAGGAGCAGAGCTACCAAATGATAATGACTATTATATGTTGGAACGTTAGAGGTCTTAATGGTGAAGACTAGACCTCTATAATCTCAGTAATAAATATAAATCTACAGTTTTAGCAATATTAGAAAACAAACTTATAGAAGACATAATGGAGGAATTAAATAACCAAATGGGAGCACACAGGAAAATCATACATAATAACACAAACAATAGCAAGGTCAGAATCATTATTCTCTGGAATTCCAATATCTGGACATGCAGTTTTCTAAATGTAGATGAGCAATAAATTACTATAGACATGAAGAATATAGGAGGAATGGAAATCATGGCAACAATAGTTTATGCAAATAATTTGGCATCGGAAAGGAAAAAAAACCATGGAAAAAGATAAATGAAAATCCAAAAATCATATCAAAACCATGGATAGTATTTAGAGATTTTAATGCTGTTCTGGAACCACATGAAAAACAAAGAGGACTTACTCTGAAGGTTTGCCAAATCTCTGAATTCAACAATTGTGGACTAACAGCAGGACTTGTTGAAGTGCTCCATATGTGCCTGAAATATACATGGAAAAGTGGTGAGATGAAAAAAATCAATTCAAGACTTGATAGAGCACTGGGTAATGCAGATCTACCGAACAAATTTCCAAATATTAAAGTTACAGTGCTGCCAAGTTCGACAAGTGATCATTGTCCGCTTTACATACAATTTAATAATGAAACACAGTCACATAAAGGTAAACCATTCAGATATGAAAATCATTGGCATCTAATGGAAGGATATCAAGAAATAGTAGATTTTAACAAAATTCAAACTCCAAAAGGGAACCACATGTACCAATACATAATGGATGTTAAAAAATGAAAAACAAGTTGAAGGAGTGGAATAAAGTCAGACCCAAATCACACGAAGACATCAAAGAACTACAAGAAAGGCAGGAAAAACTCCAATATCAATTAGAAGAAGAGCCTTTAAATGAAGAGCTGAATGTAGAATATTTTGACAAACAATAGCAACTAAAGAATTGTCTGGGTATACAAGAAATGGAGATAAAACAAAAAGCAAAAGAAAAATGGCTAACACAAGGGGATGGGTGCAATAAATTTTTTTATACTAAAATGTCCCAGAGAAAAAAATCAAAATAATAATTTACTAAACTATTTAAATGAACAGGGAGAAGTTGTTGGGAACTTGCAAGAGTTGGAAACAAAAGCCATAGAATATTTCACGAACACTTATGATGGAGATTATGTACAATAAATACCTCATATCAACTGCAGGAAAAGAATCTCCAGAGAAGGTGCTCAAATGCTCACAGCTGAGATTACGGAAAGGGAGCTGAAGAGTGCCATTTTCTCTATTCATAACAAGTCCAGTCCTGGCCTCGATGGCATGAGCGCACTCTTCTTCAAAATGCACTGGGAAGACCTAAAAGATAGAATGCTCAAAGGTTATCAAGAGGCTTTAAACTCTGGTGAATTCATTCAAGAAATAAATCATACATTTATTACTTTGATACCAAAAGTTAAAAAGCCAGGAAAAATAGAAGAGTATGGACCAATAACATGCTGCAATGTTACATATAAGATCCTTAGCAAAATTATTTGCATGAGACTCAATAAAGTCCTACCTCAACTCATTTCACAAAGCCAAAGTGCTTTTATAAAGGCAAGATATATATCTGAAAAATCCTTACTGGCACATGAATTAATACGGGATTTTAATAAGAAAGGAGCAGATAAGGTGTGCGTAAAAATAGATCTTCACAAGGCATACGATAAAGTGAACAGACAATTCATCCTACATATGCTACATGAAATGGGAGTGCCGGCTAAGCTACTTAAACTCATAACACATTGTATATGCACTCCTACCTTCTCAGTGATTATAAATGGGGTTCCTAAATGATACATAAAGACAAACCGAGGAATTAGACAAGGAGATCCTCTATCTCCCTATCTCTTTGCTATAGCCATGGAGTGGTTCTCTCTTCAAATGGAACTTGCAAGTTTCCAATCTTTAATTAAACCCATACATAGGATTATTCCAGAAGTCAATCACCTCATATATGCTGTGACTTATTGGTAGTGTTCAAATCTACTAACATGGGGATTAACACAAGAAAGGGAATCTTTAAGCAACTTGAAGAACTAGCAGGACTCAAAGTTAATGAATTCAAAACTAAATGCTATATGAGCAAGTACTGTAAAGACAAAAAAACATATTATCACAACTTGGAGTAGGTGCAGGAGAATTCCCAGTAAAATATTTAGGGGTTCCATTATCAAATAACAAAGTTACTGATGTAGAATGTGGGAAATTGATAGATAGCATTCGAGAAAAACTACAAGGATGGAGATCAAAATTATTGTCTTTTGCAGGGAGAGTGGAATTGTTACATGCTGTTATCACTTCAAAGGTCAGATTTTGGTTGCAAGCCTTTCAAATACCAGACCGCTCTCTTGCTAAGACAAATACAGTCTGTGCTAACTTCATATGGAGAGAAAGCATTCATAAAGTGAGTTATAGTGAACTGTGCAGACCTAAAAGAGAAGGAGGAGTTGGTCTAAAAAATCTATTTGAACTTAAAAAAGTTTATGGACTCAAATTAGCTTGGAAAATACTTAATTCTGAAAATCTTTGGGCTAAATGGATGAGAGAAAGATATTTAAAAGAGAATATCTAGGTCATACAAGCAGATAACAATGCTTCAGTAATATGGAAAATTACCCTCAAACAAAGAGAAACACTTAAAGAATCGGTGGAAAGACAAATAGCAAATGGCCGAGACACAGACTTATGGAGGTATCCTTGGATTAATAACAAAAGTATTCTTGAGAGAGTAGGATGGGAAAGCTTCTCAGCAAACAACACTCCAAAAATACAAGTTGCTAGTATAATTCATAACAAAAAATGGGAACCAGAAAGGCAACTGATAACAAGAAATCCGAAACAAGAAATTGAGGAAATTCCTATTCATACAAACAGAGAAGCTAATAAATGGGTCTGGAAAAACAGCAAGAAAGGTCAATTCAAAATGAGTGAAGTATGGGATGATAACCGACAACATTATGAAACTGTCAACTGGTACAAGGTCATTTGGAGCAAATCAAACTGTCCTAAAATGACGCACACTGCATATAAAGCTATTGAAGGAAGACTAAGTACTAAAGATAGACTTAAAGGTTGAGAAATTCTCCATGAAGACACATGTAACCTTTGCGGAAAGGAAATTGAAACACACCGCTACTTATTTTTTGATTGCAAATATATCAAACGCGTATGGGTTATCTAAATTACCTGAGTAATAGGACAGATCTCACGAACTTTATGTAGGAAATCATGAAAATTTCCTTGATGACAACTATTTGGCATCTCTGAAGAGAACGAAATTTAAGGGCTTTCAATAGCAAAAAAGGAAAAAATGAATTAGCACATGCGGAAAATTTTGCTAGAGATGTAAAAATTAACATCGGAAGAATCAAGAAGATTACCAATTTAGAGGCAAGAGAAAAACTGCTATTGGAGAACTGGAAGTGGAAGGCTGAGAGGCCAGGAAGTCAAGTAAGCATCGAGGAGCTGCATAGCAATCGAAATGGAAGAACCCTAAGTAAATTAGGAAAGTTTGTGAGTTTGTGATAAGATAGTGTCTATCTGTCGGGTGTTTAACTCAGTTATGTTTGCTGTTTTTTCTTGCACTTGTACATGCTTTTGGGCCGTATAGCCCGCTATAATATTAATTAACCTAGTTTCAAAAAAATGGATTACTAGAAACGTTTAAAAAGTTGTGATGTCAAAAAGGAATATGTAATAGGATATTATACAAGTAAAACTTAAGTAATGAAAGTGTTCAAATGGAATTATTTCTATAAATAAGAATTTTGATGTTACAAAAATGTTATAACTTAAGTTAATAATTTGAAAAGCTACTAACTAAATTTAATAGAAAGTGAATACTGTAAGCAATGGTTATAAAATTAAGTTAACGTTTGAAGCTAATTATAATTAAAGTGAATAGAAAAAGCCAATACTATATTAAGTAAATGATTATAACTTCAGAAAATGATGAAATGATTCAGAAATATATTTAATATCCAATAATACTATATATGAAAGAAATAAATGTGAAAAAGAAAAAGAGTTAAAAATTTAAGTATGAGTTGATTCAAAATGAATATTGTATTAAAAGGAAATCAAAGTAAATAATAATGGTGAATTAATTTGCAAAGAAACTTGTATAATATTTTAAGAATTGATTGATGGACGATCTGAGTAATTGAATGGAAATAACTTATGTAAGTAAATGAATGCAAATTAATGGAAAAATGACATTGTATGAATGAATGTGATGAAAAAAGGGTGAAAAGGAACTGGTAGAATAAATTTAAATAATATTTGAAATTTTGGTTGTTTTGACTTATGGGATGTTTAGGAAAGGATACTTCTAATTGTATAAGGTTGTATGAATAATGTATTAAGTAATTATCTAAGGCAGTTGAGTGTAGGGTACACTTAATAGTTTATTTATCACCTTGAACGATGAGAAGTTTCTGAACCTGAACAAACCATTAGTTTAATTGCTATGGATGTACGATGAATTGGTTGTCCTATTTTGTTTGCATATAATTATTGTCATGTTGTGTTGTTTGTATTATAAATTGAAGCAACTAAATATTTCTCTTGAACAAAATTCTCACCCTTTTGGATTATACAATTGGAATACATGTTTATGGAAGCAATAGTAGTTGCTTTTTGTTTCATAAATAAAGCGTTATTTGCTCAACAAATAGGTACGTTCTTGGATTACGGTTATTGATATTATTTTGGGTATTTTTGAAAATTTTCGAAGTTTTGGACATAGAATTTTTTTGTGAAAGTGAAATATTTTCAAACTTGTATTAAACTTAAATAAGAAGATTTAATTGTTTATTAATTGGTATATTTTATTTAAAATACTTAAGTATGTAAACTAATTGTTTATAAATGGAATACATAGGATAAATTATATTAGTTTCTTAATTCCTCCTTTGCCTTTTCGAGGACGAAAAGTTTTGAGTGGGGGAGAGTGTAACGACCCACTTTTTTCGATAATTAAAAATATTAAATTAAATAAGATTTTGGTATTTAACAGTGGAAGAAATTAAAAATGTTATTTACTAATGAGAAATATAACTAGAATGTAATTTAATTATGTTGATTCAATTTAATTGATAAATATTTTAATGTAATTGAAATAAGTGCAAAGTTCAATTGGTTATAAATTATAAATAACGAAATAAATTAAATGTTGGGTTCTATAGTGAAATTAAATGTAACTAATTGAAATTGGTTGATGTAGATGTTTGTACCCAAATTGGGCACAACACTTCTTGGACGTGTTTGAAGAGATTAAAGTGAAGATTGTGAATGAAAAATGAGGCTAACCTAACAAACATATCAAAAACAAACAAAAAGATGTATTGAAACACAAAGATTTAGAGTGGTTCAGTGTTGTAACCTACGTCAACTATTGAAATTTGCTGTTTGTTAATATTAATCGCAAGTTACATATGTTTACAGCGGTAAAATCGACATACAACAATGATTCCGGCAGAGTCACGACGTTCCAAAATCGTAGAAAAACTACAACTATTGAAAACCCTACTATTTTAAATTACTTAAATATCTAAAATAATTATTAGTCAATTACCTATGGTCCTTAGCTCTTCCCTTGGTCTTTCCGGATCCACTTGATGGTATTAGATATTTTAATTTAAAATGATCTTCTTCTCGGAAAAGTATTCCTTTTAGGGTCCTACCTGAAAAGGTGAACCCAAATGGAGAAAATCTAGAATGAGAAAAATAGCTAGGCTTAGGGTCTTATTTATAGTGGTGCTTGTGGATCTCAGACTGTTGGATTTGGAGATTGAATTTGGTGCAACCATGTCATAGGTTTGATAGGAGCCGCCGGATGGAAGCACCGACGCACCAGATGAGAGGGAATAAACCAAAATGACACGTTCGAAGCTTATAGGAATGAAGATTTGAATTCTTCGTTCATTCAACAAGGCGAGTCGACCTAGGTGTCGACCGCCCCCTTTCTAGGTCAGCATGCCGGCCTACCTAGGCGGTGGCTAGGTTGTCTTAGTTGTCGACATAGCCATATACATACATATCCTTTTCTTCTTTTCTAATTTCTTGTTTAATTCGTATCTTCTTCGTTCTACTTCAGATTCTGATATTCTATATATAGAAATTGACCATAAAATTACCACAGACACATTGGTGCAAATCTCATGGCTCAATTCTGATAATTCTACAAAGTTATTTTATCATTTAATTAATTCGTTAATTAATTATTAGAGCTTAATTTTTAGGTTGTTACATTCTCCCCTCCTTAAGGGATTTCGTCCTCGAAATCTCTAAGGATAGAAGAATGAAATAAATGTTTTCATCCAAGTTCTACAACCAACTACTCGACCATCATCCATTACATTCATTGTCCTTAAGTCATTCTAATACTATTTATGATACTCATGCAATCAGTGTAGTGTTAATTTCCCTAACAAATGCAAAAGATTAGGCGGTCCACTAGTTCAACCGACCTCGTTTTATGCAATCATGTACCTGCTATTTATCCAAATGAGTGCAAATTCCCTAATAAGAACTGATAGTTCTATATGCATGCGACAACCAACATCCAAATGCAACAATCATTCGATAATCATCCGTTCATACTAACCATGAAAAATAAAAATACGAATGCGCACACATCTATATCCATATGCTATAGTATCCTAATTAGGCTGATCCATAAAGGATAATAGTGCCTAGTGTAAGTATATGCGTCCATTAGCACCCACTAACAAACACTTGCAACCACTAGGATTCATAATACATAACATGTTCTAATGACATGTTTACATTAAATCCCGCCATCCATAGGTTAAATCCTAAGTTCTACCCTTTCAAAGTATAATAAAGGAAAGAATTATTCGCAACTAAAGATGCAAATAGAAAATTCTAAAATTTACTATCCAAAGATGTAGATAGGAGTACGAATCTTCTCTTCAGCCTCCCATGTAGCATCTACAACGTCATCACCGCATTGCACTTTTACTAACGGAACTTATTTATTCCTAAGTCTCTTGGTGTCTCGTCCAATGATCTTCATCGAAGTATGACTAACCAATGCTTCCTTTTCTACTTCCACTTCCTCCAACTGACTAGGCTCCACAACCTCCATCGAGTCATGTATGCACTTTCTCAAGTGCAAAACATGGAAAACGTCGTGCACTCCTGCAAGCCTCTCTTGGAGCTTCACTCGATACGCCCACTTCCCTACTCTCTCTACGATAGGAAATGGTACCACAAATTTGGGAGATAACTTCCCACTCGATCCAAACCTTACCACCTTCCTTCACGGGGATACCTTAATAAAAACTAAGTCTCCAACCACAAACTCAATGTCTATCCTCCACTTGTCCGCATAAGATTTCTGCCTATCTTAGGCTGTCTTCATCCTCCTTCGAATCAAATCCACCTTCTCCAAAGTTTCCCTAACCATATCAGGACTATGTAGTAACTTCTCCGTAGACTCTACCCAACATGAAAAAGTTTTGCAAGGTCTCCCATATAGAGCTTCATATGGTGCCATTCCAATGCTAGCTTGGAAAATGTTATTATATGCGAACCCCACCAAAGGAAGATGCTCCTCCCAAGTTCCTCCAAAGTCTAGAATGCACATCCGCAACAAATCCTCAAGCAATTTATTAACTCTCTCCGTTCGATCATCCGTCTGAGGGTGATAGACCATACTCAATCTAAGCTGCGTCCCTAAAGCCTCTTGCAGGCTTCTCCAAAACTCGGTAGTAAAAATAGGGTCACTATCGCTCATTATGCTAGAGGGAACTCCATGAAGTCGAACTACCTCGAGAACATATAAGGATGCCAAATAAGATGTCATCCTCTTACTCTTAAATGGAATGAAGTGGGCGCTCTTAGTCAAACGATCTACAATCACTCAAATGCTAGTATTCCCCTTCCTAGATCGGGGTAAACCATCTATGAAGTCCATCGAAACACTATCCCACTTCCATTCGGCTATATCCAATGGTTGAAGTAGTCCACCGAGCTTCTGGTGCTCCACCTTAACCCTTTGGCACACAAGACACTTAGCTACAAACCCGGCTACATCCTTCTTCATGCCACTCCAATAAAACATCATCTTCATGTCCCTATACATCTTGTCACCACCCGGATGAATAGTCATACGAGCATGTTGTGCTTCCTCTAGAACCGCCTTCAACAATCACTAATGCATGCAACACAAAGCCTCCCATCTCTCATAAGCCACCCTTTTCCATCAATGGAATAACGTTGGGATGTCTAGAGACATCTCCTCGGCTAATCCTATCCATAATATCCATAAGCTATGAATCCACTCGCTGTCTCAAGCCAATCTGATCTACAAGAGTAGGTCTCACTCAAAGCGTAGCTAACAATCCAAGGGTAATGTCCATAGAGGGCTTAAAATCAAAAGTGGAAATAAATTCTAGGCTCCTCCACTCTACGAAACAAAGGACTAAGGGTTGCTTTCTTTCTACTCAATGCATTCGTAACCATATTTCCCCGCCAGGGGATAGGCGATCTCAAGTCGTACGACACTAAAAACTCCATCTATCGCTATTGCCTCAAGTTCAAATCCTTTTGTGATAATAGGTACTTCAATGACTTATGGTCGGTGGAAAGATCGAACCTCTTTCCTAGTAAGTAATGCCTCCAAGACTTGAGCGTAAAAACTATAGCATCCAACTCCAAATCATGGGTAGGGTAGTTCTTCTCATGCGTCCTCGACTCTACTTCCATAACATATAATCCTCCCTTCTTGCATCAACACCACTCCTAGACCCATCCCACATGGATTAGGGTATACTATAAAAGGCTTAGCTCCATCGGATAAAACTAACACTAGTGCACTAGTAAGATCTCTCTTAAGCTTCGTGAAGGAATCCTCATAATCCATGTCCTACACGAATGCTTTGTTCTTCTTAGTGAGGTGAGTAAGTGGTGCCGATATCTTGAAAAATCTCTGATGAACTTCCTATAATAGCCAGCCAATCCTAGGAAGCTCCTAATTTCGGTAATGTTCTTGAGGGCCTTCCAATATTGTAGTGCCATCACCTTAGCTGTAGAACCTCCTCTAAATGAATAGCATGCTCCTCCATACTCTTGGAAAACACCAAAATGTCATCCACGAATACCACCATGAACTCATTTAGGACATCTCTAAAAACACGGCTCATCAAATCTTGAAAATAGGCTGGAGCATTGGTTAGCCCAAAAGGCATGACTAGCCACTCGAAGAATCCATTAGGTGCCCTAAATGTGGTCTTATCAATGCTATCATCAAAGACCCTTAGCTGATGAAATCCAGTGGCTAAATCAAGCTGAGAGAATACCGAAGAGCCAACCAACCAGTCAAAAATATCATCTATTCTAGAAAGTGGGTAACGGTTCTTCTTCGTGAGCTTATTTGATTCTCTATAGTCTACTCAAATTCGAAGGGAACCATCCACCTTAGTAGCAAATACGACCAGCGCTCCCCACTCTGACATGATCTTCTTACGAAACTTTTCTCCAAAAGCTCATGAACTTGATTGCTCAATTCCTTCTCTCCCCTAGGTTCCATGTGCCGCAAGAGTAATGCTACAAGCTTAGCATTATCTGTCAAATAAATCCTTAAGTCAATGTCTCTCTTAGGGGTAGTCCCCTAACCTCCTCAAAGATGTTCGAAAAATCTCTGACGACAGGAACTGAATCTAACTCCGATGATGATGATGAATGGAGGTAATAAAGGAAGCTCAACATAACCGACCCTTGCGGGTTGCAAGAAACCTCGAGAGACCTACCGTTGCATGTCTCTAATCTAACGACTCTCCTCTTGCAGTCTAATATAGCTCCAAAAGTGGATAGCTAATCTATCCTCAAAATCATCTCATATCCCATGAATCCCAATACATAGGCATCATAATCAAATTCTACACCTAGGATAAATATTTTCAAATACCTACAAACCATAGACAAGTGTGTCGATCCTCCTATGGGGTATGAAACAACAATGGGGTCTACTACTAAAGAAACGTCTAAGTGCAAACAATCTGCTATAGAACTAGAGATGAAAGAGTGTGATGCTCCAGAATCAAAAAGAGTACGAATGGGAAAATCAGAAATAGAATCAAACCTTCCACGGCGACTTTCATACCTCTCTCTGGAACGCTGCTGGACGATGTTGCATCTAATGCCGGAATCTGCACTACCGATGCACTCACTCCCTACCCTGTCTTTTGGGGACCATTCCTACTCATGTGTCCGGGTTGCGTAGAATTATAGCACTTTCCCTTCATCTTAACCTTCTCCTTCTTGCAGTTCTTGGAGATATGTCCAATAATCCCAATACTATGGTACTTCACTCCTTTCTTGATTTGCTACTGGGCCTTCTGCTTTCTTCTTCTCTTTATTGTTCTTCCAACATTTCTTCTTAGGACCTTTGGACTTAACAACTTCCTTAGACCCCCTCTCCTTAGCTATATCAGACATAAGCGCCATCTCCACCAGTGACTTATAGGTAGCTCCCATCGGTACGTGAGTCAACAACAACCCTTGAAGGGGTTGATTTAATCCCTTCGTGAACTTCATAGCCTTTTTATGCGGTGTATTCACAACCTCCATCCCAAACTGCGAAAACTCATTAAATTGGTCGATATACTCGTTCGTAGACAAACTTCCTTGCTTCAAGTTAATAAACCACTCCAACTGGACACTTTCTTCTACTTGAGATAAAAAATTCCTTTCAGATCACTCCCAAAACCCCTTCTAATTATGTCTCTTCCATCCAACTCAATAACGTCCCACCAATAAGAAGCCTCCTCTTTCAGCTGCAAAGTTGCTAGCTGAACCCACTGCTAATCCTCCAATCCCAATAGCCCAAATATCCTTTCTGTGTTCCTTAACCAAGCCCGCACCGCCATAAAAGTCTCCACAACAGAAAAGGTCTTTCCTCCCAAATTCGCAAAATTCTTACAAAGCTTAGAGAAATTAACTGCTGTAAGTGGGTTGATGGGATTCCCACCCGCTGGTGGTGGATTGGGTGCTTGCCCATGCACCTCTGGAGTTCTGGCTTATAGATACCTACGAAACTAGTCTAGGACTGGAATACTCTCGGGAAGGTTAGGGGGATCTACCATTCTATGCAAAGAAAAGAGAATTTAGGAAAGATTCAAAGGGATATTGAACTGGACTTTTGAGGTGGTTTTTATAAAAAAAAAATTATACTTGAAAACTATTTCTAAGAGTTCCTTTTTGGAAAAATAATTTAAAAAAAGTTATTTTGAAAAATAGTTTACTTTTAAAACAAATTTTAGCAATCCTGTAACCGTAAGTTCTAATACGAAATGAAATACCACACACCCCTTAGTATAACCCAAAAGGACACATTAAAAGATGTGGTGCGTTGTAGGTATAGCTAAAACTTACAAAGACCAAGATTCACAAGATAAAAAAAGATAAGAACAACAGAAACAATTAAATCAATAACTTAGTAAAAATCAAAATTCATAAGATAGAATTATAAAGCCAAATACATAAGATATTTAAAAATGCCAATACATGTTTTTTGAAAATCATAACCTCTATCTCATAAAAATCAGAGTATAAAACTATCCCTCCAAAGAATACTAGTACATCAAAAAACTAAAAACTAAAAATGAAGAATAGGATTACACGAGAAAATCTATGCCACTGAAGTCTCTAAGTGTCCGCAATCTACCGTCCTTGCCCATGCTGGCCTTGGCGGAAAAAAGAAAAAATAGAGGAGTGGGTCAAACTAAAAATCTGGTGAATGATAGTAATTACTAGTATTCTTAAGAAAGGTAAAGAAAATAGACTTTGCAACAGTTTATTATAAAAGGAAATAAAAAAATAGGAGAAAGGGTAAAACTGGAAATAAAGATTTAACTTTTAGATTAATTCGATTAGATAACTTCGATTGTTTGCACTTGTGTTAGATTAGTGCTTTGATTAGGCTGAATTCCCAATCCTACTTTAATTAGGCTGAAGTCCTAATTCTACCCTTTGATCGGCCTTCTACTAATGTGTCTACTATGAGCTAGACACCAGCGCCTACGGAAGGCACCTATAAGCGCGTGGAACTCAATAGATAATTATATCCCCTGCACCGAGGCCTCACACTCGACCACCATTGGGTTCGCACTATCCGTTGCTCCCTCTTTTGACCTTTTATTTACCCTGGAAAGCATATGCGTTCCCTCATCTCATTTCAGGCTATAGTGAACACCTGTGTCCATAGAAAATAGGGAATACTGTTGGTAATGGTCCATATCAAACAGAATCTACTTGTGCCCCTTGTCCAAATCCCCATGATTTGGACTTTTAATTATTGACCATTTATCTACCCAAAATAGCATAAGCGTGCCCTAATCTCACTTCAGGCTATTATGAGACATCTATGTCCATAGAAAATAGGGAATGTTGTTGGTACGTGTCCTACTTTTGCTTATTAACTTACTATAAATTGTTTAAATAAGCCTCTACCATTATCTTTGCTATCTTTGCTTATTAATTTATTTTAAGTCTCAAAATAAGCCTTTTTATATTCTGTTTCCAATTATAACCTATGTTATATTATTTCTTATTAACTTAACCCAAGGTCTAAGTATAAAAATAAGCCACTTTTTCTTTTTACTCTTCTTAATCATAATTATACATCATAATTAGGCTTAAATTCAGTCCATGTCCAGTTTATTACAGCCTTCACATTTTACATTTTATTTTCTATAATTTCGGTGTTCTTATTATTTAGTCCATATTCGCATTTTAATCTATTCTATTCCATTCGCGTAAAAAGGAAAAATAGAAAGAAACGGATAATTAAAAAAGAAAATCCCAATGCAGAAAAGATGTAAATAAAACGTAAATAACAGTAAATAATTATAAATACTATAAATAACTGTAAATGGAAAAACCATAATTAATAGTAATTCACTACAAATAACTGAAAAGAATAGCTAAAAGGAAATAGACAGAAAAAGAAATCTAAAACTTAAAATAAACTGGTAAAAAGGTCATTTCAAAATTGTAGAAAAACTACGACTATTGGAAACCCTATTATTTTAAATTACTTCAAAATCTAAAATAATTACTAGTCACGCACCTGTGGTCCTTTGCCCTTTCCTTGGCCTTCCCAGATCGACTTGAAGGTAATAGGTATTTTAACTTAATGATCTTCTCCTCGGAAAATTATTCCTTTTAGGGTCCTGCCTGAGACGGTGAACCCAAATGGAGAAAATATAGAATGCGTAGAATGAAAAAAATAGCTAGGAATAGGGTCTTATTTATAGTGGCACTTATGGATCTCAGACCGTCGGATTTGGAGATTGAATTTGGTGCAACCACTGATGGACTGGATTGAAGCCGTCGCGTGGAAGCACAGACGCACCAAATGAGTGGAAATAACCCAAAATGACGTGTTCGAAGCTTATAGAAATGAAGAATTAAATTCTTCATTCATTCAACAAGGTAGGTTGACCTAGGTGTCGTCCACCCCCTTGCTAGGTTGACCTAGGCGGTGGGTAGGTCAACCTAATTGTCGACCTAACAGTATATATATATATATATATATATATATATATATATATATATATTCTTTTCTTCTTTTCTAATTACTAGTTCAATTCTCATCTTCTTCGTTCTAACTCGAATTTTGACATTCTATATATGGAAATTGACCAAAAAGTTACCACGGACATAATGGTACAACTCCCACGGTTCAATTCTAATAATTTCACAAAGTTATTTTATCATTAAATTAATTCATTTATTAATTATTATAGCTTAATTTTGGGTTGTTATAGAGGAGGTCGAGCAGGCTTCAGATCTGGGTTCGCTTGTGACTATAGTGCCTTGATTTCAAGGCGATTGTTGTTCAAAGCTAAGCAGTGGCAGTCGAGCATGAGACTGTCGGAGGTGGTCGCGAGGTGGCTAGAGGTGCGGCCAGATGCGAGGAAGAGGGTTATGTTTCCTGATCTTATCGATGTCGATCACTAGAAGTGCGGCAACATGATATAGGCCGACGGTAGTTGTTTGCTTCATGCATGAGTGAACGAACGCGATGGTTAGAGCTTCATTGGCAGGTGACGTGTATAATAATAATAATAATTTTATTTGTTTATTTTATATATCATATAACTTCTAACATCAATAACTTGTTCATACGAGCTTGGATTCACGTGTGGTTTTCTCTGTTGCGATCGTATCAACATTACAGACATTATACAACTGGTTTGGTCGAATTCTAAGACTATTAAAATTTGGACCTTTATTTAGATTTTAAATCGTCGACAAATCAAAGGTGGGTGTTTTAACCTACTCACAACTACTAAACCATCTTATATTTGTTAAATTAAATTTATGACGTGATTAAAAATTTGTTAATTGCTATTTGGTATTTTAAACTATCATATAAATTTATTTTGAAATTATATTGAATTTAATTGCCATTCAAATTAATATTGAAAATTAACTGCTAATTAAATACCTGATAATGATAACCAGTTCATTTATGTGATTTATTATTTGATTTGAATGATGATTGTGATGGATGTTTAATGGTTGATATTTGGATGATTTGATGTTATGTTTATTTTATACATATATTCTTATCACACTACAAGTTCCGTTAGTTTACTGTTAGGAAATCACCATAGGTTGAAATGATACATACCTGAATGGACTTATAGATTTGGGAAAAATAGTAATGGGTTGAAATGATAAACTTAAGCGATTTTATGGATTTTGAATTTTAATTCGGGATTGCGGATTGAAATAATAACCCGTAAATTTAAAATTTATTGCGGGTTGAAATGATATATATATCTGTATCGCTTGACCATAGGGTAGAGAATTATATACGAACACTGGATTGGTTAAACTAAACGATTTTAAATACTTAATTTTTGAGTCCAGTTAAATGATATTTTATAATAAAATTTGATTTGTATAAACAGAACTATTTACGAAAATCCAAGCTTTAAATGTTAAAATTGAAATTGGTTCAAATGAATTGTTTAAAGAATTTGAATTTAAATTTTAAAGTTCAATGTTGAAATGTAAATGAAATTTATCGAATTTGAGTTATTGTAAACATTTGAATATTTAAACTTTGAAATCTATTAAATTTGAAGCAGTCTGAATTTATAGTTCAAACATGGATTTGAAATCGATATAGATTAAATGGTTTTATTGAGAATCTAAATTGAAAGATTTAAATTGAGTTTGGTTGATTTCGAAGCTAAATATGGTCCAGATTTGTTGAGATGGAAGAAATAGTTTAATTTGATATTAATTTCAATTTTTTTTATATAAACTATTTAAAGATATATTATTTTAAATTCAGATTTATTTAGATTTTCAAACTATTTACTATATAAACCATTTCAACAGTCAAACCATTTTATATTAAACTATTAAAACTATATTTAATCTATTTTCAAACTATTTTAAACCATTTTATTGTTTTAAACTACTTTCATCTATTTTCATCTATTTTAAACTATTTTAATCTATTTTTAACTATTTTAATCTATTTTAAACCATTTTAACTATTTTGATATATTTTAAACTATTTTAATCTGATTTAAACTATTTTAAACCATTTAAAACTGTTTTAAAGTTTTTAAACTATTGAAACTATATATGACTATCTAAACTATTTCAAAAAATGTAAATTCAAATGGTGCAAGGTTGGATTGGTTAGATTTAAATCCTTGATTTAAAAAGTGAATATGGTTAAATGATGTTATGGAATTTGAAATGATATTTTCTGGTGAAATGATAAATTTTGAGTAAATATGATGATTTTGAACTGAGGGTTTTACCTATTTTGTGAATATGATTTTGAAAGTGATAATGATTTTGAAAGTGTATATGATTTTGAAGTAATATGATTTTAAGTGAATTTGATATTTTGATATCAATTATGAATTTGTTTTGGAAATGTAAAAGAACCATCCAATGTGAAATAAGCATTTGGTTGGTACAGAGACCAGGATCGAACATTGTCATACTCTCTGCCAATATCGAAAACCACTTTAACAACTGTGTACATGGTGAAGAATCCAGAATGAAGTAGGATGGTCTGGTAAACGATTCTATACGAGGTATTAACGCAGCGCTGACCCCCTCGGGTCAGCTTGATTTGGCTAAAACAGGAGCAATACCGAGACAAGTGAGGTCGCTCCTCCTATTGGGAACATTTCTTCGATACAATATTTATTACTTTGTGATTGATTTGGTAGCCACCCCTCGAATGATTATGGGAGTGTGTTCCGAGATGGGCGGTAGTAGCTTCTATGCGTTACCACCAGTCCAAGAGTGCAAATGGTAGAATCCTACTCTGGCATTACCTTGCATGCCTTGTCACATGCCTTATCACACCTACTACGAGTTTGGTTTGTACCGTACCTATGGAGTGCTCTCTGAGTAATCCACCGGTTTAGTGGAGCTTACAGTATCTGTATAGACTGCGTGAATATATAAAAATGTGTTAAGGGGGATATGGATAACGCCTTAATGCTATTTTGATACTTTGACATATTATAGTAGCGTATATTATTACATAGTAGATAGTATAATGGATCCTTAGGAGTGAACATCTCTTAAGTTATTGCACGCACGTTAGACACTGGATAGGAGATGTAAAATCCTGTAAACATCTCTCCGTTACACTCATATTTATTTACCGTTGATTTAACTTTCATAAGATCTTTTAGTTCTGACTCGGGTGTTTTGTCTATTCATTATGCTCGGGTCAATATAAGATTTTCAGCGTACTAAAGACAATTTTATTTGGAGGATGAAGATGGAGATTTGTCTACTATTTATTATTGTTATTTCACTGCATCATGTTGTTTCGCTACATTGTTTAGTTATTGTTGATGTATGTATAACTCTGATATATTGTAAATTGTAATCAAGTGTTATTTGTAAAACAACTTCATGAACTATTAATTTGATTATATACTTTGTCATTCCGCTGTGGGATTTTGTATTTTTTTTCTTTCTCTTCTCTTCTTTTTCTTGTTTACCCTATAACGATCTTCCCTTTTTGAATGGTTTGGATTCGACATGTGTGGTTTATTGTCGATTTAAATCGTTCAAAAGGGTGGGTCATTACACCAGCTAATGCAAGACGGTAGCCAAGGGTGTAAAGTAACAAAAATCCAAACATACAACCTATAGAATATCTCACTGCACGTAGACAAAATATAATAGAATAATATAGATGTAAGATAGGAGAGACCGTGATATAATCAAATAAACCATAAATAAGAACCTCAGAGTGCAACAGGTTCACGAACTATACAGAAACGAATATAATAGATTTTATGCATCCCAAATCTTCAAAATAAACTTTATAACTGTCTCTAAGGTAATACAAGTACTGGTATAGCTCCACAGTATTGCACAGCGAATATAAGTGATAGTAAGCTCCAAATATAAATATATGAAAGCATAGCCTCTTGCTTAGACTCCATATTGCTTCATCGCTATCTAGACATGTAATCCCTAACCTAATCATTTGAGAGTACCTGAGATAGTAAAAAGAAAAGCATAAAACCTTGGATCAGACAACAGTCTGGTGTGATCAATACATCATTTCGAAATTTCTATAAAAATCGTATATAGTAAATAGGGAGGGTATGAAGAACCATACTTGATTAGTCCCTGCATCCAAAGAGTTAGCAAATGACAGTCGATATATGCTATTCTACTATCATAGCCATATAAATGCACTACAGTCAAAGTTTAATGTCCATTGTCTAGGGGTACGGTTGAAAATACCTACATCGTATGATTGCTAGAGTGATGAACAACTGACATCCATCAAATAATTCTTACCATCACTCATGTGCATTGGATATATGATAACTCATAGGGCAAAATCGCAAACCAATGACTCAGTCAATAACCTAGCTTTATTGGTGCTTAAATCCATGACATTTTATAAGGCTAGAAACGAAGCTCACAATTGCAAAAGCCCAAGGTAGTCTATTATAGCAAGATCTGGACATGATCGCAAATCCAGGTTGAAGCTACCCACATACCCCTTCTTTACGAGCATACTAGAAACCTCCGAATTATCAATGTTCCCTTTGCACTCGTCTCCAAAGTGGAACTCAATCATTATTCCATCCCGGGTTATCTCCCAAGTCGAATACATTTGCAAATTCTACTCACAAGCCATCATTATTGAACTTGTCCTTATAGATCACTATCATGACTCCCATCATAAAGTCATCATCTTCGAAATGGCTCTCGACCTTCATCCTAAGTCATAGAGCCATTGTACTAAGGTTCTAAAGACATTGTCATCATTGTCCATGTCATCATGTCAAAGAGTTACGCCATCGCTTCACTATTTACCACACAAAATCCAATGCCATTCTGAGTCATTTCAATTTGCTTAATTAACTTTACATCACCCCTAATGACCCCAGAATATGCCACAAATAAATCCCCAAAGTCTAGCCGTGCTATGAAAATGTCCCCCCAACTTCATTCCTATTTGGGTATTAGCTTGCCGAGCCTAAAGCGATACACCGCCAACCCAAAGTAACCGGCACCCCAACTCGAAACAACATAGAGAACCAAATAATTTTTTTTCTTGGAGATCCAAACCAAGTAACCCTACAAAACCATCAAGCATGCTTCGAAGTGACCACCAAATATCAAATCCCACCCGAACATCGAACATAGCATCAATGAAAAACATTTGCTGTTCGGTTCCTCCTTCAGACCGAAGCCAAGCTCTAACCAACACCCCACCGGGCCAGAGCAAGTCACCAAGTGCCCCCAAGCAGAAACATTGCAATAAGTCCATATTTCTAATTTCACCATGCTTTCACTGCTACGCTCCGTTCTTCGACCCGTGTGCCTTCCATATTCATCGATATGACTCCTAACATCCTTGAGCCTATCCGTCAAAGTCTAAGTTCATGGTTCCCACCTCTAATTCACTCTGATGAGCCTTTTCAACCATACAAGCATACTAACAAACACCATCACCAAATAACACTCAAACATGGAAATCACATAATCAGTCATAACAATCATCATATAATTAATCCATAACATGGTATAACATCAATCAAGGCAATTGCATATTCAAATAACATGTCTAGAACACCAAAAAACTATTTATTCATGTTTATACTATAGATAGGGTTTTAATATAGCAATAAAACATAATTTTAACTTCAAAATGTGCCCAAAACATGTTTAAACTTATAAGTTCATATATAATAAGGTGCGAGATGATGAATCACTCACCAAGCACTCAAAAATAGAGGTTTGCACGTAAATAGAAACATATACAAAAATAAATAGCAAAGGCCTGATTTCTCTTCCCAAAAAATTCATATTTGAAGATCTTTAATAAATCTTCATGCTACACTATCTTTAGTCTATGATTTAAACTTGATTTTAAGAAAAAATAGAAGATTTTGAGTGAAAAATAGGTCAATGGGGCGTAGATCTATTTGAGAAGTGGTAAAAATGACTTAGGGATGATCATTCACCTGATATAGCTCGAAAATACAAAATGGTTTAGTGCGCTTCCCCTTAAACCTCATTAATTACCCACTAAGTTGCTTTAAAAACTGTCAAACTTCAAACTGTCATGTGTCCTAGCTAAAAAGTCCAAATTGCCATTATGACCGCTCTACGGAAAGGAAACCATCATATATTTCCAATGAAAGTGGTTCCAAATGTTAATTCAGCTTCTATCAAAATTTATAACTGTTACAAGTTTTAAGGGTAAAATCTTCCAATAAAATTCTAAAGATAGGAAATGTCGCTAATAGACATTTCTCAAAGTTATAGAGTCACAAGACCTCATATGAATTTATAAATAATATTTGGCGATACTCTTGTAAAAAGTTGATTATAATTATAACTCTTGAATTAATAATTGTTGGAGCACATTATATAATATTAATTAATATGAATAGGTAAAAAATGAATCTATACTGAATTATAAGTCAGACTTGAAGTATAAAAAGAAGGTAGGAGGAAGAAGTAAGCGAAATTGGAAGAAATGATGAAGTTTGAAGAGTTGAAATGCAAGCTATAAGCATGGATTCGACTTGTAGGTGGTGAAAGTCGATTGATAAAACACCACAAATGAACCAAAGACGGAGAAGAGTTTGAGTTGACTGGAAAATGACATTCCGGTCGATTAGAACAATTGGCCAATGCCTGCTATAGGTAGCTAGTCATATGGAAATAGTTTCTAGTCAAATGGAAATGGTTTGTAGTCGATAGGAAACTTTCTACCAATTCAGGTTGAACTTGGACTCGATGCAGGCCAAGTAGTGTATTTTTTAGGGATTATTTTCCTGCTTTATTGAGGTTTGGAATCACATGATGTTTCAATGTTGTGTAACATGAAACTTTATGCGAGTGTGTGATTCTATCACAATTAGATTGCTCTTATTATTACTGTTAGCACCACGAGTTGCATATTTATGTATGTGAACCAGTAGGAGAATGAAGATATCCATATTTGCAATATTTACGTCAGATTGTTTAATATACATGCAAGGAATCGATTTGCTATTTGATTCTTGTATGATATCAATCAAATAATAAGAAGCGTAGGACACTATAGTATAATTGTATAGGAAATTTACCAAAGAGATTGTATACTTGATGTATCATTAGGCGATTGTAGCATATGGACTGTATAGGTGATGTATTATATTGTACATATGGTTTATCATCGAGTCTGTATACTCGATGCAGTGTTAGGTCTGCCATATTTTGAGATGTCCAACCTTTGGGTGGAATCCACGAAGGTCGTTATTAGATTGCAGGTGTATTATAGGTTATCGTCCTATTTTATATAAGTTGGCTAACTTGTTGAGTGCATGTGGATAGGTTTAGCTAAACACAAGTAGGTTGTGTACAATATAAATGTTAATTTAATTGCTTGTTAGCACTATGCCATTAATGAAATCACTTACAATACTATGTTTGAACCCTCCTCTCTCTTTCTCCCTCTTTATACCTACTTTACAGGTTGACAGAATATGAGGGTTTTGGGACTACAGTGAGATATTTGGAGAAGGTGATCATGCACGCTGGAGTGGTTATATTTACAGCCATTCTATATGTATCTTATTGCACTAGTCAGATAAATTTTTGTTTGACGTTATAATTGTTTATCGGGTTCCCTAGTTGGTTTATTTCATTGATCATTATTTGTTTAAGCAGAGATATTTGGTTTATTTCAGTTATATACCTATTTTATTCCTTCCATTGCGACATCTAAAATTGTAAATGTTTAATTTTATGATTATCTCTGTATCGTACAATCTATCTCAACCTAACGATCCTTTTTCTTGGAATGACGTGAGTTCAGACATCATTTTTAGGTGTTAAATTGATGTGTCCAAAAGGGTGGGTTGTTACAACTGGTATCAAAGCTTATGTTTTGAATTCCTTATGGATTTGACATGCATTGAGGAAGCATACTTATAAATTTCAAATTATATACATATACATATACATATATATCTATGTATTTGTGTGTGTACATATAATTATAGGCATGTATACAAACATACATTATTCCATTAATGCTTACTATTATCTAAGTAAAGTTTCTAATGATTCATGTTTACAAATAATTGGAAATGAGCAACCAAACAAGAAATAGTTACAGTGAGCCAATAGGTTAGGTTTTAGGCATCAATATTCTAGTACGGTTCCAGCAACATCTTCATGCAAGAGGTAGTTTCATGAATGCCACTTACAAGAAAGAGGCCTTGAACTAGTAGGACATTGTTGTGGTAGAGATGGAGTAAACTGAGATTACTTGGGCGGAGTTTAGGAGACAATGTGAAGTCAAGTTCATATCGAAGGATAGGCACGGAGTAGAAGCGGAGAAGTTTATCCATATTGAGAAGGGAGACCAATGCTCTAAGGAGTATATTAATGAATTCAACTGACTAGCGAAATATGACCAAGGTCTCATTAATACACCAATAAAGAAGGTGAATTTTTTTTGCTAAAGGATTAAATAATTCTTTGAGAGATACAACTTTAAGCCATGTACCCACAAGAGCTAATTTTGAGAGCTTATTAGAGATGACATTGTTGATTTCAGTTTCTAAAGAATAGTCTAAGAAGGTTGAATAAAATCTAATTTAGCAAAATAAACTCAAGGGAAAAACATGTAGGGAAGCTCAAGGAAAAGAAAAGAAGCCAAGAGTTAAATCTAAAAGGTGCAACATGAGTGGGCACATAGCAATGGACTATTGAGTGAGTATCTCGAAGATCAAATGATTCAATCGCAACAAGCCTCGATATATGAAGAAAGAGTGTCCAATCTTGCCTAAGATAGTCACTCGTATGCTCCATCTTATGCACCTGATGTCGATCCTAACTCAAGCGCAGCTCCAAGTATTGACAAGAGAAAGAACGTCATCATGGAAGATATTTTACTCTTTCTGATTTATCTATTCGCATTTTATTTGACACTGGAGCATCTCACTTATTTAGTTCGAGTATGTTAGTATATAAATTGCATTTAGAGGTCAGTTGACCTTGTTCTAGTATCAAATTTTGATGGGGGACTGATTCTTTTATCCATGATTTATCCAGTTTTGAAGTTAAATATTTTGGGTGTTTGAATTTGACTGTGATGCATTTATATTGGAGTTTTATAGTTTTGTTTAATTTTGGGGTGGACTAAATATCTATATACGGAGCGGCGTTAGATTGCTATAAGAGGATTATTTAGTAGGGTGCTTATAGTCGACGCAACCGTATTGTTTATTACGAGCCCAACTATTCTATTATACTAAGCTATCTGTATTCCCTAGACCTTTCACAAGATGAGTTATCTTCCATTCATGTAGTTTGGAATTTCCTATATGATTTTTTTGAAGTTTTTGGTCTTCATCCACATAGGAATATTGAATTTTGGATTTATTTAGAGAAGTATGCTAGACCTGTTGCTTTACTACTTAGGTATATGGCTCCCAGAGAAGGATGGGAGCTGAGTAAATAGGTGAATGAATTATTAGAGAAGATTTTTATTCGGCACATGTTTTAGAATGGGAAGCACCTGTTATATTTACTACTGAAGCAGATGGCTTCTTAGGTCTATGCATCGAATATCGTGAACTGAATAAGTTGAACAAATGGAATCATTATCCACTATCATGTATTGATGACTTATTTGATCAATTAGTTAAAGCAAGGATAAGTTCTCACCTTGACTTAGCAACTGGATTCCATCATTTGCTTGTGTCCAAGGCCAGTATTCAAAAAACCACTTTTAATGCACCTGATGAACTTTATAAGTGGTTAAGTATGCCATCTAGACTAACCAATGCCCCAACATATTTTGTGGATCTTGTTAGTTGATTCTTCAGAGCATTGCTTAATAAGTTCGTAGTAGTATTTGTAGATGATATACATGTCTATTCAAAAGTGAGGAAAAGCACAAGTTGCATTTGAGAGAAGTGGTCAATACTCAGTGTTGGTATAGACTAAATGAGAAATTTTCCGATTGTCACTTTGATGAAAATAAGTTTGCTTTCTCGATCCTGTTGTTTCTGAGTATAGATTGTCGGTCGATCCGAGTAATGTTGCCACGGTTCAAGATTAGCATGTACTAAAAATGCTATAGGGTAAGAAGTTTATTAATAACTTTGCGAAGATTTATTCACCATTGACATGCCTTACTAAAAAAGTTCGGTTTTCTCGTAGAACTCGATGTGCGAGCATTCTTTTATTATAAAGGAATCATTAACTAGTGCATCTATTGTACTTCCAAATGGTTCAAAGCTGTTTAATATGTATACCGATGCTTACAGTGCAAGGCTTGGTGTTGTTTTGATGCAAGAGGGTAAATTTGTTTGTTTTATTAGTTGATAGCTAAATGCACGTAAGAAAAATTATCCAACTCATGATCTTGTGTTGGAAGCTACTATTTTTGCTCTTAAATCTTGCAGACGCTTTCTTTTTAGGAGAACATATTGAGTTCTTTGCAGATCGTAAATACCTCAAGTATTTTTTTATCCTAACAAGATTTGAATTTGCGATAACAAATATGGATGGAGTTTTTAGCATCACATGATTATGATATTTCATATACTCCAAGCGAATAATGTAGTAGACGCCTTAAGCAAGAGGAACATGGTTCTTGGTTTTATGCTTTTTGAATAGAAGCACTTAGAGCTGATTTCTACATTTGATTTTTGACCTTTGTATGATCTTGCACCAGGATTATTAGCATCTATAGATGATCGGCCTTCACTTATGGATCGTATCGGTTCAGTCAAATACAAGACATAAAGTTATTGGATATTTTGGATTAGCTAAGAAGAGGCGAGCATTTCGTCGAGTATTTTGGTCATCTCGACCGTTATACCATTAATTCTACAGGGTTGTTACATAGAGACATTAGGTTGTATGTTCTAATTAATATGGACCTAACTGATTTAGTACTTGATGATTCCTATCATTTTAAGACGATTATTCATCCTAGTGGTAACAAAATGTATGGAGACACAAAGAGGGTATCTTACAAGAAGTATGTAACAAAGTTCATTTCGAAGTGTTTGACATGTTAGAGAGTTAAGGTAGAGCAAAAACTCGATGGATTGCTACGACCTTTAGATATTCCATAGTGGAAGTAGGAAAGCATTTCGATGGATTTTATTGATGGACTACCTATAAGTAGGAGGGGAAATGGAGTGATTGGGTTATTGTCGATCTACTAACCAAATGCGATCATTTTCTCTAATTAAAAGTATGACAACAACTGCATCTTTGGGAACTTCACATATCAAGGGAGGTAGTCTAGATACATGGAGTTCCTTCCAACATTGTTAGTGACCAAGATTCACTTTTTACCAGTAAACTTTAGTGGGGTCTTTAGGAGGAATTTGGCACCAAACTAAATTTGACTATAGCTTATCACCCATAGACAGATATATAGAGTGATTAGTTGAATCAGGCGTTGGAGGATTTATTATGGATGTGTATTTGGGACTTTGGAGATTTCTAGGAAGACCACTTTCCATTAGTAGAGTTTGTGTATAATAATTATTATCAGGTAAGTATTGAATGGCACCATTCGTGCCGTTGTATGGGAGGCCATGAAGATCTCCATCTAATTGGTGAACATTATAGATAGGATTATTCTTTGGTCAAACATGATCAAAGATACTAGTTAGAAAGTAGATTTGATCCGTAGAAGGATGAAAACTGCTTAAGATAGGTAGAAATCTTATGCTAACTGGAGAAGCATAGAATTCGGTTGTGCTACAACCGACATGGTTTTTATGAAGGTCTTGCCATTAAGACATGTTATGAGGTTTGGTAGTTCGAAAAGTCATCATTGAGATTTGTGAGACCTTTTCTAGTTTTGAGGAGGGTAGGGAAGTTAGCATATGGTGTGAAGCTTAATAAAAATTGGTAAGAGTTCATGATGTTTGCCATGTCGCACTTGCAAAAATGTTTATATAATTCAACTACTACGGTCGACCCAGTCAGTTAGAGGAGGTGAAGTTGAGAGAGAGTCACTTGTTTTCCATACACCTATTCACATCATTGTGTATAAGACAAAGTGACTCAAAAACATAGTTAAATTGGCTAGAGTCCAATAGGGAAATAATCCAACCTAGAGAAGAAGATTAGAGCTTCTCATCCTTCATGTTTTTCCAATACGTTTTCCATATTTTGTTTGCACAGCTAAGTTAGGAAATTGGTTAGTTTGGTTTTTTTTATTATGCAACATACTTTGTTGTGTCATTTTATATATATTGCATACGTATAGAAATTATTAGTATATTTTAGGATATTTTTCACACACGCATGATTCTGCGTTCGTATAGAGGACGCAGTAGATGCATTTACCACTTTCCATATTCATGACATATGTTTGATTTGATGGATGTGTGTTGCTAGTTGCATGTATATTTCTTATTGCTATAACGTTATCAATATGCCGGTTACAATTGGTATCCATATGGATATCATATCTTATATTGTTAGAAATGCTAGGGATTAGAAATGTTTGATATGGATTGTTTGGATGGCTTTGATTGTGGTGTGGTTTGAGTGCATGTAATGAAAATGCACATGGTTTCTATTTGTATGGTTGATTCTCTGAGTACTTCTCTAACTCTTAGAATTTCAAGGATGAATAGGAAGAACAAAATACCCCAGATTTTAAATAAAATTAATTAAATAATTTAAAATGGGCATTTGGATTTACCTAAAATATGGAAAACAAAATTTTTACAAATTAAGGAATTTGGAAAATTTGACTTTACCATCGTGTCAAGTAGATTTTTATAACCTAAATTCATATGTAAAACTTCAGAAATATACTAAATGAAGGGTATACAGACTATTTATCATAATGCGCTTTTCCTTCCAAATGAGTCGGAAGCCCAAATGGAGATGTGGAGTAATTTCAGTATTAGGGTATAAAATAAGAGGAGAAGTACACTTACCTTACTCTAATCTCTTCTTCTTCATCATCCAATAGCAGCCGTATAGATCTCTAAATCAAAAATTCCCCCTTTTTACCTCAAAACTACTCTAAACTCATCAAATAAAATTTGAAAACGTAGAGGATAGCAAGGGAAATCTAATATAAACAAAATAAACTCAAATAAAAAGAATATCACTAATTCAAATCTTGTTGGAGGAGAAAGCTTGAGGATTTAAACCTAAATTAATCAATGTGGCAATTTTAGGTGAGTGGTTTATCTATGTAAAGTTTACGTTGTTAAGTATAAAATAAAATACACTTACATATATATATTTATGGATAATAATATGACTTTCAACTGATTTGATAATTAAATTATTAATTATTGCAAACTTTCTTAGTTGAAGAATAATATATCATCACCTTAATAATAGAATCGATATGGATTGGGGAAGGTGGATTCGATATATAATTTACCTTAGGCTATTGAAAGGATTAACATAGTGGTTATATGAACATTGAAAGTCAATACAAGTTAATTCAGTAGATGTATCGATCATGGTATAATTTATACGGTTGAATCGTTAGTTTACATGGAAAAAGATTTATGAGTGAAATTAATGAATTAATAATCATTGGAGCATATGATGTTAATGAATATGATAAGTAACAAAATGAACCTGTAATGAATTACAAGCTACACTCGAAGTCCAAAAGGAAGGTAGGACAAAGAAGTGTGTGAAATTGGATGAAACAAAAAATGTTTGGAGGGCTAAAATGAAAGCTACAAGCATGGAGTTAACTGGTAATAGGTGGAAGTTGATTGGAAAACACCATAAAAAACCAAAGGAGTAGAGTTCAAGTCAATTGGAAAATGACATTCTAGTAGGATAGAATAATTTGTCGGTTCCTGCTATAAGCATCCAGCAAACTAGAGATGGTTTCCAATTAATTGAAGCCTAGCACTAGTCCAGGTTGAACCTGGACTTGGTGCAAGCTAAGTAGGGTAATTTTGGAGATCCATTTCCTGCTTTGTTGACATTTGGAGTTCACCTGATTTTTCGATGTTGTACGTGATGAAACTCAATATGAGCATGCGGTTCTATCATAATTAAATTGCTCTATTGCTACAATTAGCACCACAAATTGCACATTTCAGTATGTGTGCCATTAGGAGAATAAAGACATCTATATCAGCTGGATATATGCTAGATCAATTGATGTACTCAGTGGGAATCAATTTGTTGTTTGAGTATATTCTATCAGTTGACTAATAGGAAGCATATAACACGGTAATTGTATAAGCGATTTACCATTGAGAATGTATACTCAATGGATCATTATGTGGTGTAGTATGGGGACTGTATACTCGACGTATTATTGTATAATGGTTTATCATTGAGAAAGTACACTTAGTGTACTATTAGGTCTACCCAGTTTTGAGATATCTAACTTTCAAGTGGAATCCATTTAGGCAATCATTAGATTTTAGGTGTATTATAGGTCATTGTCCTATATTATATAAGTTGGCTAATTTGTTGGGCATGTGGATAGGTTTAGTTAATTACAACTAGGTTGTGTAGATTATATATGTTAATTTATTTGACTACCAACATCATGCCATTAGTTATATTTCTTACTCACCAGACTATGTCGACTGACACAATCTTTCCCTTTTTATACCAACATTGTAGGTTAATAGGGCATTAGGGCATTAGGACTAGAGTAAGATAGGTGAAGAAGGTGACCATGCACACTGGAGTTGTTATATTTACAGTTGTTTTATATGTATCTTACTTTACGAGTCAAATAGATTTTTATTTTTCTCTTCTATCGTTTATCAAAAACTTCCCTTAGTTTGTTTCCTGTACAAGTCATTATTTGTTTAAGAAGAAATATTTGGTTTATTTTCAGTTTTATATCTATTATATTCCTTCTAGTATGAGATCTAAAAGTGTTGATGTTTAAATTTTTTGTTTTTCTCTATACCATATATACTACCTGAATTTACGATTTATCTTTCTTAGCATGATGCCAATTCGAGCATCATACCTTAATGTTGAATTGGTGTATTTGGTAGGGTGAGTTGTTGTAGGGACTCCTTTTGTTAGAGGAATAGTGTGTATTTTTTGCTTTTGTCAGAGGAATAGTATAGTGTCCTTGCCTTTTCTTGCAAGAATGATTGAGGTCTTTTGATTTATCCATGTTCCTATTTGACACGGTAAGGTAGGTAGGAAGGCCAGTTGAGAAGTGAATTTGATGAACATAATGGTGACATCTACTCGAGGGGATGTTTGAAGAGTGATCATGAGTTGTTACCTAGCGAGGCTAGCAAGCGGTTATCTCTTTTGAGGAAGAGGAAAATAGATCTTCAGACAAGGGTGATGAGGTAGACATGCCTTAAGAGAGAGGCTCACTGGATGGGCAGGTAATCGAGCCTTACGAGATCATGGTCGACACCTTACTAAATGGGCCTTTTATTCTTAGGCTTTAGTTGTGATGAGCTCGATCATATTTTGCAAGAAAAATGAGCAATGGTTCTTAGTTTTTTGTTGTTGTATGTATTGTTATACTGCGATATAAGTTATGGCTAAAAATACTAAATATATACGAGCATAAAATAATTTGGAAAAAATATTTAATTGATTGCAGTTGCAAGTATGTTCACAAACATGAGTATTGAATTAGATTTATAAAATACATATCCTTAAAAGTTCCTAACTAAGATGATTCCAGAAAATATTACTAATACATCCTTTAAGACTAGTGTCTCCACATATGATGGACGATGATTACTCGTGACTGTTGGTGAGTTAGGTACTTGTGGTTCTTTGGAATAATCACAAAATGACTCAAACAGAATCTTCTATAGGTTGAATACAGCCAAGTCAAAATAGAAGATCTCAAGCATAATATGCACTATTCTTCAAACTTGAGAACATCGTGGATCTTAAATGTCTAAACTGTACTTTGTCTATGGCCAATCATATGACATGATGCTCGTGTTACAGCCATAATTGGATATTCATTGAACCACTTGAAGTAAACATTACTCAAAAGAGGTTTCATCTCCTTCATTATACAAGGTTAGATTCACTTTAATTGGTAGTAAACCAAAAGTCAAAATCACAAGATAGAGTGAAATAGTTATCAATAAATGTTATTGTTGTTCGTATTTTTCGTAATTTATAAATTGACTCAACGCATTTGAAGCTCAAATGCAAATGTATACTTAATAAGAGTAGACCAATATCTCACACGACTCAGTGGATCATCCATCTAACAAGCCTCACTCCCTAGTTTTGTCTGTCTCATCATCCTTGATTGGAGTCTTATTCATCTCTTCCTCAAAAGTGACGGTCTCCCTCAAACAATACCTAGTAGCATATCTCAACCACCCTTTGGACACCTCATCTTGTTTGTCACCATCCAAGTTTACCAAATAACAACAACTTCTAATATTGCTTGTCCACCCATATGCCTTATCTAGTCACCTTTTGAAGGAATTGGGCTAGCCCATAGCAAATTCAAAGGGTAAATTTCAAAAAAAATTCCTTTATTGGATCTTTTTGGTAAATTCCAATTTTATTTATTATAGGCGTTACCCGATAGTGACGATTATTTACACCAATTCTCTTCGTCAAAGTTATATCACTCCGGACTTATGGAATTTAACGATGATTAAAATTTTAGTATCGTCCATATTCAACTTTGTATCCCAAACACAAAATCTTATATTCAATAACAACAGTTATTATTAACCAAAATGCTCTAGCCGGATACCTTGACTTTGAGTTGACTTCGGTTTAACACCTTATATAACCAAGGAGACGAATCTTCTTTTGAAGTGTTTCACTTCCAGTGCTTCCACTTGACCTAACTATAGTCGTTCGATGGATGTCATGCTACAATTTAACTTTAATAAAAGTGGAGCTTCCACATTTTAACAGTATTCTCAAGTCAAGAGAACTGTGTAAATTAGTTATATCAATATTTTTTGCTCGACCTTAGTTATATTAACCAATATAAAACTATCGAGTGAGTCACTCTATAGTTCCAATAAGTATCAGTATGTAAACCCTTAGTGCAGTCAACAGCCACGAGTAATACACTACCCATCATTTGGAGAGCGTTACACACTCTAGTCCCAACGCATATATCAATATCCAATCTCAATACATGTTGACTAGAAATATTTATAATGATATATTTATTTTCATTATGATAAATTATTATGGTTACAACACTTTCCAACTATTATCACAAAACATACCATTTATGGATTTCTATTAAATACTTTTAATTACATTAATTAACTAATATATAACACATCTGTACAATAGAAAGAAAACACCTTTTATTTGAACAAGATTAGTTAATAAGTTAGATATATGTAACTAATTACATAATCTCCCTTAAGACATACCCCTAAATCTATCAATTTTCCACTTACACTTGGGGTCAATTATAAAATTAATTCCAACATATCCTATCAATTTTCTTAAAACCAATTGGGTACGTCCCTTAGTGAACCGATATGCTATTACGCTTCGATTTTCTACTCCGTCAATCAATTCTCTCTGGTATTGAGTAACTACTTTTATCATATGGAAAAATTCGAAGTATGTCTCCCAAGTTCTAGTGAACATTAAGTTCAGTTACGAACCATTTCATGACGTTGTTATCATATGAAAATATTATGGAATTCTTAACATTTGGAGTTCTCTTTAGCTCAGATATAAATTTTTTGCATTTATATTTATATACTTTGTTTTTATGATCATGTTGTTCAAGGCGAAGTACTTAGCCTTTTACATTGAATCAGCTGCGGTCTTTCATTTAAAACTTTTAACTTAAAGATTCTTAACTTAAATTTATTATTGAAATACTGTACTCGATGTCACTTATGAAAATTTGAGTCCAAACATTCCTTCATAAGGAGTTTGTTGTTTCTGTAAACAATTATCTAGTATTTCATTAAATACAAGAAAACCTCAAACCAACATTTAGTGATATCAATTTGGATTTAATATTTTCTTCATGTATCAAATACACAAACAAATCATGTTATCGTAGACAACATAACATGTATGATAATTTCTGCTGCCTATACATAAGGAATCCTTTTTACATGTGCCGTATTATTTTATTAAGGTATCCTTGCATATTGTTTGGGATATTCCCAATATCATTTATACTTATTATAAAAGAATTCATTTACAAATCCAATGTTGAGTATTAAAAAAACAAGGCCGATTTTAACATAAGTACATCGTTTAAAAATCAGCAACATGCTGCTTATTTATAGTTTATAAATATCAATGTACCTTTTAACGCTTTTTCTTATGAACGCATGCTTCTTCTGCATTTTGATTGATAATCAAACTGTTTGATATTTCTATCAAAACACATGTTTAACTTTTGATGCTTTTCTGAACGATTCTTTTGTATCCATTCTTGAATCGTATTCCAAAACTCACAAACTCAATATCGCTTCCACTGACTTCGAGACACTTTGGTTATTATAGTAAACCGTTTACTTAAAATCATTATTTAGAATTTTTTGTTTCAACACATATGTACCAAAATATAAGGTCATACTATGTGATAATTTTTTGCGCACAATATGACCTACTTGAGCACATCGAATGGTGAATTTGTTATGCTTATTTCAATAATTAAAGTTTATGGTATTATTCTTATCAATGCGGATCACTATATTCCAACTGCATTTGTATTTTTCTTACAGACACATTTGCGGCCAATGGATCATATCCCTTTGGGTACAACTTTCAAAATCATGTTTTGATAATGTACTTGGAATCATTTTTAGATTTGTAAATCTTATCATATCGTAAAGTTGGTACTCATAATGGTTTAATTTACTATCAAGGATTATTTATTCTCGACATCGATAAGAAAGTCATAGTCTGTCTTCAATGTACAAGAATACTTATTGGACATTTTAATATGTTATGTTCATTTAGGTTTGGTGTATTTCATTTCATCCCTTGCTATTAGTTTTATCCTTGATCATATCGAAATCCATTTTATATCAATATTTCTTGAAGAAATCCCTTCACTACAAAGTGGTATTTCTTGAAACAACAGTTGTTTCTCAGTGCAACAAAATGAGAATTCATAAACATTTTGTGAATTACCTTATATAAAAATTGATTTTGCATAAGTTTACAATATATTTATGTTCACAACATAAATTAGTCATCTAATGACTATCATTCTCAAAATTCTCTTAGGACAATTCATACAAGATCTGTTACATACAATTATCACGTGCAGTCTTTTGACTCACACAACCTATCAGCTCCTTGGCCTAGGAAATGTAGGGGTTTCTTATAAACTATATCTTGCATGGTTTTGTAAGCTATTCTTTGGATGATATCGATTTTAACCTTGCGTACTATTCTCAAGTACGCACCTTATAAAAATAATATAACTCAACTTCACTCATCATTAATTGTGCTTTGTCCAACAAAGCTCTATTACTCCTTATTAATAAATCATTATGTATTATAGGGAGTAGTAACCTTTGAGACTAAATCTTTATTCATATTAGGTGTGCATGGAATTCTTTCCAATATACCCACCCAATGGATGAAATCAATTCTTCTACATATTATATTATTTTCTCTCGTTTTATATTCTAAGAGCTTATCATAGGCTTATATACGTGTATCAAATATACATGTCTATATTTGTGATAACTCATTTGTCAAAAACACTAGAGCATCACCATATTTGTAAAAATCCTTGTATATCCAGTCTTATCTTTGCAGATCTAGTATGCTTTACAAACCAACCAAAAAGTCATACAAGCCTTGCTATTCATCCTACTAAATTGCAAAACTATCCTTGGTCTATTTGTTATCAGAAGTAAGTCAAGCATTATAATTGCAGGACTTTCTCCTTCTGCCAAATATGATGTTATCTCCTTATAAAACCTCATTGAAATGCCTCTAGACGCCTTTGGTTGGTCCCCTTGTAATTTCAAGAATCAAAGTGTCTCAATGCATGCCTCTTTTTGAAAAAAATCATAAGTATACCGACTTCATGTCCCGATAATCAACATTCTCAAGGTGGTATGCTGACAATTGTTCATTATGTGGCTACATAATGAAAACATACTAATCAACTCACTTTATTCTTCCTACCAAGTTATTTAACATTGTAAACAAGAATTTCAACTAGTACTTATGGCATGGAGATCCCTGCTCTGAAAGGCCGATTCTTGTAGCCTTCAGCAAAATTCAAGTGCCAAAAAGTAGTTGTTTTCTAGGAGTAATTAATATATCTATCAAAAATAAAGTAGTGATCTCTAAATATCCGAACTTAACCTTGCTGAACAAATAGTTTTTTGATTGAGTAGGTTAATAAGAACTATACTCAAATAATGAATTCTGGATGTTGGAAATTCCATAGAGTTCTAGTTGGTTATGAAGGAATATTATAATGCATAAAGATAAGTTTCTCTATGTAATCCAAATATCACTAACAACAAAGAACAATTGCTCGATTTGGAATACTTCTTAGGCTTGCAAAAGCTCTTGACAAATGTCTATCCCATAATCAAAAGTCAAATGGAATTCCTGCTAACAAAGCCTATGACTACATGCACAATGACAATATGGTATTGCCATACTCTAGTTCTTCTACAGTAAGACTATTATAAAACTCTATTTTAGTAATAGTATTCTTAAGGAAGGCTTTCGGTCTTTTGGAACCTACTAAAAGATTTATATTCTACATCGAGTATCTACCAAATAATGAGCGCTTAGAATCATTTAATACATTTTTCTTGGGGCAGAAAAATGTACAATTTCTTTGACTCTATGAAAGATAATTCAATGTTATGGAACATATAATGCTCTATATACTATAAAAAAGCATAGGCTATTAGGGATGGTTGATGGTGACATATGTGTGTTTTATAGATGAAAAAGTGAGTCAAACACTCATTTATACATTTAGTTCTCCTACTATTATGCAGTGTGAGCAAGGGTCTTTAAATTGCTGGCTCTTCCATCCAAAACATAGAACGATAGAGGAGTAGCACAGAATTAAGTTAGATAATAGGTGGAGATCCCCAAAAGCTATTGTTCTTATGTCGTTGTTGAAGAAGGTTATTAAAGAGCCATGGGATGAAAGAGATGCAAGAGTTTTCAAGGGTGAGAGTTCAATAGAAAGTGCAACGATTCTAAGAATAAATGATAAGATGAAGAGGATGGTAGCTGGGTTCAAGATGTATAGCCAGTCTAATTCAAATTGCATTGAATTGATTGCTTATTTGGATCTTCGACCTTAGACTCGGGCTTGATGATAGTTTACCCCCTTTTGTAATTGTGTTGCTTGCGAGTTTTTTTCTTATTTTTGTAATGACCTATGAATTTATCATTTTGGAAATAATGTTTAAATTCAAAAATATTCAAATATATGGTTTTCAACATTAATAATGGCATTTTGAAAAATAAATAATATTGATAATCTTATTTTGAATAAATATTTATGAAAATACACTTTGGAAAATATCGATAAAATGACCAAAAATCATTTTTTCAATAAACAGCTTTTAGACCCTTCGACATCATGCATGGAATGGTAATTTATATATATGAGTGAGAATATGTAATAAAATTATTTATTTTATTTTTGAAAATAAAATGTCTTCGTGACATCATTAATGATATCACTATTTTTGAATAATTGATTTTTGAATTTAAATCGAGTTTAAATGATTTAATAATTATTTTACTTACTAAATAAGCCCTTTTAATTATTATATTATGATAGAAATATTATTAACAAACTTGTATTATATATATATATATATTAAATAAGAGGTGAAAATATGATTAGAAATCAAAATCGAAATCCATCACAATTCAACATAGAAAAGTTGTGCAACGTTGTGAATCATTTGAGATACACATATGCACACATACATATGCATATACATGAACACGTTCACATGCACATGACTACACACTCACACACATATACACACGCAAATATATAATAAAAGATAAAAGAAAAAGATCATGATATTATATATAAATATCATGATATTTCTTTAAACCCAAAGTCAACCTCTTACGCCCAAAGTACAAGCACATGGGTACATACATTGGGAAGTTACTTTGGCTATGATTGATGAGGTAGAAGGAGGAAGTGGTGATTAGGAAATGGTGATTTGTGTGCACATAAATATCATGATATTTTTATCACTTCTTTGTCTATAAATACCACCATCCATCTTCAACATTTGCTTATAAATTCCTAAGCTTTCTTCATTTCTCCTCTCCACTTTAATGGCTCCCTACCTTAGGAAATTAGTGAATAAAATTATGGTAAAAAGTAATTAAAATTATATAGTACATATGTGTGTCTATATGTATGTATATGTATGTATGTGTGTGTGTACGTATATAATCCAAACACCTCCAAACCAAAGTAAATCTCCTCCTTCTCCCCTCTAAACCCACGGCCACACCATCCACTACCCGAAGGCCGAGCCTTTCCTCTCTTCCAAGTAAGGTCATGAGCATCCAAGCACCAAAGGCCAAGGCCGAGCCCATCTAGGAACTTTAGTGCAAGCTTAGCAAGCTAAATTTTCCGAATAGCGGAGCTATATCGTTTCAAAGTTAGCTTAGTTGAATCTAAGGTGAGAAAATATATTTTTATATACTATATTGGATGATATATATGTTTGTCTATGCTTGGTTATGATGATTATTTATCATGTTTGAATATGATAATATGTTTGTTTGGTTATGAGAAACATTGACGTGTCGAAATTACACGAAGGAAATCACTTTCCGTTATGAATTATAAAACCGTTATGATTTGGTAAAGCTCATTAAAACGGCTTCAAATAATTTATGAATGTTTTATAAACACCAAAACTCAATTTGGAATTTTTTTAACAAGTTATGAAAATTTGGTCAAAAATTGACGCGTTGCGTAACGGTAATTCTCGATATTGCACCATAATAGTTTAAACCCATTTATGCGATGGATTCGGAGTCAAAATTCTTTAGAATAATAATTTTCCAAACTCTTATAATCATAGTTTTCAAACAAATGAAAAATATCGAGATTTCATTTAGTAGATTTTGAAATAAGAGCAAAACAAGTTTTCAAAATTATTATGCTTTGGCAGTTCGGAAACCAAAGCGATAAATTCTTTAAAATGGATACTTTTGATTCTTTAAAAATATGAAGTAATTTCTATAAATATATTAAAATGTTTTAAAATATATTTTAGTAATAAAAATGGATTTCTAAATGATAGAAAAGTTGTTTTGATCAAATAAGCCTTAAAAGCACAATTCATAGCACTTTTTGCAGTGGTTTTTCATAATTTTTGAAATATAGATTTAAACTTAATTATTCTTTTCCAAATCTCTTATAAAAGTTTTCAACTAAATAAATATGTTTTTAAAGATAATTTGGAAGTTTTATCATTATTTCAAAAAGAGTTTAAATAAATAGTTAAAAGAAAAGCTGTTATAAATAAATGATTTAATCTTGGCCCTAAAAGCCCATGAGTAGACTCGATTTTTCTATTCATGAGATCCGAATGTGGGATGCTTAAACTAATTAAGTGTTCAAGAGCAATTAGTGCCTTGGCACTCTTGGCTTCTTTTCTAGGCGAGGAAAAGATAAGGTCGAAATGACGAAAATGAAGCAAGTATAAAAGATTCAAATTTATAAATTTAATACAATTTAGATTGTGTAGAAATAATCTTCTTATACCTGGTATTAAATTCTGAAGAGGGAAGACATACTGTCCATGTGATTTTGAAAGCTGATTCCACCATTATTCGATGGATAGTAAAGGTTGACTACGGAAATTGATATTGTGTAGAATTAGCATAATTTCTATCAACCCCTTTACTCAATAATGTTTTCCAACATGATTTATAAAAAATGGTTTGGCATTTTCCAAAGTTAAAGAGAGGTTTGTAATCCCATATATGTTGGAAAAGGAATGATATATCTCTAAAAGATGTTTTATTGGATTGGTTCGGAGGAATGGGGGTCGGATTTTGGTGACTCCTATCCTAAAACCACTTTGAACCAATGTACGTTCGGAAGTAAAAACATGATGAAAGAAATAATTTTGAAGGTGAAGATCTTTATAATGAAAGGCTAGTTGCCACTAGCCCATTGATTTCCATGTTATATATGGTGTAGTAGTACTTAATTTTGAAAATCTTCGACGAAAGGACTTCTCGCTACTAATCCTAAGGGTAATTCACAAAACAGGATGTATTAGGAAAATCCCTTCGGTTTGTCCTGTTCCTGGACAACTTGTATAGACGAATGTCTAGCATTGCATTTCTAAAATATGTAACGATCCTAAATTTTGAACAATTTAAATTGTGAATATTTAAATTAATTTTGAATATTTGAATGATAATTTAAACTGAATTTCCGATATAACAATGAAATTGGTGATTAAATATTTAAAATTTAATCTATACAAAGCTGAAGAAAAATTTAAACTTGACTTTGGAGTTGAAATTGAATATTTAATTTGTAATTGAAATTCAAACTAATGACTTAAGAAAATAATTTGGATTCAAGAATTTTTATTTATGTAAATTAATAAATTGATGGTTAAAATTTTAATAACATTCTTTTCTTTAGCTTAAATAAAAAAGAAAAAAAAAAATCAATACAAAATAAAATAAACAAATACACTTAGTAAAAAAAAATTTAACAACATAACTTAAACAAAAATTTACAAAACAAAGTAATGAAAATAATTAGACAAAACAAATTGGATTTAGATAAATAGAAAAAAAAATAAGAGGAAAACTTGTTTATGGTTTGGGCTTTGAAATTTATACCGGCCCACGTTTGAATACTACTGCCTTTATCTTTAACCCGATTCCCCTTTATCTCACTTTACCATTTTCATTTCTAAACCCTAAACGAAATAACGAAACAAAATGGCGGCCTCTCCAAATTTTTGCTCGTCTTCAAATTAGGGCTTTCGGCTTCGATCTGCTCAATTGACTTCTTCGTCTCTGCTTCAATTGCTTCGATCGATCCTCTGGTTTTCGTTCATCTCTGCTTCGATCCGCTCTTCATGATAAGGTGAGTTTCTCCTCACGATTAATCTTCATGCAAGTTTTTAGATTTGTTTTGAAGTGAATGCTTGGTTGCATGCTGGGAATTGTGGGTTATGCATTATCAGTTGCTTGGATAAATTTATCTAAACTGTTGAACCAATAAGTACTTGATTGCATGCTTTGTTTTGGTGGTTTGTGGTTTTCAGTTGCTCGGTTAAAATTGAATTCTAGACCAATAAGAACAGATGGCTCACTGCATGTTGGTTGTTGGTTGTTCTTTTGCTATGAATTGCTCTGTTAATTTGTTATTTAAACTGATGAGGACAAATACTATTGAATTTAATTTTATTTAAACTGTTAAGAACAGAAGCTACTTAAATTTTAATTAAACTGATGAGAATGGATGTTATAAATTGTATTTTTAAATTGATAAACACAGATACTATAATTTTTAATTAAATTGATGAGAGCAGATGCTATATCCAAACTTTGCTCGTTATGTTTGTGGCTGCATGTGTTGGATTTGGCTTTGTTAAATGAATATTTGTACTGCTTTATGTGTATGTTGTTGTTAGAAAATGCTTGAGAATAGGAAATAGTTGTTGATCATCTCCGATCTTGCTCAGAAAACTGTTTTCTTAAGGAAAACCTGTCAAAAATCCTTTTTCTTTTCCCTTTGTCTCTTTTTGTTTCAATGGATTTTGTTTCAGTAAAACAAGATGGATTTTGTTTTAAACTTGTAAAGGAATCAAAGCAAAATGATTTGGATGCTTAAAATATTTGTGTGAATCTACATATACCCCTTTCACTGGCCATTTGCAAAATGAAATACTGCATCTTGTTTTCTGTGAATAACATTTTTTTTTTTTTTTACAAAAAAAAAAAAAATTTAAGTAATTTTAGTTGCTTAGTTTATGCCTGTGATAATCATATTGAAGTGGATGATTGAGATGGAATTTCATGTGAGATGTATGTTTCTGAATGTTTGTTTTCTGTTGAAATTTGTCTTGCTTGATCTTGTTTGTTCTAGCATTCCCAGTGTATATCCAGATCAAAATCATAACCTTAGATCCAAATCTTTGTTAAAGTTAAGATTTGAACAAAGTAAATATACAGTTTTAATTTTTATTAAAAATGGAAAAGAATAAAAGGAATAAGTGAAACTGTAATGTTTTCTCTGAAAACTTAATAATAGAAGAACAACTGCATGTGTGTATAAATTAGACCATCCAGTTTCATTAATTCAAGAGTAAATATTGATTTCTCAAACCAATACTTGAATTAAAGGGTATACTCTGTTATATGCATGTTGCACAGTAATCTTGGTTTGCCTGTTTTAGTTTCCAGATTGTTATTATGTTCAAAAACATGACTTCAGGATAAAATTAATATTAGAGTTTAAGTTTTTTTTTAGCATAGTATGTTATATAAGTTAGAATTTAATCTTATCTAATCTTAAAGAAAAAAATGTGAAACAAGAATAAAACTGTGATGCCTCTGTACAAACAAAATAGGCAACAGAGCAAATATCTGTAAATAGTGTTTGAATGTTTCAGATTTATTTATTTAAGTTTATAAATAAATTACTTGACTAACAACTTGATTTTTTAAATCATAAAAAAAAGAATTCTTAGTTTGCATTCAACTGAATATCTTTGGTTTAGCCTGAAACAAAATTGGGGTTTGGGTCTGCCAATCTAAGGAAATGTAGATGCCTGAGTTTCTTTTGTTGTTGTGATGATGTTTGGTGTCTGTTAACTTGATATAAAAAAAAAAAAAAATCTATGTACTGCATATCTATATAAATGTGTGAATATGCTTGTGTATGCTTGTGTGTTATGCATGATGTTTGCTGTTTAATTTATTTGCCTGTTCTTAGTTCAAACTTTAGTCTAACCTGTCTGTAGCTCAATCAAGTGTTGCATTTTTGATCTCTTGAGTTGTTTCACTGCCATACTTGTAGCTTCTAAAATGTTTAAACTTCATTAGTTAAAATGTTACTCACCTGAATCTTGATGCAGAGCAGAGAAATGCAACTGAAAAACTAGTGCTTGTCACAGAATTTTTGCATGCATGCTACTTGAATCCAGATTTTAATAAAGAAATGCATGTCTGAAACAGTTTGTATTATGCAGATGTGTTCTGAGTAACTGGACCATGATGTCTCTGTATCTTCTTTCCCACATATAAAAATCTGTTCTAATACCATTAACACATAATATAATATATGTTAGTGTTATCAAGGTTCACAAAAAAAAATGATTTGTAGAATCAGGAATCATAGTTTAAGATGTTGTTCAAATTAAATAATCAAAATGATTTGAAACTCTCTGGAAACTCAGGGTAACAGGACTAGAATTGCACATGAATGAAATACCAACCACATTAAAACATTGTGGGCATGTTCATGTTTACAGATGCTAGTAATTATGTTTGAACTGTTAGGAACAAATGTTATTGATTTCTTCCAAAATTTAAAATTTTGATAAGAACAGATGCTATGTTATCTTGTTGTTAAATTGGTAAGTGCAGATGCTACTAAAATGTTTTGTTTAACTAAGTAGTTGAGGTGCATAATTGTTTTTGTAATAAAGATATGTCTTGAGTATTGCATGCTTCATGTTGCCCAGTCTTCAATTCCATTTTTGTTTGCCTATAAATTTTCATGTGCATGTTTGTTTGACCATCTCTGTAACCATAAAACATGTAAACATCTCTGTAAGCATTCTTTGTTGTCTGCATCCCATATCCCTAATCATTGTGGCACCTCTGTTCATCTCAGTTGCATGCAACATCCTTACTGCTATGTGGGTTTGCATTTCCTCTGTCCTTTGCATATAAATTTCATTTCATGATTGAATACAAGTAGTACATTTGGATACACTTGGGTACGATTCTCTTGCATGTGTAGATAGTGGTAATTAATCTGTAGATATGAATGCATTAGGATCTGCATGCTCTTGAAAAAAAATGTGAAACAACTGTTCTTTAAAAAAAATTTGGTATTTGATTAAGGAAACTCTGTGCTTTGCTATCTAGTTCTAAAACAAGTAGTTCTGTAAAACTTATGTGCACTGGGAATTTTTATGGACTTGTTCCTCTGTATTTTGGTTGCAGAGCAGAAAAAAAAAAGGGGAAAATTTAACACTTCTGCATATAAACCATTTTAAACTTAGGATTTGAAACAAATGAGGTTTGTTAAGCTTAAAAATCATAAGCATGGAATCTGTTGAAGCTGGACAGTGTAGCATGGGCTTTGCATATCAGTTTCACAGTGAAATGGAATTTCATGTTAAATTCAAATGTTTAATTTTGTTTGATTTTCTAAATAGAATTTGACCATGTATTTGCATGTGGGGTTGTTTTCTTGTTGGCACTGATTGTTGCTCCCTGTTGTTGCTCTCTGTACTTGTTTCCCCTGCAAGAAGTGCATGTTGCTGCCTGCCCCTTATTCCCTGCCATACTTGTTTCACCTGTTGCTTCCATTTTGGGACTGTTTGATATGTTGTATTTTAGTGCATGCTACTGTCTGCACTTGGGTATATTTCTGAGTTGCCCACTTTGAATCACTTTATTTGTGGTTTTCTGCTTCCATGGTTGCAGCCTGCTCTTGTGGTCCTTGTTTTGGTTATGTGCAGTGATTTTGTATTTGGGGCTGTTTGGATTTGTTGTGCACTGCATAGTGCCTTGCCTTGTCTGTTTTGGAGTTATGCTTGTATACTTGCAGTGATTTGTCTGACTCGTGCACGTGGGTTGGCGAGGCAGTGCACATGGGTATGAGTACACGTGTGTACTGCAGCCACACATGTGTATAAAAATTTGGAATCGCTAATGTGAAAATCTATAATAGGATTTAACTGATTTATTTGTTCACCATAACTGTAACCATTTATTTCAGTTCATTTCAAATTTAATTACTTGAATAAAGATTAATCCTGACTCGAGTGTTTTTGTGTTTTGCAATTAACGCTCGGGTCAGACCGAGTATTTTTACAGCTTGGAGTTTGCGCGCAGCGAAGTTAGAGAGAGAGGGGAAAGCACAACTAAAGCTTTTCAGAAAATTATTTTTCTTGTACTTAATAAAATTTGTTTCCGCTGTATAAAATGTAACTTATTGTATTAACTCTGATAATTGTATATAAAAGAAAGTTCATTTATGAAAAATATATTATTGTTTTGTGATTCTGTGACTGATTCTGTTTAAATTCTATAAACTAAATAACAATCCGTCATTTTGAACGTTTCTAGTTGGTTTAATTACCGGCTAGAGGCGGTCAAGGCGGCGGGTCGTTACAAAGTGGTATCAGAGCTTTGGTTTACACAAAGCTTAGTTTATGGCATTTAATATGAATAGTTACTAGAATCACTTTAAAGGAAGTGTTTTCAAATCTAAAGAAGTTTAAAATTGTTTTCTTCAAAATAAAAGATATTTTGAAAATTAAAATTATTTTTGGAAATTCCCCTCTCTAAATTTAGGTTTGCGATATTTCTCTTCGGTGAGGTCTCGTTAGATTTGAGTTTCGATTATTCGAAAACTCGTTATCGAATTGTTGAGAGTTATGGAAAATGAAACATGAGTTAAGAGAATTAATGAATTGGTTTAAATTGGCTTAAATCAAATATTTTGAATATCTTCAAAGTAGTAATTGGAAAATAAAATGATATGTCAATTTGATTATAATCAAATGGATTATTGAACTATAACGTGGAAATTTAATTTTGAATTCTTTTGAAAATTGATTTCAAATGTAGTGAAGAACGATTTAGTAAATAAATGGATTATAAGTATTTAACTTATAATGTGGACTTTGGTATATAACTGAGTTATATAAATTGAATCAAATTAAATGAATAAAGGAGATTTATAAATCGAAATTTTATAAATAGAAATGGAATTTATAAATATTGTTTATAAATTCGAAACCAATTGAATTTGATAAATGAAACATAGAAGTTATTAAAGGAGATATATTCGCGATTTTGGACAGCGAATTATCCTTTAAGTTAAATATTGTGATAATAAAAATTGGTTACCGTAGTATATTCACGATTTTGGACAGTGAATATATTATTAAATGAATCGGATATGTCTTGAGAAAATGATTGAATAATCCGACTTTTGCTAAAAAAAAAAAAAAGAATCAAACCAGTTTTGATGTAAAGCTTATATTTCAAGTTTAGACTAATGCCTAAAATAGTTAATGTGGAAATATAAGATCTAATGAAACCAAGTCGATAAATGGTTAATTTACTAAAGAATTAGTTGACTATTTTTGAAATAGAAAGCAAATGTAAAGTTTAAATGAGATTTAGATTTCAAAATTGAAGTTGTCAACATGAAAAATCCATAATAGATTTTAATTGATTCAATGAAGAATTTGAATTTGTATGGCATGAAATTAAGTTAAGTGGAAAACTTAATATTGGAAATTTGAAGTTGGGTTAAAACCAATATTTTTGAAGTGTATGTGGAATTCAAACCATGAATTGAGTTGAAAACTTAAATGGGAATGTTTTTGGGAAGAAACATTATGTAAATGAAGATAATTCATTTTGAAATGTGTTAAGAATCGAAAGCATAGATTTCAACACTTGTTGTTGAAATAGACGTTTTCGAGTGGAAAATGGAAATGGTAGATTATAACATTTGTTGTTATAGTAAATAATTTCAAAAGGGAAATGATTTTGTTTAGTATTGGGATTTACATATCTATTTTTAAATTTGAATCCTTATACTAGTGGTTTTGAGTCGTCGTAACGATGTTTTGCGCAACATTCGTTTTGACTCAAATAAAATGTGTTTAAAAGAATGGTTTTTTTAAGAATGAATATATACTTGATTTTGGTTTGAAGTATATTGAATATTTTCAAAGTGTTGAAAATAAGTGGATTTGTAAATTACTTATTATTGAATAAGTGTGGGTATGTTTCCCTATATGAAATGAATGGTTTGAAATTTTATCTTTTGAAGATAAATTGAAAATGAATTTGTGAAATCGATTTGAAATCGTATATTCATAGATACTTTGGAAATGTAAATTCACTATGGAATTTATAAAAGAAAGGGGAATTTGTTAAAAATAAATATTGATTTATTTTTGAAATGTGGAAATAAATTTACGGATTTGGAACGTAAGTTTAAAATAAATCGGTAAGGATTTATTTGATTAATTTAAGTGAACCATTTGAAGTTTAAAATGGATAAATATTTGGAAATGTTTCCATTTAAGGAAATTGCTTTGAAATTTGTTTTCAAAGATTAAAAGGTGCAAAATGATTTGAATTTGTTTCAAATGGCTAAGTGTGAAATTTTTATATCTTGTAAAGATATTATTTTTGGGAAATTTGAACAATTAGTTCAATTTGGAAATTTTCAAAGTGATTGAATTTTGAGTTAAATTGAGTTTAACTTTGACACACAAAAACAATGTGAGTTGAACTTTGAATTTTAAATGGATGATTTGGATTGTATGTCTAACGTCGTGAATTGACGACATATCAATTGATCTCTATTAAATATATATCTGCGGTGGCGGAGAATTTATTATCTTAGCTTAACACCCTTCTCTGAGACGTACGAGCTCAGAGGTTATATATCGATAGATATCAATTATGTGTTGAGGATTGACGATGTAACGTGAAATCCAAATCGAGTGTGAAGTCGATAATAAATTGGATTGTGAATGTGTATTAGGTTTGATATAACCTTAAAATTCCAAATCGACTTAGAGGAAAATTTTAAATGGTTAGTGAAATGGAAAATTGTGAATCCTCTATTTGTTATGGGTATGAAATGTTGTGGTTTTCATAACGTATATGTGTGAATACGATAAATTCGAAAACCAATTAGTTTGGAAAAGTAATTGTTGTGGAAAACTTATTTAAGTACATGGGTTGTACTAAGTGTGAAGTGAAATATTATATATGTATGTATAATATTATGTTTTCCAAAATTGAGGATATGGAAAGGTACCTTCCATTTATACTGTGTGACTGTGTGATGGTGATGGAACTCGAGATGAGTATCCATTTAAAAATCGTAGCTACGTAGTATTTCCATTAGTTGGATGACCATTTATATTTCCATTAGTTGGATGACCATTTATATTTCCATTAGTTGGATGACCTTTTGTATTTCCATTAGTTGGAATGTCCTTTTGGACTGGTATAGTGTGCTAGCGTAATTCGAGGGGCGAGATGCCTATGGTTACAAGCGATTCCACTGGGATAGTGGCGTAACCGCCGAGTATACCGCGATCTAGTTACACTCGGGTGGTAGCGTAATTTGAGGGGCGTGATGCCTACAGTTACAAGCGATTCCACTGGGATAGTGGCGTAACCGCCGTGTAAACTGCAATCTACAAACCAAAGCGTAATTCGAGGGGCGAGATGCCTACGGTCACGAGCGATTCTACTGGGATAGTAGCGTAACCGCCGTGTGAACCGCGATCTTTGGCAACAACCATGGCGTAATTCAAGGGATGAGATATCCACAGTTACAAGCGACTCTACTGGGATAGTAGCGGAACCGCCGAGTAAACTGTGATCCATGGGGGAATGTGCTTTCCATATCCATTTTTAAAAGAATTTTTAAAGTATTTTCACTGGGAATTGAAGCAAGTATATTTAGTACTTGGAGATTGTTAGACTTGCGCCTGGCCAGCGTATGCCTAATGTCTTTAAGAACGACAGTAGACTTGTTAAATTTCGAGTTAGCAAGTATTTTCAAACTTTAAATAGCAAATCAATTATCTGAAATTAAAGTGATGTAAATTCCAACCTAATGAATTAAGGAAGAGGATTTTTGAAATGTTTTGAAAGTCCACAGCTTTGGAAAAGTTATAATATGTAAAATTTCTTAAATGTAGTGTTTCAAATTTAAAATTTGGGTTTTGTAAGTTGAAAATTTTAGTAAAGATTTTTTTTTTTTTTTTTTTTTTTTGTGTCTTGATTGTAGAAAATAATAAACAAAAGAGTTAATTAGCAAAGCTAGCGAGATAAAACAAATAGAATGAATCCTATATTCATTCATCTTTAATAAGTGTTGAACTTGATAAAATTGAGTAAAATATAAATATTAGTGAAATTTTAACAATCATTTTTCCTTACTTGTAATTTCGGGACGAAATTCTTTTAAGGAGGGGAGATTGTAACGATCCTAAATTTTGAACAATTTAAATTGTGAATATTTAAATTAATTTTGAATATTTGAATGATAATTTAAACTGAATTTCCGATATAACAATGAAATTGGTGATTAAATATTTAAAATTTAATCTATACAAAGCTGAAGAAAAATTTAAACTTGACTTTGGAGTTGAAATTGAATATTTAATTTGTAATTGAAATTCAAACTAATGACTTAAGAAAATAATTTGGATTCAAGAATTTTTATTTATGTAAATTAATAAATTGATGGTTAAAATTTTAATAACATTCTTTTCTTTAGCTTAAATAAAAAAGAAAAAAAAAAATCAATACAAAATAAAATAAACAAATACACTTAGTAAAAAAAAATTTAACAACATAACTTAAACAAAAATTTACAAAACAAAGTAATGAAAATAATTAGACAAAACAAATTGGATTTAGATAAATAGAAAAAAAAATAAGAGGAAAACTTGTTTATGGTTTGGGCTTTGAAATTTATACCGGCCCACGTTTGAATACTACTGCCTTTATCTTTAACCCGATTCCCCTTTATCTCACTTTACCATTTTCATTTCTAAACCCTAAACGAAATAACGAAACAAAATGGCGGCCTCTCCAAATTTTTGCTCGTCTTCAAATTAGGGCTTTCGGCTTCGATCTGCTCAATTGACTTCTTCGTCTCTGCTTCAATTGCTTCGATCGATCCTCTGGTTTTCGTTCATCTCTGCTTCGATCCGCTCTTCATGATAAGGTGAGTTTCTCCTCACGATTAATCTTCATGCAAGTTTTTAGATTTGTTTTGAAGTGAATGCTTGGTTGCATGCTGGGAATTGTGGGTTATGCATTATCAGTTGCTTGGATAAATTTATCTAAACTGTTGAACCAATAAGTACTTGATTGCATGCTTTGTTTTGGTGGTTTGTGGTTTTCAGTTGCTCGGTTAAAATTGAATTCTAGACCAATAAGAACAGATGGCTCACTGCATGTTGGTTGTTGGTTGTTCTTTTGCTATGAATTGCTCTGTTAATTTGTTATTTAAACTGATGAGGACAAATACTATTGAATTTAATTTTATTTAAACTGTTAAGAACAGAAGCTACTTAAATTTTAATTAAACTGATGAGAATGGATGTTATAAATTGTATTTTTAAATTGATAAACACAGATACTATAATTTTTAATTAAATTGATGAGAGCAGATGCTATATCCAAACTTTGCTCGTTATGTTTGTGGCTGCATGTGTTGGATTTGGCTTTGTTAAATGAATATTTGTACTGCTTTATGTGTATGTTGTTGTTAGAAAATGCTTGAGAATAGGAAATAGTTGTTGATCATCTCCGATCTTGCTCAGAAAACTGTTTTCTTAAGGAAAACCTGTCAAAAATCCTTTTTCTTTTCCCTTTGTCTCTTTTTGTTTCAATGGATTTTGTTTCAGTAAAACAAGATGGATTTTGTTTTAAACTTGTAAAGGAATCAAAGCAAAATGATTTGGATGCTTAAAATATTTGTGTGAATCTACATATACCCCTTTCACTGGCCATTTGCAAAATGAAATACTGCATCTTGTTTTCTGTGAATAACATTTTTTTTTTTTTTTACAAAAAAAAAAAAAATTTAAGTAATTTTAGTTGCTTAGTTTATGCCTGTGATAATCATATTGAAGTGGATGATTGAGATGGAATTTCATGTGAGATGTATGTTTCTGAATGTTTGTTTTCTGTTGAAATTTGTCTTGCTTGATCTTGTTTGTTCTAGCATTCCCAGTGTATATCCAGATCAAAATCATAACCTTAGATCCAAATCTTTGTTAAAGTTAAGATTTGAACAAAGTAAATATACAGTTTTAATTTTTATTAAAAATGGAAAAGAATAAAAGGAATAAGTGAAACTGTAATGTTTTCTCTGAAAACTTAATAATAGAAGAACAACTGCATGTGTGTATAAATTAGACCATCCAGTTTCATTAATTCAAGAGTAAATATTGATTTCTCAAACCAATACTTGAATTAAAGGGTATACTCTGTTATATGCATGTTGCACAGTAATCTTGGTTTGCCTGTTTTAGTTTCCAGATTGTTATTATGTTCAAAAACATGACTTCAGGATAAAATTAATATTAGAGTTTAAGTTTTTTTTTAGCATAGTATGTTATATAAGTTAGAATTTAATCTTATCTAATCTTAAAGAAAAAAATGTGAAACAAGAATAAAACTGTGATGCCTCTGTACAAACAAAATAGGCAACAGAGCAAATATCTGTAAATAGTGTTTGAATGTTTCAGATTTATTTATTTAAGTTTATAAATAAATTACTTGACTAACAACTTGATTTTTTAAATCATAAAAAAAAGAATTCTTAGTTTGCATTCAACTGAATATCTTTGGTTTAGCCTGAAACAAAATTGGGGTTTGGGTCTGCCAATCTAAGGAAATGTAGATGCCTGAGTTTCTTTTGTTGTTGTGATGATGTTTGGTGTCTGTTAACTTGATATAAAAAAAAAAAAAAATCTATGTACTGCATATCTATATAAATGTGTGAATATGCTTGTGTATGCTTGTGTGTTATGCATGATGTTTGCTGTTTAATTTATTTGCCTGTTCTTAGTTCAAACTTTAGTCTAACCTGTCTGTAGCTCAATCAAGTGTTGCATTTTTGATCTCTTGAGTTGTTTCACTGCCATACTTGTAGCTTCTAAAATGTTTAAACTTCATTAGTTAAAATGTTACTCACCTGAATCTTGATGCAGAGCAGAGAAATGCAACTGAAAAACTAGTGCTTGTCACAGAATTTTTGCATGCATGCTACTTGAATCCAGATTTTAATAAAGAAATGCATGTCTGAAACAGTTTGTATTATGCAGATGTGTTCTGAGTAACTGGACCATGATGTCTCTGTATCTTCTTTCCCACATATAAAAATCTGTTCTAATACCATTAACACATAATATAATATATGTTAGTGTTATCAAGGTTCACAAAAAAAAATGATTTGTAGAATCAGGAATCATAGTTTAAGATGTTGTTCAAATTAAATAATCAAAATGATTTGAAACTCTCTGGAAACTCAGGGTAACAGGACTAGAATTGCACATGAATGAAATACCAACCACATTAAAACATTGTGGGCATGTTCATGTTTACAGATGCTAGTAATTATGTTTGAACTGTTAGGAACAAATGTTATTGATTTCTTCCAAAATTTAAAATTTTGATAAGAACAGATGCTATGTTATCTTGTTGTTAAATTGGTAAGTGCAGATGCTACTAAAATGTTTTGTTTAACTAAGTAGTTGAGGTGCATAATTGTTTTTGTAATAAAGATATGTCTTGAGTATTGCATGCTTCATGTTGCCCAGTCTTCAATTCCATTTTTGTTTGCCTATAAATTTTCATGTGCATGTTTGTTTGACCATCTCTGTAACCATAAAACATGTAAACATCTCTGTAAGCATTCTTTGTTGTCTGCATCCCATATCCCTAATCATTGTGGCACCTCTGTTCATCTCAGTTGCATGCAACATCCTTACTGCTATGTGGGTTTGCATTTCCTCTGTCCTTTGCATATAAATTTCATTTCATGATTGAATACAAGTAGTACATTTGGATACACTTGGGTACGATTCTCTTGCATGTGTAGATAGTGGTAATTAATCTGTAGATATGAATGCATTAGGATCTGCATGCTCTTGAAAAAAAATGTGAAACAACTGTTCTTTAAAAAAAATTTGGTATTTGATTAAGGAAACTCTGTGCTTTGCTATCTAGTTCTAAAACAAGTAGTTCTGTAAAACTTATGTGCACTGGGAATTTTTATGGACTTGTTCCTCTGTATTTTGGTTGCAGAGCAGAAAAAAAAAAGGGGAAAATTTAACACTTCTGCATATAAACCATTTTAAACTTAGGATTTGAAACAAATGAGGTTTGTTAAGCTTAAAAATCATAAGCATGGAATCTGTTGAAGCTGGACAGTGTAGCATGGGCTTTGCATATCAGTTTCACAGTGAAATGGAATTTCATGTTAAATTCAAATGTTTAATTTTGTTTGATTTTCTAAATAGAATTTGACCATGTATTTGCATGTGGGGTTGTTTTCTTGTTGGCACTGATTGTTGCTCCCTGTTGTTGCTCTCTGTACTTGTTTCCCCTGCAAGAAGTGCATGTTGCTGCCTGCCCCTTATTCCCTGCCATACTTGTTTCACCTGTTGCTTCCATTTTGGGACTGTTTGATATGTTGTATTTTAGTGCATGCTACTGTCTGCACTTGGGTATATTTCTGAGTTGCCCACTTTGAATCACTTTATTTGTGGTTTTCTGCTTCCATGGTTGCAGCCTGCTCTTGTGGTCCTTGTTTTGGTTATGTGCAGTGATTTTGTATTTGGGGCTGTTTGGATTTGTTGTGCACTGCATAGTGCCTTGCCTTGTCTGTTTTGGAGTTATGCTTGTATACTTGCAGTGATTTGTCTGACTCGTGCACGTGGGTTGGCGAGGCAGTGCACATGGGTATGAGTACACGTGTGTACTGCAGCCACACATGTGTATAAAAATTTGGAATCGCTAATGTGAAAATCTATAATAGGATTTAACTGATTTATTTGTTCACCATAACTGTAACCATTTATTTCAGTTCATTTCAAATTTAATTACTTGAATAAAGATTAATCCTGACTCGAGTGTTTTTGTGTTTTGCAATTAACGCTCGGGTCAGACCGAGTATTTTTACAGCTTGGAGTTTGCGCGCAGCGAAGTTAGAGAGAGAGGGGAAAGCACAACTAAAGCTTTTCAGAAAATTATTTTTCTTGTACTTAATAAAATTTGTTTCCGCTGTATAAAATGTAACTTATTGTATTAACTCTGATAATTGTATATAAAAGAAAGTTCATTTATGAAAAATATATTATTGTTTTGTGATTCTGTGACTGATTCTGTTTAAATTCTATAAACTAAATAACAATCCGTCATTTTGAACGTTTCTAGTTGGTTTAATTACCGGCTAGAGGCGGTCAAGGCGGCGGGTCGTTACAAAATACATGTACATTGAACTCTACAAACGTACATCTGTTTGGTGGTATAGGAGGTAACCCCTATTATACTTAACACCCTTCTTTAAGACGTATGAGCTCAGAGGCTGTAAATTTGTGGAAATCAATAGTGTTTGATGGAAATTGCGATGTGGCATTCTAAGTAGGATTTGATAATTCCATGCAAGGCAAAAATGACCTTAAGCCTAGCACCCAAGAGTGACAAAAATAGGTTAGGTGCAGCAGGGCTATGTGGGTCGCACCCAGTAGGATGTGGTCATCACCTTTTTAGATTACCCTCTATTTGTCGGATATATTGTGTATGCTTTGGTATTGGTAAAGGTCGGTAACGGCCGAGGTGATGTCATATGCGGTACTATCTACGGCGAAGGTAGGTCGGTTCAATGTTGATAGAGGACCATCCGTTGTTGCCGCGGTACATTTTTTTAGAGATATACTGTTGGAAGGTAGCCCCTTACCTTATCACTGTATGGAATCCATTCTCCAATACGAGCCTTTATAGTTTTAGTTGTAAACCTATTATTTTATCGAATTTAATAATTGTCACAATTCCAGCTATGATTAATATGTTAATTGAAAGGACTTTCAAAGAATGTCATTAAGGGTAATATCCTTGATTTTTCATATCAAATGTTCTGGTTATCGTAAGGTAAAAACCCGTTTCGTGTTTATGTGCAGCGTAGTCTTATGAGATACTCTTTACTTTCCAATGCCAGTATTTTTGAGTTTCTCACACTAGTCTTATGACTGACCCATAGTTTATTTTTGAATCTCTTAAACTCTTGGTGCCCTATTTTTCACGCAGCCAAGTAGTTAGGTAGCATGGAGCATTTTGGGAGAAGCATGGACCATTTTGGGAGAAACATGAGGCATGGAGGTTCTTATGATGACAGTTATCTATTATTAGTTTCCATTGTACTTTGTATTATGTATGAGGTATTCACCAGCCCTTATAAGATATAGGCAGTTATAATTGTCCCCGGTTGGGTTAGTACCTACCGTAACTTTAATAAATCACTTAGAGTGATTTTATGTACTTTCCACATGTATAACTATAAGTTGTTTTTAATACAATGTGCAATTCTATTTTGTTCTAACTTATCTTTATTTTTTAAAACCCCAGATAATTTGCCTCTTTGGCACTTGGATTTACGGTCCGAGGATGTATTAGTGTTGATTTCTAAGGGTCGAAGTGGTTGGCTATCACAGTTGGTATCACAGCTTATGGTTGAATGAATACCCAAGCCTTGATGTGGACAACTCATTAGAAATAGGGTTTGTGATGCCCCAGAATGAGTTTGGTCGGAATAGGCACATATTTGAAATTTTTATTTGAATAGGTATATTCGAGTTTTATGAGCATTCCCTAAGATAATCTCATTTATAATTCTAAAGATGTTTCCTTACTATATGCTGATAGTAGGAGATGAGTAAAAAGAAGAGGACGGGGAAGGGGAGGTAGAAACACCATAGCCACCAATGGTCGATCAAATGCTACAATAGTTGAGGAAGTGGTAATCCATGTGCAACATCAAATTAACTTTGCTACTTTATGCAAGGATTACACCAGCTTAGGAGATAAACCATTCAAAGGAATGAAGTCCATTATTGAAGTACAGGCTTGGCTCCGATCATGTGAAAGATCTTAAAGGATTAAATATCGGGGATGAGCAGAAAAGGTTCTTAGCTTCTTAACAGTTACAAAAAGGGGCTCTAGCTTGGTGGGAGTCCATAACATTGAATGATTCGGAGGACAGTTACTCATGGGAAAGGCTTAAGTATGTATTTGAAGAGCAATACATGCCAGTAGTCGGAAGATCTCGTCTCTATACGAATTTCATGGACTTGAAACAAGAAGAACTATCCATAGAGGAATATTCCCATAAGTTCAATGAACTATCTCGCTTCGGGCCTGGTTTAATTGACATGCCTCTTAACAAGAACGAGATGTTTATCGCGTGAATGAAGGAACAATATCAATACCAGATGACTGCTCATGTAAAAGGAACCTTTATGGACTTAGTGGATATTGGCTTTCGATATGAAGCCTTCGATAAGAAGAACTTAGTACCCGCTCAAGGAAATAACAACAATCAGAGTAGGAGAAAGAAGCTATGACAAGGAAAGTCCAATGGAGGATTATAAGAGAATCGTTTTAAGGATGTGACTTGTTATAATTGCCAGAAGAAAGGCCATCTTTCTGTAAATTATAGAAATCCTAAGGTTCAAAGGAAGTAGTAAGAAACCATCTCTCCTATGGTGTAGAAAAGATTTTATCATAACTGCCACCAACCCGACCATTGGAAAAACAAGTTCTTGTTAATGAAGAAAGGAGAGTAGGCTAGAGATTTTGCCATAAATGATGAACCATCAATCTCCATAGATGTAAAAGACAAAGGAGTTCTAGAAAGTAATATTTATGTTAATAATGATTTAGTTATAATCGATACAAGAGCTTCCTATAGTTTTATTGATTATTCGATAAATTAAAACTAACCACAAAAATAGTGGATATCCCTATATGTCCGCCCAACCCATTAGGCGATACAACTAATGTTTGTATGCTTTGTGAAGACGTCCGAGTTGATACATTTCCCATCATTTTTCACGTGTCCTATTTGTCCTTGCCTTTATTTAGTTTTAAGCTTTGCTTGATATGGACTAGTTATCCAAGAATAAAACTATTCTGGATTGCGTTAAGAGAACGGTACCTTTACGAACCAACTTCGAAAAATTTGTAGAAATATTTTATGAAGAACCCGGTCCAACAAGGGATAGTTTCTTGCATGCACTTGACTTATCTCAAAAAGGTTTGGAGATAACACCAATTGTCAAGGAATTTTAGGATGTTTTTGAGGAAGTTAAATGTTTGCCACATCATCGGTAAATTGAGTTCCTATTGACTTAATTCCCGGTGCAAGGCCTGTTATTCACCCTATTCAAAGGATAGTTCCGAAGGGAAAGATTGAGTTGCAAACCAAATAGACGAGTTGTTAAAGAAAGGACTAACTAGACTAAGTCACTCGAGTTGGGGTGCAGCGGTAGTTTATGTTGCAAAGTCTGATGGCTCTCTAAGGCTTTGTGGACCATCGAGACATAATCAAACAAATGATTAAAAATCCTCTACCCCACATAGATGACTTGTTTGAGAAACTTCATTTTCCCAGATATTTTTGCAAAAGGATTTAGCCATAGGATTCCATCAACTAAGAATAGCCGAGGATGGCATTCTATTAACTGCATTTAGAGGTCTAGGTCGCTTTTACGAATGGTTAGTTATACCTTTTGGGTTTACCAATGCGTTTGCTTATTTTGTAGATCTTATGAATAGAATATTTAGAGATTTGATAAACAAATTCATGTTGGTTTTTTTATTGATGATATTCTTATATATTCCAAAACTGAGGAGTAACATGAAAGACATCTGAAGATTATGTTGGAAATATTGAGAAGAAATGCACTTAAAGCTAAATTCTTAAAATGTCACTTTTGGAAGAAAAAAGTAAGATTCTTTGGGCATATTGTGTCAGGAGAAGGGATCTCAGTAGATCTAGGAAAGATTTCGGCTATATGAGAGTGGAAGCAAGTACAGACTCCGATGGATATCCGAAGCTTCTTAAGATTAGATGGATACCACATGAGGTTTATTCAGGAGTTCTCCAATATTTCCTCCTACCTAACAAAGTTGATTATGAAGAATGTTAAATTCGATTAGACACCAAAATGTAAAGCAGCAATTCAAGAGCTGAAGAAAAGTTTAACTACCGCTCCCTTCCTAGCCATTACTGATGGAAGCGAAGATTTCATAGTCTATACTAATGCTTACTGAGGAGTCGTACGTGCAGTTATGATGCAATGTGGAAAAGTTATCACTTATGCAAGCAGACAACTAAAGATTCATGAAAGCAATTATGCAACACATGACTTAGAATTATTAGCCACTGTGTTTGCATTAAAAATGTGGCGGCATTATTTGCTTGGTAAAAATTCCTTATGGTCTATTTTAATAAACCTTAATTGACCATAGTAAGTAATATTCCTTCTTTAAATAGGCGAAAAGTTCAATCTCTTCACAGATCACACATCATATCTTTTCCCTCGGAAGGACTTAAATATGAGACAACAATGTTGGTTAGAATTTCTCACATCATATTATCTTGACATTTTATATATGCCCAAGAAAGCAATGTAGTGGTGGATGCGCTAAGCAAAAGGCATGCGTTATAGCTTATTTAGTGGTAGATCCTACTTGATTGATCGTATAAAGGAGAACCAGCTTAGGGATCCGTTCATTTGCAAGGATAGCCAAGGAAGTTAAAGAGAACACGATATCGGGAAGATGGACGGGATTCAATGTGGATGAGCAAGAATTTTAGTAATGCATGACAAAATGTGTGTTTTGAATTTTGATGGGATTAGATAGGATGTTCTAGCTGAGTGCAATAATTCTCGACTTGCAATACATCCTAAGGTTACTAAACTGTATCGAGACATGAAGAGGAATTCTTGGTGTGAAGGAATAAAGAGGAACATTTCCATCCATGTTAGCAGATGTGCAAATTGTCAGCAAATCAAAAGCGATTAGCAAAAGAATGCTGGATTACTTCAACCTGTTGAGATTCTAACTTGGAAGTGGGACCAAATATCGATGAATTTCATCGATGGCATATCCTGGACAAGGAAAAGAAATGAAGATGTTTGGGTTATCATAGATCGATTGACCAAGAGCGCACACTTTATTCTATCTAAGCCAACAAGGATAGCCTTGAGCTTAGCTGAAATATACATGACATAATTTGTTCGATTACACGAAGTTTCGGAAAGCATAGTGAGTGATCGAGATCCTATTTTTACCAGTCAGTTATGGAAGGCATATGGACAACTTTAGGAATGAAGCTGGATTTAAACACTACATACCATCCCCAAACTGCTGGGCAAACTGTAAGGGTAAACCGAGTATTAAAAGATCTTCTAAGAGCTTGTATCTTAGATTTTGGAGGTTCATGGGAAAATCATCTTCATCTTATGGAATTCTCCTACAACTACAGCTACCAGGAAAATGTTGATATGGCACTTTATGAAGCTTTTATATGGTCGTCCATGTAGATCCCCAGCATGTTGGATCGAAATAGGAGATCGATTAGTACTTGTCTCTGATATGGATCGAGAAGCCTCAGTAGACATGATCTGTAAAAAGATAAAAGAAGCACAAAGTAGGCAAAAGAGTTATGCCGATCAAAGTAGAATTTTTAATTGGAGATTTGGTGTTTCTAAAATCTCTTCCATGATAGGGGTAGTGAGATTTGGAAGAACGCACCTCGATATATTGGACCTTTTTCCATTCTTGAGCGGATGGTCCTTTGGCTTATCGAGTAGAATTGGCAAATAAATTTTCGAATGTACACAACGTTTTTCACGTGTCCCATTTACGGAAGTATGTGACTCGAACAAATTATAGAGATGTCAGCAGAAGAAGATTTGGAAGTGGAACCTAACTTGACAGTTATCAAATAGCCTAATCGAATCATGGATCGTGATAAGAAGAGAACAAGGAGAAAGGTTATGCGATTAGTTAAAGTTCAATGGAGTGGTGATGCTAACGATTACACATGGAAGACAGAAGACAGAATGGAAAAGGCTTATCCTAAGTTTAGGGTAGATGGGTAGCCAATATGTGTGTATTGTATTGTCATAGTGTACTCACCACCTATGGTGTAGTCACTTATCATATCTTTGTACACATTTCATCATATATATATATATATATATATATATATATCCCGTTTTGAGCTATCTTCTTGTGTAATTTTGAGGACAAAATTCTTTTAAGGAGGAAAGGCTGTAACGACCCATGAATTTATTATTTTGGAAATAACATTTAGACTTAAAAAAAATTCAAATAAAAGTTTTTTAACATTAATAATGGTATTCTAAACAATAAATAATACTGGTAATCTTATTTGAATAAATATTTACAAAAATACATGCTTTGGAAAATATCGATAAAATGACCAAAAATCGTATTATCAATAAATAGCTCTTAGACCCTCATACACTCATTTATCTATTTGAGTGAGAATATGTAATAAAATTATTTATTCTATTTTTGAAAGTAAAATATCTTTAGACATCACTAATGATATCACCATTTTTGAATAATTGATTTTTGAATCTAAATTGAGTTTAAATGATTTAATAATTATTTTAATTATTAAATAAGCCTTTTAATTATTATATAATGATAGAAATATTATTATCAATTTTTTTTTAAAAATATATATGTATATATTAAATAAGAAGTGAAAATATGATCGGAAATTGATATCGGAATCCGTAACGATTCAATGTAGAAAAGTTGTGCAATGTTGTGAATCATTTGAGATATACATATGCACACATACATGTACATATACATGAAGACATTCACATGCACATGAATATACACACACAAATAATAAAAGACAAAAGGAAAACATCATGTTATTACATAAATATCCTGATATTTCATTAACCACAAGTCAACCTCTTACACCCAAAGTACATACATGGGAGGGAGGGGGTATTTCGACTGTGAGTGATGAGGTAGGAGAAAGGATGGTTGTGAAGAAATGGTGATGTGTGTGCACATAAATTTCATGACATTTTTATCACTCTTTGCCTATAAATAGCACCATCCATCTTCACTTCATTTGCTCATAAATTTCTAAGCTTTCTTCACTTCTTGTCTCCACTTTAATGGTTTTCTACCTTAGGGAATTAATGAACAAAATTATGGAAAAAAGTAACTAAAATTACATAGTATATATATTACCCAAACACCTCCAAACCAAAGAAAATCTCCTTCTTCTCCTTTCTAAACCCACAGGCACACCATCCACTACCCAAAGGACAAGCCTTTCCTCTCTTCCAAGCAAGGCCGTGAGCACCCAAGCACCAAAGGAAAAGGCTGAGCCCATCTAGGTGCTTTATTGCAAGCCTAAAAGGCTAAATTTTTTGAATAGTAGAGCTATAGTTGCTTTAAAGTTAGGTCAATTTAATCTAAGGTTGGAAACTCTATTTGTGTATGCTATATTGGATGATATATATGTTTGGCTATGCTTGGTTATGATGGTTGTTTATCATGCTTTAATATGATAATATGTTTGTTAGGTTATGAGAAACATTCAATTTAATGCATGTCGAAATTACACGAAGGAAACGACTGTCCGTTATGAATTATTAAAGCGTTACGAGTTGGTTAAACCTATTCAAAATGGTTTACAAGTGATTTATAAACACTAAAACTCAATCCAGAGATGTTTTAACAAGTTATGAAAATTTAGTCAAAAATAGGCGCGTCGCGTAATGGTGGTTCGCGATTTCGCACCATAATAGTTTAAACCCATTTATACGATGGATTCAGAGTTGGCATTTTTTGGAATATGATTTTTTTCGAACTCTTACATAGTTTTCAAACAAAATCAAATTATTAAAATTTTATTTTGTAGATTTTGAAATATGAGCAAAACAAGTTTTCCAAAAAGTTGCGCTTTGGCAATCTAGTAACCAAAGCGATAAATGCTTTAAAATGGATATTTTTAATTCTATAAAAATATGAAATAATTTATTTAAATATTAAAAAAATGTAAAAGAGATTTGAGTTACAAAATTGATTTCTAAATGATAGAAAAGTAGTTTTGATCAAATAAGCCTTAAAATCACTATTTGCAGCACACTTTGTATTGATTTTTAATAAGGGGCATTTCACCAGAAGGACAAACTTTGCAGTCCAATTAGTTTCTAGGACACACATCCATAGAAATTAATTTCAAGGCCAAAATCAGCAGAATAATTACTTTTAAGGACAAAGTCAACAGTCCAATTACTTTCAAGGACATAATTTCATAGGTCTTTAGGCCCTCGAAACTAATTATTTTACATTTTGTCCTTAAAAGTAATTATTTCAGTTGTGTGTCCTAGAAACTAATTGCACTTGCTAAAGAGGCCCTTGTGGCTAATTTCCACTTTTAATAACTTTTGAAATATGGATTTAAATTTAATTATTCTTTCTCAAATCTTTTAGAAATGTTGTCAAATAAAAATAAGTGTTTTAAATATAATTTGGAAGTTTTATAATTATTTTAAAAAGATTTTAAATAAATGATTAAAAGAAAAACTGTTATAAATAAATGATTTAGTCTTGGCTCTAAAAATGGATGAGTAGACTAAATTTTTCTACTTATGAGATCCAGAAGTGGGATGCTTAAACTAAGGAGATATTCAATAGCAACTAGTGCCCTAACACACCTGGCCTCTTTCTTGGATGAGGAATAAATAAAGTCAAGATGTCGAAAATGAGACAAGTATAAAAGATTTTAATTTATAATTTTAATACAACTTGGATTGTGTACAAATAATCTTCTAATACCTAGTATTATATTTCAAGGAGGGAACTCATGCTATCCATGTGAATTTAAAAGGTGTCTCCATCGTTTCGATGGATAATACAGGTTGAATACAGAAACTGATATTGAGTGGAATTGGTTTAATTTCTGTCGACCCTTTTAACATAATAATGTTTTCCAACATGATTTATGAGAAATGATTTGATGTTTCCAAATTTGAAGATAGGTTTAATAATCTTGTATATACTGTAGAAGAAATGATATATCTATAAAAGATGTTTTATCGATAATTGGTTCGGAGAAATCGGGGTCGGATTTGGGTGCTTCCTATCTAAAAACCACATCGAACCAATAAACATTCAAAAGTGAAAATACGATAAAGGCAATGATTTTGAAAATGGAGATCATCATAATGAAAGGCTACTTGCAACTAGGCCTTCGATTTCCATATTATATATGGTGGCAGTTGTACTTAATTTTGAAAATCTTCGATGCAAGGACTTCTCGCTACTAATCCTAGTGGTGATTCCCAAAACAGGATGTAATAGGAGAGTGCCTTTAGTTTGTCATGCTCCTAGACAACTTGTGTGCATGAATGTTTGACATTGCATTTCTAAAATACACATACAATGATATCTACAAACGTACATCTGTTTGGTGATGTAGAGGTAACCTCTCATACTTAACATCCTTCTATGAGACATATGAGCTCAAAAGTTATACATTTGTGGAAATCAATAGTGTGTGATGAAAAAGGCAATGTGGCATTCTAAGTAGGATTTGATAATTCTATGCAAGGTAAAATGTGACTTCAAGCCTCACAACCGGGAATGACAAAAAGAAGGTATATGCGGTAGGACTATTTGGGTCGCACCCATTAGGATGTTGTCATCACCTTTCTAGATTACCCTTTATTTGTCGGGTATGTTGTGTATGCTTTGGGACCTTGGTAAAGGTCGGTAACGATCGAGGTGATGTCATATTTGGTACTATCTACGATAAAGGTAGGCCGGTTCTATATTGGTAAAGGACCATCTATTGGTGCGTCGGTGCATTTTTCTGGAGATGTACTGTCATAAGGTAGCCCCTTACCTTGTCATTGTATGGAATCCATCCTTCAAAATGAGCCTTTACGGTTGTAGTTTTAAACCTATTATGTCGTTGAATTTAACAAATTTAACAATTCCATCTATGATTAATATATTGTTTGAAAGGATTTTCAAAGAATATCATTAAAGATAATATCCCTGATTTTGCATATCAAACGTTTGGTTATCATAAGGTAAAGACCCATTCCGTGTTTATGTGCAACATGGTCTTATGAGATACTCTTTACTTTCCAATACCCATATTTTTGAGTTATAACTCTAGGTGCCCTATTCTTTAGGCAACCAGGCAGTTCGGTAGCTCGGAGAGTTTTGGGAGAAGCTTGGAAAATTTTAGGAGAAACATGAGGCATGGAGGTTCTAATGATGATAATTATCTATTGTTAGTTTCCGTTGTATTTTGTATTGTGTATTAGGTATCCACCAGCCCCTGTAAGGGATAGGAAGTTATAACTATCTTTGGCTATGTAAGTACCTCCGTAACTCTGATGAATAACTTAGGAGTGATTGTATGTACTTTACATATGTATAACTATAAGTTGTTTTAAATACAATGTGAGATTCTATTTTGTTCTGCCTTCTATGTTTATTTCTTTTAGAACCCCTAATAATTTGCCTCTCTGGATTTTTATTTGCGGCATGTGAATACTGAAGATGTATTAGTGTCGATTTTGCGGGTCATCACACTTTTCTTCTACTTGTTTCTATGTACTATTAGTTTTACTAATAAAATTCTGATAAAGGTCCAGTCAACCCTGCGTATCTTGTCAAAAAATACCCATGCATGTGTATAATGATAAATGATGTCATTGATCATTATGAATTCTTACTATTTCTTATAGATAAAAAACATTATTATTATTATTTTGAGATTAAGAATCTGAAATAATCTTTCTCACCATCATTTAAAATATAAATAAAGTACTATACATACTTATAGTTGTTGAACACCCTCAAAACATAAAATATTTATAATGATGTTTATACTACGCTATATTGACAAGAACTTGCATTTTCAAGAGTTACAAAATTTTTGTTTGGTTATCGCAAAATGATGAGTGATGAATATCTAATTTATGATTTCTTGAGCACTCTCAAGGCCATAAAAATGATGAAGATAAAAAAAATTTGGCTAGGATTTATATAGGAGATGTGACTAATAACGTGTTATTTATCATTTATAGGGAGTATACTTCGTTGAGCGCCCTTAAAGTTTTAGTAACATGATAAATAGATCCTAACAATCAATGAAGAAATTTTACAAATTCCTACATCTCATTTAGGGTTTTAAGTGATGTAAAATCTTATGATAACATTATTATAAAAGTAAAATAAATTATTCCAATAAGTACAAGAACATATATAATATTGTAATAATCTACTAAAATAAATTTGCTTAGTTAATATAATTGATATAATTGTTTAACGATTAAAATATACTAAATCAACTGAATTAATGATTGACGAAGAAACATAAAAACATACTTATCTATCTTTTGTCATGTTGTTGTTTTAATACTCATGCAAAAGCCAAATAATACAACCATTAAAACTTTAGTGTCTTGTTAATTAAGTGTGAATTTTCCCTAGATGCGTTGTCTTTTACGAGTTATGAATTCCTAAATAATACAAGAGTAGGTTGAGTTTTTGGGATTAGATAAGTTGCTTGTGGAAGACAAATTAAGGCTCCGAACACGAGGTAGGAGGATTAGTTGCTAATAAAAGTTGCTTTTAAAATTTTGTTGTTGTACAACTAAGGTAAGATTGATTGAGCATTCATGTCGACATCTTGATATGTCTAGCCAACACTGTTATGTATGTTCACTATATTTTACCTATACATGGGAACCTTTTGATACTAGAAAATCGTAAAGATTATTTTGCGTAATCAAATTTGTTTTGAAGTTCCGTTTTCTTAATGTTATAGAAAAGATTGATTTAATTTTGTCGCTTAAAAATAGTTCTGGCGATAGCTACAACATCATCGGCATTCATATCTGAGTCTCGAAGTGGAGGATGTTACATGACTCTATCATAAGTCATGATGGTTTAAATCCAAAATAGATTACAAGTACATTAACAAAATTTGATTTTGTATATTATATCTGAAAGGATGTGATCCATCAACCTCAAGTGAATCTACGAAAAGATCAATGCAATTGAAATTGTATAAAGCAAGATTGATGACCTCATTGATTTTAATATTAATATTATGAAGAAATTTTACTAATCAACATGCTTAAGTCTACTCGGATTCTACTCGCAAATTTTCATACAAGAAGATCATAGGTTTTGGCACATTAACATTGAAGAAAAACTACAAAATAATGATTTAGTGGAGATTGTTTACATACTATAGCAAAAGTGTCTCAAACTCGGTTGAAGCGATTGTAAAAAATGAGGGTTTTAAGATATGATTTAAAAAAAACATATAGAGGTTGAGCAAGTATTTTAACAGGGAAATCAAATAGTTTGATTTCATTCAGAATGTAGAGGAAGTGCGCGTCTATAATATAGAAATCTAAGTTACTAAGACATTTTGAAAAGTATAAGTAAACAAGGTTCAACTGATTGGTACATATGTACCTATGTTAAAATCAGTTAAAGTTTGGTCGTTTAACTCTCGACGAAAGATTTGAAAGTGGCATACTTTACTTATGATATAGAAGGATGTTGGGATTGTCCCAATTGATATACACAGACACCATATTAAAAAATTTAATATGAAGCATATGAGATAGATTTTTAGGCAATGACAATAGGAATTTTTGGTCCAAAAAATGACCCAACACCCTAAATATCAATATTCAAGAAAACCAAAGTCACTAGATGTGATTCTGAACTCATATTCTTATGGATCCTCCAAGAGTTCTTATGGGCCTTCTTGTTTTCATCAGAGTGGGGTAACATATCTAAATGTTTTTCTTAACTTGAATTATAAAATAAAATTGATGGATAATAGTAGATAAAAACCGATAAAGAAAATACCCACTGATCTCCCAACAAACTATGAAAACTAGAGAAGAAATAACTATAGAAGAGATAGCACAATTTTTATAATGTTTCGATAAATCTCTGGCTTACATCCACTTAATATTTTATTGCTAAGATTTAATTACAGTAATAAGAGGTACAATCATTTTTAGATATGATAAATGTGGGATTTGATATAATTTACAAACAGATGGAATTTTGGCATGGAGGAAATGATCCCATTTTCTAGTGATGCCCTATGTATCTATAAGCGTAGAAAGACCTTTTTGGGCATTTATTTGCTTGTATCCCCAGAATTTAATCCAAAAAATATCCACTCAATATGCATAAAAATAGGATGACGAATAGGTAAAATGTTGACTTAGACAATATGGATTAGCATCAATCCATCGCCATGAATATATATCAATCGATCAGACTAGGGAGAAAAAGGATGATCGATCGATAACTCCTCGTTTTAAGTCGAATTCTATTGAGATATGAACCATTCATCTTGTATCACTGTAACAACACGGCTTTTCGCAGCCATAAAATCTTGAGCCGCAAAATGAAAAACTAAATCGTTTAAAACAAATAGTGTATAAAGTGCTGAAATGATAACTTTATCTTTCAAAACTCACAGCGGAATAGAATAAACTATAAAATTAAAAAAAATCCATCTATATATATCATAGTCTCCATACATACATAAAGTGTCGCACGATATAAACAATATGTACAAAACAAACAAAAACATATAATAACATGTGCATAGTCTCCATCTTTGAACATCACACCATCACGATTACTTCCTTCACCTAGTTTGTGTGAGAAAGGGGTCGAATACATGTCTTATGAATGAAAATATTACCAAGTATATACTGTCACACAGTTTCATAAACATCATATGAAAGCAATATTCACTTACCTCAACTTGTCTTGCCTACATCCACGAAGTTAGTCCATCGTAATAAACACGATATGGTGGCCACTATTATACATTAATATTTTACGTGTGCTAGAGTTTGATAAACATAGACTAACTTGTCTACAAACAATAGAGGAAATAGAATAGAGTTAGGTAAACACATACTAACCTAACGATATATGAGAGAGTTAGTTGAACAAAGACTAATCCAACAATACATATAAGAGTTAGTTAAACAGAGACTAAACCCTAGATATTGTTAAACGTAAACTATTCCCCTAAACATAAACAAGAGTATGAGTTAGATAAACATAGTATAACCCACTATATGTAAATGATAGGTAAACACGGCCTGACTCCTTTACACATAATTTAACCATTCGCCAAAATGCACAATCAACAGAGTACGTATCTATAAGTTAAATAGTCCCAAACATCACTAAAAACCAGACACATTATTTGTTTACCTATTTCATATAGGCTTGGCTAGAGAAAATCGCTCCAGCCCTAGTCCAGATTCAACCTAGCAGATAAAATAGTGCGATGCATCGGTCTGCGAGCATCGATCCACTATCCATTGTATAAACTTTCTGTCCAAACAATTCTAAATTTTATTCATTTCTTCCCCAATTCATTTTTTACTCCATTGCTACTATTTTAGTGCTCCACATTTCAAATAAATATCATGCTCCACCATCCTAACTTTTTGTATATCATATATCATCAATATAATTATTTTAATTCCTTAATTATCATACTCTAAATGGTATATTCAGTTTTAACTGCATAAACAATATAAAAAAATTTAAGCCCAATTCAATTATTATTAGAATCACTAATCCTGTGATTATTTCAATATTAATTTCCTAAATTATTTTTCCTAAATTTCCTATTTAATTAACCTAAGCAGTCTTCATACAACATGAACTGCTCTCGTGCAATCAATATATCACTGGTAATGATTTTCACTCATCGATTGTGTTACAAAGCCTTAGAACCCATTAATTTTACCCAAATCCTTCACTGTCTAGAATTGCAGTTCTTCCAGTATTCCCATATCCATAAACAAATGGTATCTTTGTGTAGCCCTCATCGTGGTCTTCGATTTGATATATAAATCTAGGGACTTTCATTTAGATTTTGGTAGCCGAGAAGAGATGGTAGAGAAAGGGTTGAGAGATGTTGGAAGGAGAAGTCGGAAAGTTGAAATGTACGTGAATTCAAATCATCTTTATAAACCATTATATAAGTTTTTGTACCATCGTTTCTGCCTAATGGGCTTAGGCCTATTTAAACAATTCAATAAGTGCATATGAAAACCCACGTAACTTCTTTATACGGACTCCAATCCAGATAAATCAATATATTAATCTTACTAGAAATATAATCCTTATGCAATTTTAAAAACTCATCATCTATTCCAATGTTTGTAAATTACTATTTTTCCCTAGTATTAAAACCTGAATTCTAGGGAGTACTATATTCTCCCCCCTAAAAAGAATTTCGTCCTAGAATTCCAAACATGGTTCTTTATCACATATGTACGTATCATATATATTATATAAACACACACACTTTCCCAGATCAAAGCATTCCTTCTTCATATGACCCATCTGATTGTAGTTATAACATTTTATCTTCGAAACTTTAATCGTACAATCCTTATACTCATGCCCTCACATATTGCATCTTTCACATCTCTTGTCTGCTTACCACCAGTCCACTCGAACCTCAAAATCCTTAAGCTTACTTGGATTGAAATTCTTCGTTGTCTTCCTTTAGAAATTTCCATTATAGTGGTATTTAATATTGTCACCTCAACTAAACTCTCAAAAGTCATTCCCTTAGGAACATGGCAAAGTGCTAACTCTCTAAGTGGAAAACTAAATCCTTTCACAGACTTCGTCACCTTTTTGTGTGTGGTGTCTACCAATTTATAACCAAAATTTTCCAATTCTTTAAAATTATTTATACTCTTTCACGATAGAATTTTCCTATTTGAGATTTATAAACTTCCCGAGCATCATCTCCTTTTCGGCCCAAGTTAAAAGTTTCTTCTCATACCTTCTATAAAATTAGTCCATGAGATTCAATTTCCATTAACTTCTTTAATAACCAATTCATTACTTCTCATTGTAGACGCAATGAAGCAATTTGCCATTCATTTTATAACTCAAATTCAACATACCAAAGATCCTATCACATGTACGCAAAGAAGCTTGCATCTCCATAAAAAAAATTGTACCCTTATATGATTTACCATCCATATTCAAAAAATCCTTGCACAATTTTGGAAAATTAGACCCTGGTATAGTGACAACATCCCCATCTCGTACTCCAGCTACTATCTCCCATGTGATAATAGCAGAATCGGAGTGCAATGTTCATGCTCGGTACTTCCACGGCTTCATTTCCAGTGCCAATTCTAGCGCTAGTTTTGGTCGGGTTACTCATCTCTACTATGTGTAAAATATGATTCAATATTAAATCTCTTCAGAGTAGTAAATAATGATAGTAAATATAAACCTGAAATTGAAAATCATATGCCCTTTTACTTTAACCCATATAGGTATATACGTTTACGTTATGTAAAATATTCAAGTACACTCTCTTCATATGTCCTAACTTAAGCTCTAATACCAAATGTAATAACTTAGCTTTTCACGGCCATAAAATCGTGCACCGTAAAATGAAAAACCAAATCTTTCGGGAGCTAAACTAATTCTAATTGTATCTTTTAGAACCCAATCAAAGTGGATCAAACTATTAAATAAATAAAATAAATATTTTATGACGACCTACATTTTAGAAGGATTAAATTATCAATAAATCCACCCATGTCCAACTTAGACAATCTGAAATATAGATAACCAATGTGGTTAATTAAAAAATAAGAAAATAAGAAGTAAACAAACACAGAGTCTCACAGTGGAAAGACAAAATATAATAATCAAATAAATAAACGGTTCATAAAGCTATTTAGTAATGTACATTTGATTACACTTCATCACATAAACACAGTTATACACACAGTTGATATAATAGAATAATGCAGTAGAATAAACGATATAGTGAAATAATACTAGTAATATAGTATACCAGATCTTCGTCTTCGTCCTCCAGAATAATAACCTTCAATATACTAAAATACCGGGCTAACCCGAGCGTAATGAAAAGACGAAAGACTCGATTCGAAACTAAAATACTCTTATGAATTCAAATCAATATCACGAAATATGAGTGTAATGGCATCAGAGATGTTTACGGAATTTTACATCTCCTATCCAATGTATAATATGCGTGTACTAACTTAAGAGATGTTACGAGATTTTCCATCTCCTAAGGATCCGTTAAACTATTTATATATAATAGTATACGCTATAATAGGTAATGTTGATCGGTAAAATAAATATCAAAATAGCGTTAAGGCTTTACATTAATCCACCTTAACACATTTTTTTATAGCATGTAGTCTATGCAGCTCCTGTAACACAACTAGTAACGTCAGTAGCCAGTGAGTCCTCTATAGGTAAAACACTAAACCAAAGTCGTAATGGGCTCATATAAGGATAAATATGAAAAGGCAAGTGAGGCAATATCCAAGGTAGGATTCTACCAATTTACCCTTTCTGGCTGGTCGTAACCCGTACATGGCTAACCATGACCATCAATCCAAACAAAAGGGTGCACCCATAGAGTAAAAAATCACGATAAAATTGCGAGGGATCAATGTCGCTAGAGGTAGCTAACCTCATTGGCTTGACATAGGCTCCTATAGTAGTCATTTTAATTATGACACAAGCGTCAAGGCTATCAACTTCTTTCTCTTCCTTCAAATCCAGCAAACATCGCCAAATCCAACCACTTCATTCTGGAGTCTCCTCCGCGTACATAGTTGTTAAAGATGTTCCAATATTAATAGAGAATATGCCAATAAGAGGCCCCGGTCTCTTTAACAACCAAACGTCATTTTACACACTAGTTGGTTCTTTTACATTTCAAAAGCCATTCGTACTTGATATCAAAATATCATATTCGCTTCTTAATCAGACTCATTTCGAAATCATCATATTTACTCAAAATATACTATTTCAATTAAAAAATCATTTTCGCCTTAATATCTCGATCTCAGTTCCAATTCAAAATTACTTCAAATTTTCATTTGGTTATAACTTCAATTTAACGCAATTCGTATTTAAATACATGATTTAAATATAATATTCCACTCTTTGACCTGTTCGAATTTACGAAACAATTTGGAAAAAAAATTATATTATTTAAAAACAGTCTAAATGGTTAAAATAGTTTGATGATATAAAGTGATTTAAGTATTTAATTTTTTTATAAAATAAAATAGTTTGGAAAATCAAAATAATTTGAATATTTAAAAAGATGGATTTTAAAATAGTTTCAAAGTCAAACTAATCTAATTCCCAATCTTCCAATTCAAGTCAATTTCCATTTCAATTTAAATCGATTCAATTCCAATATTAATCCGAGTTAACTTCGATTCCAATTTTAATTCACTTCGATTTCGACTCCAATTTACTTTCAACTTCAATACAAAATTAATTTCAGTTTCAACTTTAACAATTCGATTCAATGGTTAACTTTCAATCCCATTTCGTAATTTTAAACCATTTCGATGTATACCAATTTCGAGCTCGATTTTCAAAATATCGATTTTCATTTATGTCAAATTTTACTTCGAAGTTAAATTAAATGTTCAAATCCTTTAAAATAATTCAACTTTGAGCCAAAGTTTGAAATATCAATTTAAATTTATCTTTACTTAAATAACTTCGAAGTCCATGTAAAAGTTCGAATCTTTTAAAAAATTCAATTTCAATAATTCAAGTCATATTTCAATCCCGACTTCACATTCCAATTAAATTCTTTAAAGAAATTATTTTAACTAAATTTAATTTATATTTCTTTAAATCAAAATCATTTAAATAATTTCAAATTTAAATGTTTTAAAATCATTTAATTTAACCAATCCAATGTTCGTATATAATTTTCTACCCTATGGCCAAGTGATCAGTTATTTCAATTTAATTTCAGGGATGGGTATATATCATTTCAATCCAAAATAAATGTCATAGGTATATATTATTTCAACCTATTTCTTAATTTATTCGAAATAATTTGATTTACAGTTTTATATACAGTAAATGATTTATAGGGTGATAACCGGATATATGTATAAAATAAATAAACATCCATTCATCCCAATATCAACCAATAACATCCCAAAACAATCAATATATCACAACAATTAACTAGTAGTCAAAAGTCAAGAATTTAACCAGCAATTTAATTCCCAATTCAAAATTTAATGTCACTTCAAATTCCTTCCATTTTAATTCATGTCAATTTAAAAGTCAGTTAAATTTACCAAAAAACAATCAATAAATATAAAACACTTCATGATATAAATTTAACTAATATAAAAAAATTATTTTAGTCAATTGTGAGTGTATAAAACGCTCACCTTTTATTCGAAACAGAAAATAAATTTGGCTTCAAATAAATACCATTTCGATACCAAGCTATAGACGACTTCGATACGATTCCAATGTGGTTAGTTTCGTCCGAAACGGACCTCGTATACAGAAAAATACGATTTTTTCAATATCCGCAAATAATTAAAACAATGTTAATAGTAATTAACATATTAACCTTACCCTAATCAACCTCGAATGCAATTATAGCAAGTTGAAACCTAGGCCACCTCCAACTTCTTCTTCCAATCGTGTTTTCGATCGTTTTTATATATATTTTTATAATAATCGACGACGATATCCTCTGCATAGACGTCGCCGCCACCTCCTATAGTTGCGCCACCACCACTCATACATTGGCTTGTGCGTGTCCCCAATTTGCCATGCCAATTCCCTGAGGCCGCGACCACCTCCAAAGCACCTCGCACGTCTCCCGGTCATGAGCGAACACCAGGCCGCACGCGATCTACTCCTCCCAAGTCGCGAGGCTTCATTCGCGATTCCTTCATTTTTTATTCGATCGTGCTTTCATTTTTTTCTATTTTCTTCGAGCTGCACAAGTTTGAGAAGTGGGGGAAAAAGAAGAGTACGGTTGAATAAAAGATAGTGGAGGCTGAGTGTATGGTGGAAGATAGAAAATATATATTTTTATATTAGAAAATATCTAGCTTACACCGTCTGGAATTTCTCGAACTCTAAACGAAACGTGCCGCCTAACGTTTCTAATGTTTTACCCCATTCCGAATACAATGGAACTAGTCTCGAGGCCTAATTCGATTGTATGCATAAGATAGCTTTTCAAAATAAGTTTACTTTAATTAAATTCCAAAATTAATTTCTATGCGTTTCAAGCTCGCACGGCCAAAAGACAAGTCAGATCGCTACGAAACTTGAAAATCCTACAATAACACACTATTAGGGATCTGATGAAACTAGTTTCATCGAACCCAAGACAGTAGCCAAAATGACTATTTTTACTCGTTAATTATCATATGAAATTTTCAATTTTTAATTATTCACTTTTAAATCCAATTTTAAATGTTAACAATCTTCATTCGTATTTAAATAAAATTTAAATCAACTTTCGATATCAATTTCATTCACATTAATTCAAGATAAAATTATTTAAATAATTAAAATATTAAGTTTAAACAGTTTAATTATCCAATGAATCACTATATTTCAATATAAATTATTAACTTATAAAATTAAATTTTAAAAAATTCAAATAATAAAACAACTATTTCATTTTACATTCATTCAATATTCATTATTCAATTCCACTATTGATTATAAACCGTTCAATATATAGAATTCCATTTCAATACTAGTTCAAATCATCGAAATTGGTTATTTCAAAAAATTTCCAAATTCAAATTCAGTAAATTACATAAATAAACATTAATTTTTTTATTTCTATCCATTATTATTCAATCATTATATTAATTTAATAATTTAAAATAGTTAAAATATGGATTGTTACACATTTCATCTATATGCATCATAAGATATATGTAGTCTCTGTACATATATAAAGTGTCACACAATTGCGATTACTTCCTTCGAATATCTATATGCATCATAAGATATATGCATCATAAGATATATGCATCATAAGATATATGTATCCATGGTCTCCATCTTCGAATATCACACCATTGCGATTACTTCCTTCACCTATAGTGTATGAGGAGGGGGTCAGACACATGCCTAGGGAGTATAAATATTACCAAGTATATACTTTTACATTGTTTCATAAACATCATTTGAAGCCAATATTTACTTACCTCAACCTATCTCCATGCATTCACAGAGTTAGTCCATCATAATAAAGTATATATGATGACCACTATTAAATATTAATATTAATATTTAATGTATACAATAGTTAGATAAACATAGTCTAACTAGACAACACACAATAAAGGAAATAACACTGTGTTAGTTAAACACATACTAACCCAACGATAAACGGGAGAGTTAGTTAAATAGATACAAACATAACGATATACATAAGAGTTGGTTAAAAGGAGACTAACCCTAGGATATTGTTAAACGTAGATTATTCCTGTAAACATAAATAGGAGTATGTGTTGGACAAATGTAGTCTAACCCGCATGTACATGAAGAATAAGTAAATACAGCCTGACTCCTTTACGCAGTATTTAACCACTCGTCGAAATGCACAAACAATGGAGTACGTATCTATACGCTAAACACTCCTAAACATCACTAAAACCCCAACACATTATTTAGTAACTATTTTGTATAGGCCTGGTTGGTGTAAAATTGCTCTAACCTTGGTCCAAGTTTAACCTGGAAAATAAAATAGTGCACTAGTGCACCGATTTACATGCATTGGTTCACTGGTCACCTTATGAACTTTCTATTAAATGATATCAAATTCCATTCTTTTCTTCCCTAATTTTATTTCTACTCTATTGCTACTATTTTAACAATCCATATTTAACTTAAACATTATGCTCCACCATCCCAACCTTCTATATATCCGATATCATTAACATATTTATTTTAATTCCTTAACTACCATACTCTAAATGTTATATTCAGTTTCAATTACATAAACAATATAAACAAAAGCTAAACCCAATTTAATTATTATTAGCATCATTAATCATTATGGTTACTTTAGTATTAATTTCCCAACTTATATTTCTTGAATTCACTATTTAGTTAACTTAAATAGTAATCATACAACACAAAGTACTCCCATGTAATCAATATATCATCAGTAATGATTTACGGTCATCGAATTGCATTGCAAAGCCCTAGAATCATCATTTTTCCCAAATCTTTCACTGTCCAAAATTATAGTTCTTCCAATATTCTAGAACCCACAAACGAATTGTATCTTCGTGTAGCTCTCATCACACTCTTTGATTTGATATATAAATCTATGAGTTTTTGTTTAGAATTTGGAAGAGGAGAGAGATGGCAAAGAGAGGGATGAGCGATGCAGGAAGAGAAGTTAGAAAACTGAAATGTACATGAATCCAAATCCTCCTCATCAACATATTATATAAGTTTCTGAGTCATCGTTTCAGCCAAATGGGCTTAGGCTATTTTAAACCATTCAAACCCGTGTAACTTCTTGATATGGATTCTAATTGAAACAAATCAATATATCAATCTGACTAGAAAAATGAGCTATACGCAATGGTGCAAGTCCCGTCGCCTAATTCTAATGTATGTAAAATTATCATTTTGTCCCTAGTATTAAAATATACATCTAAATTCTACGAGTTATTATAATCACCATATAGAACCCTCCATCACTCTTCATTACTACATTCGATGATCATTTAAGGTACTTGTCCATTGTGACATACTTACCGGTCGGGGTTGATCAATAAGAGTGGACTAGGGAATAAAAGAATGTTTGAATCATAACTTCTTTGTACCAAGTTGAGCTTGCACATGGTTTGAATTGTTAATATTGTACCGTCATATAGAACATCTCATTGCACTTTGTAACCTTATCTTCTAAATTTCTGAGGGGCTTCTCTAAGGTGGACCAACTAGGCAAAATGAATGATCCATCATCAAATTGTGATACTTGGTCATAGTTGCTTGGATTTGGAAGCAGCTTTGACCAGTGTTCATCATTTTCAATTGTTAATGTATTTCCACTGATCTGAGTTGATTCCGAGACTATAGAAAATTAATTAGTAACACTTTCTCCTCCTCAGACAAACCTTTTTATGGATATATGTGTGCTTTGATCAAGGACATGCATAAATATTGGCAAATTATCAACAGTGTTATCAAATCTTCTATCAAATCTGTTATGCTGAATTATTCGATTTTCCTCGGAGTTACCTAGAATTAAAAGGTCACTCTGGACTCAGCAAGGTCAAGCACCCATATCCTTTCCTAAATGTTAGCCATAATCATCATGTTCTCGCACAGCTTAGAGGTTCATATATAATATATAAATTGTATATCTTGCTATCATAGAATATAAACTATGTGTTAGTGTGTAAGGTTATAGTTTTACCCCAGTTGGAGGACGACTTACAAATAGGGTTATATCTACCAACTTTCCACTACAAGCATGTTCAGTCAAATCAAAGCATCATCTATTATGTTTCAATATGTGATATTCGTATAATTTTCCTAGTTGAGCATTACCTATAAATAGTTTGGTATTTACTAGCACCCATTGTAAGTAATTTTAACTTGATCATGGCACTAACGCCTATATCCGTTGTAAGTAATTTATATCCGGAAGTGAAGTTTTAGTCTCCCCGTCTACTCACTCTCTAGCGAGGGGACTAGCTATTTAAAGTGAGTCATCCACTCACTCTATGGTGACGAGACATGCTATGGTATACACATCTATCCACTCATTCTTCGGTAAGGAGACTTGTATTTCGAAGTTCTAAAGGAATTAGGCCAGTCAGTAGCTGGTGAAATAGGTAGATTTCAGAAAATTCCTAGCTTGGATCTATTAGGCTTATGAAGTCTAAGTGGATTTTAGATCCAATCTAATAAAGTTTTAAATAAAGTTTTATTTTATTTAATTTGGTTGAAAGGAAGTTTAGTTTTAATTTAAATTCAAATATGCGTAATAATGAATATATCAAATATAAACAATGTGTAACGTGTTAGTGCAACATATAAGCAATGTATGTAGTTAACGTGTATGTATATAGGTATTGGGATTTACACTATAAGAATACATTCGCCTTTTATATATGCCTTCTTTGCCCATACTTCTACTTCGAAAACATGTAAATAATAATACATATGTATATACAAAGTTCACTTACATTTGTATGCCATATGTAAAAAATATTTTACTAATACATGAGAGATAACTTATATTTATAACAAGACAATTAATGAATTAAAGTAGGCATTTAGAAGTAGAAAAGATTAGAGGATTTTCCTCCTTTCCTTACCCATCCATTCAATGTCGTTTTAAATCAACAATTAAACTCTTAACCATATATGCATGTAAAATTTATTTTGACCATTTTCATATTTGATGTATAAAATTAACAAGTATGAATCAAGTTTATCTTAGAAAGGGTTTTAAATTTAAGTTTTGTGACTTTGCTAAAAAATTCCATTTTGTAAAATTTGAAGTAAAATAACATACATAGACATGTATAATTAATTGCAAACAATGTTTTCATATTAAAATAATATATGTATATGTAAATTTTATAATTTAATATATATGTTAAGGTTTAAAGTTAACAAATAAAATGCTAACATTACATAAGAAATGATTCAGAAATTTATGATATTTTTACAAAAAATGTCCAATTTTTTCTTCTAAATAACTTTCAAATAAAACATATAATAAGCAAAGAATTATATTCCAATAAAAATCATATAAAACTTATACTTAGTTTCCAAATAATTTCAAACAGATAGCATATGAAGTTTATTCAAGTTTATATGTTGTTATCCGACATTTTGACTCCACTATATCTGAACTAATTGGACAATTTAGATTCGACCATCATTAAGGATAGTGAGACCAGAGTGATGATTGTTTGATCTAAAGATCAAGTGCATACGATACTACAAAGTCGTGATCGAACAAAATTGAGAGATATGCGGTGCAGGATGTTCAAAGTATAGAATATGTTTTAACATAGAAAAAGGATTAGCTATAATCCCTCTCAATCATAGGGATCGACATATTTTAGCTAACAAGTGCAATTCAATGGAAAACAATCAACATCTTAAGGTCCATAAGTCTAATGCATATGAACTTTGGAAATAAGATGCGAGGACTCTAGAGAGCCTACCCTAGGGATCGCACCTCAAAAGGATTAGACAAGAGGGATCGGCCCTCTTCCATCATAAGGGATTGACTAGAATAAGGAAACAACTTACTTTGTTGAAAAGATTGAGCAAAACTGAAGTTCTACTGGTCGAATTGGCATGAAACTTAGAAGCTAAGAATATTACAACATGGGAAAGCTAGCATAGGGATCGCACCCCTAAATTCCTCCAAAATATGGATTGGCACCGATCTTTATTCTTTGGGACTTGGGCTGTGCGATCCCTCTTATGGGTCCATATGGTTTTAGAGATCCTTCTGTCAAATTTTCAAGGAGATATTTTACCATGTTCCTCTATAAATCTGGCTTGGTTGTTAATTTTGGGGACTTTTACGTTATTAGTTGCTTTGTACTCCATTGTAACTAAGGATTTTCATCTGATCCCCATTGTGTTCAGTTTACAAAGTGATTAATAAAGCTATCTATTCAAAGTGGACATAGGCAAACAACGCTGAACCACTATAAATCACCGTGTTCTTGTTATTGCTTTGATTTTCTATCATTTAATTGCTTGTTTCCTCTATTTTCATTTTATATTCTTCATTTATTTCTCTATAGAATCTCTATTGGGTGTCTGTGTCAATTTTGGTGCAAACATTTTGGTGCTTTCGCAGAGAAAGGGATTCTCAACCCAGTTTAGATCGCTTTGTTGATATTGGATTGCATAAATCCCCCATAAAGATCCAGAATTACTTTGAAGAAGCTTATTCATTCGATTCATATTTGTAAAGGTCTAAGGAAAACTGTCAACAACGATTAGGAATGCCAAATCTACATCTTAAAAAGTAGAAGGAAACGAGAATGATAACTTCCAACAAGGAGGCTCGAGCAATCCACTAGTAGATGTGAATGCTACCAATCTAGTTGATGTCTAGAATCCAACTGATTCCATCATAAGAGCTGATTTACAGAATTTGATGAGAGAGCTAGTGGATAGCCATTGATAATTTGAATCAGTAGATTCAAGCCAATATTGATCTAATGAGCCAAATCAATTAGCAATAGTGTGGGAAAGCTAGGAGGGAGCCAACCCTTGATTCTACATCGGAGAGTTCTTGTTCATTAGATTATTATCAAAGATGCAGAAGTCGTAGAATTGATGGGTATCACGTAGAAGCTTCTTCACATCAGTAGGAAAACCAACAAGGCTTTCCAAGGCTGATCTGTACCAATTCCTCTATAGGGGTCGAGGTCGATCCCTCCTCTAGAGGAGGAAGCATGCCTCTTCATATCGAGACCCAAGCTAGAGCGGTTGCGGTTGATTTGGATGCTGGAGTTTAGGTGAATGTAGACTAGTTTCCTCCTTGGAATGACGATGAAGTGAATGCACGTGATATGCATCGAGTGGATGTTGAGCTAAGAAGGCGTGCAACGGTCCGAAGACATCTATCAGATCATACATGTGAGGTGAATCACGACTACCACGTGGCTTCATCTATCCAAATTATGGATTTTTCAGTTATGGTTAGACAGACGGTAAGGGAGAGCCAAGGCTTGACCAATGATGATTGGGGGAACTCGAGAAGCCATACCCCATTCACCGATAATATCTTACATGCTAAGTATCCAAGGAGGTTTCGCATGCCGTCAATTCTTGCCTATGAAGGAAAAACCAACCACAGGCAGTACATCATGGGATATGAATGACTGATGGATTCGACATGATCGAATGATGTAATGAAATGCAAATGTCTGTCTATTACTCTCTCTGGCATAGCAACAATGTGGTTTACAAAATTATGCCTACGGTTAATCTCCGATTTGATGATTTAGCAACGAAGTTTCTAGAGCAGTTCCGTATGTACGCAACTCGACCCAAAGATGTAATGTCCCTATCCAACATGGTCCAGGCTTCAGGAGAATTTCTGAAAGGTTATTTGGAGAGATTTTATACAACTATCATAGAAGTCAATAATCCAAATGACTATTTATATTGATGGCACTAACAAGAAGGATTGATCTAGAATTCTTCTTTGGCAATTGGTTAGTTGGCAAACCACCCACAACATTGGAATGTTTCTATGCCAAAGCAGCTTGGTATTTGAGGAAAAGATGAAGATAGATGATCTTGAAAGAAGAATGTTGTAGGACCGAGAGGAGAAGGAACACAGCGTAACGTTGCAGTGAAACAATCGTGGGAGAGTTGTGGAAAAGTTCAAGTAAATGCTCAAAATAAACCAAATCAGTAAAATAAAGGCGGTAATACGATTCATGAATGAAAGAGGGATTCTGGAATAGGAAAGCCTAGGATTTCAATGTATGATACCTACACGATATGAATATATGTTTAGAGAATGTTTACTTATCTACATGCAATACTATGCAGCATAGGAAGCCACTTCCGAAAGAATCGACGGAGAAATAGAAACAAACTGGAAAATATTACTGGTTCCACAAATGCTATGGTCATAACACGAATGAGTGTACGCATTTCCAGGATACTATCGAGAAGTTGATTCGGAAAAGAAAGTTACAATAGTTTGTTAAAGCCCCACAGGATGGCGGGTAAGGGACATCAGTCCCCAACCGAGGACAAGCGCCGTATAAGGCCGAGGAGCCTATATGAATTGGTGGAAGATTAGTGATCAATATAATAGTCGGAGGACTGTATCCAGCCGATTAGAGTTGGCATGTGATGGAGCGCTATTCTACCACGATCAAGCATATAAATTTTGAATGTTGTTCAAGTGTGAAGAAGGAGCTCCAACAAAACAGTAGCGTATAATGGTAGACGACATTATATTTAGAAACAGAGATGCAGACAAGGTGTAGGCACCGACAATCGACCTAATGGCCATTTCGGCCCCACCTTAATAAGGAGGATTTTAGTTGATTGTGGAAGTTCCGCAAATATAATATAAAAAAGACTTACGATCAAATGAGGATGGAAGCCAAGGACCTGAAACTATGTAAAGCCCGCATTCATGCCTTTAATGGTGCTATGACCGAAGTTATGAATGTGTTAAATTTCCTATGGAGTTGGGAGAAGGTGACCACAGGAGAGTGTGGATTTTTCCGTTTGTTGTCTTGGATGTTGACTCTCTAAACAATGCTTTTCCAAGCCAACCAGCCCTAGTTGAATATCGAGCAGCTCTTTCCCCATGGTGTTGGACTTTGAAGTTCCCAACAGATAACGGCGGTGGTGTTATGCATGGTGATCATGCGACTTGACATGCCTACCATGTAGCTGAATTGAGAGACGCTTAACAAAAAGAGAAAGGTAAGGGTGTAGACAAGTATCTCCACATCTAAACATTGAAGAATGAAAACTAGTGCATGGGCCTTAGCTCAGGCACCACAGTCAGTTCTATAAAGACATAGATCTGAGGGATCACGAGGAGAAGCCCAAAGTGACCTAGGCTGCATCGGCTGAGTTGACGATTGACATCACGGTCAGTCACGACGACCCACCACGAGTCCTAAAGATCGAATCATGGCTCAGCCCCTCGATGATGAAAGAACTTGATGATTTTCTCCAAGAGAATCTTTATGTGTTCGCATGGATTCATTCTGACATGAGTGGGATATTGCCTACCATTATGAGCTATACATTAAATATTAACCTAAGGCATGTCCCGGTGAAATAGAAAAGGCATTGCATTAATTCGGGGAGATCTACTACCCTTAAAGAGGAGCTGGATAGGCTTAAAGGCAATGGGTTATTCATGACGCCCTCTACCCTACATGGTAATCTAATCATGTACTTGCGAGAAAGGCGAAAGAAAAATAGTGGACATGTGTTGATTACTCGGAATTGAACAAGGCATGCCCAAAGGATAGTTTTCTCTTTCCAAGGATCGACCAGCTGGTAGACTTAACTGTAGGACACAAATTGCTATTTTTTATGCATGCGCACTCTGGATATAACCAAATCCTAATGCACATTCCTGATCAGGAGCATGCTAGCTTCATTACTGATGTTAGATTGAAGAACGCTGGAGCAACTTATCAACGCCTAGTCAATAGAATATTTAAAGATCGGATTGGAAAGACTATGGAGGTATACATGGATAATATGTTCATAAAGTTATGTCTATCAAGTGACCACCTTAGAGACTTAGCAGAAAATGAAATGTTCTATACCCTTCGATAATACAAAATAAAGATCGATCCTCTCAAATTTTCTTTTCCCATGGCTTCAAGAAAGTTCTTTGGTTTCATCATCAATGCATGTGGAATCGAAGCTAATCCCAAGAAGATTCAAGTAATTCGCAACATCCAAGTGCCGAAGACCATCAAGCAAGTACATAGTCTAAATGGGAATGTTGATGCCCTAAGTCGATTTATTTCGAAGCCATCGATAAATGCATTCCTTTCTTCGATTTGATTAGGAAAGGAAAAACGAAATTTGAATGGACGTAGGATTATGAAGACACATTTCAAGATTTGGCGAACTGCTTAGAGAGGCCATCAATCTTGTCAAAGATGATGGATCACGAAGACTTATATATCTACTTTACCGTGTCGGTACATGCTATAAGTGTCGCACTTCTTCGTAAGGAGAATGGGATCCAGAGACTAGTTTATTATGTTAGTAAGTGATTAACAGGAGCTGAAAGGAATTATCCAAGGATAGCAAAATGGGCATATTGCTTGTTGATTGCTTCAAGAAAGCTCTGCCTCTACTTTTAGGATCATCCCATCAACATTTACACCGATTAGCCATTACGACAGGTCCTAAAGCGGCCTGAGACATCTAAAAGGTTACTCAAGTGAAACATCAAACTGAGTTAATTTGACATCACTTATCTCCCTCGAAGAGCCATCTAGGGATAGGCACTGGCGGACTTTAAAGAAGAATTAATTGCACATAACGATCTCTTAGAGAGTGGTGGAGCCCCTGCTTTTCGATGGAAAATGTATAAGGATGGAGCATCCAATGATCATTGTATTGGAGCTGGAATCATGCTAATAACTTCGAAAGATTGATCAATTTTCTATGCTTTGAAGCTTGACTTCCCTGCAACGAACAACGAAGCTGAGTATGAAGCTCTGATTGCTGGACTCAAACTCGCCAGAGAACTGAGAATAAAAATTCTTAAAATCTTTTGCGACTCACAGTTGGTAGTATACCAAGTCAGAGGGGATTACCAAGCTAAAGGACAGTAACTCACCCCATACTTTATCCAAGTCCAAGAGCTATTGACTGGATTTGAGTATTATGACATCATGCACATTCCCCAGGTTCAAAGCAAAAAAGCTGATTCATTGGCAAAGTTTGCTAGCACTAGGGATGAACAATAGATAGGCTTAGGTAGAAGTACTAGACGCTCCAAGCATAAACAAGATGGAAATCGATTGGATACTAGAGACAAAGCCTGAGAAATGGATGACTCCGATTAAAGACAATTTTCTACAAGGAGTCCTTCCCGAATGGAGGAATGAAAGGCGACAAATCCTTCACAAAGCTTCGCGGTATATCATTCAGGAAGGAGTCCTATGTAGTGAGGGTTTCTCCTTTTCGCTGCTCCAGTGTGTCGCTTCTGATTGAAGTAAAACGAGCCATTAAGGATTTCTTAAGAGGAACGTGGAGATCACACTGGGGAGCAAACCTTAGCTAGGAAAATACTCCATTATGGGTATTATTGGTCGACTATCAACCAGACGCAGCGATGTGATAAGTGCCATATGTATACAAAAGTTCTGAGAGCTCCGCCAATGGAAGTTACAAAAATGGTTAGTCAATGGCTGTTTTCCATATGGGGCATAGATATTATAAGTTCCTTATCGATCTCTAAAGGTGGTGCAAAGTACGCCATCTTCGTAGTTGATTACTTCATCAAATGGGCCAAAGCAGAAGCTTTAGCCTCAATCACAATAAAGAAAGTAATCAACTTCAATGTTTGGGAAATCATCTGTCATTTTGGCCCTCCATGAACCATTGTAAATGACAATAGGACTCAATTTGACAGTGCTGAATTCAAAGACTTTTGCCATCGGCATCATATTAGAAAGAGATTTGCTGTTGTTGCTCGCCCTCAAGTAAATGGGCAAGTTGAAGCTGTGAGTAAAATTATAAGGTCCATTCCAAAGAAGCGTTTGAAAAAGGCTAGAGGCAAGTGGGTGGATGAACTCCCAACAGTGTTATAGGCTTATAGAAGCACCCACAAGTCGACGACTAGTGATTCTTCATTCGTCCTTGCTTATGGCTCCGAAGTCGTCATTCCTGTTGAATACAAAGTCCCTTTTCATCGAGTGACCTACTATGATCCCAGAATGAACATAATTCTCCTCTTAGAATCTCTAGACTTTGTAGATGAGAAGCATGAAGAAGCTGATTTGAGGGCAGCTACACATTGACACCGAGTCGCCCAATAATACAACCCTAAAGTCCGACCTAGATCCTTTGAAATCGGCGATCTCGTCTTGAAACGGTTTTTCCTGCCCCGTCACACGTGAATCCTACTTGGAAAGGACCATATGTCATTAAACAGAGGCTTGGAGAGGGAACTTTCAAGCTAGCGATTATTGATAGTGTCACGCTTAAAAGAGAGCTGAATAGCGAGCATTTACGATGTTATTTCACTTAGTTTATTCTTTTTCATTTAGTTGTATTCAATTTTTGAATTCACTTTAGCATTTGATTTTCTAGATATGCGACGACCCGCATTTCGAAAGGTAAGTCGACAATAAACCACTCATGTCCAGATCAAAACAATCCAGAACATAGATAATCAATGGAGTTAATTAGGAAAAATAAGAAAAGAAGAAAAAATACAGAATCTCGCAGCGTATTAACAAAATATAATAATCAAATAAACAATTCATGAAACTTTTTACACTATAAATTTGATTATAATTTATACAACATTTATCATAGTTATATATACAATAGAATAATAGAGTAATGCATCAGAACAACATGATGTGGGGAAATAATACTAGGTATAATATACTAAATCTCCATCTTCGTCCTCCAAAATAAATTATCTTCAATGCACTGGAAACTCAGGGCTGACCCGAGCATAAAGTAAAACAATACACTCAAGTCAAGACTAAAATATTCTTATGTGAATCAAATCAATATCACGTATAACATGAATGTAATGGCGTCAGAGATTATGGGATTTTACATCTCCTGTACAGTGTATAACATGCATGCAATAACTTAAGAGATGTTACAGGATTTTCCATCTCTTAAGGATCTGTCAAAATATCTATATATAGTAGAGTATGCTATGTATGTAATGTCTGATCAATAAAATAAATATTTTTCCTAGCGTTAATGATTTACATTAATTCCCCTTAACGCGTTTTTAAGCATTGTCGTAGCATATAACGTCCCAGTAGCACGACAGGGGATAGGGATGCGCCATGATACGATAAGACTAAATCAAACTCATAGTGGTCTCATATAAGGATAAAAGTATGACAAGGCACGTGAGGCAATGCCTAAGGTAGGATACTACAAGTTCGGGTTGCAGGGCTGGTGGTAATGCATCGTAGCCACGACCGTCCACCACGTCCATCCATCCCATATTGAGTCAAAGATAGGTCATCCCAAATGAAGGTGCACCAATCGAAACCAACATCAAAAGTAATAGTATGGACCAAGTCCAAGAAGAAAATCGACGAACAAATGTCGACTAGAAGTAGCTGCCCATTTGGCTCTGTCAGACCTTCCTGTTTTAGTCATTTCAAAATGGCACAAGTGTTGGGGTCTATCCATCATCGTTCTCTTTCTTCAAATCAAGCAAACATACACCAAATTCAATCGCTTTGTTCTGGAGTCTCCTCCGTGTACACAGTTGTTAAATTGGTTACAACATTAAGAGCGAGTATGCCAATAAGAGGCCTTGGTCTCTTTAACAATCAAACGTCGCTTTACACACCGGTTGGTACTTTTATATGTCAAAATCAATTTATACTTGATATCAAAATACCATATTCGCTTTAAAATATCATTTATTCAAAATATCATATTTACTCAAAATATGTCAATTTCACTTGAAATCATTTCGCACTAATTTTTCAATTTCACTTCCAAAATCGTTTTGAATTTCAACTTAGGCTATGACTTCATTTTAACCCAATTCGCGTTTAAATCTATGATTTAAATGTAAAAATTCCACCCTTGCATAGTTTGAATTTTTTTTAAAAATAGTTTGAATAATTTAAAATAGTTTAAAAAGTTAAAATAGTTTGATACAAAATGGTTTGAGTATTGAAAATGGTTTATATAGTAAAATAGTTTGAAAAAAAATATTTTGAATATTTAAAAGGTAGATTTTTAGCAGTTTATATTAAAATAATTTAAGTTTGAAAATAGATCAAATCAAACTGATTCAATTTCAACTCTTTCGATTCAAATCATCTTCATTCTCAATTCAATTCAAATCAACTCAATTTCGATTTAAATTCAAATCAATTTCAATTCAAATTAATTTTGATTTTCATTCAATTCAAATTAATTTAACTTTCAATTTCAATTTCAAAACGTTTCTTATTGACTTCAAATTTGATTCAACGATTCGATTCGGTGGTTTAAATTTCAATTTAATTCTTATTTTAAACCATTTTAATTTACATAAATTTCGAGTTCGATTTCAAAACACCAATTTAAATCATTTAAATCAATTTAAACTTTAATATTCAATTTCGAGCTCAAATTTGAAATACCCATTTAAACAACTTTTACTTGGATTTATTTCAAAATTCAAATAAAAGTTCAAATCTTTTAAAACAAATCAATTTCCATAATTCAAATCATATTTTGATTGTAACCAAATTTCAAATCAAATTCTTTAACTAATTCCTTTAACCATTTTCAATTTCAACATTTCATGCTTGAGTTCAAAAATAATTCAATTTTCATAAATCGCTTGTTTTATTCTTTAAAAAATGATTTCATTTAAATAGTTTCAAAATCAAGAATTTCAGAACTATTCAATTTAACCAATCCAGTGTCAGTATATAATTTTCTATCCTATGGCCAAGTGAATAGTTATTTCAAATTTCAGGGATGGATATATGTCATTTCAATCCATATCTCAATGTCATAGGTATATATCATTCAACATATTTCTTAATTTATTTGAAAAAATCAATTTACAGTTTTATGTACCATTAATAATATATATGGTGATAATAGGATATATATATATATATATATATATATATATATATATATATAAACATCTAATCATCCAATATATCAACCAATAGTCATCCATCACAATCAATATCCAAAACAGCCAATAAATCACAACAGTTAACTAGTTATCAATAACGAAGTTTTAACTAGCAATTCAATTTCAATTTAACTGTTAATTCTAAACTTCTAGCATTTCAATTTTTATGTCAACTTCCTTGTCAGTTAAATTACCAAACAACAATCAATAAAATTAAATCACTTCACGATTTCAATTTAACTAACTTCAAAATATTTACTAATTCGTGAGAGGTTTAATACACTCAACTTTATTTGAAACTGAAATTTTTTCTAATTTAGATAAATACGAATCCAACTCCATGTCGTAGCTTACGTCGATATGATCGCAACACGACTCGTTTCGCTCGAATCCTACCTCGTATGAAAAAGATATTCGATTTTAAATATAATGAGATAATTAAGATTTAATTAACAAAAATTAATTAAAACTTAAAACAACTTCACCTCTCCTCATTCACATCCTAGGTAGGAACAGTCGATTAGGTTTTTATTCTCATCAAATCGCAGATCGAACACAAGCAACCACCAGGACAGCCTCACCTGAACTATGCACGCCGCCACTTCGCCTCCACCCAGCCCTAGCCCAGCCTCGCTGCGCTCACGCCGCTCTCGGCCAGGCCCGACTCCAAACTATGAGTACAAGTTGCCGCAAAAGATGATCTTCAACCGCCGCCAATGTTGTCCATTCGACGATCCATGACCATGGATTGACTCCCTCGCCGAGCACTCCAACTTCCATGTTGGACGCTAAGCCTAAATCGACTTCGATCTCACTGAGCAATAATAACGTTGATTTCTAGGGTTTAAGGCAACCGTGGAATTTTTTAATATCAAATGAAGATTGGTTTAGGGCTATTTATAGGAAATTTCCATGGCACTATTCATCCATGAAAATTTTGGACCCCAAACAAAGCGTGCCGCCTGATGTCATATGTGTTATACCCCTATTCCAAGCATAATGGAATACGTATCGAGAGCCAATTCCATCATATTCAGAAGCTAGATTTTCAAAATAAATTTTATTTAATTAAATTCTACGCGTTTCAAGCTCGCATGGCCAAATGATAAGTCCGATCGCCGTGAAACTTAAAATCCTATAATAACTTACTATTACGGATTCTATGAAACTAGTATCGTCGGAATCTAAGACGGTGACCAAAAAGGCTATTTTTACGTCTTAATTAAAACAAGTAATGTTCCAAAAATAAATTTATTCACTTTAAATTCATTTTTAAAAGTTGACAATTTTTATTCTTGTTTAAACAAAATTTAAATCAACTTTTGACCTTATTTTCTTCGCATTAAATTCAAAACTCAATTATTTAAATAATTCCAATATTAAATTTAACTAATTTTAATTATTCAATAAATCACTATTAACTAAGTATAAGTTATTTAACTTGTAAAATTTAATTAATAAAATGAATTCAAAGAATAAACAATTATTTCCATTTTTCAGTAATTCAACATTAATTATTCAAGTCTTGCTACTGATCACAACATGTTAAATATATTGAACTTCGATCTAATATAAATAATATCTTTAAAACTTATCGAAATTATTATTTCAAATAATTTTTCAAGTTCATATTAAATTACATAAGTAAAACATAATTTTTTATTTCTAACCATTTTTGTCCAATAATCCTATTAAATTTAATAATTTAAAATAGTTAAAATTTTGGGTCATTACAATCTCCTCCACCCAAAACTTTTCGTCCTCGAAAAGGGGTTAATTAGAGAATCAAACGATTGATATATTTTACTCACAATAATTAACTTACAAAACTTCAAAATCTTATTTAAAAAACCTTAACTACGTGTTCATCACGCCATTCTGATATCGGCTTATGTGTAAAACAAGCTATAAATTTTAAAATCTCAAAAACTTTCTAACGCTCGTATTTACGGAAAATTTTGACAGCGTCTCCTTTATGTGGCCCAATCGTAAAAATTTACAGTATATATATATAACCAAATATGCATCTCATCTCAATGATGAGGCATTCCGTAGGGAAAAATATAAAAGTACGGTATGTAATTCGAGATATGTACCTTATTATTATTAATACGAGTGAGTTCGCTCATATTAAAACGCGCAAAAGCAAATCAAACTATGCGTACGTCCAAACATTCTTCATATGTACCTATTTCGACTCAAATTTGAAATATTAGTTGCTTATAAAAAGATATAGAAAGCATGTATGAATTTAATAGAACTATATAACATGAATACTGAATCCAAATCATACACAAACACAATATGAAACATTTTATAACACTTATAAGTACGCGTCTCATATATACACACACAGACACACACACACACACATATATATAAAAACATACACATACACACACACACACTCAAACAAACTCATTATAGGGTATTACTACCCTATCTCTAATGAGTCAATCCCTACAAAGCTAAGGTTCTCGCTAAACCAATGCTCGATACCAACTTTGACGATCCTCATTCCAGAAGGTTTAAGTCGATAATAAACCACTCATGTCCAACTCAGAACAATCCAGAACACAGATAGTCAATGGGGTTAATTATAAAATAAGAAAATAAGATAACAAACACAAAATCTCACAGCGGAATGCCAAAGTATAGTAATCAAATAAATAGTTCATAAAGTTGTTTATACTATAATTTGATTATAATTTATACAACATTTATCAAAGTTTTATATAAAACAGAATAATAGAGTAATGCAGCAGAACATCATGTGCAGGGAAATAATTCTAGCAATAATACATCAAATCTTCGTCTTCGTCGTTCAGAATAGATGATCTTCAATACATTGAAAACTCAGGGCTAGCCCTAGCATAATGTAAAACAATTCACTCGAGTCAGGGCTAAAATATTCTTATGTGAGTCAAATCAATATCATGTCTAACACGGGTGTAATAGCGTCAAAGATGTTATGGCGTTTTACATCTCCTAATCAAGTGTATAACATGCGTCCAATAACTTAAGAGATGTTATAGGACTTTCCATCTCTTAAGGATTCATCAAAATATCTATATATAGTAGAAGATGCTAAATATAATGTGTAATCAACAAAAAATATATTTTTCCTAGCGTTAAGGATTTACATTAATCCCCTTTAACGCGTTTTAAAGCATTCTCGTACAATTTGCATATAACACCCCAGTAGCACGTCAGGGGATAGGGATGCACCATGATACGACAATTCTAAACCAAACTCTTAGCGGTCTCGTATAAGGATAAAAGTATAAAAAGGCACGTGAGGCAATGCCCAAGGTAGGATACTACTAGTTCGGGTCGCAGGGCTGGTGGTAACTCATCGTAGCCATGACCACCAAGCACGTCCATCCATCCCATATCGAGTCAAAAGAAGGTCATCCCAAATCAAAGTGCACCAATAAAACCAACATCAAAAGTAATAGTATGGACCAAGTCCAAGAAGAAAATTGAAGAACGGATGTTCGCTAAGGGTAGCTAGCCCACTTGGCCCTATCTAGCCTTCTTGTTTTAGTCATTTCAAATTGGCACAAGTGTCGAGGTCTATCCAACATCGTTCTCTTTTTTCAAATCCAAAAAACGTACATAACATCCAACCATTTCATTCTGGAATCTCCTCCACATACACAGTTGTTAAAGTGGTTCCAATATTGACAGAGAGTATGCCAAGAAGAAGCTTCGATCTCTTTGACAACTAAACGTCGTTTTGTACACCGGTTGGTACTTTTACATTTCAAATCGATTTATACTTGACATCAAAATATCATATTCACTTCAAATATCATTTATTTCAAAATATCATATTTACTCAAAATATGTCAGTTTCACTTGAAATCATTTCGCTCTAATATTTCAATTTCACTTCCAAAATCGTTTCGAATTTCAACTTAGGTTGTAACTTCATTTTAACACACTTTGCATTTAAATCCATAATTTAAATATAAACATTCCACCATTGTATAGTTTTAATTTTTTAGAAAATAGTTTGAATAGGTTTAAATAGTTTAAAAAGTTAAAATAGTTTGATATAAAATAATTTATGTATTGAAAATGGTTTATATAGTAAAATAGTTTGGAAAATAAAAATAATCTAAATATTTAAAAAGATATATTTTTAACAGTTTATATTAAAATAATTTATTTTGAAAATTGTTCAAATCAAACCGATTCAATTCCAAATCTTTCAATTCAAATCATCTTCAATCTCAGTTCAGTTCAAATCGACTCAATTTCGATTTAATTCAAATCATTTTCAGTTTCAATTCAAATTAATTTTATTTTCAGTCTAATTCGTATTAATTTCACTTTCAACTTCAATTTTGAAACGTTTCATATTAATTTCAAATTCGATTCAACGATTCGATTTGTTGGTTTAAATTTTAATTTAATTCTTATCCTAAACCATTTCAATTTATAAAAATTTCATGCTCAATTTCAAACACCGGTTTCAAAAATTAAATCAATTTAAACTTCAATATTCAGTTTAAGGTTCAAATCTTTTAAAATAATCCAATTTCGAGCTTAAATTTGAAATATCCATTTAAACTACTTTTACTTGGATTTATTTCGAAGTTCAAATAAAAGTCCAAATCTTTTAAAACAAATCAATTTCCATAATTCAAATCATATTTCGATTATAACCAAATTTCAAATCAAATTCTTTAACCAATTCCTTTAACCAATTTCAATTTCAACATTTCAAGCTTGCGTTCGAAAATAATTCCATTTCCATAAATCACTTGTTTTATTCCTTAAAAACGATATTATTTAAATAATTTCAAATTAAAATTTTTAATATTATTTAATTTAACCAATTCGGTGTCCGTATATAATTTTCTGTCTTATGGCCAAGTGAATAGTTATTGCAATTTTTAATTTTAGGGATGGATATATATCATTTCAATCCAAATCTCAGTGTCATGGGTATATATCATTTCAACCTATTTCTTAATTTATTCGAAATAACTCAATTTACAGTTTTATATATTGTCGATAATATACAAGGTGATAACATAATATATATATATATATATATATATATATATAAACATCCAAGCATCCAATATATCATGATATAGTCATTCATCACAATCAACATCCAAAACATTCACTAAATCACAACAGTTAACAACTTATCAATATTGGGGTTCTAACTAGAAATTCAATTTCAATTTCAGTTTAACTGTTTATTCTAAATTTCTAACATGTCGATTTTTATGTCAGACAACAATCAATAAAATTAAATCACTTCATGATTTCAATTTAACTAACATCAGAATATTTTAGTAATTCGTGAGCGGTTTAAAACACTCATCTTTATTTAAAACTGATGATTTTTCTTATTCAAATAAATATGAATTCAACTCCATGTCATAGCTTTTGTTCATAGGATTGCAAAGCGACTCATTTCGCTCGAATCCGAACCTATATGAAAATGATATTCAAATTTTAATATAACTAGATAATTAAAATTTAATTAACAAAAATTAATTAAAATTTAAAACAACTTCACCTCTCCTTGTTCACATCCCAGGCAGGCACAGGCGATTAGGTTTTTTTTCCATCAAATCGCGGACCGAGCACCAGCAACCACCGCGACCGCCTCACCTGAATCACATGTGCCCCCACTTCAACTCCGCCCAACTGCCACCCAGCCTCCCTGTGCTCATGCGCATGCTCAGCCGCACCCGAACCCGAACCCTAAACCGCATGCACGAGCTGCTAGGAACGGTGATCTTCAACCGTCATCGATGTCGTCCATTCGACGATCCACGAACGTTGAGTCGACTCCCCTCGTCGAGCTCTCCAACTTCCATATTGGACGCTAAGCCTAAATCCTCTCCGATCTTACTGAGTAATGATGATCGTTGATTTCTAGGGTTTAAGGCAGCTGCGGATATTTTCGTTATCAAATGAAGATAGGTATAGGACTATTTGTAGGAAATTTCCACAATATTATTCTTCCGTGAAATTTTCGGACTCCAGACGAAGTGTGCAACCTAGCATTCTATATGTATACCCCTATTCCAAACACAATGGAATATGTATCGAGAGACAATTCCATCATATTCGGAAGATAGCTTTTCAAAATCAATTTTGTTTAATTAAATTTTTTAAATAAATTCTACGCATTTCAAGCTTGCATGGCCAAACGATAAGTCCGATCGCTAGGAAACTTGAAATCCTATAATAACTTAATATTACGGATCTAATGAAACTAGTTTCATCATGATCCTAAATAATTTTCCAAAATAATTTTTTTCACTTTAAATTCAATTTTAAAAGTTAACAATTTTCATTCTTGTTTAAATTAAATTTAAATCAACTTTCAACATCATTTTCTTAACATTAAATTCAGAATTCAATTATTTAAATAATTCTAATATTAAACTTAAACAATTTTAATTATTCAACAAATCTCTATTATTGAAATATAAGTTATTTAACTTATTAAATTTAACTTTTAAAATGAATTCAAATAATAAAACAACTATTTACATTTTTCAGCAATTCAAGATTTATTATTCAATTCTTGTTATTGATCACAACAAGTTAAATACATTGAACTTCATTCTAATACAAATAATTTCCTTAAATCTTATTGAATTTATTATTTTAAAATATTTTTCAAGTTTACATTAAATAAATTACATAAGTAAAACATTAAATTTTTATTTCTAACCATTTTTATCCAATAATCCTATTAAATTTAATAATTTAAAATAGTTAAAATTTCAAGTCGTTGCAGGATATGTAATAAGACGAATTATGTATTTCTTTCCATTTGGTAAATAAAGTTTGAAATTTCCTTCATATCTATGATTGTCGTAGCACTGCATATTAGTAATAATCCTGACTAACTAATATTGACATGTCAGAGTAGGTTCCAAGAGTTTAGAGCTAGCCGATTACATAAGTTCACGATTGAACTAAGTAAAATGTGCATGGTCCGACCATTTATCTGATGATTCTTGCCCATAATTCAATGGAGAAAAATACCTAATGAGGAACGGATATGACTCGGCCATACGATAACTAAGTTAATCCTACCAAGTGAAGAGACAGACATGAATCAAAAGCGATCATGATAGGATGGATCGCTAGCTAAGTTAAACCCTGAACTTGGGAGGAAATTAATCAATTAAGGAAAGTAGGATTCGACTATTTCCCGAAATAACTCTAAGTCCACAGAGTTTGGATTAGAGTACAAACATAAATTGGGTGCGATCTAATTGCCCACCAATTATCTCTTATATCCAAAGTGCGGATATGAGTATAAACTACTAGATGAGTGTGGTTCGACCACTCACTACACGTAAACTTCAACCTGGAACCAACAAAAGGAGTACAAACTCGTTAAGGACGGAGTTCGACCATCCATTATCTAACTCCACTAACCCAAGAATGTGGGCAAGAGTATAATCACTCAAACTGTAGAATCAGAAGGCGTAAAACTAGGGCTCGAGCCCAGTGTCTGATACAACTTAAGGACACGACCACATAGAGGCCTTGGGTAAAAATTAATGGAAGATTGTCTAAATTAACAAGCAACGAATTACAAGTATATTGAATGGAAAAGTAATAGCTCAACTACTTAGATAAAATTCATTTAAGGGTTCGATTAAAAAAAAGAACTTTTATTTGCATATTAAACCTAAAAATTATGGTACAGCTTTATTCAAAAGCGAGGGCTATACTGAAATAGTCAGGGCCAACAAAAAGAGATAAGATATGTACAAATTAAGGTGAAGTGATGGTTATTTCTTTTTCCCTATTTATTTTTTGGATTTTTTGGGAGTGGCGCCACCCAAGCTTCTGCTTGTTCTTCTTTTTAATCCTTTGCTGCCCTTGGCAGGAGGGCAATCAGAGGTTAGAGGGAGTTCTTCGGGAACCGAATCGTCAGGTGGAATAAATTTTGGTGGGCCGAGATTTGGAGCGTCGATGTTTACATCAGCGGGTTCGGCTTTAGCTTTTTTGTTCAATAACTCCTCTCTCTCATTGTGCTCTTTCAGGCTAAGCTCATCGGTATGTTCGAAGGCGCAAGTGATTACAACGTCGTTTGGTTCATCTGGTAGTATCTAGTCGTAAGCTTTTTCATCATCTAGTGCTAGACAACTAGAGCATCGAGCCCAAGAATTTGGGTAGTCATTGAAGTTTCAGTGAATGTCCGTTGTTGTTCCATGCAGTACTACTTCCTATAGTTTGGCAGGGACCCGAAAGACCTCCAGATTTATAGAAATAAGAAAATAAGCCAATAACTATTGCGCATGAGGAATGAAATCTTTGGAATAATGGAGAATAAGGCAAGATACCTATATCCAACTGACTTTTATTTGTCACCAGAGTGCTCCCCACTAGAATAGGAGTTAGCACATTGGATTGATAGTCGGGTCTATTCGGATCACTCAAATCCTATCTCGGGCTAAGTGAAACTGACGCTCTGGCTGTATGGAGTGAAGGAGGAGCTTAGGAATCAGACTTCGATGATTCAGCAATATTTTTCCCTTTGTTGGAGGGTGCTAAAATAGCAAAGTACTAAATCCTCACGGTAGCATGGTCTAAATTTTCATCCCCACAAAGAATCTTCCATACTAGCTTTTCTTTATCTAAATCAACTTCACCAATGGATAGCCCTCTCTAAGAAAACTTAAATCACAATGGATTAGGACTTTAGAATTATATTCAACAATCAGAGGATCGAACATGTCCTTAACCTTAGTCAGACCAGCTTTTTGGCATCCTCTAACGAAGCCTCGATCTGCTCTCTAACCTCATTGTGTTGCGCTTCTCTTATCTCTTCTTTGAGGACTTCAATTTGAGAAAGTTGTTTGTTAAGTTTAATTTTCAGTCCGAAGGCTTCGAGGGCCTCTTTGCAATATCTTTGCGACTCCTCCCAAGCTTCGACTTTTCTTCTATCTCTTTTTTAAGGATTTCTTCGAGTTCCTTAATCCGATACACCAAAATGATTTTATGTTTTTACAGTGTATCTTTTTCCAAAGCAAGCACACTACTATGGTTGAGGCATCATCCAACTCCTTTTTGTGAGCCGTTTCTAGATGACTAACCGCCTCAGATGTTTCTTTGGCACTCTTTTCTACTGTGGCTTGCTTCATTGTCAACTTCATGATCTCATCATCTTGATGTTTAATTATGTCTTTGTCATGGATCGCCTCTAGCTTGAGATGATCGATTTCATGTTGTCTTTTGATAAATATCATTGATATTTTTTCGGCCAAATGTCGGAATGCTTTATGCTACACAAAAACGTCATTGATGCATGCAAGTAAATCGCTTTAGCACTCCTTCGCATTATACGAATGAAAGACAGGAACTTAAGCCTATTAAAGAATTTTTTTGGAAAATTGAACTTAAGTTGAGCTAAATTTTCTACCGTGGAAGCCCTGGGTGCTGTAGTAGGCAAAGCAGGATTAGAAGTAACAATTGGGAGTTTGCTCGACCTATAGTCGTGGGACTGTCTTGAATCAGATGAACCAAAATACTGCTTAGGCAACATTGCCATTTGAGGAGCATGGGAAGAAGTCTGATCGCCACTATTTATAGGAAGATTGGGCTGAACTTCCTGATGAGACGACTTATGTTCAAAAGATGAAGACTTCCTCGAACAATGACTTCTTTTCCGGTCATCACCTCTCTCTGGATGCCCACCTTATTATGGACCGCGATTGGATTCGTACTATGTTGAGGAGCCCCTCAAGCGATCAAAGGCATGGGACTGAGATATATTAACTACAAACCAAAAAAGAGTGTATAAATGACTATCTAATAAAAGGTAGAAGGAAATCGTGCAGTAAAGTGCACGTGATTATGAGTGTCCTAGTGTCCCTATGACAGACCAACTATTGTAGCCTTACTCATAGGAGTTTTTTCCTCTTTACTAGTAGAAGGAATGTCATCACCACTCCTGATGGAAGAATTGAGCCCTCTAATACTGACATTAGGGAAGTCATAAGTCATGATATTATCAGGGATTGGGAGATTCGAGAACCCTTCCATCGAACTTTGTAGATGTTGAGAGGAAGACTCTTCTTCAACTGAGGTGATTATAAATTTGGGCTCTTTATCGTTTTTTCTCCTACGAAACTTATGTGTGAGCTTTTTTTCTCTTCTTGTTAGCATGTGAGATTGCGTGCCTTATGATGGTTCGACCACAGAAGCATTGCCTAAACCTGCATTAGCATTGCCAGGTTTTTTGGCTTCATCACCTCTAATTTCACCCTTTTCGACATCTTCCTAAGCCCCCTCGACTTAGGGCACGACAGGGCTATTAGTACCACCTTTTTGTTTCGTGATATCTCTTGGTGGTGCAGTGATTCTTAGAAGCCCAATGCAACGATCTTCTTCTATCAGCCCAAAATAGAAAACCATTCATCCATTACAAGAGATCTAATGTCCCTGTCCTGCACCGGTGGTGGGGTGGCACAGATTGTAGGAACCGCCCTTGAAAAACTATCACCTTCTTGACATGGATGTACGACTGTAAATTTTCTAAGTATAATTTAGTTCAGGATACGACATGGACTTAAGAATTTAAGAATAAGTGAAGGCAACATTATGTCCTTCTAACCATCGCCTCGCGAAGCCAGGCGGACAATGAATGTAGAACCATTCATTTTTAAAGATGTTGAGTTTGTTTCAAGTGCCAATCAGAACTTGATAGTTAGGGAAAGGCTCGAGGAAAGCAAAAAAGGCTCCATATTAATCATTGAAATTGTAAATGCACCTGAAGTCCTCAGGAGATAACAGGCAGAACAGAATATCAATAAATAGTAAGAAAGTGCCAAGAAGAAAAGCATACCTATTCGGATGCAACTGAGAGGGAGCTAATCCAAGATAATTTAGCATCTCTCTGATAAAAGAGTTGAAAGGAGGCACACATCCGGCCTAGCACATGAATTTATTGCATTTCATGTACCCTTCCACGGTTAAATGATCCTTGTCATTAACTGAAGGGACTAGGACATCTCTAAGCGAAATCCAATGTTTAGAGCATAGTCTAGGGAAAGCGGCCTCGCCAATTATGGAGGTTGGGAATTCATCAGGTTATCTAGAAATACAGCACCTTCTATAGCGTCAGAGGCATGATTTATACCATCCATCGGAAGGATAAGAACATCAGAGAAAAGGTCGGTCAATGGGCCTGACACTTTTGGTTGCTCAATTTGACAACCAGGGGAAAGTCTGTCAGAAACAATTGCAGAACTTGACTCGGCTTTTGTATTATTAAGTTGTGAAGGTTGTCAAGAAGGCATTGCGGCTAAACGCTCTAAACGTCTGGAGCCCATATTACCTAAGCTTGGTAGATAATCGAGATTAGAAAATTTTCCTTGTCTCGCTGTGCTAAATTAAACTAGTGTAGTGCAGTGTTATGCATTACAGGGATAAACTGTTCAAAATTAAAAGCAAAATTAAGCAACGAGACTTTGGATTCCGACAAGATGATCGTCTTCGCTGACTGTCTCAACTAGCATTTAGATTGATCAGTTGCATAAGCTTTGGAATCAACCATTAGCATATCGAAGTGTGAAGTTCATTGTTAAAGTCCATATGTTAAGTTTTAGTCCATATTATAAGTCCTAGCAGTTTAAATTTTGATTTCCATTATAAAGTTTGATAAGCAAGCCCTGTTGTTCGTTATCGTCATATGTGCAACTTCATTGAGATGGGATTGGTTCCAATTGTTCGTGCAAGTGAATATGGATTGGTTTTCATGTTCAATTAAAAGCTTAGAATCGGCTAAGTACCCATAGTCAATCCCTCTACCTCAACGTCTTCACACTTCCCTCAAACATTAACTCTGATCCCTCTCCTTCACCTACATTCCAACCGATCCCTCCATGCATCATACACAACGTACGACCAATCCATACGCTTCCTTCATGCCTCATTCTTTTCTTTCTCCTCCTCTATTACCTTGTCGAACCCTGCATCGCCAATACCTATCACATCTCCTCCAAACTTAACCATGATTAATGAAAATGAAACCCATTATGCCGTCACAAATCAAAGTTGTCTACAAGCTAAAAACCTACATATGTGTGTATGTGTTGGCAGTGAGGTATGGAGAAGACAACAGTGATGTTGAATGGTTTAGAGATGATTGAGATTGAAGGAAAGAGGGATCAGATTTGTAGAAGTATGCTGGGTTGCAGTGGATTTTGTTTCGAAATTGAGGAAGTAATAAAGGGGAAGGATTAGACTCTAAGGGAAAATAAGAAGGGTTCGGTACTGAAGAGAATGAAAGTAGATGAAAGTGAAGTGAACAAGTGAGGGATGGAGAAGAAAGTTTTTAATTTATATACAAGGGATGAGGGTTAGGCCTTCCTTTTCATTCTCCATGAAGCCGAAAGATTGGGTTCCCAACACAAGGAGTGATCGGGTACGATCCCTTGACTTTCCATCCGATCCCTATCAACCCTAAAATGAGATAACAAGAGGATCGGCTAGAGAATGTCGATCCCTATGAACAAAAAAGAAAAAGGAATTTGCCCTGTGTGAAAAAAGAAAAAAAGAAGAAGTAGTGGGGATCGGCTAGGAGAATGTCGATCCTTATATACCTAAATGAATGAGAAAGGGAAAAGTGAAGGGTTATGAATCTTATGTGCATGCAAACATGGATATGGAAATTGTATAAAGTACATATACATAAAATACAATGGAATTGCATCTTGTTCAACAAGAATTAAAAATGACTCATGAGCATGTAAATGCGTCTGGGAGCTAACGACAAGAACGAGTAACTGAACGTGCCATGAATGTTCTAAAAGACCCGAAGCTTTCAAGGTCGAGGCTAGATCAGATAGACAAAAGCTTACTAGCCCCATAGAACTAGACATAGATAGAAACTAATGGACTATAATCCCAGGTCTATACTATTAGAAATAGACTAAGTGGCATGATGATCAAAGGGAGTTACGACACTTTGGAAAAATAGTTCGATGAAAGGATAGCGACTGTTCAAAGAATTAGATGAATTTCTTCTTGACGAATCTAACTTGCTATGATTCAAAGCACGTCATCTTTAGCATAGAACATACTTTGGGGGACAGGTGTTATTCAATATTTAGATCCAGCTATATCTGAACTAATTGGACAAGTTAGATTCGACTGTCTTTAAGGCCAGTGAGACCAGAGTGATGATTATGGGGTCCAAAGATCAAGTACAAATGATAATATGAATCCACGATCGAATGGAATTGAGAGATATGTAATATAGAAGTTCAAAGTATGTAATATAGTTTAACATAGAAAAGGGATCAGCTATAATCCCTCTCAATCATAGGATCGACTTATTTCATCAAAGCAAGTGTAATTCAATGGAAAACAATCAATATCTCAAGTTTCATAAGTCCAACGCATATGAAACTTTAGGAACAAGATGTGGGAACTCTAGGGAGCCTACCTTAAGGGTCGCACCTCAAACGGATTAGGCAATAGGATCGGCCTTCTTCCCTCATAAGGGATCGGCTAGAATCAAGAAACAACTCACATTACAGCAAAGATCGGGTATTCTTCTGGTCAATTTAGTATGAACCATGGAGGTTAAGCGTATTACAACATGGGAAAGCTCTTATAGGGATTATATCCCCAAATTCCTCTAAAATAGGGATCATCACCGATCTCTATTCCTTGGGATTTGAGCCATGCGGTCCCTCTTATGGGTCAATATGGTTTTGGAGATCCTTTTGCCAAATTTTTAGGGAGATATTTAACCGTTTTCCTCTATAAATACATGCTTGGTTGTTCATTTTTGGAACTTTTACGCTGTTATTTTCTTTGTACTGTATTGTAACAAAGGATTTTTATCCGATCCCTGTTATTACAAAGTGATTGATAAACTATCTATTAAAAGTGGATGTAGGAAAACAATGCCGAGCCACTATAAGTCGCTGTGTTTTTGTTATTGCTTTGATTTTCTGTCATTTAACTGCTTGTTTCCTATGCTTTCATTTTATGTTCTCTATTTATTTCTGTATAAAATATCTACTGGGTGTTTGTGCCAATTTTTAGTGTAAACATGCATACATACATATATATATATGTATGTATGTATGTATGTATAATGATTAAAAAATGAATTAATTTTTTGAGAACAAGTGTGATATTTTATTCAAGCATAGCACTCATTATGGTGTCTTAAGGGATCGAACCATTGACCTTTAGAACCTTTGTCTAAAGCATTATATCTCTAACTACTTGAGCTAGAGGTCCTTGACAAATCATATCAATTATTTTAAAATTAGATTTCAATCAATTTTTTTTTGTTAAATAGTAATTTCAAAAATAAGAACAAATGGACAACTTAGGCATGTATAAATTCATTGTAAAATTTCAAATCCAAATTATAAGAATAATATGAAAAATTAATTAGATAAGATGTAAAATGTGATAGCTCTAACGTCAACAATATAAACATTTAATCAAAAGGGTATAGTACAAAGGGTTCTAAATAAAATTAACATTATGAACAAATATTATTAAAGAAGATCTAATAAAGGGGAATTTAGCGCAAGTTAAACAGATAAGCTTATATTTAAAAGGGAAATGCAAAAGATCCAAATCATATAAATAAGATGAATATAAGAACAAATTAAATTGGAATTTTACCTTAAGATGTAGCCAAAAGAATGCACCTTGAATGATGAATAAAAAGCTCATAAATTCTTGAATCAACCTCTAGATTTTGCAAAGACCAAAAGGTAGCAACTGTCTTTATTATTTGAACTTTTCGATTTGACTTGGAATTTTTCTAAGCTATGTAGGCTATGAATTTCGACCATACTAAGGAAGAAGAAGAGAGAAAGTAAAGTGAATGGCCTATAGAGAACAAAAAAATGAATAAAAGAGAATACGTTTTAAAGGAACTATTAAAAACTTTCAATTCTCTCCTTCAAAACTTTCCCTATTTAATTGCTCTTTAGATCTCGCCAAATCCTTTCCTATTTTTTACTATGCATGGACGACCATAAAAGGTGCTACAAGGCCCTCAAAATTTTCAAAAATCCTTAGCATTTAATCTATTTAAATTCAATTTAAATATTCTGTCCGTATCGTATATCGATAACTACATACATTTATAACTTTTATATATGTACTTTGTTATATACTAATGTATTCAAATAAATCAAACAAAATTTAATAATTAATATTTCACAAATATTAATTAATTTAATTATTTTACAATGATTAAAAATTAATTAATTTTGTATGGGCTTTAGGGGTATTTATCATTACGGTTGTGTAACTCAAAGGTGTAATTTCAATCAGCGGTTAATATCAAACAATCCAAATGTTACCATTCACATACAACCTTAGCAAGTGATGTGACATTTTGGATAAATTTATCATTTACAAATCTTTTTGGTAAGTTCTAATTTTACTTATTGTATAAGCGGTACCTAGTAATAATTATTATTCACACTAATTCTCTTCGTCGGCACTATATCACATTAGGACTTTTTGAATTTGGTTTCGGTCAAAATTCTAACATTATCCACATTCAACTTGATTGGTCCAAACACAAAATTCTTGGTTCAATTTAACAATTATTATTGACCGTACTACTCTGGCCAAAGACTTCAACTTTGAGTTGACTACAATTGACTGTGATCTAACCCTATAAGACGAATTCTCTATTGGATAATGTTTCACTTCAAATGCTTCAACTCAGACCCAACTATAGCCATTCGATAGATTCCGTGCCAAAATTAACTATGATCAAAGTGGAGTGTCCATGTTGAAATTTAATAGTATTCTCACGTCGAGAGAAATATGTAATATTGTCACTTAGAGATTCTCTAGTTGACCTTAGTTATATTAAAATAGAAACTCTCGAGTGAGTCATTCCATAGTTATTCAATAACTATTAGTACATAATCCCTTGGTGCCACAATAGCCAAAGTATACATTGCCCAATAAATGATACGTTTCGCCCATTAGTCTCGACGGATGTATCGATATCCTATTTGAAACATCTTGATTAGAAATATTTGAAAGAATATATTATATTCAATGTGATAAATTTCTCACGATTAAACATATTGTAGTTACTGTAACATAAAATATAATTTAAGGATTTTCTATTTGACAACCTTAAATTGATTACTTAACCAATTATATAGCAATATAACAAGTATATATCGAAAAGAAAACACCTTTTATTTTGAACAACATCGGTTGCCAAGTTAGGTATATGTTACAAATTATATAATTGACCTTAAGATATACGCCTATCTCTATCAACCTCCCACTTGCGCTTGAGGTCAATAATGAAATCTTATGCCAAATCCTTCAATTGGTCTTCCTAAAAACTAATATGGTTACTCCCTTAGTGAACAGGTATGTTATTATTATCCAACATTGGAATCAAACGGCTTCTTACTAAATCTAGACTTCAAGGTGAAGATGAAATGGATCAAGAACTTAAGGGGATGCTTGGAATGATGGAATAAAGGAGCATAAGAAGTTCGAGCCAATTTGGAGAAAGTGAATTATGGTTGGTACTGAGTTGATTTTAGTAGAGGGACCCACTACTAAATAATTAGGTGGACTACTCTTGTACTTCATAGAAAAAGATAGGTCCCACATAGAAAAAATCATATTTGTACCAACATGATTTACTGGAGCAACTTCGACAACTAAGCTAAAAGTCAAAGATGTTAACAAGTATGAGGAAGAAAGCTATATGGTGAATGCTCGCTACTGACCATGTTTTGATGTTATCGACAAGATTTTACTTATAGTAAATGCACGTTCTTTCTCCTTATTTGCATGGATCTAATATCTTGCTTAGTCATTCATGATCCAGGGACCATGGTTGATGATTTCGACTGTAAATATGTGTAACTGTGATATCCCGGAATTTTTGGCAATATCAATTTAATAATCTTTACTTAAAATTAAATTGATTTGATAATATTGATTAATAATATATGAATTGGCTTAATAATCTAATTAAATAATTATTTAATTAGATATTTTATCTTTTAAAACCTAAATAAATGTTTCAATTTATAATATATATATATATATATATATTTGTATATATATTATAGATAATCTTTGTTTTGGAATTTAATAAATAAATAAGGTTTTGTTTTCAAATTCTAATAATATATTTAGTAATTGGGAAATTATGTTGTAAATTAATATTGAGCTTTTCAAAGTTATTTAATTAATAACTATATGATTTGTAAATACTTAAAATAAATGTTAAGTTGTTTAAAATTATATCTTAGCTTAATTTTTAAATTTAAATAAAAAGTTTGTTTTATTTCTTTTAAATATTACTTGACATAATTGTGATTTGAAAATTTTATATATAAGTTTAAATTACAATATAGTATATGATCTTAATTTATTTAATAATAAAAGTAATTTATAATCTCTTTTGTAAATCATTTAAAATTGTTAAATTTGTTATTTTCAAGCCATATTAATAATGTATTATTTTTCCATATAAATATAAAAAGAATTAAAATAAGAAAATAGAATCATCATTTTTAAATTGAATAAGTTGACTTTAATTTGGATTTCAAAAGTTTAATTTGAATTTGGAATTGATTTTGAAATTCAAAATAATAGATTCTTAAAAATATTTGAATAAGTTTTAATTTATAATTTGTTTTATTTACATTTTCTTTACATAAGTAATTCACATATATACTTATATAAGTATAAATAAATTAAGTTAAACTTTTATTAACATTTAAAATATAACTAATTTAAATATGAGACGTGTTAACATATGAAATAATCAAACAAACAAGTGTTAACATATTAAACAATCAAACTACATGTGTTAATTCCTTAAGTAATCAATCTACATATGTCAAGTAGTAAAATAAACAACATGACAAGTGTCATTGTATTTTTGTCTTTTCCTTTTATTTTGTAAAATTTATTTCAGCTCTTATAAACTTATTTTCTTCTTCATTCATTTTCCTTTCTATCTTTTTATTCAACTAAGAGAAACCTAAATTTCCTCTCAAAAACAAAATCTGCCTCATACAAAAATTTGAAAATCCCTCAAACCAAAATGTGTAATCTCATTCTGTAACACTCCTCAAACCTAAATTTCAAACTAAATCAAAAATCTGCATTTCTTTTCAAACCTGAAATAAATTCCTGCAAAAATCAAATGTTTGCAGTTTCAAAACCCAAAGAAATCAACCTGCATTTTTTCCTCTGGAAATCAACAACATGCAAAATACGGTTCTAAAATCATGTCTGCATTTCTTAAACTTGGAATCAACTATGAAAATCAAAGAGCCAGCATGCATGAAGTTTTTAACAGGGAGTAAAAGCTTTTTCATTTCCAATGGAGGCTCTGTTTTTCTGAAGAAAACTGTGAGTAACTTTTTAAAATTTAAAATATAAATTTGTTGCATACTAATATGATTGAAATGAATAGATATACACGAATATACAAGTGAAATCTAATATGGCTATTTACAGAATGTATGCTGTGAATATATATGTACTTTGCTCTGTGTTGTTTCTAGGCTCAGAATTTGATTTAAATCCCTTACTACTTAATCTTGTTTTTAATAAGATTTGATTATCAAACAAAAGTTGTGATTCAATATGGATTAATGCTTAAAATTTTAAGTAGGTTAAAAATGAAGCATGTTTGTCTCTGAAACTATAAAACATCGATACATTTTAAAATAAAGTAAATACCCAAACTGTTTAAGTTATAAATTCAGTATTGTAAATTAAATACATAAGTAAAAAACATGATTTTTGAAACTAGTATCATAATTTTTAGTTTGGGATTTGGGAAGCAGTTATGTGATGAACTAAAAAGAGGAATTTGGGAAATTCTGATGATCTTGGGATTTTAGAGGTTTGAAGTTTATTCTGGAGAAGTGGGGGCGTATGGAGAGGCCGGGAAAATTGTCGAAATAGAGGTCAGAGAGATGTAGTGTCGACGGTGACGGTTTTAAGTTGGTAAACCTAGTTTTTTTTAGACATGGACAGAATTTGATCACCATGATATCTGTAATGAATCGAGTTACATGAAATCTGGGAAATGGAAGTTTGGGAAATGGCGAAGTCGTGGCCGGAAGCGGAGGCATTCTGGTGATCGGAGCTTGGTGAACATGGATGTTATAGGTTTGGGTTTGGGGTTGGTTCTGATGTTCCAGGTTATCAAGTTGCTCCAGGTTTGAGTTTGTATACTCGATTTTTATTTCGAGTTTATTCTGTTAATCTAACGGCCGTGGTAGTGTTGAGGGGGCGATCGCTAATGTGAAGATGTCATCGTGGATGACTGGAGTGGATTGGAGCCACCGTGCATGTGCACGGTGCACCTCCTTGTTTTCTGGTGCCGTTTGGGTGAAACATTGAAGAAGTAGCTGTGTTTTCTCGTGCCGTTCTCATGTGTTGCTCGAAGCATGGGGAAATTTAGCTCGAAGTAAATTAGGTTCTGGCTCGGGAAGGTTTAGTTTCAGGTTTTTGAACCTGACAGTTTTACTGTTTTTAAATTTAAACCAAATTCAAATAAAGAAGCAAAGCAAGATTTAAACAAAAGTTTGAAACAAGTTTAATATATGAATTCAAAATGAATTTGAATTCTAGTTTTCAAAATAAGTAAATTTGATAAAGATGGAATGTTTAACAACTAAAAAATTGGTTACAGTATTTTATAATGTGGTTTTAAAAATCTGAAAAATGAGATTTAAAACAAGATTATAAATTCAGGTTTAAAATTTGAATTGTAAATCTGAATTCAAATTGAATTTGAATGTTAGGATTTGAAAAAAATAAAGTTTATAAATCCAAATGTTGTAATTAAGTTTGAATCATAAGTATTTTATAATGAAGTTTTAAAATCTGAAATATAAGATTTTAAACAAAGTGTTCAAATCTAAGTTTAGAATCTGGTTTCAAGAATGAATTTGAATCCTGGGTTGAAATAAAATAAGCTTTTGAATTTAAATGTTTTAGAACAACTTTGAATGTTTCGAAGTATGGTTTAAGTTTAAAAATTGAATTTGGTTTTAAAATTCTTTATAAAACAAATGGATTCTTTAACATGTGATTCAAAAGTTTTTGAATTTTTTTAAAAAGTCTTGTTAAAGTTAAAAATTGATTTCATTTTAAATCTTGAATTTAAAATGCAATTTAAAGGTAAATTTAATAATAAGTTGTTTTTAAAATACTTTGCTAATGATAATTTGATCATTGATAAGATTTATGTTATCTTAAAATTAATTACAGCTTAATAATTTATAATTCATTAAATGATTAAGATAATTAAGTTTTGTAATTAATTTAATTAATTAATAATTTGGGTTAATTAATTAAATAATTAAGGTTTTTATTTAATTAATTAAAGGATTAAGTATGTTAATTAAGATTGATTAAATTGTAATTAAGATATCATTAATTAGATAAGATTTGATTTTAAATTAATGATTTGAATTCATTAATCAAGCAATTAAAAATTAATTAAGTTTTAGATTATCACTTGATTAATTAAATAGTTAGAGATTAATTAATGAATTTTATAGATAATTTAATTTGTAATTAATAATGATTAGTCTCAGTTAAGTACTTTAGAGAAGTAATTAAAGATTCGTTAATGGTTAATGAAGGTCATTAACTTAGTATTATTAAGTAATTAATTAATGTACTTAATTTTTAATGATTAATTAGATTAATTAATTTAAAGATAATCATTTGAATTGTTTAAGTGTAATTACTTAATGGAAGTAATTAAGAAATTAATTACTAATTATAATTAATTAAGTTTATTTTGATTAGTTTAAGTTAATTAATTAAGTTTAATTAATTTAAACAATCACTGGATAATTTAAGAAGTAATTACCCAATGTAATTAATAATGAATAATTACTTAGTGAAGTAATTAAGAAGATAAATTACTTGATGTAATTAAATTGAAAGATAATTGGGTAATGGAAGAGTCTTGGAAATTAATTACTTTATGTGATTAATATAAAGGATAATTACTTAGAGGAAGTAATTAATAATTGATTACTTAGTGTAATTAATTAAGATTTGATTAATAAAGTAATTTTGAAGGTGATTAAGAGATGAAATTAATTAAGTTAATTACTTAATGTGATTAATCAAGAGTGATTAATCAATATGGATAATTGATAATTAATTACTTAATTTAAATAGGGTAATTATTAATAGATATAATTAGGGATCATTAATTTATATAATTAATGATGTAATTAAGGATTGATTAATTAAGAACAATTAATCAATGAAGGAATTAATTAATGTAATTAATTAAGGATTAATGTAATTAATTATAATTAATTAATTAATGAAGTAATTACAGGTTAATTACTGAATTTGGTTTGGAATAATTAATTTTTGAAATTAATTAAAGGCTAATTACTTGAATGTAATTAAAGGATAATTAACAAGGATGATTAATTAGGGTTATTTGTTGAGGGTAATTAATTAATTGATTTGTAATTAATTAATGGTTATGTAAGCAAGATTTATATGGGTGAAGTAATTAATTTAATTTACTTTAAAGTAATTAGGGAAGAAGTAATTAATTTAATTCATTTTAAATTAATTATAGAATGATGATTAATAAGTCATTGCTTGTGAATGTTGATTAGTACTGATTACCCTGAATAGTTGAGATCTCAGATATGAGATAAGTGATATTGTGTGATATGGATGCTTTGGTTGCATTTGAGTTGATAATATGAATTATCTGTTTGGGATGATAATATGGATTATCTGATGTGATGATAATGTTAATTATCTATTATGATATTTTGAATTATCTATCTGTGTGTATACAGATAATATTGAATTGAATTGTTTTAAACATTAAAACAACTTGGACCTAAAAGATGGCGATTTGGATTTCGATGAGACCGGGATCGGGTTTCCATATTTGGATATCCGAAAACCACATCGATCCAAATTAATGATAGGTCGTGAATCTCAAGTGAAGATGAAGATTCAGAGTGCAAGGGTTATCGTCGTTAACTCTGAGGGTGATTCCAAAATGAGTGTAACGAGATAATGCCTTCTGTTTCGTTCGAACCCAGAACGAACTTGTATGGATTGAATGCTTTCAGAACATCGTCAGGTGGACGATGAGCATTCTAAGAGATGTGTTCTCTAAAGGTAATTGTAGCCTCAAGCCTCATCAACCGGGAATGGCTAAAACATGGGAGGTGCAGCAAGGTTAAGTGGGTCATGCCCAAGTAGGACGAGATTTTCCCCTATCTAATAGTCCCTTTATATTCAGCTGTGTGGGGTGGTTGAATGCAACAACTGCCGGGGTTGTCTTGTTCGGGACTGTTCAGTAAGGAATGGTTCCGGCCTTGTGTTGCAGTGGATTGGAAGTGATCCTCTGTACGGTGATCTAGGCCACGTACTATGACGGGCGTTACCACAGTAGCCCTGCCATTGTATGGAATCCAAAATCTAATAAGTGTCGTACGCTTTAGATGTGCCCAACTATGTTGGAACGTAAGATGTAAGAATTCCAGCTATTTCTGTATTTTACTTGAAAACCCTAGACATTATTATAATATCATCGGATTTCCTATCAAATTTTTTGGTTAGCGTAAGGTAAAAACTTTTCCATGTTTATGTGTGGGAAGTCTTACATGATACCTTTTCTTTTCAAAGGTTTTTAAAGTTAAGCAACCTTAACCTGTTACTCACACCAGACCCATGTCTGACCCGGAGTTTATCTTCTGTTTTCTTAAACTCTAGGGTACTCAAATTTTTACGGGTAGCCAAGGGATTCAGGTTGGCTTGACGAATTATGGAAGAGCAATGGAGCAGGAGGCTTCGGTGTTAGATATATTTAGATTTCGCTGTGTGTTCTTTGTATCGGTATCTCTTTGTTGTGTTGTATTGAGTTGTAATAACTAGACATGTGTTTATAACTGTCTAGTATGTGATGTATATGTTGTGTATCTCTGATAGATGTTGTATATTATGTAATACTTATGTTATTAATATAATTTATTCGTTCCGCTGTTGAGATTCTAGTGTTGTTTCTTCTTTCTCTTCTTTCTTTTCTCTTTTCTATCCCTTTCTTTCTTAAAGATGATACGACTTTCTGTGGAGAAAATGTCGGGTCGTCACAGTTGGTATCAGAGCATTAGGTTGAGTGAATACCTAGGCTTTGGAGTGGTGTCTATCTTGAGGGACCGTATTTGTAATTTTTAATATATTTATATTTATTTATTTATTTCTACCTATCTGTTGGGTTACCTGTTCTGGTTTTCCAATATGAGTTATAAAGGTAGATTGGGGTAGTGGTGTGTGTAACACGACTACCATTGGTTGGAGTTTGAATGTTTGATGTTGGAAGTGTATCTGTCGAGACTGTAGACCTGATACCGTCTCGGGTGAGCTTTGTAGCTTTGTGTATGGATTTCATCGATCTCTGAAGGTAACCTGTTAAGGTTCGGAGTCCATCTTTGAAGCTGGATGAGTAGAGTTTGGATCTGTTGGCTGAGCAGAAGCGAGTGATGGTATCTTGATACCTCAGGAAGTAGTAGCTACATGATGAGATGCAGTGACTATAGATGTTTCCGAAGATGATTTCTTTGGAACAAGTTTAAGGAAGTAGGTCTGCTTCGGTTTGTGACTGAGTTCAGCAGGGTGTTTCTGTTTGGTTTGAAGTCCGAGTTTCTCGAAGAGCTTTGGATTGGGAATTCTTTGGCATTGATGTCAGCAATGCAGCTCTGAGTGTTTTGAGTGTCGAAAATGTCTTCTGGCTTAGCAGTTTTCTAGAGGTAGAATTCAGAAGCAGTAGAGTGGATCCATTTCTTCGATGGATTGGCTAGACAAGCGTAAGCTGTTCTGATTGGTAAAAAGAGAACATTTTTCTTTGGATTTTAGTTGGATTGATCGCAAAAATGACTTGCGATGATTGAGTATTCTCTTGGATTGTTGGAGATTTTTCTAGATGATTTCAAGGAAGTCAGAAGTTGTCCTCATCTAGAGATTTAGTTTTCTTATCGACCAGGATTCCAAGAATGGTACCGGTGGTTCAACTTAGTTGAAGGTTGGTTCCTTGAGATGGAGTTTGGTGAAGCAGCTCAGGATTGGAGGAATTTCCGAGTTTTCCCTTGGTTATCAGAGATTTTCTAGGTTATGTTGTCCAATTGTGCTTGCGTTCTTCATCAACATTCTTTTCTACTCCAGATCAGAGTTGTGCAGCGGAAGCAATTTGGGAGTGCATCTGCTTTTCTTTTCCGGATAGGAGAAGTATGTTTTCTTCTGATGGTTGTAAGTGGAGGTGGTTCTTGATCTTATCTTGCAGGATCATTCTGGTGGATTGGGTTTGGTCCAGTTTGTTTTTTGAGACATCAGCAAGGGTAAGCTGATCAGGTAGGATGAAGGCAGCCCAGGATCGTCTGAAGAATTTTGTGGATCAGAATCAGAGATCTGATTTTGGGATAAGTTTTCTCCGGTTTTAGGAGCTATAAATTTTGGTAAGGTTGGGAAGCTAGCTCCGAGGAGTTTTTGATATTTTCTATGTTCTAGTAAGATAAGTGTTGGGTTTTCTGGATTGAATTGCCAGTTTGGACAACTGGAATTCGATGTGTTTCACGTATCTCTGAGGGAGTACGTGTATGATCTATTTCTGGTTTTGGAATCAGCTGTTCTGGGAGATTTGGTTGTTAAGTCAGACTTGTATGTAGTCCGATATCTTGTTCAGTTATAGATCTAGATGAGTAGGAGCTCTGTAGCTTAGTAGTGTTGATTGTTTGGGTTCTATAGAGCGAGTATCCCGGTGTTTACTTGGAAAACTCGAGGAAACTCTATCCAGAATTTTGTCTGGATAGTTAATTTTGTTTGATTGGGTGAATTGATTGCTATGGTTGTTAGCATACGTTTGATATATGCTTGTGCTTTAAAATTTAAAATCTTCAAATAGATTATTAAATTACCTTTGTTTTAACATTCGGGGACGAAATTCTTTTAAGGGGGAAGGAATGTGATATCCCGGAATTTTTGGCAATATCAATTTTATAATCTTTACTTAAAATTAAATTGATTTGATAATATTGATTAGTAATATATGAATTGGTTTAATAATCTAGTTAAATATTTAATTAGAGATTTTATCTTTTAAAAGCTAAATAAATGTTTCTATTTATAATATATATATATATATATATATATATCTGTATATATATTATAGACAATCTTTGTTTTGGAATTTAATAAATAAATAAGGTTTTGTTTTCAAATTCTAATAATATATTTAGTAATTGGGAAATTATGTTGTAAATTAATATTGAGGTTTTCAAAGTTATTTAACTAATAACTATATGATTTGTAAATACTTAAAATAAATGTTAAATTGTTTAAAATTATATCTTAGCTTAATTTTTTAATTTAAATAAAAAGTTTGTTTTATTTCTTTCTAAATATTACTTGACATAAATGTGATTTGAAAATTTTATATATAAGTTTAAATTACAATATAGTATATGATCTTAATTTATTTAATAATAAAAGTAATTTATAATCTCTTTTATAAATCATTTAAAATTGTTAAATTTGTTATTTTCAAGCCATATTAATAATGTATTATTTTTCCATACAAATATAAAAAAGAATTAAAATAAGAAAATAGAATTATCATTTTTAAATTCAATAAGTTGACTTTAATTTGGATTTCAAAAGTTTAATTTGAATTTGGAATTGATTTTGAAATTCAAAATAATATATTCTTAAAAATATTTGAATAAGTTTTAATTTATAGTTTGTTTTATTTACATTTTCTTTACATAAGAAATTCACATATATATTTATATAAGTATAAATAAATTAAGTTAAACTTTTTATTAACGTTTAAAATATAACTAATTTAAATATGAGACATGTGTTAACATATGAAATAATCAAACAAACAAGTGTTAACATATTAAACAATCAAACTACATGTGTTAATTCCTTAAGTAATCAATCTACATGTGTTAAGTAGTAAAATAAACAACATGACAAGTGTCATTGTATTTTATCTTTTCCTTTTATTTTGTAAAATTTATTTCAGTTTTTATAAACTTATTTTCTTCTTCATTCATTTTCTTTTCTATCTTTTTATTCGACTAAGAGAAACCTAAATTTCCTCTCAAAAACAAAATCTGCCTCATACAAAAATTTGAAAATCCCTCAAACCAAAATGTGTAATCTCATTCTGTAACACTCCTCAAACCTAAATTTCAAACTAAATCAAAAATCTGCATTTCTTTTCAAACCTGAAATAAATTCCTGCAAAAATCAAATGTTTGCAGTTTCAAAACCCAAAGAAATCAACCTGCATTTTTTCCTCTGGAAATCAACAACATGCAAAATACGGTTCTAAAATCATGTCTGCATTTCTTAAACTTGGAATCAATTATGAAAATCAAAGAGCCAGCATGCATGAAGTTTTTAACAAGGAGTAAAAGCTTTTTCATTTCCAATGGAGGCTCTGTTTTTCTGAAGAAAACTGTGAGTAACTTTTTAAAATTTAAAATATAAATTTGTTGCATACTAATATGATTGAAATGAATAGATATACACGAATATACAAGTGAAATCTAATATGGCTATTTACAGAATGTATGCTGTGAATATATATGTACTTTGCTCTGTGTTGTTTCTAGGCTCAGAATTTGATTTAAATCCCTTACTACTTAATCTTGTTTTTAATAAGATTTGATTATCAAACAAAAGTTGCGATTCAACATGGATTAATGCTTAAAATTTTAAGTAGGTTAAAAATGAAGCATGTTTGTCTCTGAAACTATAAAACATCGATACATTTTAAAATAAAGTAAATACCCAAACTGTTTAAGTTATAAATTCAGTATTGTAAATTAAATACATAAGTAAAAAACATGATTTTTGAAACTAGTATCATAATTTTTAGTTTGGGATTTAGGAAGCAGTTATGTGATGAACTAAAAAGAGGAATTTGGGAAATTCTGATGATCTTGGGATTTTAGAGGTTTGAAGTTTATTCTGGAGAAGTGGGGCGTATGGAGAGGCCGGGAAAATTGTCGAAATAGAGGTCAGAGAGATGTAGTGTCGACGGTGACGGTTTTAAGCTGGTAAACCTAGTATTTTTAGACATGGACAGAATTTGATCACCATGATATCTGTAATGAATCGAGTTACATGAAATCTGGGAAATGGAAGTTTGGGAAATGGCGAAGTCGTGGCCGGAAGCGGAGGCATTCTGGTGATCGGAGCTTGGTGAACATGGATGTTATAGGTTTGGGTTTGGGGTTGGTTCTGATGTTCCAGGTTATCAAGTTGCTCCAGGTTTGAGTTTGTATACTCGATTTTTATTTCGAGTTTATTCTGTTAATCTAACGGCCGTGGTAGTGTTGGGGGGGCGATCGCTAATGTGAAGATGTCATCGTGGATGACTGGAGTGGATTGGAGCCACCGTGCATGTGCACGGTGCACCTCCTTGTTTTCTGGTGCCGTTTGGGTGAAAAATTGAAGAAGTAGCTGTGTTTTCTCGTGTCGTTCTCATGTGTTGCTCGAAGCATGGGGAAATTTAGCTCGAAGTAAATTAGGTTCTGGCTCGGGAAGGTTTAGTTTCAGGTTTTTGAACCTGACAGTTTTACTGTTTTTAAATTTAAACCAAATTCAAATAAAGAAGCAAAGCAAGATTTAAACAAAAGTTTGAAACAAGTTTAATATATGAATTCAAAATGAATTTGAATTCTAGTTTTCAAAATCTACCTCAAGCAAAAATCTGAAAATCCCTCAAACCAAAATGTGTAATCCCATTCTGTAACACTCCTCAAACCTAAATTTCAAACTAAATCAAAAATCTGCATTTCTTTTCAAACCTGAAATAAATTCCTGCAAAAATCAAATGTTTGCATTTTCTAAACCCAAAGAAATCAAACTGCAGTTCTTCCTCTGGAAATCAACAACATGCAAACTACAGTTCTAAAATCATGTCTGCATTTCTTAAACCTGGAATCAACTTTGAAAATCAAAGAGCCTGCATGCATGAAGTTTTTAGTAGGGGGTAAAAGCTTTTTCATTTCCAATGGTGGCTCTGTTTTTTTGAAGAAAACTGTGAGTAACTTTTTAAAATTTAAAATATAAATTTGTTGCATGCTAATATGATTGAAATGAATAGATATGCATGAATATACAAGTGGAATCTAATATGGCTATTTACAGAATGTATGTTGCGTATATATATGTGCTTTTCTCTATGTTGTTCCTAGGCTCAGAATTTGATTTAAATCCCTTACTACTTCATCTTGTTTTTAATAAGATTTGATTATCAAACAAAAGTTGTGATTCAACATGGATTAATGCTTAAAATTTTAAGTAGGTTAAAAATGAAGCATGTTTGTCTCTAAAACTATAAAAGATCAGTACATTTTAAAATAAAGTAAAAACCCAAACTGATTAAGTTATAAATTCAGTATTGTAAACTAAATACATAAGTAGAAAACATGATTTTTGAAACTACTATCATAATTTTTAGTTTGGGATTTGGGAAGCAGTTCTGTGATGAACTAAAAAGAGGAATTTGGGAAATTCTAATGATCTTGGGATTCTGGAGGTTTGAAGTTTCTTCTGGAGGAAGTGGGACATATGGAGAGGCTGGGAAAATTGTCGAAATAGAGGTCAGAGAGATGTAGTGTCGACGGTGATGGTTTTAAGATGGTAAACCTAGTTTTTTTAGACATGGACAGAATTTGATCACCGTGATATCTGTAATGAACCGAGTTACATGAAATTCTGGGAAATGGAAGTTTGGAAAATAGCGAAGTCGTGGCCGGAAGCGGAGGCATTCCGGTGATCGGAGCTTGGTGAACATGGATGTTACAGGTTTGGGTTTGGGGTTGGTTCTGATGTTTCAGGTTTTGAAGTTGCTCCAGGTTTGAGTTTTACTCGATTTTGATTTCAAGTTTATTCTGTTAATCTGATGGTCGTGGTAGTGTGTGGGGGCGATAGCTAATGTGAAGATGTCATCGTGGATGACCGGAGTGGATTGGAGCCACCGTGCATGTGCAAGGTGCACCTCTTTGTTTTCTGGTGGCGTTTGGGTGAAGCAGTGAAGAAGTAGATGCGTTTTCTCGTGTCGTTCTCGTGTGTTGCTCGAAGCATGGGGAAATTTAGCTCGGAGTAAATTAGGTTCTGGCTCGGGAAGGTTTAGTTTCAGGTTTTTGAACCTGACAGTTTTCCTGATTTTAAGTTTAAACTAAATTCAAATAAAGAAGCAAAGCAAGATTTAAACAAAAGTTTAAAACAAGTTAAAATAAGAATTCAAAATGAATTTGAATTCTAGTTTTCAAAATAAATAAATTTTATAAAAATGGAATGTTTAACAACTAAAAAATTGGTTACAGTATTTTATAATGTGGTTTTAAAAATCTAAAAAATGAGATTTAAAGCAAGATTATAAATTCAGGTTTAAAATCTGAATTGTAAATCTGAATTCAAATTGAATTTGAATGTTAGGATTTGAAAAGAAAATAAAGTTTATAAATCCAAATGTTGTAACTAAATTTGAATCATAAGTGTTTTATAATGAAGTTTTAAAATCTGAAATATAAGATTTTAAACAAAATGTTCAAATCTAAGTTTAGAATCTGGTTTCAAGAATGAATTTGAATCCTGGGTTGAAATAAAATAAGCTTTTGAATTTAAATGTTTTAGAACAACTTTGAATGTTTCAAAGTATGGTTTAAGTTTAAAAATTGAATTTGGTTTTAAAATTCTTTATAAAACAAATGGATTCTTTAACATGTGATTCAAAAGTTTTTGAATTTTTTTAAAAAGTCTTGTTAAAGTTAAAAATTGATTTCATTTTAAATCTTGAATTTAAAATGCAATTTAAAGGTAAATTTAAAAACAAGTTGTTTTCAAAATACTTTGCTAATGATAATTTAATCATTAATAAGATTTATGTTTATCTTAAAGTTATTACAACTTAATAATTTATAATTCATTAAATGATTAAGGTAATTAAGTTTTGTAATTAATTTAATTAATTAATAATTTGGGTTAATTAATTAAATAATTAAGGGTTTTATTTAATTAATTAAAGGATTAAGTATGTTAATTAAGATTGATTAAATTGTAATTAAGATATCATTAATTAGATAAGATTTGATTTTAAATTAATGATTTGAATTCATTAATCAAGTAATTAAAAATTAATTAAGTTTTAGATTATCACTTGATTAATTAAATAGTTAGAGATTAATTAATGAGTTTTATAGATAATTTAATTTGTAATTAATAATGATTAGTCTCAGTTAATTACTTTAGAGAAGTAATTAAAGATTTGTTAATGGTTAATGAAGGTCATTAACTTAGGATTATTTAATAATTAATTAATGTAATTAATTTTTAATGATTAATTAATTTAACGATAATCATTTGAATTGTTTAAGTGTAGTTACTTAATGGAAGCAATTAAGAAATTAATTACTAATTGTAATTAATTAAGTTTATTTTGATTGGTTTAAGTTAATTAATTAAGTTTAATTAATTTAAATAATCGCTGGATAATTTAAGAAGTAATTACCCAATGTAATTATTCAATTACTCAGTGAAGTAATTAAGAAGATAAATTACTTGATGTAATTAAATTGAAGGATAATTGGGTAATGGAAGAGCCTTGGAAATTAATTACTTTATGTGATTAATATAAGGGATTATTACTTAGAGGAAGTAATTAATAATTGATTACTTAGTGTAATTAATTAAGATTTGATTAATAAAGTTATTTTGAAGGTGATTAAGAGATGAAATTAATTAAGTTAATTACTTAATGTGATTAATCAAGAGTGATTAATCAATATGGATAATATAATTAATTACTTAATTTAAATAGGATAATTATTAATAGATATAATTAGGGATCATTAATTTATATAATTAATGATGTAATTAAGGATTGATTAATTAAGAACAATTAATCAATGAAGGAATTAATTAATGTAATTAATTAAGGATTAATGTAATTAATCAAGTAATTACAGGTTAATTACTGAATTTGGTTTGGAATAATTAATTTGTGAAATTAATTAAAGGCTAATTACTTGAATGTAATTAAAGGATAATTAATCAAGGATGATTAATTAGGGAAATTTGTTGAGAGTAATTAATTAATTGCTTTGTAATTAATTAATGGTTATGCAAGCAAGATTTATATGGATGAAGTAATTAATTTAATTTACTTTAAATTAATTAGGGAAGAAGTAATTAATTTAATTCATTTTAAATTAATTATAGAATGGTGACTAATAAGTCATTGCTTTTGAATATTGATTAGTACTTATTACCCTGAATAGTTGAGATCTAAGATATGAGATAAGTGATGTTGTGTGATATGGATGCTTTGGTTGCATTTGAGTTGATAATATGAATTATCTGTTTGGGATGATAATATGGATTATCTGATGTGATGATAATGTTAATTATCTATTATGATATTGTGAATTATCTATCTGTGTGTATATAGATAATGTTGAATTGAATTGTTTTAAACATTAAAACAACTTGGACCTAAAAGATGGCGATTTGGATTTCGATGAGACCGGGATCGGGTTTCCATATTTGGATATCCGAAAACCACATCGATCCAAACTAACGATAGGTTGTGAATCTCAAGTGAAGATGCAGATTCAGAGTGCAAGGGTTATCGTCGTTAACTCTAAGGGTGATTCCAAAATGAGTGTAACGAGATAATGCCTTCGGTTTCGTTCGAACCCGGAATGAACTTGTATGGATTGAATGCTTTCAGAACATCATCAGGTGGACGATGAGCATTCTAAGAGATGTGTTCTCTAAAGGTAATCGTAGCCTCAAGCCTCATCAACCGGGAATGGTTAAAACAGGGGAGGAGTAGCAAAGTTAAGTGGGTCATGCCCAAGTAGGACGAGATTTTCCCCTGTCTAGAAGTCCCTTTATGTTCGGCTCTGTGGGGCGGTTGATTGCAACAACTGCCGAGTTTGTCTTGTTCGAGACTGTTCAGTAAGGAATGGTTCCGACCTTGTGTTGCAGGGGATTGGGAGTGATCCTCGGTACGGTGATCTAGGCCACGTACTGTGACGGGCGGTACCCCAGCAGCCCTGCCATTGTATGGAATCCAAAATCCAATAAGTGTCGTACGTTTTAGATGTGCCCAACTATGTTGGAACGTGAGATGTAAGCATTCCAGCTATTTCTGTATTTTACTTGAAAACCCTAGACATTATTATAATATCATCGAATTTCCTATCAAATGTTTTGGTTAGCGTAAGGTATAGGACATCGGGTTTCCTTGAAAACCCTACAGATGTTGTTGTCATTTATAGTATTGACTTTCGGTGACAAAATACAGCATTGTTAATGGCAATCATGATATCAAAAGCACATGAATATGAAACAAACTTAGATATCAAAAATTGGATACTTTACTGGTTACATTTCAAAACATGTTTTATATTCCATCACATAATCCTAAAATGTATCCCAGGTTTTGATCAAATAATTATTATAAAATATGCCAAGGGCGACCTATGAAGGTGCCCCATTGGATGATCAGAGTACTAATAGACAAAAACTGTCTTAATACATCACGGTGGAAATAGAAATAAAATAACAACTCCTAAATAGATATCCATGCCTCCTACACGTCTTCGGAAGCTTTATTCGTCTACCTACTAAAACATATAAATCCTCAACTCTCAACCTACTCAAATCATATTTTGGGCACCCGAGAGTTTAAGGGGAAAATCATAAACATCGAGTCAAACATAAGCCTGTTGTGAATAATATTATTACAACTTGGTTTACTGATATTAAGTGAGACCATACCGCTTAACGAAACCAGTTTCCCTTCACTAATATCCCTTTATTAAAACATATCTTTTGCAAATCAAAATCCTACAACCAAACTGGTTAAAGCAATAATAGTAGTATCATGTATGCATACAAATCAGGTAATCAATGGACTATCTGTCCAAACACTATAGTTTTATTTGGCTAACTACTAACCTTTGGCTGACTCGTTCCTACCATTTAAAATAAACAAATAATTTAACTTCTGTTAGGCTATTTTCTGAATGGTCCATCTCTAACTTACTTCTCCTAGGGTCAACTGATCTTAATGGTTTTGCGGGCTCACCAATAACCTATCTTTACTTTGTATATTCATTTTTGTGTGTAACATCATTTTAGCCTAACCTGTGACAAAGCCCTACAAGCTAGAATAATGGATTTATATTAGTTAGGGGTTACTAGCTAAAGTATAGGGCACGACCACATACTAGTCCCATCTGGTATTCTAATATTTGAGTCATTTACATAGGGTCAACTACCCCATCAAATTTTCCTTGAAAACATTTCTTTTAATTTGATTTAACCCTGTAAATCATACTTAAACAAGAAAAGTACACTCTATGCTTTACTCAAATCACTATGCCATGTTATCTGTAATTTACACAAAACATTGTTGATAAAAACATTCTAAATCTTTGTTTAAAACCTTTAAACAATCAATTTCAAAACATTTGAAAGTACCCCTTCCGAAATCATTGATAGTATCCCTTTCGATACAAGTAAACTACTTTAGTTTATAACCTTAGGACAGAAGGCCAAAATGCACCTTTCGAAACCATCAATAGACCTTTCAAGAACATTGAAATTAATCTTTCAAAAGCTTTATAAAACCTTAGACATCCTCTTTTCAAAACACTTTAAACTTGCCTTTTGAGAAAATTAGAAACCTTCCATTTAAATACTAAGGTAAATTTTTGAAAACATTGGGGTACCACCCCTTCGAAAATTTTCCAGATAGCTTTTGAAAGCGTTAAGTCCTTTACATAAATCAAACCTTTCGAAAGCATTTGGTTCAAGTAAAAATAAGTGGAACATAGTTTCGAAACCATTTAAAACCATTCCTTTTGAAACCTTTAGGTTTAATTTTCAAAATCTCAAAAGGGTCTTAAAAGAGCTAACTCGAAAGCCACTCTTCGGAAAGTAATTTCCTAAGTAAAAGAAGTGGACGGTGGTGAAACCTATCCTTATGAAAGCATTGGAGAAGTGACTCAGTGTTTAAAACGAAAGAACCCTTTCGAAGGCAACGCTCGGAAGGTAGAATGTGGCATTAGGGGTTTTGACCCCTTCGAAAGCATTTTCTTAAAAAACAAGGCGGCAATCTCTTTCGAAAGCTCTTTTCTTTTAAAACACTTGAAAAGATATCTCATTCGGAATGCGTTCTTTTCGAAAGCAACGCAAGTGGCGTTTCCTTTTGGCAGAAAAACAAAGTCTCGACCCCTTCAAAAGACCTGTTTTGACTCTACATCTTTTGCCTATCTCCAACACACAACAAATCAAGGCTTTGATACCATGTGTATTGGTTTCTACTAGGATGGAGGCGGAAGTATGAAGGCCAAAGGTAGCTGCCGAAAGTGGTAAAACAACAAAACCTTGAAAAATTGATTTTCGACTTTATAAAGTAGTTCTTTCTAACTAACTTGTTTTGTTTGTCAACATATGATTAGTTGCCAATACTTTTCCAAAATCTTTTCTAAAATTACTGCCAAATTTCAGAGATTAACATTTTAAAACATTTACAAATTGTCCCATCTCCATTTATAAACATATAAAACATTCTAATCTCATACCTTAAATATTTTTATATACTTATTAAAACACTTAGGAAAATTCTACAAAAATTCCTATAAATTACTTTTAATACGTTTTCTAACGTATTTAAATTTCTAACCCAAAGCTAACATATAATAGCCGTAATTAATTTTAAACCCAATTAACCATTTTCTTCACTAGAAAATTCATAATAAATCCTAATTAGTTCAAAAAATTATGAACCTTGAAATCCAACCTTTAAATAATATTTCTGACCTAATACCAAAATCGTACGGCATTTAGATGTCATTTGATATGGTTTTGAAGTTAGACCTTAACATATAATCAATACAAAATAGCATAAATCATTAACAAGCATAGCAAATCATTTGCAAAATAAATTTGGATCTCATCTATAATCGAAAATAATAGTATGAGATGTAACCTATTTTCACCTTAAGCTTATGATTAAGGAGTTTGAGATTTGCTTCTTGAATTAGATAGATTAAGCTTCCTTTCTCTTGATTTTAGCTTTCTCTTCTTCTTACTTCTTCTAATGGTGGTCGTCCTCTTCTTTAATTTAGTTTTGCCTGTGAACGTGTAAAATGAAAGTGCATGAGGGTTTAGGGTATAAGAATATAACTTATTCCAACTTTGACCTAATTTGGCACGGCTACACTTTTATTATTCAAATATCAATTCCATTAACATTTACAATATTTAATTTAATTTAATTTAATTAATTAAATGTTCTAATTAATGTTAATCAAAGTTAGGGTCATTACAATATGGGCATTAGAGCAATGTAAAGGGGACTTTTGGCTCTAATTCCTCACTCTCTTCTCTTTGCTTCAACCTTCATTATGAATTTCTATCGAACATGAATTACATTATTTTATAGACTTAAAACTTGGTAAATCATTTTCATTCATGTAAAATCTCAAGCAATAAAATTAAAGTGGAAGAAAGGTAATGAGTTGAGGCCGAAGCACTATAAAAATCCTTGTGCTCTTACTATTCTATTCTGTTTTAGATTGGATTGCTCTCGTTTATGATCGATTTAACATGTTGTGTCATTTTTTGACTTAACATTTTTGGTACTTTCACAAGAGTCAAGATTCTCAAGCATGATCTAGCTTAGAACTTTGGATTTTAAGCATCCAAAATTTAGATTTAGAAGTTTATTATAGTAGATCTAAAGTTACTTGGATTTAGAGAATAATTTAGATCACATCTGAAGGATATGGCCCCTAGAAAGACATCCACGAGATTTGGAGCTAATATTCAAGAAAATGAAGTTTCTTGGCAGAATGAAGAGGCTATTAGACAACCCATGCTTTTTTGGGACCTTCTTCCCTGCAGGAGATAGTGAAAAATATAAACTAGATAGAATGATGGTTGAGATGAACAAGAAGATGCTTGATAGCCAGAATGCCATCTTTGAAAAATTGGAGAAATGATTTTCTTTATTGTCTCAATAACCACAAAGGCATATGAAGTGAGAGTTTCATCGCCTTCAAGTTTTAAGGCAGGTAGTTCATCTTCGTTGGATCATAACAGATAAGAAAACAAGCAAAAGATGAAAAAAGGCCATTGGAACATCGAAGAAGCAAAAATAATCAACCCAGTACCCATCATAATGAAGTTCGTGGAGACGAGAAACCACTTGATTTTATGAACCTGTTTGATAATAAGAGTACTTACAGGATGTTGGTGCTAATGTAATACAAGGTTATGGCTCACTCATAGACCGATGGTGGTCGAGTGAATGCCACAACATCGATAAGGCGCCATAGAGGGTCCGAACGAATGACTCCCTCGAAAGCACAAACATCATGCAATAAATAGAGTGCATTTATTAAGTCAAACGCTCGGGGCTAGTCCTAATAATCGTCGTCCAACTACCCAAAGAAGTCAGCAATATATAATGGATATGGTAATGAGTCCGTTGAATGGAAATAAGCACATACGTAATGATGAGTGTGGTTCTTCACCTAGTCAGACTCCATTCACCGACAATATTCTATGAAAGTGTTATCCTAAGACATTTGTGATGCTTACAATGCCATCTTGTAATGGAACAACCGATCTGAGGCAATATCTACCGAAGTATGGACAACATATGGATGATGCCTGTGCTACTAATGCAGTGAGATGCTAGTGCTTTCACTAGTCCTAGATGGTGTAACTACAATGTTGGTTCACTCAACGCATGCCGAGGTCCATATATACTTTAAGCAGTTGGTGAAGAAGTTCATGGAGCAATTCAGACTCTATACTACTCGACCAAAGGATGTGATGTCCTTGTTGAATGTCCATCAGAGTTCCAAAGGAAATATGATGGATTTATTGAAGCCATTCAACATTGCAATAATTGAGGTTAGTAATCCAAAGGAAGATATTGTTTTGATAGCATTGATTCGAGAATCTCACCCTAACATGAACTTTGATAGATGGCTTAAAAAAAGAAACCACTTACCATGGAAGAGTTTTGCAAAAAGGCATCCCAATTTCTTCGCTAGGAAGAGTGGCCGCAAGACTGATTGATAGTAGGGGATGTGCGCATAAATACGTACATTTTTATTCTCATACTTAATCTTCTTCTATTAATATAAGGACATATTAAGGTATTTTATATGTTTTGGCAAATTCATAAAAGTGTTCACGAATCATCATTCACTCAATCTACATTTGGACAAAATTATAATTTTGTGTATGCATTAATGTTGAAGAAATTTATCTGCACATTTTCATTTTATTTTGTAGAAAGTTGATTGCAAATTGAAAAAAGCTTCATGGAATAGTGCATACACATAGTTTGGAAGCTTAAGAAAGAAGAAAAGAAAGAATGAATTCTTTATGGAGGAGCTCACCTACCCATTTGCTTATGGACCATAATTAAAATAAAAGCACATGTTAGGGGGGGTACAATTAATCATTAATGATAACTTAGAGGACACACAAAGTCAAAGGTAGTTTGGTAGTATCTTAAAAAGGTATTAGAGTTTTAGATTTGTATAAATATACTTTTATGGATCATGAAAAATACATGTAGTTATAGCTAAAAAATAAAAATATAATCTATCTACTCTTTATTGGCTTCTTAGCCTTTTACTTTATACACTTATATTTCATGCTTCTCTTTTATGTTATTTTATTTTATGCTTCTTTTTCATTTGATGCAAATAGATTAGATTTATTTTATGAAAATTGGTGTTGATTTATTTTTATACACTTAATTAGCTTTCTTTCTCTTTAATTTACATTTCATTTCTTTTCGTTTATGTTGAAATCAACTTTTGTTGAAATGAATTCAAGGATGAGAGGCTAAACCCTTTCAATTTAGGGGTAATGAAACTCTTATGAATCATGTAAATTCAACATAATGGTTTCATTAATTATCTTTTGTTTTTGTGCTTAATGTAAATTTAGATGTAGATATAATTTTGATGTTTATAAGCGAATTTGATAGCCTATTTTGTTAGTCACAATTAGAATAGACTTAAGCTACATCTTCATCTAACTATTGGATTTTGATAATGAAATTAAAAGTAAAATTAAAATTTGATGTTCTTTGCTACTTGATCTAAGTTGGTAAATAGATCATGGTTAAAATAGATTTTATTTCTAACTTAATAATCATTTTCACTAGATTTTATAAGTGGGTTTGGTTGATGTATTAAAATTTGATGGTTTAGGTTGTTCTACTTAATATTACAAATAGACCATACATAAAATCAATACATTAACTAATTTCACTTATGTTAAAAAGAGAGATTATAAATTTATTATGTGTTGATTTATTTCAATGTGAGAGTAGATTTATCTCTAAATTGGATTATAATCACATTACTTTACTCTAGTTTTTTTCTAGTATTTTTACACTTTTTAGATAAAAACATTTTTTAAATATTTGGGATAGTTTACTTGAGTGAGTTGAAATGTTTGCTTTCTTTCCGGTTTGACCTGTACTTGCATATGTACTACAATCATGTATCATGCTCTTGTAGTATTTTATTGGGATAAAATTCGGTGGTCTTTTAACCGATAGAAAACTCATTCTGAATCAAGTTTTTGGCACTGTTGTTGGGGAAATTAGTTTAATTTTACTTTACTCTTTGAATAATTTTTAAATTTGGTTTATTTTATTTTGTGTTATTAAAAAAATTGTGTTGTCCTCAGTCTCATTTGATTTATTTTTTTGCTATGTTATGCATTTGTTTTTTTATATAAAAAATTTCATTGCATTTTGTGCATTTGTTTCATTTGTTACAGTTTGTGCTTTTGTTTTGTGCGGCAGTTTTTTCAGTTTTCAGTTATGTCTATTTCCATTTATGTCTGTTTATGCATTTGCACTATTTCTTTTATTACATTGCCAAGTTCCAATTTTCCGTTAATCTCTACTCTCTGTTAATTTTTTTAACATTTCAACCTGATTTCCATCACAAACCATCATCAGCAGCAACTCGAACCTGTACACACCTGAAACATTGCAGGTCGCACTCTAACCACCTCACTACACACCAAACCTAAATCACCTGCAAACTCCATCCACTCTAGCCAACCCACGCACATCCTCAAGCTGCACTCCCGCACCCCCCCCCCCATATTCAATCTACATTTAGCCAACTACAACCACTTCATCGCCATTCTGCAACATCCAAGCCACAACCAATCACCTCATTGTAACTAACCCCTCCTCTCAACCTTTAATCCCAATCATCTACAATTCACCGTGACCAAAGTGCACACCTGAAATTCCAAGAACATTAACTTAAACTATCATCACCTTCCATGTCTAAGACCAACGACTACAGCAAACCCAACTCCAACTCCACCAATCGTGACACAACATCTGAACCCGCAAATCAACCACGACAAATCCATAAACTGCAATTAATCATGAGTCGCAAAATTGCAAGCCGCTGTCTACTTTTTATTGCATTATTTGTTTTTTATGATTTTTCTTTGGTTTTCTAATCATAGAGGAATTAGAGATATTAAAAAGCTAAAGTATTTGGCTGTTAGGTAAATAGGCTTGTGATGGGCCTATATTTTTTTGAGTAAATTCATTTGGTTTTTAGAAGGAAAATAAAAAAATTGGCTTTTACTTATTTGAGCGTGATTTCTATTATGTTATGTGAATTTTTTTACCTAATTTTGTGTTGTGTGAATTTATTTTCTTAACTTAGTAAAAATTTACTTTAAAAAAAAGTAAAATAGAATTATTTTTGCTTTCATCGGCTTTGGTAAACGATAAAAAATAAAACAATTTGCTTTCATTTCGCTTGGGTAAATAATAAAAAAAATTGCCTTTTTTTCGTTTTATCCTTATAAAGAATCATTTTCTCCACTTTTATAGATTGCAAATTGAAGAAAATTAGATGGAGTAGAATTGCTTATTAAAATATTTTGCTCTGCTTTGCTTATAAAAATAAATTGCGCTAAAAAAATAGTTGCTTTTAAATAAATTTGCAAATAATTATACACACGCTGGTATCATGTTCATATCTCTTGTTTCTATTTTTTTGTATTGTTGGTTGTTTCCATTTAAAAAATAAAAAAAAATTCATTTATCATTGTTAACGTACGTTTAATTTCTGTTTTGCATCATTTCATACTTATTTTTATTTTCTAAGGCCGCCATTCAAATTCACATAAGGTGAGGATTTCACCGTTCTTCCTTGGTCCATAAATTGCATTCGTTGTATAAAATTGAATTAAATAATAAAGATTTGGCATTTGGCTTAAGGGTGTCATGGGGCCATTTATGGAAAATTTGTATTTTGATAAGTTGATTTCTTTTAACAAACGTTTTATTTGTGTCTAAGGCAACGGTAGAGTCCAGTCATTTATAATTATTACCGTGGTTTGTAAAATATTATGTTGATTATTTTTCTAAAGGTATTTAAGCCTTTAGTTGCATTGCTATGGTGTTTCGTCGCACACTGATAAATCGTATCCATTACCTAAAGTAAAATTGTTTTGTTGAATTAAGTCTAAGTGTCACGATATAATTTAGGATTAGAAGATGCTAAGTACAGAAATTTTTTGATTAAGTCTTTGCATTAGTTGCATTAGTTTCATGCATATACAAAAAAATCGAAAGGAAACACGAAAAACAAACGTTTCTTAACATATTTTTTTAAGTAAAAAAATAAAAGAAAGATATATTTTTTTTTAAAAAATTCAAAAAACAAACCCACTTCTATCTTATTCTCCTTTTTTTTCAGTTTCTCTTGCTTCCCTTAATCTTCACCCTTATGCATGATTTTTTGGACTCGTGACACTTCGACAAACAGTCGAGCAAACAATCATTCAACCATGGCAAACGAAAATCCTTATCGTACCCTTATGGATGGAGTGTTCCTCGATCAAGCTTCTTTCTCTTCTTGCAGTATTTAATCTACCCTAACAGGAAATTATTTTGGAATCTACTCAATCTTATTAACACACTTTTAAATTTTGGCAACTTTGAAAATGATGATCCTTATATCTTTTAACGAAATTTGACAAGTTTGTGCAACTATAAAACTTTAACAATTTTGCGACAACGGAATAAAACTTAGGTTGATCCCATTCGCATTTACCGACTACACCGAGAAATGATTGTATAGCTTGCCTTCAAATTTAATTAGAACATGGGATGAATTTGTAAAAGTTTTCTTAAAGAAATTTCACCCCTTAGAAAAAGCAACTAAAATTCAAAATGGATTTTTAAACCTTCATTAATTTGGTGGCGAATCTTTTGAAAAATATTTGAAAGATCTAAGGAACTTTTAATAAAATGTCCACATCACAATTTTGAAAAATGGACTCTTTTCCAAATTTTAGATGATGGACTTAAAAATAGCTTTCAAACAATGCTTGAATCAATGTGTAAAGGGAAATTTTTAGCACAATATCATGGTGTCACTTAGCAATTTCTCAAAAACTTAGCCTAAAAATCAACTCAATGAGAATGATCTAACGAGAAATCAATCTATCCAAGATCAAGCGCACATTCGATGGGATCATCATTAGCCTTAGAGGTGAAAATTGATGCAACAATAAATAAATTTGATAATTTTTTATCAAATCAAATGAACCAAGCTTCTCAAGTCTTTTGTTATGAATGTAATGATCCAAACTGCATTTTTGAGCAATGTCCTTACTCGTTAGAACAAATCAACGCTTTTAACAAAGTTTGGAATAATATGTTTTCTCCAACATACAGTCCCGATTAGAGAAGTCATCCTAATTTCACTTGAAAATAAAATAATTCAAACACGAGTTTGGTTCAACCATCTCCTTAAGCATTTCCAAACAATGTTTCAAATCCTCCTTTTCAACCAAATCAATTTCAACAAAACTTTGCATCACCTTCTCAAATATAAGTGCAACAATCTTTTGCTCCTCGAGATGACAAACGAATGACATCACTTTATAAAATTTTGGAAACTTGAGCTAAAGAGACCACTCAAAACCTTCAATCAAATAACAGGTTGCAAAATTTGTTAACCTCATGCGCGTAAAATACGCGTCAGTCGATCGCTGAATTCGAAATGCAAGTGAGTAAGTTAGCCACTACTGTGAGTGAACGAGAAAGAGGGATGTTCGCAGGCAAACCTATTCTAAACCTTTACAATCAATACACATGCTCAAACCAATCTCATGTTGTTCAAGATAACAATGTGATTCAAATGAATGTTATCACCGCTTTGTGATTTGGTTAGCAAATTGATAACCAAGTTGTCAGTCCAAACAACATACCATAAATGCCTTTCAACCTTTCAAAAACCACAAATGATTATAATCAAAACTTTGATTTGAACATTGAACCAAATTCCAAATCTAATTCTTTTCTAGTTCATGTAGACCGACCTATTATGTTTCAGGTTCCATTTCCGCATTCGACTTCGATCTAAGAAACATTCCAATCAAATGGAAAAGATTTTAGAATTTTTAAAGTTTAAGTGAAAATTTCTCTCTTGGATATCATCCAACAAGTCCCAATTTATGCTCACTTTTTGAAAAACTTGTGCACACAAAAGAGATAAAATGAATTGCCAATAAAAGTCATTTTAGCGGTCGGTCTAAGTGAAGTCTAATTTCAATCTATTCTTTTGAAATACAAAGTTCATAGTTTTCCTACGATCTCTTGTACGATAGGAGACAAGAAAATCAATAAATGCTAGTTACATTTAGGTGCATATGTGAATTTTCTTCCATATCTACGTATCAACAATATGGTTTAGGTGAGCTTAAATCGACAAAAGTCACTCTTCAATTGGCCGGTTGTTCTATAAGCAAACCCATAGATGAGATTGAGGATGTGTTGACTAAAGTAGGATAATTTATGTCCCTATCGATTTCATTATTCTTGAAACATAACCTAAAATTAATCTCACTAGCCAAAATCCTTTGATTTTTGGATAACCTTTCATAGCCACCTCGAATGCCTTGATCAACGGTCGAAATGATTCAATGAAAATTTCCTTTTGTAACATGACTATAGATCTTAATATCTTCAATTTAGAAAATCAATTAAACAAACCATTCAACCACACTTTGAATGTTAGCGCTATTCATGAAAACTTCAAAAATGATAGAATTGACCTTAATAACGAACACAAAGCAGAGTACAAACAATTGTTTCAAGACATGCCAAACAAGATCGAAGACACGCGTTCCTTCAAAACTCTCACAGTGGAGTCCGAAATTCAATCAATTTTTTTGATTGAGCAACCTCCTAGGTCAGAACTCAAACATATTCCTTTTCATCTTAAGTATGCATATTTAAGTGATAACAAAACTTTTCCTGTTATAATTTCTACCTATCTTTCTCTTGACTAAGAAGCATCTCTTCTTTCAATTTTTTCAAAAAACAAAGAAGTGATTCGATGATCCTTTATCGATATTAAGGGAATCAGCCCTGCAATTGTTCAACATTACATTCACTTAATTAACAAAGCCAAGCCTAACCAAAATGGGTAACGAAGGCTAACCCCAAAATGAAAGATGCAGTTTGAGAACAAATTCTTAAGCTCCTTGATAATGATATCATATATCCCATCTATGATAGTTCGTGGGTTAGCCCAATTCAGTTGTACCAAAAAAATCTGGTATTACCGTAATCAAGAAAGATGCTAACAAACTCATTCCTACCCATACTCAATTTGGCATGTTTCCATTGATTATCAAAAATTAAATACTTCAACATGTAAAGATCATTTCCCTATCCCTTCCATCGACCAAATGCTTAAAGGATTAGCTGACCATGAATTCTATTGTCTTCTTAATGGTTATACCGATTATAACCAAATTCTAATCGCTTCTGAAGATCAAGATAAAATGAATTTCACATATCCTTTCAGCACCTTTGTTTATCGCCGTATGACATTTAGACTTTGTAATGCCCCTATGAATTTCCAAAGGTCTATGTTTAGCATCTTTTATGACATGATCAAATGCTTTTTAGAAGTTTTAATAGATGATTTCTCTATCTTTGGAGATTCTTTTTCCGAATTCTTACATTATCTTGAGTTGGTTCTAAGCTAAGAGAAACACTTAACTTTAAATTGAGAAAATGTCACTTTATGGTCAAATAAGGCATAGTCCTCGGACATGTCATTTCAAAATGGTCAAACATGGCATTGAGGTAGATAAAGCCAAAGTTAATGTTATTTCAGATCTACCCATTCCCAAATCATTTAAGGAGGTTCAATCATTCTTAAGGCATGTTGATTTTTATTAGTGCTTTGTAAAAGACCTCGGTAAAACTGCTAGGCCCTTGACCACACTTTTAGGAAAAGATATTCCTTTCAATTTCAATTCTGATTGTGTCTCTACTTTGACCGTCCTTTCAATTTTAATTCTGATTGTGTCTCTACTTTGACCGTCTTTAAAATGAACTCATTTCTGCTTCAATTTTAAGCTCGCCTAGTTGGGATCTTTCCTTTGAGATTATATATGATTCTTCTAACTGTGTAGTTGGTGTTGCCATAGGACAACGCATTAACAAAATCATTCATGTCATCTACTACACTATTATGACTTTTAACGATGCTCAACTCAACTACACAACCATCGAACAAGAACTTCTAGCCATAATTTTTGCATAGAAAATTGCAGACCTTATTTGATAAGCTCACAGATCATGGTTTATACTAACCATTCTACTCTTGGGTACCTTTTTGCTAAAAACGATGCTAAGTCACATTTGATTCATTGGATCCTATTACTTCAAGAATTCGATTCATCTTCCAAACACATTTTCTTCTTTACCCATTAATAAGAACTTTCCCACAAACAACTCTTTTCAATTTCCATCTATCCGTGCTTTATCAGTACAGTGAGCCATTTAGTCATTGAGGAAACTCCTTCCTTTTAGTCCAAACAAGGGAAATACAAATTTCTACCCCAAGTGAAATATTTCTATTGGGATGATCCATACTTGTTTAAGTATTATTCTAATCAAATCATTCGATGATGTGTCCCAAATGGAAAAATCATTATTTTGTCATGAGCAAGCTTGTGGTGGGCAACTCAATCCTAAGAAAAACGCAGAGAAGTTGCTCTAATATGGCTTTTATTGGCCTACACTTTTCAAAGACGCGTTTGAGTTTTTTCAAGCATTTGATCATTGTCAAATGTTAGGAAAAATCATGAAAGGAAACATGATGGAATTGACCCCAATCCTAACGACTAAAAGCAGTGAATTTAGGGAATTGATTTATGGGACCATTTCCTGACTCTTTTGGAAATCTTTATGTTCTCTTTACCATTAATTATGTTTCTAGATGGGTTGAAACCGTTCCTTACAAAAAAATCATAAGTTTATTCTGTAATTCATAAAAGAAAACATCTTTTCTAGGTTTGGCATACCTCGCACAATAAGTGATAACAGAACCCATCTTTATAATCAATCTTTCAAAGCTTTAATGAGGAATTACTCGATAACCCATAAATTATCCACTCCATATCATCCTCAAATTTGTGGTCAAGTGAAGTTTAAATAACAAAAATTTCAAAAAGAAAACTATTAATAGAAGTCGGAAAGATTGGTCTTAAAAATTGGCAGATGCGCTTTGGGCTTACTCAACAGCTTTTAAAACTAATCTTGGGATGTCCCTTTTCGATTAGTATATGGTAAAGCATGTCAGTTACCAGTGATCTTTATCATAAAGTGTTATGGGCAATAGAGAACATAAACTTGATCTTGAAAATGCTGGCGAAAATAGAAAATTGCAACTTAATGAATTAGAAGAGATTAAGAATGACGCATATGAAAATGCAAAAACTTACAAAGCAAAAACAAAAGTTTTTCATGATAAGTCAGTCCTAAGAAAAATGTTCTCACCAAATCAAAAAATTCTTTTGTATGACTCTCAACTTCATTTATTCCCTAGTAAATTAAAATTGATATGGACAAGACCATGCGTTGTACGTATTCCACACGATGCTAAAGAAATAGAAAACCCTACGGATGGATTAATTTTAATGTCAACGGTCATTGTCTAGAGCCTTACTTGGAATTTGAAAGTGACCAAAAGAAGGAGTTCAAGATTCTTCATGAGCCATACTACATCTAGGAAGGAATTTCAATCTTATCTTGTAAATATGTATATGTTCCTTTCCCTTACACTTTTTATATCACGCATTAACTATGAGGACACAGTCAAAATCAAGTGAATAGGGGTCTCATGTTTATTTTGATTTTACGTGTTTTGATTTTTGCATTTTCTTTCTCTTTCTTTCAAAAAACAAAGAAACACAAAAACAAAAAATGGCATATTAATTTACTTTTGAATAGGAAAGATAAAGTAAGCATACAATTTTGGTCATTAGATTAAAATATATATGGGAAATTATTTATCTCAATGAATAATAACAAAAAGTTTAATTTACAAGCAACTATAGTGTAACTAGTATCTGGGGAGATTCATTGGTGATGGTTATTAAGTGTATTCTTAATTGTAGCGTTCATTTGAAAAGTGGTTGATTTAAACTACATGCGTTAAAATTGTTAATCTTTAAAGTTAAGTGGTGCTAAGATGATTTTGCATAACTCTCTCTCCTTCGAAAAACCACCTAGTGTCAAGTGTCCATACGTAAGTATGTACACTTGCCACGCTTTGTACTCTTCTCACATAAGCCCGCAACGTAGTGCATGAATGGTATATCTATCCTCGGTATTCTAAGGTACATTTATATAAAAAAAATATAATAATTATAATAATTATAATGATAAACATCTAGAGTCAAGTGTACACACCAAGGTGTGGACACTCGCCATGCTCTGTACTCCTCTCACGTAAGCCCAAAAGCAGTGCATGGATGATATATCTAGCCTCAGTATTCTGAGTTAGGCGTATGTAGATAATAGTAATGTTGATATTAATAATTTTTTTACAAATAGAGAGGGAGTAAGCAATTGAAACCCAAGCATTATATTGACTTTACTGATTTGACTAGCTATAAAAAAATGAAGATACCACTTTGCAAACTCTAATAATCAATTAAAGAATTTATTTCATAATTGCACTATGTTATCAACCAAAACAACTAGCCAAGCTAGAGTCTAAATAATGATACCTTGATTTTTATTGGAAGTTTTTATTAAAGGGCTAAAATTTCCTGATGATGACCGAGACTTGTATATTACTATCTAATGTCAATTCAAAAGTAAATTCTTCATTTATAAATAGAATTTGCATTCATATCTTTTGCATTAGGAACTTTGCATATTGCATTTGGAATTTTTGAGTAGCATGAGCTGAAAATTCTGACGAGACAACACTAGTCCTATGATGGACACTAGAGATTTAACGACTTATGACATATGCTCAATACGATCGTGTTTCCTTCGAAAGTGGATTTATCTTAGTTTTACTTTATTCGAGAACGAATAAAATAATAATTGTGTGGGAGGGGGGGTTTGATACGCATGTAAAAAAATATATTATTACTCTCATACTTTATCTCTTTTTCTACTAAAATAAAGGACACACTTGGGTATTTTTACGTGTTTCGACCAATTTATAAAAGTGTTTTCAAATCATGATGCACTCATCTACATTTGGAAAAAATGGCAATTTTGTATATGCATTAATTTAAAAAAGATATTTGAACATTATTATTTTATTTTGTAGAAAATTTAGTGCAAATTGGATGAAGCTTCATGGAATAATACATATACACATTTTGGAAGCCAAAGGAAGAAGAGTAGAAAGAATGAATTCTTCATAGAGGAGCCCACCCACCTACTTGCAGATGAACCACAGTTAAATGAAAATCACATACTAGTGGGGATTAATTAATCATTAATAATGACTTGGAGGCCACACAAAGTCAAGGGTAGTCCTAGTGGCACCCTAAAACGATATTAGGATTTTAGAACTGTATACACAACTTCTTATAGTTCATGAATGCATGTAGTTGTAGCTAGAAAAATAGAAATAAAAGCTCTATTCTCTTTAATGGCTTCTTAGCCTTTCCCTATATGCACTTTTATTTAGTGTTTCTCTTTTTTATTATTTTGTTTCATGCTTCTCTTTTATTTCATGCAAGTAGATTAGACTTATTTTATGCAAATTAGTTAGATATATTTATGCAATTAATTAGCTCTCTTTCTCTTTAATTAACATTTCCTTTCTTTTTGTTTATGTTTAAATCAACTTTTGTAGAAATTAATTCAAGTATGAGTGGCTAAATCCTTTCGATTTAGGGTTGATAAAGCTCTCATTAATCATGTAAATTTAACATAATATTGTCATTTATTATCTCTTATTTTATGCTTGATTTAATTTCCATGTACATAGAAGTTTGATGTTCATAAATGGATTTGATAGCCCATGTTGTTAATCACAAATAAGCTAAACTTAATCAAATGTAGACTCATATTACATCTTCATCTGACTATTTATATTTGATAATGAAGTTAAAAGTTGAATTAAAATTTGACTTTCTAGGTTACTTGATCTAAGATGGTAAATAGATCATGCTTAAAATAAATCTTATTTCTAACTTTATAATAATTTTCATTAGATTTGATAAGTCGGTTCGGTTAATGTATTAAAATTTGATGGTTTATGTCATTTTGATTAATATCACAAATAGACCATACTTAAAATCGATACATTAGCTGATTCCACATGTATTGAAAAGAGAGATTATAAATTTATTTTATGTTGATTTATTTGAATGCGAGAGTGGATTTACCTCTAAATTTCCTTTTAATCTCATTACTTTTACTCCAAGTTTTCTCTAGTTTGTTCTATACGTTTTAGTTAAAAAAACAAAAAAAAATTGAGATAGTTTGATTGAGTTAAAATTTTTGCTTTCCTTGTGATTCGACCTGTACTTGCATATGTACTACAATTATAAGTCATGCACTTGCGGTATTTTATGAAAATAAAATTCAGCAGTTTTCTAATCAATAGAAAATCCATTTTGAACCATTAGGCCATCGAATAAGCTAGTATAGAGCAATATGCTATCAAGAAAAATGTTTAGAGCGTCAGAAACATTGCTATAGATTTTGGAAATAGTAATCCTAAAAGGAAAAACCAAAGCGTCGTGGGAAGAAGCATGACATTAAGAAGCGCACGATGTATCTGAGAGCAGAAATAACACAACCTTAAATGATACCGTTGAGAACATTTACCTTGCCTCGTAAGGTATGAAGAATTATTAAATGCTACCCTACAGGAAGGCGTCTGAAGCTAAACGACACTCGGGGAAGTATTGTCACTTCCATAAGACTCACGGGAACAAGACCAATGACTATTATCATTTAAGGGATCTTATCGAAGATTTGATCCAAAAGAAGAAACTTTAATAGTAAATGAAGAATTCTTAAGATGATGAATAGAAAAATAGACTCTAGGGTTAAAGTGCCAAAAGGGATTATCTTGGGTCCAATGGGAGGGACCAAGGTGGCCTGAGAGTATGACCGTTATAAATACCATATTTGGAGGATCCCATCCACTTGAGAAAAGCTAGAATGAAATGGATGGGTATGGTAGTTCACTTTAACATATGCATTAGGAGAATTGTTTCACCATTGAAGACAGAGTTTTGGCAAAACAACATAGAACAATGAATGATGACATCGTTTTCCAAAATAGATATGCTAGTTGAATCGAAGCATCGATGGTTGGTCCCACGCTGATAACAGCCATAGTTCTGTCGACAATAGTGCATCGAGTTTTGATTAACTATGGAAGATTAGTTAATATTTTACTCAAGAAGATCAAATGAAGATTGATCTGAAGGATCTGAAGCCATCTCGGATCCAAGGATTTACAAGAGTTGCTAAAGAACATGTTGTTTGTATTGATTTGCCCCTTGAGTTGGGCAAAGGAGACCACAAGATAGTGCGGGTTTAGACTTTTGTCATGGTCGATGGATTTTCAAGATATAATTCTTTTTTAGGTCAACCGACCCATGCTAGTTACAGAATAGAACATGCTCTGTGGTGTTGACAATGAAGTTCCCCATTGTGAATGGAGTAGGAGCGATTCAAGGTGACCAAATTACTGATCGAGAATGTTATGTTGCTGAGTTCAGAGAGGTGAAGCGATGCGAGAAAGGAAGGGATGTGGAGAATATTCTTCGCATTAAGACTGTTGATCCATAACAACCACATTTTATGCCCTAACTTTGGTTAGTTAGTAAGTTTACATGCTTATGGACCTCCAAAAGAAGCTAGAGGATGCAGGAGTGGCACTGGTGGAGCTAATGATTAACATTCCAATCGATGATGATGATTTCACTTAGGTTCTCATGGTCAAATCTCAGCTCGACATAAAAATGATAAAAAGTTGGTATGGTTTCTTTGAGCAAATATGGATATGTTTTCCTATGTGCATTATAATATGTACGGAGTTTCATTGAAGATAGCATGCCATGCATTGAATGTGGATCAAAGATGTCCTCCCATGAAGTAGAAGAGATGTACCTTGGGTCCGGAGTGATCCATAGCACTTAAAGAAGAGGTGGATATGCCGAAGGCAAATGATTTCATTTGCAATGTACTATATCCTGAATGTGTATCAAAACTAGTATTGGTCAAGAAGCCGAATGGGAAGTGATGGAAATGCATTGATTATTCGGACTTGGATAAAGCGTGCCCGAAAGACAGTTTCCCATTACCAAAGATTGACCAACTTGTGGGTTACACTATCAGACATGAACAAATATCCTTTATGGATGCATACTTTAGATACAATTAAATAGTAATACACATTCGAGATCAAAAAAATATGAGTTTCATAACTGATTTAGGGCTATATTGTTGTCACGTGATGTTGTTCGGTTTAAATAATGCTAGAGCCACTTACCAATAATTGGTAAACAAGATTTTAAGAGATCAAATCGGATGGACTATGGAGGTCTACGTGGACAATATGCTTATGAAGTCACAACAATTGATGAATCACATGGACAACCTCTCAAAGATGTTCGATGTGCTTCGGAATATGGAATGATGCTTAATTCATTGAAATGTTCTTTCAGAGTTGCATTAGGTAATTTTTTAGGTTTCATCATAAACTCAAGGGAATTGAAGCTAAACCAGAGTAGATTAAAGCATTGAAAGAGTTTACTGCCCCATGGATAAGGAGGGAAAGGATGAAGGGGAAGGTTGCTACATTGAGTCGATTTTTTTTGAAAGCAGAAAATAAACGCATACCATTCTTTGATGCCCTCAAGGAGGAAAAATAAAAATTTGTTTGGACGAAAGAATGTAAGAAGCTTTACATAATCTAATAGAGAATATGGAAAGACTACCAATATTTTCGAAACCTTTGGAAGGAGAAGACTTATTTATTTACGTAGCAGTATGCGCTCATGCGCTGAGTGTAGCCTCGGTATGTAAGGAGTCCAAAATGCAAAGGTCTGTGTATTATATCAGTTTGCTGCTCATCGGAGCAGAAAATAATTATCCAAAGCTAGAGAAGCTAACATATTGCTTGTTAATTACATTGAGGAAGTTGCGACCATAGTTCCATGCTCAACCGATAAAAGTGCTTACTAATTAGCCGTTGAGGCAAGTACTACGTGGACTCAAGACTTTGGGGAGGCTACTGAAGTGGGATATTGAGCTAAGTTAATATGATATAACCTAATTTTAGGAAGGCGATGCGAGGACAGACATTGATCGACTTCTTTGCCAATTAACCATTCATGATGAAGAAGTGAAAGAAGATGTTGTCCAAGTGTCCTAATGGAAATTGAACGTTGATGCTCCAATGAACATAGTTTAGGGGCAAGAGTTATGTAGCTAAAGTGCTTTTATAGTGGTAGAGGAGCAAAATGTTATAGCAAGGATAAAGCGGGGATATAGCAAAAGTGCAAAAAGCTTCATTGGATATAAACCAAATACTTAATGTTAATTTATTCTCATTATCACATCATTTGTGTAGGAAAAAGAAAAATCTTTTAATCTTATAAACAAAAAGAAGAATAACATGATTTATGCAGATTGGATTTGGGAACTACAATAGATTTCAAACTTATATTGAGAACTTATACCTTAAAATTAGATCTAAACTCGGTTTATTTGATTTAAAAGTGAACTAGTCAAATTAACCTTTTTATATTAATGTTGTTAATGTGTATGCTAAAAAGCCTTAATTTAGTGGGTGTAGCGGAAAATAACGAGGCTTAAAGTGGATCTACTGTTTAATAGTTCTAAACTATAATAACATAGCGATCCAAGAGTGTTACGCGCTGTTGCGGGGATTTTACGGGATTTTAACTACACAGGGTAGGAAATGATTCTCAGAATCCCAGAAGAGCAACAAATAGCAATGTCGAAAATGAAGCATTGATTGTGGGACTAAAGATAGTAAGAGAGCTAGGAGTCAAGACATTGCATATATTCATCGACTTGGTGGTTTATCAGGTTAAAAAGGAATCTCAGGCTAAGAGAGTGAAACTTGACCCTTACTTGACAATGGTTTTAGAACTATTGAATGACACTGTACGATAAAGCACGTCACTATAAAATAGAATACGAAAGATGATTTGTTAACCAAATTAGCTAGTTCCAGGGATGCTCAGTATATGGGACTCGTTCCAATAGAGGTTTTACCGGCTCAAAGCATCGAATGGAAGTTGATTGGATCATGGAGATCGTGGAAGAAAAGGAGTCATAGTGACTATAATAAAATACAATTTGCTGAAGGGAACTCTCCCGACTGGAAAAAATTCACAAAGAAAATCCTAAATAAAAGTACCACACATTATTATAAATGAAAGAGCACCGTATAGGAAAGGATTCTTAACCCCTTGCTGTAGTGTATCACCAAATATGAAGCTAAGAAGATCCTTTCATATGTGCATGAAGGAAGATGTGTTGATTACACTAGGGGTAGACTTTGCCAAAGAAGGTCCTTCGCTATGGATACTATGGGCTAACCATTAGCCAAGATGCCGCCAATAACTCCAAAAGATGTGATAAATGCCAAAGATTTGCAAAAATACTGAGAGCCCTGTCTACAGAGCTTAGGTAAATGGTTAGCCCATGGCCGTTAGCAATTTAGGAAATTGGTATAATAGTTTGATATCGATGTTAAATGGCGAAGCGAAGTATACAATTTCAATCATGGACTACTTCATAAAGTAGGCCGAAGCGGAACATCTGGCCATGATCACCACGAAGAAAGTGATCAACTTAGTGCTATAGAATATTATATGTAGATTGGAGTTCCGTAGTAGATCATTATTGATAATGAAACTCAATTTGAGAGTGCCGAATTCAAATACTTCTATAATCAGTACCGAATTGAGAAGAGTTTTTCAAAGTAACATACTTATAAGCCAATGGACAAGAGGAGGTTGTTCAATCAAAATCATCCAAAAGAAACAAATAACAAAATAAGGGCAATTGAGTTGATGGGTTACTACTAGCATTGTGGGCTTATAGGACGACCCATACGTACGCAACTGGGCGTATTCCATTTGCTTTGGCCTACGGAGTTGAGGTCATGATTCTAATTGAACTAGAAGTCCCTTCTCATTAAAGAAAACATTATGATCCCAAGATGAATGAGAAACTATTACTTGAGTCCCTCAACTTTGTAACGGCCCGTATTTTACATATCGAATGATTGTAAAATATTATTTTTAAATTCATATAGGGTCGTGTGACTATATAATTTTAGGAAATATGAACTGGTGACATTTCTTATCCTTAGAATTTTTATTGGATAGTTTGGCACTGAAGATCTTATAAATCCTATAACTTTTGGTAGGAGTCCAAATATGGTCTAAAACTTCTTTCTTTATATTAGGATGATGGTTTCTATTATGTTAGAGTGGTCATACCAAGAATGTGGATTCATTGTTTAGAAAATATGACTGTTTGATGTTCTAACCAGTTCTAAGCAGATTTGTGGGTAACGAAATGGTTATTAGTACAACCCATTAGCCAAATTTGGGATTAGGGTTAATACCACTTCCTTCTAGCCATTATTAGTCATTCCTTTTTATTTCTATTCACCTTCTAACCACCATTAATTCAAATTAAACATAAAAACATAATTTCTCCAAGTTAATTAATGCACTTAGTAGACTCAAGAGAGATTAACAAAAGAGAATAGTAGATCCGTTGGTTAGGAACTTTGGGATTCATGTTGGGACAGTTCTACATCAGATTTGCCTGGGTAATTGTGTACTTTGATCCAATATGAGTGGTTTTAGCACTCCTGCTTTAAAATCCCATAAAATGAACCATAAATAAATAAAATATATTAAATTAAATATGATAAGAGTTGTATATGGAAATTTTGTAAAAGTTGGAATTTAACCACGAAAGTTTATCGGTTGAATTTGTAGCGAAATTCTGATCTATTTCCATATATAATATGCCGAAAATGGAGCTCAAACAAAGGAGTTATGAGCATTTGGAGTTCTTATATTTAAACTAATTTAGTTTGAATTCAAATTCAAATGTAAAATCAAATTTAGGGTTTAAATTTCAAAAATTAGTATGGGGCTAAGTAACAGTTTAATTAGCGCTTTAAAAAGTTAATTATGGAATAAAACAATATGGCAAGGGAAATAAATAAACGTTCTTGAATAAAAGAAGCGGGACCTGAATAGGTCAACCGTTCGACCAAAGGCGGTTGACCACTTGGCAACAGAAGTTGCCAGTGGCAACTAGGGTTTGAAGCAATGTTTAATTCTTTTGTACGCTCCAGATTTACCCATTTCATACCTACTTCCATCCTACAGTTCTGGTGCATTTTAAATTCTATAAATAGAACCCTATCCTCTCCACTTTTATTAATATTATTTTGGGGAATATGACGCAACTCTTCCATTGCTATCGCTCTCCAATAAGATTCAGAAACTCCATAGAGAATTCAAGTAAGAATTTAACTTATTTCCAATTTGTTTCTTCGTTCTCCAATCTATTCTTATCCTATTCTTCTCCAATTATTCTAAATCCAATGAAAATATATAACTCTTCCCTATTGTGTGTGTGTATTAAAAGAGAGATTTTGTAAGAGATTGTGAGGCATGCAAATCCAAGAAAGGTGAAGCTAAGGCTACCCAGTGAATAGAAACCTTAGTATTTTTTTGTAATTGTTTAGTGTATTTATTTTTGGATTTGAATATGCCATAAGGATTTTGGTATTCCAAAAATATGATAGACAAAATCCTTAAAATTCCTTTTCAATTCCATATGTTAATTCTATACTAAGATACTCAATTATTTACATTACTTTGATGGAATTTGTTTCATTATGAACTTTTTGATAATTTTATAGTCTATTCCACTTCTCCTTCTTCATTGATTCAAACTGTGATCCTTCAATAAAATAAAAGGTTTAGATTATGAATTCTATTAGTAGTTTACACCACTTATTCATATCTATTTCTTTGTGAAAGATGAATTGAATAAAATATAAGGTTTAGACTGCAGTCCTTATCATTTAAGATATTCCATTGAATGTGTGTAATGAATTGAGTTTCCATTTCAGTCACAAATATGTTATTGTAGTTTTGGTTACGAATATTTATTCCATGTTTTGGACATTCGAATTCCATGAAATCTTGGAAAATAAAGGAAAAAGGACTTACAATAATAATTAGTAAGGAAATTGACATTTAACGCTACATTAGAGCATAAAATCCACACGTTTAGAACTGATTAGGAACGAATATTTGTTTATCTTTATTTCATAATTAACGTATAATTATTGTGTATTTGGCATAGATAATTAGGCATTTATTTACATTTACTTTCCCCATTACGAAGGTAATTGATTTTGAGGCAAAAATAAGAGGAAATTCTTATATAGCCTAATTATTTATTTAAAGCGTAATAAGGAAGATTCCTTATAAGGACTTCTTTATGAAACGTGAGATGCGTATGTATGTATGTATGTGTGTGTATATATATATATGGAGAGTAATTGATTTTCAACTAAGTCATAGGGATGCAAGGTCAATAGAGTTACATGATGGAAATCTACCCTTCATTTTGAGCCTGCCAGCAGTTGTGTACACTTTTATCGATGTGAGATATCCTTATGACAAATATCTGTAATGAAGCGAGGTTAGTTCCAAATTTTGTAGAGGAAATCTGTCCAGCTAATTTGGATACCAGTTACTACGAATAGGGGACTAATGTGAGACGTCATTATAAATGTGGGCCATAAGATGAAGGGCCTGCTTTGGGGTTGAGGTATTAAGTGTTGGACCCGCCTTTTTTCCTAAATGAAGTGTTAAATGTTCAAGGGGTAACATTAGGTGGTATCTCTACAGGGGTCTACTATATAGTATTAAATGGCCTATGAGATTCCATATGATGTCAGATATATATTGTACCATTGAGGAGAACGCTTTTGGAAATAGGTCTTAAATGACGGGGTCTGCCTATTTTCCAATGGGACGTATTAAGTGGCTTAGGTACCATCTCTCACATTATTAGCAATTTACGACGTATGATTGGGGTATGCGATCTACATCTGGATGGTATTAAATGGTTGGACCCTCCTCCTTTCCTTATAAAGAAGTACTAAATGATTTTAATGGTTTTATGTTCGTAGACATATTCTAATTTTTAAATATATTGTCCAAGTACTGAAAAGGTAGGACTTGAGGTTTTTATTCACCCGACACTAGTTGCTCTGACTCCCTCCTCATAATGGCATAGGTTAAGGACAAAGTGATGGCGGTGACGATGCTTAAAGATGAAGAAGTTTGGCTAGTGGCACTATTTATTATTACTTGATTTCATGTGTACCCATGGATTTAAACAATTATTGTAACAGATATTATATTAGGATTTTTATGGGATTTTGGTCTTATGACATTTTTATGATTTTGAAATAAATTGGTACACATTACTATTTTATTTTGTTCCATCTACCGTGAGTTCTTAATGTTTAGTTATGGCTCTGCAATGTTATTTTTTTTTGCTACCAACAGTTTGCCTTGAAATAGATCTAAGTTTCGATGGGCCTTTTATGGGATGGAATTTAGCTTGTTCTGGGGTGGGATGTTACATTTGGCATCAGAGCCTAGGTTACTCGATCAACGGGGAAAGTATACTATACGTATGAGTGGCGTACTTATTAGTTTTGAAAAAAATTAAAAATATTTTTCAAAAAATCATACTCTATATATATAAGCATATATGTACATACTTATTCTGAATTTATGCACAACTGTATTAATTCCAATTACAGAAGTAGTTGTGACCATATTTCGAAAGGATGGGTGAGGCGACTATGAGTTGGAAGAATAAATAGAGGTAATTCTACTCCTACTTCGATTACCCATGGAGCAGACATTATATCTTTAGGAGAAAACCAGGGAGAGCATGACCTAAACTTATGGAAGCAAACTAGAAGCTGGATAGTAATTGACTCCTTGATCAGACCTAATCTTCCTTATCATTGTGGACCCTATAGACATATCGAATAATATGGGTGACCGTAGATGAAAAGGCTGATACGAAATAAATGCCTTAAGGAAACGTCAGTTAGGCTAATGATTAGTACGGAAAGAATAACATTTATGGAGGTAATAAATGATGGTTTTATGTATTAATAAAACGAAAGTAAGGAAAGGGGCAAATTTCCATAAGAAGGAATACGTTTATCACCACAAGGAGGAAATTAGATTTTTAAAGGGTAGAGTACAAAGGTTCAAAAGAAGGAACAAATTTTAATCCTACGTTTTGTGACATAATTTTATAAAAAGATTTCTTTGAAAATCCCTTGAAAATTTTCAAAGTGCCTTTAAAATTTTTTGAAATGAAAATCTTAAAAGTTAGAAAGTTTTGATAAAAAGTGATTTTAAATGAATTTTAAATTGTACCACCGTTTGATTTGTAAATTTTTTGGAAAGACATTGTAAATTTAAAGAGGATGGCGAAACATTTTTGGTAGGTGATTTTAGTTGAAAAAAATTTAGTGACTTAGGAAGTTGAGAAAAAGGTTTCCATTTATTAACTTCTCAATTGAAAATTTAACTAAATCAGAAAAGCTTTTAATTTCCTTATTTTTATATTCTTCCATTTTTCTATGTTATTTCCTATACAATAAATTTGAAAGTTCTTTCCTCTATAGCTTCTTAAAGGCTGTATATGTTAGAAATTTTTAAAACTATAATTATGGTTTTAAACAACGTTGGAAATATACCACCATTGGTTGTGGAAAAATTTGGAATGGTTATGCAATATTTAAAAGCGGAAAATTTCTTTAAGACAAAATAGTCGATGGTTTTAATTATAAATTAATACCTTGAAAAGTTTTCATTTATTCACTTTTTTAATCTGATTAAAATGATTTCAATTTTTGGCTCTTTATCCCTCTATTTTTCCTTTTTTATAAACCTAAAATTTCTTTCGTTACCATTTTTTTAGGGGTTTATAGATGGAATAACACCAATTTTGGGATTGTGAAATAGGAAATAGAAAGAAAGGAATGTTTGATAGTACATAAAGGAGAGCATTCTCATATAAGGTGATGAAGAGAATGATGGCTGGAATTTATGTAATAACAGAACTGTGAATTATGGTACATGAGATGTTGAATGGAGTAATATAGCAAGATAGAAGTTATCTTTGTCTACTCCATCTATTTTTCAATCGTATAAAGTTATAAAAGGAATTTTTGACCATCGATTGGATTTAAATGATGAATTATAATAAGTTAGATGTTTTTATATAAGGAGAAGCATTTATGTAAAGATGAGAATTTTATATGTTTTTCCTAATCTAAGTTCAAAAGTTATTTGAATGATAATAATATTGGATTTGATAAAGAAAAGAGTTGCAAGAGATTTAAAGAGTATTTGAAAAAAGTTACGAGATATATTTCATCAAGTAATAGTATATTTTGAGTAATAAGGTAATAAATATTATTATATGCTTTAGAAGGAAATAACTATTATTTTGAAATTTGATTGTGAAAATTTTATTATTTTGTAAATGATAATTCTTATATTTAGAAAACTCTTTGAAACAAAAATGGTTTAACATATTATTTTAGAAAGATAGTTAAGTCTTGAATCTTTCATGTCGAAATTCCTATTTTCAAAAATGAGTAAATTCTTATTTTAGTAAGCTATTAAAAAGGAAAGTTTTTCATAAGTTCCTTTTTGAAAACCAAAAGAATTTGGAGTGCTATAAAGTAGAAAGTCTAAGTAAAGAAAGTTTTAAAAAGGGAGATTATTTTATTCCTATTTGGGACCAAAGGAATTTTGAATCATTGATAAAGGTTTTTATTAAAGTTTACATTTTCAAAGATGGAGATACTGAATTTGATACTTCATGTTTTGATTATTGTAAGAAGTGAAATAATAAATATGTATTTTTAAATACGTTTATCTATGCGAAGATATTTTATTTTATGTGTGAAAGTTATGATTTTATCGAGTAGTATGGATTATGACCTAGGTAGGATAGACTAAGTTTGATATGAAAAAAAATAGAAATAGGGTGTACAACCTGATTTGGAAAGTTGAAGTCAATCCCAAACGTCTAATTGAAGAAGTTGGTAAAGTGTAAAGATATTCTAGATTTGTAATTGGGTTGTGAATTAGGTTGCCCATAGAATATGAATTTCTATATTTTAATTTTGGAGCAATTTTCAAGTAATTTCCATAAATTATCCAATTCCAAAATATATGTAAAAGTGCATTGTTTGAAGTAATAAGGCATACACTAAAAAGGAAAAAGATGTGTAGGTGATGGGCATTCCTTTCTATAGTTTAGACTTTCTATTTCAATAATAAGAAAAGAAATGATTCCTTGTAATTTCAAACAAAGCAAAAATCTTAGTTATGGTTAATTTATGACAGTAATCTTTTTAGAAGGATAGCTTCAATGAATTAAAATATGGAAATAAGTATTCTAGTTGTAGAATTAATAGTTAGACATAGATGTCTTACAATTATGCTAGACGACTAGAATATATGTGTGTGCGTGTGTGTGTATATATATAGCATAGACTACGATTATAGATGTATTAGTTAGTAATTGATGGATTAGGATTTATGGATGTTAATTACAAATTTAATAGCAATAAATTTGTAGTTAACGAGAGGAAAGGTAATCTAAAGGGAGACTGATTAAGGAAACTTGATATTACATTTGTGGAATACAGAAATTTGAGTAATGAATGGATTTTGAAAACCTGAAGAAGGCTAAAAAGATTGAAGAAAGATTAACTAGAAATGGTCCAATTCTGACAGTAATTATCAGCAGCTATGGATAGTAATTGAAGCAATAAATGGACCACATTTATGAAAGACCAAAAAAAGGGGAAATTAAGAACATGGATAGCAATGGAATGAAATATTAAAGGTAGTCCATTTTATTTTAGAAACGAGTATTAGGACCTCAACACCATTTACATTAATTGATAACAAATGACAACTTCCACCAAAATTTTCTTTTGGAGTTTTTGGATTATAGTTGCTAGTTGTCTTCCTTAATTATTGGAAAAGTGGATGATGAGGTATAAGATATATTCTCATTTTATTCTTATGTAGACTTTATGAATGAGATTTAAACCACTTGATACATGTTGGAAAGCAAAGTAAATAAGAAAATTTTATGGGAACATTTAACTAACGATAGACCGTAGGTAAAACTGAAGTTAATGAGGAAATTAGGTTAGCAGTCTAAAGTGATTAAATGTTCAATCTTAAAACCTTAGATTTAGGAAACATAAGGGATTTTGCTCATAAAATGCCACCATATTCAAGGAAAAGTAAAAATGTATAAAAATGAGAATGGAATTTCCTATTGATCAAGGATTAAGAAGAAGATGGTAGAAATTTTCCATTAGAAACAGTGGAACGCAGAACTCTAACATAGCTTTATAGAGTTGTACTTTGCATCGTTAGTAATAGGGACCCTTAGTTTCGTAGCAAATTTGGCGGTGTTTGCTAGTAGCTTTAGGAACTAGCTTTAGGGAATTTGTTAAATCGGAGCATCACTTAGTGATTGAATATGGACGGACAAAATGAAGGAATGGATGAGAACTTGGAGGATTTGTTGGGAGCTTGCATCCTGGACTTTGGAGGTCCTTAGTAGTAGCGCTTATCCTTTGTAGAATTCAGTAGAATTATAGTCATCAATGGATGTTTAGTGTGACATCTTGAAGCATTTTTTTGGGGAGGCCATGCAAATCGTCAAATTATGGGTGGGAAACCACCGACAAATTCTACTCGGACTTGATTTTTATCGCGAGACTTTAGAAAGTTAGAATTGTTTAGGCAACTACGATTTGGATAGTTAGAAAGTAAGCACCGGATTTATTGGACATTTTCCCAATATGGGAAAAGCAATAAAACTTTTATATTGGTTGGAGCCCATGATGTCTTTGCGTTTGAGGAAATACTTTCGTAGCATAACAAATGTTGTAGAGCCTAATCAATTGGGGGATTTTAAGACGGAACCAATAGCATCCCGTGCCATTACGTGCGTCGTAGAACAAAGAACTTAGGGGCTCCGCAATAAAGAATTAGATTATTTCAAGTACAAGGGTGAGAAAATATGATCGGAGGCATGATGACTCTTCGTCCAAAACCTTTCTTTGGAAAATTCCCTTCAAAATTAAGATTTTGGTTACATCATGGTTGCTAGATTGGATGGTAGAAGATGGTTGGTACACTTTTTAGCAACCACTTTACACTCACAAATAAATTTTTATGCATGTTTAGGATATTTGCATACATATTTTCATGACATGATTACATGCTTATGCTAGGATTGAGCATTACGCTATTTGTAACGACCCGATATTTTCAACCATTAACATCCGCACATGTCGGACTTGAATTATTCGAAATACCGCGTTGTAAATAAAATTTGGCAAATCTCAGAATATACAGTAAATAAGTAATCACAGAATCACAGACACAGAATCAGAATACTCGCAGTGGAATAAAAATAACTTAGTGGTTCATGAAGCCACTATCACATAGTCTCAAAATAAGTATAAATTACATAGTTTTTAAAACCAAATGTAGTTTGAATCAACCACAGAAAAATCCAAATTTATTTGTCTTCAAAACTATGATAAATAATTGAAAGGAACTTTGGCGGCAGCTTGAAAAGATGATCTGCAGAAGCCGTAGCTCCGGGGATAAAGTCCGAACTGAAACTCAGGCTAACCCGAGAGTAAGAAATAAACACAAACACCCGAGTCAGGACATACATACTTATACAGTGTAAGCTAATTCAAGTGAACTGTAATATAAAGGCAAGTAACTTAAAGGATGCTTGGGACCGCCTATCCTCTAAGGATCCGTTAAACTATTTACTATGTAGTTATATTTCGCTATTATAATAGTGTCTATTAGTAAAATAAACTTACTTTTAAATAGCGTTAAGGGGTTACCCTTATAGCCCTTAACACATAATATATTCCCATAGTCTATACAGTACCGTAATCTCCCCTATACTGGGCGTCGTCAGAGGGCACTCCATAGGTATGGTACAAAACCAAAATCGTATAAGGCGCGCTAGGGTAGGTGACACGGCACAACTAGGCAATGCCAGGGTAGATATACCAATTATGCTTCCGGGGTCGGTGGTAACGTGTAGCTGCTACTACCACCCACCTCGAACAGCACCCCCAAATCAAAGAAATCAAAGTGGCCACCAAATAAACCAAAGTCAGAGTAGAATATCGAAGGGATGTGTCCGATCAAAGGTGCTACCTCAATTAACCCGTCGATCGCTCCTATTTTAGCCAATTTATGCCAACTCACGGGAGTTGGGTCCACGTATTTGCCTTATAGGAAACGCCGCCACCAACCTACTCCATTCTGGAATCTCCACCGCGTACACTGTAACGACCCGTAATTTTCGTTAATTAAATTTTTCATTTTAATAAGATTTACGCAAATTTAATTTAGAAGAAATAAAGATTTTATAATTAATAATGAAGCAAATGCTGAGAATGAAATGAAACCATGGGAATATAAGGCTAAGTATTTACAGTTGAAACAAAGTGACGAATAAATTAAGGTGATGTAAATTGTTATACTAGGCTAAGAGTTGCATATAAGAGAACAAAGGTAAGTAGTGAATTTAGTTAATGAATTAATAATATTAAATAGTAAATTGAATTAAATCATGTCCGGTACAAATTGAAATATTGTTTGGAATGAAAGCTTATAAATTGTAAGCATTTAATTTACAAATGAAATCAGTGTATTAATTTAATTGTAACTGAAAGTAAATTAATTAAATTATGTAATAATTGATAAATGATGGCATTCATGAATGAAATAAGATTTGTAAGTGATAAAGGAATAATTGAAATAAACATTTACCAATGAAATAGTATATTGATTTATATAGACTGAATAAAAGAGTTGAATTGAATCAATCTATTTAGTTAAAACTAATTAATTGGTATGCAAATTATAAATGGGTTTATAGTAATAAATTATACTACCGTGAATTGGAATTAAGATGAAATTGAAAAATTCAAGTATGTGATGCAAATATATCATATATAGCAGTGGAATAAAAAAAATTAGTGTTATAATAACCTGGTTGGTAAGTAACAAACTTATAACTGAACTTAAAAGAAAATAGGTGACAATGAATATAGATTGTTCATTTATTTGATGTGTTGAATAAATTTTGGTATTCAATCGCAATAAATATAAATAATTAGTTGAAACTGTTGTAAGGTCAAAATTTATTGCATATAAAAAATTGGGGGATAGATTTCATTAAAGGTAATTTATTTATTATGTTAATGTAAATTAAAATAATTAGAGGTACGTAAATGATGATTAATATCATGTTTGGAAGTTGTAATTTAGAGGATATTAAGAATTAGGAATTGAATTTTGAATTATTTGCAATACAAATAAAGAAAATGTTACGTTATTGCTAACTGAGGGAATCATTAATTAATTGAATGAAAATTAAATCGGTGGAATTGATGGAGATTAATTTACGTTAGTTATTTAGGGTAGTGACTAAATTTGGTAATCCATTTGCAATTAATGACAATAGTGTTGATATAAGCTAATAAGTTAAATGTCAATGCAATACCAATTAATGTATTGAATGTGACTATGAAATTGGAATTAGATAAATGCAGTAAATAATCCAGGGCAAATAAATTTATGGAACAAATGTTAAGATCTTAACCGATGGTAATTAATAATTGAAGATAATGTAAATCCATTTATAATATGACTATGGGGGGATGAAAAGATTGTAAATCAAGATTTGTTTATCTATATGAATATAAAGAATTAAGGTAATTGAGTTTTTGCAATTAAGTAAAAATTAAACATTTATTTTTACGTTAATTGAAAATTTAGTTGAAATTGAAAAATATTTATGCATGTTAATTTCATCCATTTGGCTACAATGGATTGAATAATAAGAATGAAGATTTAATTCAATGAAATTTTTGGAAACATAATTGATAATTTCTAAATTTAATAAAAATGAAAATTTGACACCGAAATGGGAAGTTAATCAACTTTAAATTGACCTTTAAATTGTTTAGAACATTGTAATTTGATTGAGACATATAAAGGTAATAAAATTTGTCAAATTTAAGATTAAAAAAATTGGATTTTATTAATGAATTTTTAATTTATTCAATTAATATAAAATTAGCCATTTTGGCCACTGACTCGGATTTCGACAAAACTAGTTTCATCGGATCCGTAATGGTGAATTATAATTGTGTTTCAAGTTTCATAACGATCGGACTTGTCGTTTGATCGTACCGACTCGAAACGCCTTGAAATTTATGCAATTTAAATCAATTTAAATCAATTTGGAAAAATTGAATTTAGCATAACTTCTTCATACGATGGAATTTGGACGTGAAACATTTTCAATCGCGTTTAAAATATTTTTAAACATATATTTTGATATATGGGTTGACCCAATTTCGATCCGGAGTAGAAACGGGCTTTTCGGGCCATTTAGCGTTCAGCGCGTATACCAATCCGATCCATCTATTATTTTTCAGCCTTGTCTATATATAACCCGTTATAAACCCTAGTCACTCCTTATTTTTATTTTTCTATATGTACATCTCCTTCTCAATTCCTCATTCCAATGGCAGAAAAAAAACCTAATTCCCAAATTCCAAAAATTAATTTCAATTTCAAAAAAAAAAAAAATCGGATCTGCAACCACTTCGAGTCACGCTTTGAGTTTCAGAGGCAAAAACGCTGTATCTACTTCGGGTCAGGAAGAAAATGACTCGGGTCGCTCCGGGTCGTTTTGGCAAAAACTCCAAGCAAGCACCGGGGATTTGAGGCGCAAGCACCGAAGTCGAACCCGAAGTTGACACAGGACCAGAATTTTTTCAATTTTCAAATTTTCATAATTTTTGCGTACGAGCTCGGATTCACGCGGGGTTTATTTTGCTGAGATTGTATCGGAATTCCAGACATTTTGGAACTGGTTTGGACGGATTTGGAGACTGCTAAATTTTTGGGTTTAAACTGAATTTAGTTCAATTTAAATTCAAAAAATGAGTGTTTTAACCCACTCACAACTTCTAAGTTATCTTATGTTTGTTAAATTGATTTAAGATATGAGTAGAAATCTATTTATGACTGTTTTGCATATTTTATTCATCATCTCAGTTAAATCGCATTTATTTAATTTAACTGTTAATTAATTTTATTATTGCATATAAATTGACAGTTAAAATTTATTTATTTTGCATATAAACTGCTAGTTAAACAGTTATTTATTTATTTATTTATTTTGAATATAAACTGTCTGTTGATACCTGATATGTTTTATATGCTCTATTGATGTTTGTTTAAATTGACGATGACTGAAATAAGATTGGTTGATGATTGATATTGGGTGAATGGATGATGTGTACCATATTATATAAACTGCAAATTATTATGCATTCTCATTTCATTCGGGATTGCGGTTTGAAATAATATACAACCGCATTTTTATTTTTAAATTGTGGATTGAAATGATAAATATCTGTATCACTTGACTATAGGATAAAAAATTATATACAGGCACCGCGGTATATATATAAAATTATTGTTGGAATGATTTCTATGGTTTGGATAGGATGCGGTAAAATAAATATTAATTTTGATCTTATATAAAATCTTATTTTATATATACATATATTGTTAAATTATTGAATTTAAGCTATGTATGTATTGGTTGAATGGAATTAAATAAGTTGAAAATTGGAGTTTGATAATTTATATTTATGATTAAGTACAGGTTTAAGATATTGTGTATATATAGAGTTTTAAATAGTTCAAATCAATTAAGATTGGAAATTTAATAGGAAATTTATTTGGAATTGGGCTTATTTAAAAATTAAAATCCACAAGTTGGTGTAAACTTATTAATCTTGGAAATTTTAAAGGTATGATATTTATAACTGGATTTTTATTCAAGATAAATTAAATGAATAATTCTAGTATAAATAAATGGAAGAAAATATTTAGTGTTAATAAATTGGGTTTTATTTAAATGGTTATGGATCTATTATGTAAACGTTTCAAAACTAAATAATAGGACAATGAATTGTTGAATAGAAATTCCCAACCTTAGTTTTGAAAGTTATTAAATACTCAAAGTTTGAAAATATTGAAATCGAAGTGTTTTTATTCAAATTGAAAGTGAATCTAAAGGTTATGGGTTTAGACTGAATATAAAGTAAATAAAATTGTAAAGGCGTAGAAATTATTTACTTTATAAAGAAATTTTAAATTCAACTGTTTTATTTTATATACTGTTGAATATCCAAACCATTTAAGTTTTGAAAGTTATGGTTTTAAAACTATGGATTTCGTAGTATTATGTGGAAAGTTAAATTTCAAATATTTGGTTTCGAGGTATTATAAATCTTAAAAGTGTCATGATTTTGGAAAAGAAATATATTTGAAATAAAATGATATCATATTTATTTTGGTTTTAAAAGGAAATGATATCGTATTTATGGATTTTGAAATGGATAATTATATTCTGATTTTGAAAGCATAATTATTTTTAAATGACCGCGGTGCTATAATAACGTTTGGTTATTGAAGAGACCGGGATCGGAAGTTGTCATACTCTCTGCCAACTTCGAAAACCACTTTAACAACCGTGTACGCGATGGAGATTCCAGAATGGAGTAGGTTGGTGGCGGCGTTTCCTTTAAGGTAAATACGTGGACCCAACCCCCGTGAGTTGGCATAAGCTGGCTAAAACAGGAGCGATTGACGGGTTAATACGGTAGCACCTTTGATCGGACACTTCCCTTCGATACTCTACTCTGACTTTGGATTGATTCGGTGGCCACCTTTACTTTTGATTTCTTTGATTTGGGGGAGTTTGTTCGAGGTGGGCGGTAGCTGCGCACTATGCGTTACCACCGACCCGGAAGCGTAATTGGTATATCTACTCTGGCATTGCCTAGTTGTGCCGTGTCACCTACCCTATCGCGCCTTATACGATTTTGGTTTTGTACCATACCTATGGAGTGCCCTCTGACGACGCCCACATAGTAAATAGTTTAATGGATCCTTAGGAGATGTAAATCCCGAGTATTTTTTGAGTTACTGCACTCATATTCATTTCTGTTAATTTAACTTACATAAGATCTTTTAGTTCTGACTCGAGTGTTTTGTCTTTTCAATTCGCTCGGGTCAGTCCGAGCGTTTCAGGATTTAAAGATTTTTCTGGAGGAAGAAGACGAACATTTCATTACTATTATTATTATTATATATTATATGGTTCCACTACACTGTATTCCGCGGCATTAATATTATTGGTATGTGAACTCTGATATTTACTGTATAAAGAGGAATTAAATGTTTGTAAACAGTTTTATGAACTGTATATTTATTATTATATTTTATCCTTCCGCTGTGAGATTCTGTTTTGTTTTATTCTTTCTTGTTTTTCTTATTTACCCCATAACAATCCGCCCTTACGTATGGTTTGAATTGGCACATGTGTCGATTTAAAGCGTGCGAAAAGGCGAGATGTTACATACACGGTTGTCAAAGTGGTTTTCGGTATCGACAAAGAGTATGCCCATATCTGATCCCGGTCTCTTTGCCAACCAATCGTTATTATTACCCGTGGTTATAAATTTCAAAAATAGTTTATATTTAAATCCAAATACTTCATTTTAACATTCAAAAGTGAAATTCTTATATTTTCAAATCAAATATTCAAAAATCTCATTTCAGCCAACGGCAACACTTAACAAGTGCTACTGTAGCCCTTTTTTTAAAAATTTCGCAACCACGGCACTTATCAAGTACTGCAGTAGTCTTTAATTAATTTTAGCCTTTAGTTCATTTTCATCAACTACGGCACTTACAAAGTGCATAATATCCCTTACAACAGTATTTAAGTAAATTAAATTTTTGACTTTAATATAAATTTATCAATAATTAACTTAAATTTAACCAATTTAACTTATAAAATCATATTTCCACTTTTAAAATAGTCATTTAAATTTCTCAAAATTTATGATTTATATAAGGTAAATTTCACGAATAAATATCAACTTCTTAAGGCTTCACTTATTAAAGTCAAATCAAATTGTCTATTCTTCGCATTCAAAATTTACTTAATAATTAAGTTTGATTTATAATTCCAAAATATAACTATTTTTCAATTTATTCCTTAACTTACCCCTTTTCTTAAACTAAACTCCACTTCTCCTAAGTTTAGTTATATTCAAAATTTTATTTTATGTATTTATTTTATTAGCCATCAATTTATAAAAAAAATTAAATAACACCTTATTTATCCATTTAAATTCAATTATATCAAATTTATTATACTTTATTTACTTAACTTGAATTTCATTCCTTTACAAAATCAATTTCCAAAACAAATTTATATTCCACATTCCAACTTACCCACTTATTTATTTATACATGTATATAACTTGTATAAATCACTAAAAATCATTTTAATTCAATTTAAATCAAAATAATACTATACCAATTTAAATTAATTAAAATTTTCCCAAAATATATATATATGTATATAACCACGGGTCTGTATAATGTTTTCTACCTAGGTCAAGTGGTACGGATAATATATCATTTCAATCCCTAATTTACAAAGAAAAATCCAGGTTCTTTCATTTCAAACCCGCAATCCCAAGTTAAATAAATAATTAAATAAATAAATATCGTTCAGGCCTATCATTTCAGCCCGTAACGATTTAATTCTACAGGGAACTTACAGTGATAAATAGTAAATAAATAAATAGTATAACAGCTTAAATATAACAATATAAAATATGACTGATGATGTGTCAAATTAATAACAGGGTTTTTAACATCATAAATTTATATTGCAGGCAAGAAAAATAAAATATAAATATTCTACAATTACACTTGTTATTAATTTACCGATCTATAAGTACGTTTGTTTGGTGACAATACTCACCTCTATGCTGCTGAAGATTGGATTCAAAACTACGATAACCACACCAAAACAGCGTAGAAAGCACGATCAAATATTAGAAGATGAGACAAACTGATTTCAATCTTGAAACAAGATAAATAAATAAAACTGAGTACGCGAATTCCAATTACGGACAAAGCAAATTTTTTTAAATAAAACAAAATTGGAACGAGCTAAAATAAAATGAAAATTGACTCAAATTGCTCGACCACTCCACCGCATGACTTGACCCATTTAAAACAAAAGCTCAGCCTGCCCATTTATTTTTTCCAAATCAAAATTTACAAAATAAATTTATACTCTATTTTTATTACCCTTTTTACAAAATATTATGACGTGTTAATAAAAAGGTGGCAAATCTTATGTGGGCAACATGCAATTCACGACAATGATACATAAAGGTGGCGCATGCAATATTTATTTATTATATTTTTTTCTTATTTTTCTTATTTTTCTTCTTTTTTTCTTTTATTTTTTTTCTTTTCTTTGTTCTCTGTTAGGAAACAAGTAAAATATCAAAATCTCCAAATCAAAACAACTTTATACTGTTCTTACATATATCATATATCCTCATACGTAATGTTTCTAAATTTTAAAACACATGTGACCAACAAAAAAAGCGTACGGTCTGAAAATACTTCTTTCCTGAACACTCGCGTGAACATAACAGTGGAATTATCTGAAAAATTTAGGCTGGGCTAACCTTAGGTGGCGTATGCCTTTTATATTATTATTTTTTTCTTCAAACCGAAGTGCGCCTATACTCAAACAAGTATGCAGTTAATCCTTAATTATATGATTAATTAACCTTGATTATAACTTATTGCTTAATTAATAAATCATTAATTAATAAGCTTTAATTATCTAATTAATGATGTTTAATTTCAAATTGATTAACCCTTAATCAATTATTTATTAATCCCTAATCATTAATTAATTAAATTAACTAATTATTCCTTAATTACTTTATTAATTTAATTAATTTCAAGTCATTAAATCTTAATTTAACTTTAAGATAAAAACATTTCTTAATTATGACTAAATTGTTATTAACAAAAATATTTGAAAACAATTTACTTTTGAATTTACTTTAAAAATTTCATTTCAAAAATGAGATGTAAAATGAATATAATTTAACTTAAACAAAGTTTAAGCAATTTAAAAACCCTTTTAAATTACATGGTAAAGAAATGTTTGTCTTATAAAAGGATAACAATATACATGTGGCGATAAAATAAATATTCAAGTGCTAGCCTAAAACTACATCAGAGATGCTCGGCAATGCACGACCAGATTGGAGAGGAGGGGAAGGAAGTTAGGCGTCTTCCATGCGGTGGAGCAGTTTGAACAGAACAATGGAAAAAAAACAAAAGAAGGAAATAAAGTTGTAGCCATTACCTGATGCTATTGATTCTCATGCACGCAAGGAAGAAGAGGAGAAACCAAATGCAGTGAATGATGGAATTTTTCGTGCACTCGATTTATATATATAACATGCACCGCCAATCAAGGGTGGAAACTATTTTTTTTAGTGGCAAACATTCGTACGTGTTAAATTAAGGAAGAAAATGTGTTGATTTGTTTGGAGCAATTTTGCGGTGGACAAAAATTTTAATTAGTGAAGATTGCATGAATTAAGGGGTGAGAAACGGTAAGGAGCATGAAATTTTGAACGTATATAATTTAAAAGATGGAAACTTGCGGTACTTGAGGTAAGAAATAAAGTTTTGGGCAAGAAGAATATAAATATTTTAAAAAGGCCATGAGTTGATTGAGCACAGATTTATTCCTTGTTATACATGGCCACTTGGTTCTATTCCTATTATAAGCAATAGGTAGGAAATCTGTTGTGTGATGGAATTATGCCATGGGTTTGTAATTAAGGAGAACATAAAACGGAAAGCAATCAATTTGCTTCAAAACGAAAATGGAAAATTGACCAAAAGAATAATTTGTGCGAACGTGTAAATATTAAAGAGAATATCCTGCGTTGATTTTTAGGTAACCATGGCAAGAATAAAATGTGAATGTAATGGAATTTGAACAATTTGCGAACGTGCTTAATAATGAGAAGAAACTAGCGTTGATATCGGAAGAAACGACAATAATATTAGATTTGAACGTTACGTTATTCAAAGATTTTATACTAAATAAAAATAGCTGCATCAAAAAGGGAAGTGGGATATCTTTAAAGAGGTAAATGTCCAATCACGATCAAAGGAAAAATTGAAACGGATATGCTTCTCTCCTACTCGAAAATGCACGTTTACTGATTTATTTAACCATTTTCAGTTGAGGTATATATTTTTGAAATGCGCACTATAGACGCAATAACCAACTCAAAAATTACGCTCATATTTATAACAAAAATAACGCTTAAATTTTTATACGTTTTAAGAATATTTAATATAAATACGTATCATTTATGTCAACCAAATTTTATCAAAACGGATATAAACACACAACTTAAAGGTGTAATTAAATAGATTATTTGCCCTAGAAATTTTTTTATTACTTAATTGACCTTTGATTTATTTACCATTTATTAAGAACTAATGTATATGCGTAAAATTGTATTTCTTTCACCCAATATAAATTACTTATATTAAAGGTATATAACCAAATTTTGAAAAGGACAAAAGTGAAGTTATAGAATGCTGTTACAAATATATTAAAAGAATTGGAAATTAGAGTTTAAAAAGATTAAAATTTTAGAATTTATAAAAATTCCAATTATAGTTAATCTTTAACTAAAGGCAAAATTTTAGAAATCTTATCTTTTATTTAAAAATTTGGGCAATGATTTGATAAATTTAAAATTTAAATTTTTATATAATAAATCCCAAAGTTCTAAAAATAAAATGAAAAATACTTTTTAAATTTGGGCTGGTACACTCTCCCCCACTTAGAACTTTTCGTCCTCGAAAAGGAAGAAGGTAGGGGAATAGAAACAACCTGAAAGAAAACTAAATTGAAACTCAAAATAGAATCATTAATTTAAACCATACAAATTCAATTTTAAATGAATAATTGATTTCATCTATTTAATTTCACTCAAGTTAAATTTTACTATTTCAAATTTCATTACTTCATCTTCCAATTATCTTAAAATAAAAATTTCTAAAATCGTAAGTTTGAAAATCATTCGTTATACTCAAAAATGTGTTCAATAAATTAATTTCTTCTTTATTCATAACTATAATTAAATTTATTTCTCTCAATATATTTTTCTCATCTATGTTAAATATGTTTACACTTATTACAACTGTTTAAATTTATTCTTAGTTCCTTTAACATCATTTTATATTGTAAATTATTCCATTACCTTTGTTAATCTTTTTATAACTAGAATTTAGGTGCATAACATTTATTATAACCACTCAAATTTTATTTATAAATCTTTTTATATTGTATATTATCCAATTACATTATTAACTTCTGAAAATCAAGGTAAGTTATATTGAAATGCAATTGAGTATTATACAAATAAAACTTTCAAATTCAATATCTCAAGTTTGAATCATTTATTCAAATTTTGATTTTCTTTTTATAATTGAAGTTATTCTTCAAGATAAAATTTAAGAATTAAATTTATGATTCCCTTCAAACCATTTAGAGATAAATAAATATATGTACATAATATGTCAAATCAAATTTAAATCATATATCTATATATTATAAATCAAGTCATATTTTAGAGATTCAAATCAATTAAATTCTCAAGATAACACTGTAGCCAGACTACAGAATGGTCTCTTCACTTCGAAACTCGAAAATGAATGTCGATGATGTTGTAGTCTTCACCGAAATTATTTCCCAATGACAAAGAGAAGAGCACTGATTTTTAAACCATTAAAAATTTTTGGAAAAAATTTCTATTCGAAAATATTTTAAATAATATATCCTTTAAAACTTTAAACACAAGGTTTGAAACCATCGGGAATTGAATTCTCAAGTTCTAGTTTTAAATTAATTTCTGTTTCCAAATTAATTTATAACCATTGTTTATAGTTCAATTATTTTATGAGACAAAACCCATGGTTTTCAAAACCATAAATAAAATCAAAGATTATTATTTCTTGACAACTAGTTAAATTAACTATAAAAATTCTAAAAAATTATACTTATATATATAATATTAGATTTTTTTCCCAAACATAGGAATAAATTTTTCAAAACAAGGATAGAGATTCAAATTCGATGGACTCAAATCAAAGAGAATTTTGATTTAAAGATAAGTTGGAATCAGAAAATCCGATGATTAAATAACAGAATAAGGAACTGGATAAGTTCATATAAATCGAGGGCAATCTTGACCTGGTCAACCGTGACTTAAAGAATAAGATCGATGTGGATTTTCTAGGGTAGATCTACATTCGATCTGAAGAGATAGAGTTCGTAATAACCAAAGATACTAGCATCTAAACCGAGGATAAATATAAATCTCTGGTGAATCAATTCTAATTGTGAAGGAGTTTCACCCCTTTATTAGAATATTGGCGAGACCGCCAATTCACTATAAAGATCATCCGAAGTGGAGTTATGGAGTACTCTCGAATCGAAAGAAGATGAATAATGAGGGACACGAATGAACTTTGGAGCCGTAGGGAACATCCAAAATTTAAAGGAAATCGAATCAAAAGGAAGAGATTCAAGCTCGAATGAAAGTGATTCTGTAAATCAAATTTACCATACATGCAAAGTTTTGCCTGGAGCCAAAGCTCTGATACCAAATGTAACGACCCGATATTTTCAACCATTCACATCCGCACATGTTGGACATGAATTGTTCGAAATACCGCGTTGTAAATAAAATTTGGCAAATCACAGAATCACAGACACAGAATCAGAATACTCGCAGCGGAATAAAAATAACTTAGTGGTTCATGAAGCCACTATCACATAGTCTCAAAATAAGTATAAATTACATAGTTTTTAAAACCAAATATAGTTTGAATCAACCACAAAAAAATCCAAATTTATTTGTCTCCAAAACTAAGATAAAGAACTGAAAGGAACTTTGACAGCAGCTTGAAAAGATGATCTGCAGAAGCCTTAGCTCTGGGGATAAAGTCCAAACTGAATCTCAGGCTGACCCGAGTGTAAGAAATAAACACAAACACTCAAGTCAGGACATACATACTTATACAGTGTAAGCTAATTCAAGTGAACTGTAATATAAATGCAAGTAACTTAAAGGATGCTTGGGACCGCCCATCCTCTAAGGATCCGTTAAACTATTTACTATGTAGTAATATTTCGCTATTATAATAGTGTCTATTAGTAAAATAAACTTACTTTTAAATAGTGTTAATGGGTTACCCGTATAGACCTTAACACATGAAATATTCCCATAGTCTATACGGTACCGCAATCTCCCCCGTACTAGGCGTCGTCAGAGGGCACTCTATAGGTATGGTACAAAACCAAAATCGTATAAGGCGCGCTAGGGTAGGTGACACGGCACAACTAGGCAATGTCAGGGTAGATATACCAATTACGCTTCCAGGTGAGTGGTAACATGTAGATGCTACTACCGCCCACCTCGAACAACACCCCCAAATCAAAGAAATCAAAGTGGCCACCGAGTAAACCAAAGTCAGAGTAGAATATCGAAGGGATGCGTTCGATCAAAAGTGCTACCTCAATTAACACGTCGATCGCTCCTGTTTTAGCCACCTTATGCCAACTCACGGGAGTTGGGTCCACGTATTTACCTTTTAGGAAACGCCGCCACCAACCTACTTCATTCTAGAATCTCCACCACGTACACGGTTGTCAAAGTGTTTTTCGGTATCGACAGAGAGTATGCCCATATCTGATCCCGGTCTCTTTGCCAACCAATCGTTATTATTACCCATGGTCATAAATTTCAAAAATAGTTTATTTAAATCAAAATATTTCATTTTAACTTTCAAAAGTGAAATTATTATATTTTCAAATCAAATATTTAAAAATCTCATTTCAGCCAACGGCAACACTTAACAAGTGCTACTGTAGCCCTTTTTTTATTCGAGTTTAGTTTTAAATTTCGCAACCACGGCACTTACCAAGTACTGCAGTAGCATTTAATTAATTTTAGCCTTTAGTTCATTTTCATCAACTACGGCACTTACAAAGTGCATAATATCCCTTACAACAGTATTTAAGTAAATTAAATTTTTGACTTTAATATAAATTTATCAATAATTAACTTAAATTTAACCAATTTGACTTATAAAATCATATTTCCACTTTTAAAATAGTCATTTAAATTTCTCAAAATTTATGATTTATATAAGGTAAATTTCGCAAATAAATATCAACTTCTTAAGGCTTCGCTTATTAAAGTCAAATCAAATTGTCTATTCTTCGCATTCAAAATTTACATAATAATTAAATTTGACTTACAGTTCCAAAATATAACTATTTTTCAATTTATTTCTTAACTTACCCATTTTCTTAAACTAAACTCTACTTCTCCTAAGTTTAGTTATATTCAAAATTTTATTTTATGTATTTATTTTATTAGCCATTCAATTTATAAAAAATTTAAATAACACCTTATTTATCCATTTAAATTCAGTTACATCAAATTTATTATACTTTATTTACTTAACTTGAATTTCATTCCTTTACAAAATCAATTTCCAAAACAAATTTATATTCCACATTCCAACTTACCCACTTATTTATTTATATATATAACTTGTATAAATCACTAAAAATCATTTTAATTCAATTTAAATCAAAATAATACTATACCAATTTAAATTAATTAAATTTTTCCAGAAATATATATATATAACCACGGGTCTGTATAATGTTTCTACCTAGGTCAAGTGGTACGGATAATATATCATTTCAATCTGTAATTTACAAAGAAAAGTCCGGGTTCTATCATTTCAAACCCGCAATCCCAAGTTAAATAAATAAATAATTAAATAAATAAATATCGTTCAGGCCTATCATTTCAGCCCGTAACGATTTAATTCTGCAGGGAACTTGCAGTAATAAATAGTAAATAAATAAATAGTATAACAGCTTAAATATAACAATATAAAATATGACTGATGATGTGTTAAATTAATAACAGGGTTTTTAACATCATAAATTTATATTGCAGGCAAGAAAAATAAAATATAAACATTCTACCATTACACTTGTTATTAATTTACCGATCTATAAGTACGTTTGTCTGGTGAGAATACTCACCTCTATGCTGCTGAAGATTGGATTCAAAACTACGATAACCACAACAAAACAGCGTAGAAAGCACGATCAAATACTAGAAGATGAGACAAACTGATTTCGATCTTGAAACAAGATAAATAAGTAAAACTGAGTACACGAATTCTAATTACGGACAAAGCAAATTTTTTAAATAAAACAAAATTGGAACGAGCTAAAATAAAATGAAAATTGACTCAAATTGCTCGACCACTCCACCGCACGACTTGACCCATTTAAAACAAAAGCCTAGCCTGCCCATTTATTTTTTTTCCAAATCAAAATTTACAAAATAAATTTATACTCTATTTTTTTTACCCTTTTTACAAAATATTATGGTGTGTTAATAAAAAGGTGGCAAATCTTATGTGGGCAGCATGCAATTCACGGCAGTGATACATAAAGGTGGCGCATGCAATATTTATTTATTATATTTTTTCTTCTTTTTGTTTTTTTCTTATTTTTTTCTTCTTTTTTTTCTTTTCTTTTTTCTCTGTTAGGAAACAAGCATAATATCAAAATATCCAAATCAAAACAACTTTATACTGTTCTTACATATATCATATATCCTCATGCGTAATGTTTCTAAAATTTAAAACACATGTGACCAACAAAAAAAAGCGTACGGTCTGAAAATACTTCTTCCCTGAACACTCTCGTAAACAAAGCAGTGGAATTATCTGAAAAATTTAAGGCTGGGCTAACCTTATGTGGCGTATGCCTTTCATATTATATTTTTTTTCTTCAAACCGAAGTTTGCCTATACTCAAACAAGTATGCAGTTAATCCTTAATTACATGATTAATTAACCTTGATTATAACTTATTACTTAATTAATAAATCATTAATCAATAATCTTTAATTATCTATTAATGATATTTAATTTCAAATTGATTAACCCTTAATCAATTGTTTATTAATCCCTAATCATTAATTAATTAAATTAACTAATTATTCCTTAATTATCTCATTAATTTAATTAATTTCAAATCATTAAATCTTAAGTTAACTTTAAGATAAAAATATTTCTTAATTATGACTAAATTGTTATTAACAAAAATATTTGAAAACAATTTACTTTAAAAATTACTTTAAAAATTTTCATTTCAAAAATGAGATGTAATATGAATGCAATTTAACTTAAACAAAGTTTAAATAATTTAAAAACCCTTTTAAATTACATGGTAAAGAAATGTTTGTCGTATAAAAGGATAACAATATACAGGTGGCAATAAAATAAATATTCAAGTGCTAGGCTAAAACTGCAACGGAGATGCTCGGCAAACTATTACCAGATCGGAGAGGAGGGTAAGGAAGTTAGGCGTTTTTCATGCGGTGGAGCAGTTTGAACAGAACAATGGAAAAAAAACAAAAGAACGAAATAAAGTTGTGGCCATTACCTATGCTACTGATTCTCACGCACGCAAGGAAGAAGAGGAGAAACCAAATGCAGTGAATGATGGAATTTTTCGTGCACTCGATTTATATATATAACATAGGGTGCGCAAATCAAGGGAGGAAAATATTTTTTTTATTTGTAAATATTCGTACGTGTTAAAGTAAGGAAGAAAATGCGTTGATTTGATTGGAGCAATATTTGCAGTGGACATAAATTTTAATTGGTGGAGATTGTGTGAATTAAGGGGAAAGAAACGGTAAGGAGCATGAAATTTTGAATGTGTATAATTTAAAAGATGGAAACTTGCGGTAATTGAGGTAAGAAATAAAGTTTTGGAAAAGAAGAATATAAATATTTTAAAAAGGGCCATGAGTTGATTGAGCACAGATTTATTCCTTTTTATACACGGCCACTTGGTTCTATTCCTATTATAAGCAATAGGTAGGAAATCTGTTGTGTGATGGAATTATGCCATGAGTTTCGTAATTAAGTAGAACATAAAAAGGAAAGCAATTAGATTGCTTCAAAACGGAAATGGAAAATTGACCAAAAGAATAATTTGTGTGAACGTGTAAATATTAAAGAGAATATCTTGCGTTGATTTTTAGGTAACCATGGCAAGAATAAAATGTGAATGGTTATGGAATTTGAACAATTTGTGAACGTGCTTAATAATGAGAAGAAACTAGCGTTGATATCGGAGGAAACGACAATAATATTAGATTTGGACGTTACTTTATTTAATGATTTTATACTAAATAAAAATAATTGCAGCAAAAAGGGAAGTGGGATATCTTTAAAAATGTAAATGTCCCGTCACGGTCAAAGGAAAAATTGAAACGGATATGCTTCTCTCCTACTCGAAAATGCACGTGTACTGATTTATTTAACCATTTTCAGTTAAGGTATATATTTTTGGAATGCGCACTATAGACGCAATAACCAACTCAAAAACTACACTCATATTTATAACAAAAATAACGCTTAAACATACGCTTTAAGAATATTTAATATAAATACGTATCATTTATGTCAACCGAATTTTATCAAAACGGATATAAACATTCAACTTAAAGGTGTAATTAAATAGATTATTCACCCCATAAATTTTTTTATTACTTAATTGACCTTTGATTTATTTACCATTTATTAAGAACTAATGTATATGCGTAAAATTATATTTCTTTCACCCAATATAAATTACTTATGTTAAAGGTATATAAACAAATTTTGAAAAGGACAAAAGTGAAGTTATAGAATGCTGTTACAAATATATTAAAAGAATTGGAAATTAGAGTTTAAAAAGATTAAAATTTTAGAATTTATAAAAATTCCAATTAGAGTTAATCTTTAACTAAAGGCAAAATTTTAGAAATCTTATCTTTTATTTAAAAATTTGGGCAATGGTTTGATAAATTTAAATTTTTATATAATAAATCCCAAAGTTCTAAAAATAAAATGAAAAATACTTGTTAAATTTGGGCCGTTACACTATTCATGTAAATTAACTTTGTTGTATAACATGGATGGTATTGCGCATTACACTATACTCTCCTTGGAAGATTTTGGGACGAAAGCCTTTTTAAGGAGGGAAGAATGTAACACTCTATTAAATGAACCATAAATAAATAAAGTAAATTAAATTAAATATAATAAGGGCTGGATATGGAAATTTTATAAAAGTTGGAATTTAACCACGAAAATTATTCCGTTGCATTCATGGCGATCTGTTTTCAGATATAATATGCTAAAACAGAGCTCAAACATAGAAGTTATGAGCATTTGGAGTTCTCATGTTTAAATTAATTTTGTTTGAATTCAAATTCAAATGAGAAATCCAATTTAGGGTTTAAATTTCAAAAATTAGCTTAGGGACTAAGTAAACATTTAATTAGTGCTTAAGGTTAGAAAGTTAATTAGGGAATAAAATAATATGGCAATGGAAATAAGTATATGTTCCTAATAAAAGGAGCGGCCGACATGAATAGGTCAATCGGTCAACTGGTCGCCTAAGGGCAGTCCATCACTTGGCGATAGAAGTTACAAGTGGCGGCTAGGTTTCAAAGCATTGTTTTATTCGGTTGTACACTCCGGATTTACCCATTTCCTACCTACTTCCATCATACGCTTCTAATGTGTTTCAACTCCTAAAAATAGAACCTTACCCTCTCTGCTTTTATTCATATTATTTTTGGAAATACAATGAAACTTTGCCATTGCTATCTCTCTCTAATAAGATTCCGAAATAATGTAGAGAATTTAGGTAAGAAATTAACTTATATCCTATTTGTTTCGTCTTCTTCCAATCTATTCTCATCATATTCTTCTCCTATTATTTCGAATCTAATGAAAATATATTGTAACGACCCAGAATTTTAGTCATTTGAAATTCGTATATTTAATTAATTTTAAATATTCACTAGCAAATTTTATAAGCTGAATAGATTATATTTCAAATATCTGATTTAATTGGGTCATTAAATTGTTAATTTAATATTTGAAATTGTGTAAGAAATTAGAAAATTGAATTAAATGTGAGTGAAAATGATTTATAAAGTTGAATTAAATTATATTTGAATTTGAATGATGTTAGAGAACTTTTGAAATTAAATTAAAAGTTAATGTGTAAAATTGAATATTTTAATATTTAATTAACGTGTAAAAATAGCCATTTTCCAAACAGTATAGGATTTCGACGATACTAGTTTCATTGGATCCGTAAAATTATATTATAGTAAGATTTCAAATTTCGAGCCAGTTGGATTTGCGGTTTGTCCGAGGCAAGCTAAAATGCATAGAAATTCATTTTAGTGAATTTTAAATTTACATAGTCGATTCGAAAACCTATCTTCCCAATATGATCGAATTAGCTCTCGATATATATTCTATTGTGTTCGGAATAGGGGTAAAAAATTATAAACGCCAAGCGGCACGCTTCGTTTGAAGTTCGGAAATATTACGGGTGAATAGTGTTTTGTAATTGCCTATATAAAGATGTTCATTCACCAAAACCCTAGCCAATCTATGTCTACCCGCCACTATCATCTCGAACGACCGAAAATGTTAAATCCTTTCTCCCTTAATTTCTTCCAATGCATGCAATATTTCAAGAAACTTTCAACTACAAAGTGATAGAATTCGTCGAGATCTTCACATCCATATGAGGATGATCAATTTAGTTAAGAAAAGCGATGACAATTTGTATTTGAACAACGTACGTTTCAGCGCATTTTTCAAGACCAATAGGGTGCCGAGTTCAACGTCGTCGCGGCCATAGATGGGGGCGAGGTGGAGCTTCGGTGTGGCATAGTACGATCGACCTCTAGTCGATCGGAGGAGGAGTATAATTCTTTGATCGATCGGTGGCTACATGGGTTTTCTTGTTCTGTTTTGAACGATGGTAACCTGGAAGAAGAAAGAAAAAAAGACACGGCTCGGCTCTCGTTTTCCAAAGGAAATGGCCGTGATTGATTAGGTTTAGAAAATAAAATAAAAGTTGAAATTTTTATAAATTAAATTCATATAAACTTCTAAAATTCATAACTTTTTCATACAAGGTCTGCATTTGACGAAATGAGTTGTGTTGGGTCCGTATTGACGAGCAATACATTTTAGAGTTGGTTTGGAGTTGATTGGAGCTAGTGTAAATTTTGAGTAAAATTAAATACTCGTTAAATTTATTCGTAATAAAACACTGCACCTGCTATTGAAATTAATATAAGAACAACTCACTCTATTTGACTCACTGATATTTTTATATAAGTAAGAATAAATTTTATTTATAATGCTTGATGATTGTTTGGATGATATATGATATGTTATCTATATATTGGTTGGTATTTGGATATTCCTGCCTATTAGAGCAGATGAGACCCTACGTTCCCGTGTATGAGCGGATGACCCTTTGTACGTGCATTTGCCTCAAAGCGGACATTGTACATATATTTCTAATATGTATATTTGTTGCAGGTGATGGATTGGAGGGATCCAACTGGATTCCTTACCAATGTTGATTTATTTACAGATATTTATTCTGTTATCATATGATATATGATGTTTTGGATGTCGTGATTGATGTATTTAGTGTTGTCGCAGCATTGGGCCAATTTTTGTGAATTTAAAATTGTTAAAGTGATGATTTCCAAATTAAAAGAATTTTCAATTGATTTGAAAAAATGGTTCAGGAAATAAATTTATTTTAAATAAATAAATATTATAATTTTTATGTTATAAAAATTATGATTTTTGTGAAATATAATCAGAATGTGATTTTTGACATATGAAGTTGATTATTTTGTAAATAGTTTAAATTGATATTTTTGATTTATTATAAATGATTTATATATAAGGTTTATAAAATTGATATTTTATAAATTAAAATAGTGGAATTATAAAACGAGTTTCGTAAGTGTTAAAATGAAGTATAAATGAATCTTATAAGTGAATAAGATTTATAATTTGTGAAGTTATAAAAAGAATGATTTTGTAAATAAGTGATTTATAAGTAAATTAACTTATAATTTGGATTTTGGCATGTAAATGAGATAAATGGAATTTGGTAAATACAGGAATTTTATAAATTGAAGTTTTATAAAATAGAAATGTGAATTCATAAACATTATTTTATAAATCCAAAATCAATTGATTTTGATAAGCTAATATATAAGCTCATTAAGGGATATCATCCACGATTTTGGACAGTGGATAATCCTTTAATTTAATGTGCAATAATAATGGATAAAGGAAGTATGTCCACGATTTTGGACGGTGGATAATCCTTTAATTTAATGTGCAATAGTAATGAATTTGGTAAAAGCAGCTATATCCACGATTTTGGACAGTGGATTATCCTTTAATAAATGTGTAGAAATATTGGATGTGGTAAACGAAGTATATTCACGATTTTGGACAGTGAATAATCTTTTGTAATTAAAAGAGATGTTTTGGAAAGTGATAATTTAAATGGAGTAAAATGGTTTGAAGATGTTTTAAAATGTGTTAAGTATCGAATCATAGATTTAAAAAATCATTTGAAATAGTCATTTTCGAGAAATAAAGAAATGATGGACTAAAACACTGTTGTTATAGTAAATGATTTTTGAAAGGAAATGTTTTGTATAGTATATGGGATTTATATATCTATCTAATTTTCGAATCCCTATACTAGTGATTTTTGGTTGCCGTAACAATGTTTTACGCAACATTTGTTTTGTCCCAAATAAATGTGTTTAAAGAGAATGTTTTCCTTACAGAATTAAATATATACTTAATCCTGATTTAAGTATGTGGAATATTTTTTAAGTTTTGAAAAAAAATTAATTTGTGAATTACTTATTATTCAATAAGTATATGGAAATGTTTTCCGATATCGAAATAATTTGAGAATATATCATTTTAAAGATAATCTAAAGTGAATATTTGGCAAGTGATTTAATTAATAAAAGAATTATTATAAAGGCCTAGTGATTGCATATGGTGCTAAATATTTGTTTGTTCGCTTTGATAGTAAAAAAACCGACTATCAAATTTGGCCAAATTTTAGTTCCTCAACTTGATATGGGAACTATTTAGCCGTACATTTAGTATGTAGCCTTCTGTGTAGGCTTGATTATCGTTTGCGTTGAGGATGTTGATTTGTATAGTGTGGAGTATTACTTCAATCTATCGAGCTTTCTTCTTGGCTCGAAGGATAGCAAGTTGAAAGTTGGAGATGTGATATGTCTATGAGACTTAGTTTCTCTGTGAGGTTGAGAAATATTTTTGCATTGTTGGTGCGAAGAGACCGGGATCAGATTTATCTGAAACCACTTCGGACCAACGTATATGCGACGATTGTGCAGGTTGCTTATGATGATATTGATATTCCGGATTTTCATAGTGGGGGACTCCTTGTTGATCGTTTGGGGTTAAAATCCCAATATACATATAGTAGCAGTGATCTCTTCATTATGAAATATCCAGTGTAAGGACTATTCGCTATTAATCCTAGAGATTTTTCGATAAGATGTGGTAGGAAAGTACATTCGGTTTGTCCTGTTCCTAGACAACTTGTATGGATGTTTGTCTGAAATTGCATTTCTAAAGATTACGTACATTGTTTTATACAAACGTGCATCAGTGGCGGCAAGAAGGCAACTTCTCTTAGCTTAACACCTTCCTTAAGTCGTATGAGCTTAAGGGTAGTATTTTTGTGGAAGACAATTAGTAGTCAACGGAAATGGCCGTGTGGCATTCAAAGTGATGTGATTATGATTTGTGAAAGGTAATCGTTACCTCAGGCCTCATCAACCGGAAATGACCAAAACAGGGTTAGATGCGGCAAGGCTAAGTGGGTCGCTCCCAAGTAGGGTATAATCATCCTCTTCCCTAGATATATCTTTACATGCTATGACATCGTGGATCTGAATATTGTAGTTTATATGCCATGAGGGCCGTCGTTAAAGGTTGGTAACGATCGGAGGATGATATATTCGATACCATCTAGTTATAAAGGTGGGTCGGTCTTGTGTTGGTAGAGGATCCTTTATGATCGTCCTCAATACATTCTTCTAGAGTTGTACTGCCCGAAGGTAGTCCCTTCACCTGGTCATTTGTATGGAAATCCAAACTCCACTACATACTTGCCATTTTGATTATATTACCCATTTTGGGCTATGTGCTGGAATTTAATCAATGTAATAATTTCGACAATGATTAATATTATTTGTATACTAGACACTAGTGTAATATCGGATGATTTGATATGAAATGTTTTGGTTATCGTAAGGTAAAAAACATGTCTGTGTTTATGTGTGGACTTGTCTTACGAGATACTTTTATTTTTTGATAATGAAAAAGTTTGGTAATTTGATAAATTTAGTTGAGTTTGTTTCTCACGCTGGTTTACCAGACTAATCCGGGCGTTCTTCCTTTTCAATGCTTGGGTCAGACCGAGTATACTTAAAGTTAATTTTTGGTGCTTTGGGAGATTCAGTAGGAGAGCTGGAGATCTTCATTTACGTATACACGTATCGGTTTTGTTTATCCGATGCTTAGTTGCTGTATATTATCAGCATTTGTGAGGACATATTATTATAACTGTCCAGGCTGATAACTATTGATTGATTGTTGTACTCTGCTTGATGTATATATATATATAGTTTCTGTTTTCTAAAGATCATTGATATGATATTATATGTTTTCCGATGTGATGTGAGATTCTGTATTGTTCTATTTTGTTTTATCTTCTCTCTTTCTTCTCTTCTTCTCTCTTCTTTTATTTCTCTTGACATTCTGTCGGTCTGTGCTTTTTGGGTCGTACATGTGTGGTTTACTATCGATTCAACGGGTATGGATTAGTGAGTCGTCACATTTGGTATCAGAGCTTAGATTTTGTATATTCCTAAGCTTTGATGTATACTCAGTAAAGATAGGGACAGTAACACCCTAGATTGAGTTTGAGTGTATTATATATATGAGCGTGTATTTGTTAGTGATTATAAAATATTTTATATTGTGTTTGCTTATCCGTTGAGCTGTTTGTGAATTCTGTTGGTATTTGGGACGCCATGTTATCGATCGAGATTTCCAAACACTTAAACGAGGCAAGGTGACATAGTATCATGTTAAATTGGGTAGATGTAATAATTTTACCTCGATCATATTTATATATAAAGGAAATAACTTTTCACAAATTATTAAAGTGTAAATAAATTGATTTTTTCATTGTTTGAAATGTAAATATATGTCAGTTAATTAAAGTTGTTTGAATAATATAAATAAAAAAAATTGTGAAAGAATATATTATATAAGAAAATGAATTATAAATTATGGAATTATTATTAAGATGGTTTACAATTGTGAAATAATCTTATATATAAGAAATGAAACAATATGAATATATTTATAAATGTGAGTTGTAAATAAAAATATATTTAAACTAAGAATTTGAGAAATTTGAATCCCATTAATTTTGAAAGTTATTTTTCAAAAAAGTTAAAGAGGTTATATTTTTATAAATCTCAATAATATAAATTAATTTAGAATGGATCTTATACAAGTAAAGTGAAATAATGAAATTATATAAGTAAAAGATTTATCAATTTGATTTATAAATATAAAAAGGATTTTAAAGGAACATAAACCACCGAAATCACTACTGTTGCTGGGAAATAATAAGGGTGATGATTGCAGCATCATCAGTATCATTTTCGAGTTACTATGTGATGGATTTGCTACCAATAGTAAATTGAAAGTTAAGTTTTGTTGTGATAAACGAATTTAAATTTAAAATCCAAGTTGAAATTGATAAATATGAGTAAAACGAGTTTTGGATTTATAATGTGAAATAATTTTTCAGCTTTAGTAAAGTTAAATAAATTTGAGTTAGCATAATAAACATATGATTTGAAATTTAACCAAAGGAAGGTTAAATAAATTGAATTGGATTTTAACTGGATTATGTAAGTTATTGAAATGGAAATTAGTCTTAAAAGATAAGTGATTATATAACATGAATTTGAAAGTTTAATTAATTAAGTTGTATAACTTAGAAAATGGGAAATGTCAGTAAAACCAATTGTTAAAATGGTTAAACAATTTTGTTAAGCCAAACGAAATCTGAATTTGAATAGTGAACTTAAGTTGTATAGTGAAAGTAAATGTAAATAAAGATGAAATAAACCACAACTTAAGTAATGTTGAATGAAGTTGAATTTGATATCAAAATGAATTAATAAAGTGAAGTAATGAATATGAATTTGAGTTGTATAAAGAAATTCAACTTTAAATGTAAAATTGAATTTGTGAATAAACATGGATTAGAAATGATGATGTTAAGAATGGAATAAAACTTAAGTTACAAGTCGTGAATTAATAATAATATTGGAAGTGTTGTACAAAAATGTGAATATAGTGAACACTAGAATTCAATCCAAACTGATTAATTTAATGAAAGTCAATTAGATATTAAACTAAATGAAATTAAAAGTGTTAAACAAAATTGAATGTAAGTAAATTAAATAAATTTGGTTATGTTGAACATACATTGGTTGTTAAACAGATGTTAGTTGATTGTATAGTAAATTCATATGGAGTTGAATTAATGAAATTGAAAGCTAAATAATTGAATTAAAACTAGAAGTAAGTGAATCAAAATAGAATTTAATTTAATTCCATTTGAATCTAAAGTGAACAAACTTGAATGTAAATTAGTCAATGGAAACTAATTGAATAAATGAATGTTAGTAAAATCCAATGCAATGAATCAAATATGGATTAAATTGAAAATCAATTCACTGAATATTAAAGTGAGATGAATTTATGTTGATTTGGTTATGGATTGATTGGATAGATATTAGGTTGTTGGAAGTTAGTTGGATGATAGTTGTTTGATGGTTGGATTCGTTGTTTTGGTTGCATTTGATATATTGGCATATATAGTAGTTGTATTGGTATATGTTGTATATTGATATTATTTTCATATATACATGTTTCACATTATTTATTGAGTATTTAGTAGGTGCGGATGGTGCTTGCTTCACATTTGGAGCTCGCTTTCGCCATATATTAGCCGTACATGATCGCTAATAATATAGAAGGTACATATCTCAGATTACATATCGTACTTTTATATTTTTTTCCTTAGGGGATGCCTCATCCTTGAAGATGAGATGTATATTTGTGATATATATATATATATATGTTGTGATCCTACTACGATTGAACCGCCAAAGAAGACGCTAGCAAATTTTTCTGAAAATTTAAGGCGTTAGAAAGTTTTTGCGAATTTTGGAAAATAAATTTTTGACAACTAAAATTTTGATTTTTGAGTTGAAAGTTAAACGATATTAGTTGTTTTTGAAAAGATAACTATGAATGGATTTGAAAACATAGAAAAGCTTTATAGTAAGTTTAACTAATGATTTTGGAAAAAGCTAAAATGTTAAATGATTTTGGTATTCTAGTTTCAACGAATTGTTTTGAAAAGTTAATGGATTTTGTGACTTTTTCTTACTTGGTAATTTCGGAGATGAAATTCTTTTAAGTAAGGGAGAATGTAACAACCTAGAATTTTAGTCATTTGAAATTCATATGTTTAATAAATTTTAAATATTCACAAGTAAATTTTATAAGCTGAGTAAATTACATTTCGAATATCTAGATTTAATTGGATGATTAAATGTTAATTAATATTTGAAATTGTATAAAAAAATTGGAAAATTAAACTAAATGTGAATGAAAATGATTTATAAAGTTGAATTAAATTATATTTGAATTAGAATGATGCTAGAGAACTTTTGAAATTGAATTAAAAGTTAATTTGTAAAAATTGAATATTTTAATATTTAATTAACACGTGTAAAAATAGCCATTTTTCAAACAGTCTCGGATTTAACGAAAACAGTTTCACTAGGTTCATAATATTATATTATTGTAAGATTTCAAATTTCGTGTCAATCGGATTTACGGTTTTTCCAGGGCAAGCTAAAATGCGTAGAAATTCATTTAAGTGAATTTTAAATTTAAATAGTCGATTTGAAAATCAATCTTCCAAATACGATCGAATTGGCTCTCGATATATATATATATATATATATATATATATATATATATATATATATATATATATATACCATTGTGTTCGGAACATGGGTAAAACATTACAAATGCCAGGAGGCACGCTTCTTTTGGAGTTCGAAAATATTTCAGATGAATAGTGTTCTGTAATTGCCTATATAAGGATGTTCATTCACCAAAACCGTAGCTAATCTAGGTCTAGCCGCCACTATCATCTTGAACAGTAGAAAATGTTCAATCCTTTCTCCCTTATTTTCTTTCAATCCATGCAATATTTCAAGAAACTTTCAACTACAAAATGATAGAGTTCGTCGAGATCTTCAGATCCATACGGGGATGATCGATTTTGGTCAAGAAAATCGACGATAATTCGTATTTGAACGACGTAGGTTTCGGCACGTTTCTCGAGACCAATAGGGTGCCGAGTTCAATGACGTTGCGGCCGTAGATAGAGGCGAGGTGGATCTTCGACGTGGCGTCGTTCGATCGACCTCTAGTCAATCGGAGGAGGAGTATGTTAGGAACTGAGTTGATGATGCTTTGATGACAACAACCTTATATACTTATTATACTTTACTTTATAAAATATATACTAACATTTCCATATATATATATATATATATATATATATATATGCATGTATGTATGTATGTATGTAGGAAGTATATGCAGGTATCATCAAAGACTGATCAGTATAAAGACTCAAGCATCAAGATGAAGATTAGAGATTCAAGATTCAAGACTCTAGAGAATCAAGATTTCAAGCTCTCAAGATAAGTGTCTAGTATTTTGTTAAAACTTCATAATAGCACTCTCATCTTTCTTCCAATTTTCTTTTGGGATGGAACCCAATTTCTATCGAAACCAGTGGCTTACAAACCCACGACAACTAGCTTACAAACCTACGACAAGTGGCTTACAAACCCACGAAAATCAAAATCATTTAAACTACTTTGTACAAGTTCTCAAGTCCTATGGAGGAGCTATGTAGGAAGGTTCTTTCAATTTCAGTTTGAATAGATTTTTCAAAATGTTTTAGCTTTCAAAATCATGTTTTCAAAAACATTTTCAAACTTTGTTTTAGCCTTGAAATATTCCTCTATTCTGATTTTAAAAACTTCTATTTTTAAAACATCAAAACTTATTCTGATTTTAAATATTACTTATATAATTGACGGTCTATATCAATTATATATATATATATATATATATATATTTAAAATAATGTTTTATATTCATTCTCTATCTCAAAATATTGTTTAAACACTTTACTTTGCTTCAGAGAAGTTTCAACTTATTTTAAATTCAATTGTCTTTACAAAACAACATCTGTATAATTTTGAACTAAGGGATGTCGACATAAGGGGATACCCCATGTCGACATGGTGACAGTTGGATTCAAAATTCAATTTTCAAAAGAAGTTTCCATTCGTTCGAAAACCTTTCGCCAATGGTTATGACTGTTGTGCATCTATATAAAGGTTTCCAAAACGAATTTTTTTTAACAACTACTTTCTTATTTTCTTCACTCTTTCTTCTCCACCATTCCATATCCATAAAACTTCATATTTTCAAGATCGTGCCATCATTCTGCCAAATTCTCAATAGGAAATCATTTATATACTCTCTCTATTTGATTCTCCATCATTCTACTAAAGATCAAAGTGCTATTCAGAGTTATAGGATTAATTTGTATTCAAAAAGTCCATAGAGTCTATCCATTCAAAAGGATTGTTATTAAGAAGTATTAGGGTGATCTTGTGTCCCGTAAATCAAGAGAGTTTACTCCAGACTCGGAGATAGGAGGGTTCCTCAAGGCCTTAGAAATTGAGGGTTGTAATTTGGATATTGGCTTATAAAAATCTGTACAAGGATATTGCCTTGGTGCAGGACTGGATGTAGGAGGATTCCGAACCAGTATAAAATCCGGTGTGTTCTTTCCTTTTACTTGCTTTACGTTACTATTTGCATTTGTTATATGTTCTGTGATCATTCTGTGTTAGAATTCTGTTTAGATTTGTGCTGAAAGTTTTAATTTAGTCATATAGTTCATATATTCTTTAAAACACTATTCACCCCCCCTCTAGTGTTATTTCTGCATTAAGATCCTTAATCCGCATCCCTAACAATTGGTATCAGAGCATTGGTTTTCATTGTTTTCATAATCTGAAATTTTGAAAAGTTTTAATGGCACAACACACTAATAATGTCACTCCTGTCACCACTACTTCTGTCAACACAAGCACTAACACTAGTTCATTTGTAGAAGGTCAGTCTACTGTCAGACCACCACTTTTTAATGGCAGTAATTATGCATATTGGGCATATAGGATGAAAATTTATTTACAATCCATAAGTTTAGATACTTGGAATATGACACAAACTGAATATGTTGAACCAACTACTAATTTTGCCCAGTGGACTACTGAGCAAAAGACGGTTGCACAAAACAATTCTAAGGCTATGAATATACTATTTTGTTCACTAGATAGGATTGAGTTTAATAGAGTCTCTGTTTGTAAGTCTGCATTTGAAATCTGGAAAACTTTGCAAGTAACTCATGAAGGAACAAGCAAAGTTAAACAGACTAAAATTTCCATATTAACTAACCAATTTCAATTGATTAAAATGCATGAAAATGAGTCCATTTCCGACATGTATTGTCGATTTCAAGATATTGTACATTCATTGATTGCTTTAGGAAAGGGTTTCTCAGAAGAAGATCAAGTCAGAAAGATACTCAATTCACTCATTCCAGAATGGGATCAAAAGACACTTACTATTGAAGAGGCAAATGATGTTAGTCAAATGAAGATCGAAGAGTTAATCGGTAATCTAATGTCTTATGAAGTTCAACTACAAGGGAGAAAAGAATCTAAGGCAACGGAAAAGAAATCGATCGCATTCAAAGCAACAACTGGAGATTCAGAACAAGATAGTGATGAAGAAATTGCTTTCATGACCAGAAATTTCAGAAAGCTTCTGAAGTATAGAAAGATGAATAACTTTAAAAGAAATGATCAAAGGAATTCCAGAAATACTTCGGAGAACAACAACAATCACAACAACAACAACAACATTGGTGATAGATGCTACAACTGCAACAAAACAGGGCACTACAAGATAGATTGTCCATATCCAAACAAACAGACATTTCAACCAAATAACGAGCAACTAAGGAAAAGAAAGAAGGCATATGCAGCAACTCTTGACGATTCAGATTCATCCAGTGACGACGAGAAGAAAACTGATAATTCAAATCTGTGCTTCACTGCTATTCTCGAATCGGAAGACGTTCGGAGTTTGGATCTAAAAATAGGTACACATTTATTTTGATTTTATTGGATACTTGCTTGTTTTGATTTTATTTGCAATTTCTTGAATTTTTAAATTCAAAATCACCCTTTTAAATTTGAATTTTTAAATTCAAAATAATATTATTTTAATAATATTTTAAATATTAAAATATTTTAATATTATTATATTTAATATTATTACTGGAATTATATATAGATATAGAATATAGATTAGTTTTCTTAAGATTTTAGGAATTTCTTAGATTTTAGAAAAAGACACCTCTTTTCAAATTCAACAGTTACTATCGACATGCCTGGATACCCCATGTCGACATGTCTCTCAGAAATTTGATTTCAAAATTTGAATTCAAACTTTTGAATTTCCCTCCACCTTTTCACTTACTTCAAAATTCTGAAAAGATACCTCTTGACCAGAGAACATGACTTTAGAGAATCTATTTAATATACTTCTCTTATCATCTCTTTTCACTTTATTCTCATAATTCAAACTTTCTTCATTGTCTTCTACTCCTCTCAAACACTCATCAATGGCTTCCTCAAGTACCCCATCAACTATGAGGCTGACCAAATCCATCAAAAATGATCTTTTTAATGACCCGGAGGCTATCAAAGCTTACATAAGTTATGTAAACTATGGTAAAGTCAATACGGAAAAATTTGCTATTTTTAATGATTTTCCTTCTTATGAAATCGATCAACTTTTTGAAGAAAACTCCATTCTTAGCTTGATTGATAACAAGCAAAATGATTTCGTTTGTTATCCAAACCTTATCAAAATGTTTTATGCAAACCTAAACCATGAATTTTATAATGGAAATGAAGATCAAATTTGGAGTAGTGTTAAAGGAACACTTATTGTTTTGGATTCCGATATTTTGGGAACTATTTTAAGTTGCAAATCTACCCGTATGAATCTCTCGCAATTTCAAATCAATGAAACCGATCGAGAGACTTTTCATCACATTTTTGAAAGCGATGACCACATGGATTTTAAGAATCGCTTTTTTCGCCCAAAAGCAAGAATTGTCAACCTTCTTATTCAACACACCGTTATTCCTAGGTCGGGAAACTACAATAATCCCACCTCAAAAGTGTGTAAGGCTCTTTTTGCTATATTTGGAAAATATGATATTAATTGGGCACAAACTATTTTGGATGAGTTAAGACCCAAAAATTTTACTATGGGAGAAAACACTCTTTATAATGGAATTTATCTTACTCGGATTTTCAATTATTTTGGTGTGGATGTTAAAAGGGAAGAGTTTGTAAGTAGGAAAGTGTTCAATCATGGGAACATTTCCCTTATGAAAATCCCACTTATGTTTCAACCGTATCAAACACTTACCGAAAAGGAAGAGAGACTTGCTCATGAAGAGATGGAAGAAGAGGGAGAAGAAGAGGAAGAAGAAGGGGAAGGAAGGAAATTGAAGAAGAAGAGGAAGATTAAGAAACCTCTTTGGAAAGTATAGAGTATCCACATACACCCGTCAATCCGTCCAACAAAACCATACTCAAGAACTAAAAGATACTTGCTCAAAACCAAAAAGTTCTTAAGAGATCTATTAGCAAGAAAATGGATAAAATCTCTACCAAGATCGACAAGTTCTTTGGGTAGATAGGCAGGAAACTTGGATTGTCCTCATCATCATCTTCATCAAACTAATCCTAGCCATTATCTCTCTGGCTATCGTTTATCTATCTTTGTATTTTCTATTTTTTTGGTTAATATTATGTAATGTTAACTAATATAAGTAATGCTATCTTATTCTCTGTTTTCCAGCTTTATATATCTCTGATAGTTATTTATTTTAAGTTTATATAGGTCCACTAGTATAAAAATAAACTTAGAAATCAAAAATAACTCAACTTAGTCATTCTGTCTAGACCATGTCGACATGCCCCATCCCTCCCATGTCGACATATAACAGTCAGAAAGTAGTTACAATTTCTAACTTCAAATTCTTGTAACTACCAAGTGACAATTCATTTTGAACGGCCAATAACTCCTATAAATACCTATTTCTTCCAGAAAAACTTCTCTACCTCCATTTCTATTCATCTCCTCTCATACTTCAACTTATTTCTTAAATTATGGCTTCTCCAATTAAGAATTTAAGTGAAAATCTTGAAGAAACTCTTACTTCTTTCAAGAATATCTCTCTTTTATACTTAGAAATCAAAGGCACTTAGAATTAAGCCAAATGCAGATGATCAAAGAGCAAGAGAGACACTTCGACGCACTTCGTTGGATGATCTCAAGCCTTAGCAAAGACGAACCCGAAGCAAATCCACCGATCACTCTCGACAAAGATAATTGGGATGTTATCAAAACTGATCCTATCTTTGGAGAAGATGGATGGGTGGAAGTCCCAAGGAATGTCTGATCATCATGTTTGTATGTTTGTTTGTTTGATTTGGTTTGATTTAGATTTGATTAGGATTTGATTGAATTGTTTACTTAAGTTTGATTTGGATTTGGTTTGTATATAACTTCATATACTATACATGATTGGTTTGCTACGTATGATATTGATTTGATTGTCAAGTTACACTTATATATATGCTCACACACTTGATCACTTACACATTCACTTTACACTTTTATTCTATATATACTTTATTATCTTAGAACAGGTAAATCTTTTATTCCTTTTTGCTGATGTCAAAGGGGGAGAAAATTATAAAAATATATGTGCTTGGTGTAAGGGAGAGTCATGGAATAAAGGGGAGTTGTAGTTTTAAGAAGAAGTCACGGAGTAAGGGAGAGTTATGGAGAGTTATGGTATATTTTATAAATAAAGGTTGTCATCATTAAAAAGGGGGAGATTGTTAGGAACTGAGTTGATGATGTTTTGATGACAACAACCTTACATAGTTATTATACTTTACTTTATAAAATATATACTAACATTTCCATATATATATATATATATATATATATATATGTAGGAAGTATATGCAGGTATCATCGAAGACTGATCAGTATAAAGACTCAAGCATCAAGATGAAGATTAGAGATTCAAGATTCAAGACTCTAGAGAATCAAGATTTCAAGATCTCAAGATAAGTGTCTAGTATTTTGTTAAAACTTCCTAATAGCACTCTCATCTTTCTTCCAATTTTCTTTTGGGATGGAACCCAATTTCTATCGAAACCAGTGGCTTACAAACCCACGACAAGTAGCTTACAAACCTACGACAAGTGGCTTACAAACCCACAAAAATCAAAATCATTTAAACTACTTTGTACAAGTTCTCGAGTCCTATGGAGGAGCTCTGTAGGAAGGTTCTTGCTATTTCAGTTTCAATAGATTTTTCAAAATGTTTTTAAATCTGTTTTCAAAATGTTTTAGCTTTCAAAATCATGTTTTCAAAAATATTTTCAAACTTTGTTTTAGCCTTGAAATATTTCTCTATTCTGATTTTAAAAACTTCTATTTTTAAAACATCAAAACTTATTCTGATTTTAATATTACTTATATAATTGACGGTCTGTATCAATTATATATATATATATTTAAAATAATGTTTTATATTCATTCTCTATCTCAAAATATTGTTTAAACACTTTACTTTGCTTCAGAGAAGTTTCAACTTGTTTTAAATTCAATTGTCTTTACAAAACAACATCTCTATAATTTTTAACTAAGGGATGTCGACATAAGGGGATACCCCATGTCGACATGGTGACAGTTGGATTCAAAATTCAATTTTCAAAAGAAGTGTCCATTCGTTCGAAAACCTTTCGCCAATGGTTATGACTGTTGTGCGTCTATATAAAGGCTTCCAAAACGAATTTTTTTTAACAACTACTTTCTTATTTTCTTCACTCTTTCTTCTCCACCCTTCCATATCCATAAAACTTCATATTTTCAAGATCGTGCCATCATTCTGCCAAATTCTCAATAGGAAATCATTTAGATACTCTCTCTATTTGATTCTCCATCATTCTACTAAAGATCAAAGTGCTATTCGGAGTTATAGGATAATTTGTATTCAAAAAGTCCATAGAGTCTATCCATTCAAAAGGGTTGTTATTAAGAAGTATTAGGGTGATCTTGTGTCCCGTAAATCAAGAGAGTTTACCCCAGACTTGGAGATAGGAGGGTTCCTCAAGGCCTTAGAAATCGAGGGTTGTAATTTGGATATTGGCTTATAAAAATCTGTACAAGGATATTGCCTTGGTGCAGGACTGGATGTAGGAGGATTCCGAACCAGTATAAAATCCGGTGTATTCTTTCCTTTTACTTGCTTTACTTTACTATTTGCATTTGTTATATGTTCTGTGATCATTCTGTGTTAGAATTCTGTTTAGATTTGTGTTGAAAGTTTTAATTTAGTCATATAATTCATATATTCTTTAAAACACTATTCACCCCCCTTTAGTGTTATTTCTGCCTTAAGATCCTTAATCTGCATCCCTAATAGAGTATAATTCGTTGATTGATCGGCGGCTACTTGGGTTTTCTGGTTCGGTTTTGAACGATGGTAACCTGCAAGAAGAAAGAAAAAAAAAGACACGGCCCAGATCTAATTTTCCAAAGGCAACCGCCGTGATTGATTAGGTTTAAAAAATAAAATAAAAGTCGAAATTTATATATATTAAATTCGTATAAACTTACATAACTTCTTCATACAAGGTCTGTTTTTGACGAAACGAGTTGCATTGGGTCTGCATTGAGGGGCACTACATTATACAGCTAATTTGGAATCAATGTGAGTACAACTCACTCTTTCTGACATAGTGATATTTTTATATAAGTGAGAATAAATTTTGTTTATGGCGATTGATGATTGTTTCGATGATATATGATATATTATCTATATGTTGATTGGTTTTTGGATATATTCCTGCGTATTGGAGCAGATGAGACCCTATATGTTCTTTTGTATGAGCGGATGGCCCTTTGTACGTGCGTCTGCCTCGAAGCGGATATTGTACATATATTTCTAAAATGTATATTTGTTGCAGGTGACAGATTGGAGGGATCCAGCTGGATTCCTTACCACTGTTGATTTATTTATAGATATTGTTATATATTCTGTTATCATATGATATATGCTATTTTGGATGTCGTGAATGATGTATTTAGTGCTGTTGCAGCATTAAGCCTATTTTAGGAGTTTAAAATTTTCAAAGTGACGATTTCTAAATTTAAAGAATTTTCAAGTGATTTGAAAAAAAAATATTTTTGAATGGTTAAGGAAATGAATATATATTAAATAAATAGATATTATAATTTTTATGGTATCAAAATTATGATTTTTGTGAAATATAATCAGAACGTGGTTTTTGAAATATGAAGTTGATTATTTTGTAAATACTTTAAATTGAGATTTTTGATTTAATATAAATGGTTTATGTAAAAGATTTATAAAATTGGTATTTTATTAATTAAAATATTGGAATTATAAAACTAGTTTTATAAGTGTTAAAATGAAGTATAAATGAATCTTATAAGTGAATAAGATTTATAATTTGTGAAGTTATAAAAAGAATGATTTTGTAAAACAGATGATTTATGAGTAAATTAACTTATAATTTGTACTTTGGCATGTAAATGAGATAAATGAAATTTGGTAAATAAAGGGATTTTATAAAATAGAAATGTGAATTTATAAAAATTGTTTTATAAACACAAAATCAGTTGATTTTAATAAGTTAAATATATAAGCTTATTAAGGGATATCATCCATAATTTTGGACAATGGATAATCCTTTCATTGAACATGCAATAACAATGAATTAGATAATGGAAGTATATCCACAATTTTGGACAGTGGATAATCCATTAATGTAATGTGCAATAGTAATGAATTTGGTAAAAGGAGCTATAACCTTGATTTTGGACAGTTGATTATCCTTTAATAACTGTGTAGAAATATTGGATGTGGTAAACAAAGTATATTCATGATTTTTGACAGTAAATAATCTTTTGAAATTAAAGGACATGTTTTGGAAAGTGATATTTTAAATGGAGAAAAATGATTTTGAAGATGTTTTAAAATGTGTTAAGTATCGAATACATAGATTTCGACATTCATTGTTAAAATAGACGTTTTCGAGAAATAAGGAAATGATGGACTATAACACTATTGTTATAATAAATGATTTTCGAAAGGAAATGTTTTTGTATAGTATGTGGGATTTATATATCTGTCTAATTTTCGAATCCTTATACTAGTGATTTTAGGTTGTCATAACGATGTTTTGCGCAACATTTGTTTTGACCCAAATAAATGTGTTTAAGGAGAATGTTTTCCTTACAAAATTAAATATATACTTAATCCCGATTTAAGTAAATGGAATATTTTCTAAGTGTTGAAAATAAATTATTTGTGAATTACTTATATTAAATAAGCATATGGAAATGTTTTCCAATATCGAAATGGTTTGAGAATATATCTCTTTGAAGATAATCTAAAGTGAGTATTTGGCAAGTGATTTAATCAATAAAAGATGTATCAAAATGGCATAGTGATTGCATATGGTGCTAAATATTTGTTTGTTAGCTTTGATAGTTAAAAAATCGACTATCAAATTTGCCAAATTTTAGTTCCTCGACTTAATGTAGGAACTGTTTAGTCATACATTTAGTACGTAGCCTCATATATAGGCTTGATTATCATTCGTGTTGAGGATGTTGATTCGTATAGTGCGGAGTATTACTCCAATCTATCGAGCTTCCTTCTTGACCCGAAGGATAGCAAGTTGAAAGTAGAAGATGTGATAAGTCTATGAGACTTAGTTTCTGTGTGAGATTGAGAAATACTTTCGTATTGTTGGTGCAATGAAACCAGGATCAGATTTATTTGAAAACCACTTCGGACCCAACATATAGCGACGATCGTGTAGGTCACTTGTGATGATATTGATATTTCAGATTTTCATAGTGGGGGACTGCTTGTTGATCGTATGGAATTAAAATCTCAATATACATATTGTAGTAGTGGTCCTTTCATTATGAAATATCCAATGCAAGGAATATTCGCTACTAATCCTAGGGATTTCCCGACAGAATGTGGTAAGAAAGTACCTTCGGTTTGTCTTATTCCTGGAAAACTTGTAGGGATGTTTATCTGACATTGCATTTCTAAAGATTACATACATTGGTTTTTACAAACGTACATCAGTGGTGGCGGAGATGGCAACTTCCCTTAGTTTAACACCCTCTTAAGACATATGAGCTTAAGGGTTGGATTTTTGTGGAAGGCAATTAGTAGTCAATGGAAATGGCCGTGTGGCATTTAATGTGATGTGATTGTGATTTGTGAAAGGTTATTGTTACCTCAGGCCTCATCAACCGGAAATGACCAAAATAGGGTTAGATACAGCAAGGCTAAGTGGGTCGCTTCCAAGTAGGGTATGATCATCCTCTTCTAGATATATCTTTACATGCTATGATGTCGTGCATCAGATTATTGTTGTTTGTATGCTATGAGGGCCCTCGTTAAAGGTCGACAATGACTGGAGGATTATATATTCGATACCATCTAGTTATAGAGGTGGGCCGGTCTTGTGTTGGTAGAGGATCCTTTGTGATTGTGACGATCGAGATTTTTCGTTGACGAAAACCGACATCAATACGTCAACTGTATCAACCGCCGAGCAATCGAAAGCCGAAAAACCGTACCTTAGGGTTTTAGAAAAAGAAAAAGTAGAAAAAGATAGAACAGAACAGCAGAAATGATATAACAACAACAGAATCTCACAATTCGCAGCGGAACAACATATAATAAATAAATGAATAATCTTTAAACAAAGAACTATATCAGTTATTACATCACATTATATTTCATTACATCATCAGAGTGTACAACAACAAACAACATCAAAAGTGGAAAAGAAATACTATATACTAGTAATACGCCATGCCATCCATCTTGCCTCCAGCAACTCCTAAATTCCAGAATATCCTGATAAACCTTACTCTTGACTGCCCGTGTAGAAATTGGTGGGCACCCAGAGTTTAGGAAGGAAAACAATAAACTCCGAGTCAGTCATGTGACTGGTGTGAGAACTCAAAACAGTTTATTTATCTTTAAAATCAAAATAGAAGAATATTTTTAAAGTCAATTCGCAATGCTTTTTAAAAATGAGACTACCATAAGGCCTCCCGCACACACACACAATGCAAACACAGAATCGGAGGAGATTTCTCCTTATGATAGTCAAAGATGCTTGATACGCACTAAAAAAAAGAACATTTGATATTATTACTAGTGCATAGTGTAGGCAAAATTCATTTCGAAAATAGAATATAAATCTTAGCCAACATAGACATTTCGAACTATGTCTACTATAGCTACCATCCAAACAGTGGGGCGCCACCATAAGTGAATGATAGGTTCTACAACTAAAATCGTACAGGGTTTCGTATTGGGAATTGGATTTCCAACAAATGGTCAGGCCAAGTAACTTCCCATTGCCACATGAGAACGCCTCTGGAAGGACGTCCCCGAGAACCAAACCGGATCTCTGCCAACACAAGGCCGGGTTACCCCTAACTGGGTAACTACTGACACGAATATGTCATCCCCCGATCGTAACCGATCTATCCGAGGATCCTCGATTTCCAACAACCACAAAATATGCAGCAACAACATAGGTTAAGTATCTGGGATCCATACCATGATACCACCTCTATCCAGAAGGAACGATATACACTAAAGGGGCGCTACCCCCTAATAACCTTGTTGCATCCTTCCTGTTTTGACCATTTCCGGGGTGTGAGGTCCGACGAAGTCTCGTCCACAAAGCCACACTTTATACAAAAGCCGTGCTTTAGGTCAACAAATGATCATAGAAATGATCACCAAGATAAATGATCAAATAAATAATCCTATCACAAATGATCAACACAATGAACATTTCACAGCAAAACTCAGCATGCCACACTACCAAATTGGGAGTATATCACTAATAACCTTCAACTATATAACCTCTAAGCTCGTACGTCTCAGAGAAGGGTGTTAAGCTAAGAGAATAAATTCTCCGCCACCAACAGAAATATCTTTGAAAGAAATCAGCTTTATATCTCAATTTGTATGTCAGACATACAATCCATACAAGTCTGTTCCGGGATCGAACAGAACCGAAGGCACTTATAAAGAAGTCCTTGCAATCCGGATATTCACTAATCACGACCAGACTTCCCATCACTAAGGGTGATAAAACCTCTATATCGGAGATCAGCCGATGTAGAGTAACTCGACGGTAATCCTTCCGTTTTCACAAACATCCGGTCTTCAACACCGGTCATCGAATGCAATCCATAACGACGTATCACATACTCGGAATGGGTTATACGACCCCAAGGTCCTTTCCCGGCTAACCCGAATAGTGAGCGCTTATTCAAAAATAAGTGTGGCATTCAAATTCAAACAATTCACAACAAATACCCATTCAAGGGTAAATATTGATAGTCGGATATTTAACTATCAATATGCATGCTCAACATCACCAAATTCCAAATAATTTTCCAAATTATTTATTTTTCAAAATATCTTTACTAGATATATTTTTTCCATACTTCAAAAATAAATCAATATTTATTTTTAACAAATTCCCCTTTCCTTTATAAATTCCATAGTGAATTTACATTCCAAAATATCTATGAATATACGATTTCGAATCGATTTATAATATTCATTTTCAATTTATCTTTAAAAAGATAAATTCTCAAAACGTTTCATTTTCATATTGGAAAAGCATTCCCATACTTATTCTAATAATAAGTACTTCACAAACCCATTTATTTTCAACATTTGAAAATATTCAATATACTTAAATCAAAATTTAGTATATATTTCATTCCTTAAGGAAATCATTCTCTTAACACATTTATTTGGTTCAAACACGAATGTTGCGTAAAACATCGTTACGACGACCCAAAAGTCACTAGTATAGGGATTAAAGTTTTAAATAGATATATAAATCCCAATACTATACAAAACATTTCCTTTCGGAAACCATTTACTATAACAACAGTGTTATAGTCCACCATTTCCTTCTTTCTCGAAAACGTCTATTTCAATAATGAATGTTGAAATCTATGTTTTCGATGTTTAATACATTTTAAAACATCGTTAGATCGTTTTAAATTTCATTTAAAACATCACTTTCCCAAAACTTATCCATTTTGTTTAATAATATATTCACTGTCCAAAATCGTGAATATAACTCCGTTAACCAAATTTAACGTTTCTACACATTTTATCTAAAGGATTATCCACTGTCCAAAATCGTAGATATACCTCCTTTAATAAGCTATAAAAATTAACTTATCAAAATAAGTCAATTTCGGATTTATAAAACAATATTTATAAATTCCGTTTTCATTTTTATAAAACTTCGATTTACAAATCTCTTTTGTTCATCAATTCAATTTATAACTCAATTCACATACCAAAATCTAATTTATAAGTTAATTACTTATAAAGCTTTTTATTTTACAAAAATCTATTTATTTTATAACTTCACAATCTATAAAACCTGTGAATTTCATTCACTTATAAAATCCTTTTATAATTCATTTCAACACTTATAAAAACTTGTTTTATAATTCCAATATTTTTAATTTATAAATATCAATTTTATAAATCTTTTATATAAACCATTTATAATAATTCGAAAATTCCAATTTAAACCATTTTATTTATTTATTTACTATTTATTTCTAAAATCTTTTTTCGGTTATATTTCTCAAAAATCTTAACTTTTATAACATTAAACTTATAACGTTAATTTATTTAAAATGAATAAATTCAAAATTTAATAAAAACATATACTTTGAAAAATCACTTTAAAATCCTTTTAAAAAACCAAATCATTATTTTAAAACTTCAAAAATGGATCCGATGATGCAACATCGCCAGATAGTCAATCACGACATTCAAATATCATATATCGATATGATAATCAACAAATATCACAATATCTGTAAATAAATCAATACAGTTGAGGAATCCAGTTGGATCCCTCCAACCTGTTTCCCTGCATCCACAAATGTTAGCACAATACCAATTCCGCTCCAGTACGGAATTATCGCGGTATATGGGATTTATAAAATATTATCCGCTTAATAGGCGGCGCAATAGGGTCTCATCCGCTATACAATGCGGGAAATCAATTCCAATATATACATATGCCAATATATATATTGCTATATATAGATATATCCTATTATATCTAATATCACAATCAAACTGCAATCAATAACTGCAATCATCATTCAACATATATTCAAGCAAATTTTAAATCTAACTATTTAAAATTTAAATCGAAACCGTTCGATTGAGTGAGAAGTTCTCACCTTGATTTTAATTATGTCCCAGCGTTTTATTTCGAATAAAATTAAACGGACGTTTAATTTTACCCGAAATTTTCGCTAGCTCCAAATGACTCCAATCCAATTCCATTGCGTAGTGCTCGACCATACGATTCCGACGCGGCTGGTTTCGTAATTTTCCGACCTCGTATGGAAAAGATATTGCATTTTAAAGTTAATACAAATTTAAAATAGAATTATTTGCATTTTATTTTATATTTTCAACCTTGTTTTCATCGTGGCCGCACATCCCCCCTACCCAGATCTTACCGCACGCGTTCTACCTCATCTCCTTCCTCACGCGAATTATTCCCAGGTTACGTACAAAATAAAACCCATAAAAGCCGACCTCTAACCCTCCAATTTCGCAACCACCACGAGCCCCTTCTGGTTGATCGAACTACGTCACTTCGAAGCACGTCTCGAGTGCCACTATCGCCTGGAACAGCATGAAGCTCGGCTCCATTATGGTCGAGAAAAACGTGCGTGACCGTGAGCACTTCCTCGGTCGATTCTGGCGAATCCTGACCTCCGATGATGATCATCACCGTTGGATGTGGAGTACTCGGAGTGCTCTACGTTTTGTTAGTTGGAGCCTTCATCTAATTTCGCCTAGATTGGGAGGAAAACGTGGAGGAAAAAGGTAAACCGCTGGCCGTTCAGTATATGGAGGCGGCTAGGGCTTCTGCCATTAGGGTTCTCTTTTTTTTTTATGAATAAAGGTCTATTTATAGAGAAATAATGAACACTATTCATCCGGGTTTTTAAAACTCCGATTTACGCGCCGAAACTGGTGTTTCTGGGGTTTATCCCGCATTCCGGACACAATGGAACAGGTTTCGAAGGCTAATTCGGTCATCTTTGCGAGTTATGGCAATAAACGTTCGATTTAAAATTAAACCGATTAAACGATTTTCTAGGTGTTTTAGCTTGCACCGGACAAACGGTAAATCCGACTGACACGAAATTTGAAACCTTACAATAATATCACATTACGGATCCGATGAAACTAGTTTCATAGAAATCCGAGACTTTTTGAAAAATGGCTATTTTAACTCGCCAAATTAATATTAAAAACGATATCGATGCGTTTCGAGCTGCCACGGTCAAACGACAACTCCCCTTGCTACGAAAATTGAAATCCAATAATAACAAACTATTACGGATCCAATGGAACTGGTTTCGTCCAATTCTGAGACTGTTCAAAAATTGGCTATTTTTCAGTCGATGATTAAATATTAAAATATTCAATTTTCCCAGATTAACTTTTAATTCGATTTTAAAAGTTCTATAACATCACTCTAACTTCAATATGATATAATAGAATTTTACAAATCAATTTCAATCATATTAAACCCAATTTTCAATTATTTCTGTATTTTCACTATCAAATTATCGATTTAATTATTCAATTAAATCCAATTATTCAAAATAAAATTTATTCGACCTATAAATTTCACTTATTAATATTTAAAATTAATTAAATATTCAAATTTTAATTAATAAAAATTCTGGGTCGTTACAGACTTCCCCCCTTAAAAGAATTTCGTCCTCGAAATTACCAAGTAAGAAAAGTTACAAATCTGTTAACTTTCCAAAATCCATAGTTAAACTTCTTATAATACTTTACTAAGTTTTCAAATCATACTTAGTTATCTTTCAAAACCAAACAATATCTTTTAACTTTCAATTCCAAAATCAAAGTTATAGTTTTCACTAATTTCCTAAATTTTCTCAAAATTTTTCTAACACCTTAAATTTTCGAAAAAATTCGCCAGAGTCTCCTTTGCGCGGCTCGATCCAAAAAAAAATGACAGTATATATATCACAAATATACATCTCATCAAGTGATGAGGCATCCCGCAGGGAAAAAAGTGTAAAAGTACGGTATGTAATCCGAGATATGTACCTTATTATATTATTAGCGAGCATATACGGCTAATATAGCGTGAAAGCGAGCTCCAAAAGCGAAGCAAATGCAATCCGCACCTACTAAACACTCAACAACAACATGATAATCATGCATATAGACAATAGCATCAATATACAACATATAGCAACATAACAACTACATATGCTAACATAGCGAATGCAACAAAACAACAAATGCAAACATCAACCAACTATCATCCATAACCAAATCAATATTCATTCATATTCTCATTAATATTCAATGAATTGGTTTTCAATTTAAATCACATTTGATTCATTTCCATTGGATTTTAACAACATTCATTCTTTTCCAATTAGTTTACATTCCCTAATTTAAATCCAATTCACATTCAATTCTATTCAATTTAATTACTTTCAATTTGAATTCAATTTCATAGCTTCAAATTTCGCTAATTCAATTTCATTAACACTTAATGAATTTATATACAATCAACTTACATTCATATAACAACCAATGTACATCCAACACAACCAAATTATTCCTTTTATATTCAATTTGGTTCATCACTTTTAATTCCAATTGGTTTATATTAAATTGACTTCCATTTTAATTTATTCAACTTCCAATAACATTAGCTTTTAATGAATCAACATTTTCATCCATTATCCCATATCAATTTTATTTACATTCAATTGATTTACATTCAATTCATTAGTTAAATTCAATTGCTAATTCCTTTAACAATATAAGGTTGAATTTCATTCATATAACTCAAGTTCAAATTCTTAATGACTTTACTTCATTAATTCACTTATTAATTTACTTTGACACCAAAATCAACTTTATTCAACTTCACTTAAGTTATATTCCATTTCAAACATCATTTGTTTCAATTTAACTTAAGATTCCACTTATAAATCCAATTTAAATTTCAATTCTAAAGTAAATTCTATTTAACCTTTACCAAAGATGAATTTATTAACTCATATCATAAGTTCAGAACTTATTTCACTTATATTCATCAATTTACAACTTGGATTTTTTTTTTATTGATTTACTTATACTTCCTTTAATTTAACTCCATTCTTTAAATTAAATTTATTCTATCAAAATTCAAATTGTATAAGTTATCAACTTATTTATTATTCCCATAAATATTTTAAATAGGATTCCAGAGTCCTTTCTATCTTTCAAAACCATTACTGAAAACAATTCAAATTACCTTCTGAATTTCCAAAACCAAATCCAAATTTTCCAAACAACTTTCTTTTAAACAATTTGGCAGCAATCCCTCTTTTGGAAACCCGAAAATGAACACCAATGATGCCGCGGTCATCATCGGAATTATTTTCCAGCGACCGAAAAGAGTTTAGAGCTTTAATTTATCCAAAGTAATTTTCCAAAATATCAAATTCTTTCCAAAACACTTTTCTGGAATTTTATTTTAGATAATAAATCACATTTACAAATCTTTTACTTATATAATTTCACTTCTTGTATATAAGATTATTTCACAATTGTAAATCGCATTAATTATAGTTCCATACTTATAATTCATTTGCTTATACAATTATTCTTTTACAATAAGTTTTATTTAACTTATTCAACAACCAAACAATCAATTCATATACACTTTAATAATTCTGAAAAATTATTCCTTTATATATAAAAAATAAACAAGGTAAAATTATTTCATTTACCCAATTTAAAATGATACTATGTCGACTTGCCTCGTTTAAGTGTTTAGAAATTCCTATCGATAATATGGCGTCCCACACACCGACCAGAATTCACAAACGGCTCAACGGAAAAGCAAACACAATAAAAAACAATTTATATTCACTAACAAATACGCACTCGTATATATTATTACACTCAAACTCATTCTAGAGTACTACTGACTCTATCTCTAATGAGTAACACCCAACAGAGCCATGATTGACGCTTAACCATATGCTCTGATACCAAATGTGACGATCAAGATTTTTCGTTGACGAAAACCGACATCAATACGTCCACTGTATCAACTGCCGAGCAATCGAAAGCCGAAAAACCGTACCGTTAGGGTTTTAGAAAAAGAAAACGTAGAAGAAGATAGAAAAAGATAGAACTAAACAGAAGAAATAACAGAACAACAACAGAATCTCACAATTCGCAGCGGAACAACATATAATAAATAAATGAATAATCTTTAAACAAAGAACTATATCAGTTATTACATTACATTTCATTACATCATCAGAGTGTACAACAACAAACAACATCAACAGCGGAAAAGAAATACTATATACTAGTAATACGCCATGCCATCCATCTTGCCTCCGGCAACTCCTAAATTCCAGAATATCCTGATAAACCTTACTCCTGACTGCCCGTGTAGAAATTGGTGGGCACCCAGAGTTTAGGAAGGAAAACAATAAACTCCGAGTCAGTCATGTGACTGGTGTGAGAACTCAAAACAGTTTATTTATCTTTAAAATCAAAATAGAAGAATATTTTTAAAGTCAATTCGCAATGCTTTTTAAAAATGAGACTACCATAAGGCCTCCCGCACACACACACAATGCAAACGCAGAATCGGAGGAGATTTCTCCTTCTGATAGTCAAAGATGCTTGATACGCATTAAAAAAAGAACATTTGATATTATTACTAGTGCATAGTGTAGGCAAAATTCATTTTGAAAATAGAATATAAATCTTAGCCAACATAGACATTTCGAACTATGTCTACTATAGCTACCATCCAAACAGTGGGGCGCCACCATAAGTGAATGATAGGTTCTACAACTAAAACCGTACAGGGTTTCGTATTGGGAATTGGATTTCCAACAAATGGTCAGGCCAAGGAACTTCCCATTGCCACATGAGAACGCCTCTGGAAGGACATCCCCGAAAACCAAACCGGATCTCTGCCAACACAAGGTCGGGTTACCCCTAACTGGGTAACTACTGACACGAATATGTCATCCCCCCATCGTAACCGATCTATCCGAGGATCCTCGATTTCCAACAACCACAAAATATGCAGCAACAACATAGGTTAAGTATCTGGGCTCTATACCATGATACCACCTCTATCCAGAAGGAATGACATACACTAAAGGGGCGCTACCCCCTAATAACCTTGCCGCATCCTTCCTGTTTTGACCATTTTCGGGGTGTGAGGTCCGACGAAGTCTCGTCCACAAAGCCACACTTTATACAAAAGCCGTGCTTTAGGTCAACAAATGATCATAGAAATGATCACCAAGATAAATGATCAAATAAATGATCCTATCACAAATGATCAACACAATAATCATTTCACAGCAACACTCAGCATGCCACACTACCAAATTGGGAGTATATCACTAATAACCTTCAACTATATAACCTCTAAGCTCGTACGTCTCAGAGAACGGTGTTAAGCTAAGAGAATATATTCTCCGCCACCAACAGAAATATCTTTGAAAGAAATCAGCTTTATATCTCAATTTGTAATGTCAGACATACAATCCATACAAGTCTGTTCCAGGATCGAACAGAACCGAAGGCACTTATAAAGAAGTCCTTGCAATCCGGATATTCACTAATCACGACCGGACTTCCCGTCACTAAGGGTGATAAAACCTCTATATCGGAGTTCAGCCGATGTAGAGTAACTCGACGGTAATCCTTCCATTTTCACAAACATCCGGTCTTCAACACCGGTCATCGAATGCAATCCATAACGACGTATCACATACTCGGAATGGGTTATACGACCCCAAGGTCCTTTCCCGGCTAACCCGAATAGTGAGCGCTTATTCAAAAATAAGTGTGGCATTCAAATTCAAACAATTCACAACAAATACCCATTCAAGGGTAAATATTGATAGTCGGATATTTAACTATCAATAGGCATGCTCAACATCACCAAATTCCAAATAATTTTCCAAATTATTTATTTTCCAAAATATCTTTACTAGATATATTTTTTCCACACTTCAAAAATAAATCAATATTTATTTTTAACAAATTCCCCTTTCCTTTATAAATTCCATAGTGAATTTACATTCCAAAATATCTATGAATATACGATTTCTAATCGATTTATAATATTCATTTCCAATTTATCTTTAAAAAGATATATTCTCAAAACGTTTCATTTTCATATTGGAAAAGCATTCCCATACTTATTCTAATAATAAGTACTTCACAAACCCATTTATTTTCAACATTTGAAAATATTCAATATACTTAAATCAAAATTTAGTATATATTTCATTCCTTAAGGAAATCATTCTCTTAACACATTTATTCGGGTCAAAAACGAATGTTGCGTAAAACATCGTTACGACGACCCAAAAGTCACTAGTATAGGGATTAAAGTTTTAAATAGATATATAAATCCCAATACTATACAAAACATTTCCTTTCGGAAACCATTTACTATAACAACAGTGTTATAGTCCACCATTTCCTTCTTTCTCGAAAACGTCTATTTCAACAATGAATGTTGAAATCTATGTTTTCGATGTTTAATACATTTTAAAACATCGTTAGATCGTTTTAAATTTCATTTAAAACATCACTTTCCCAAAACTTATCCATTTTGTTTAATAATATATTCACTGTCCAAAATCGTGAATATAACTCCGTTAACCAAATTTAACGTTTCTACACATTTTATCTAAAGGATTATCCACTGTCCAAAATCGTAGATATACCTCCTTTAATAAGCTATAAAAATTAACTTATCAAAATAAGTCAATTTCGGATTTATAAAACAATATTTATAAATTCCGTTTTCATTTTTATAAAACTTCGATTTACAAATCTCTTTTGTTCATCAATTCAATTTATAACTCAATTCACATACCAAAATCTAATTTATAAGTTAATTACTTATAAAGCTTTTTATTTTACAAAAATCTATTTATTTTATAACTTCACAATCTATAAAACCTGTGAATTTCATTCACTTATAAAATCCTTTTATAATTCATTTCAACACTTATAAAAACTTGTTTTATAATTCCAATATTTTTAATTTATAAATATCAATTTTATAAATCTTTTATATAAACCATTTATAATAATTCGAAAATTCCAATTTAAACCATTTTATTTATTAATTTACTATTTATTTCTAAAATCTTTTTTAGGTTATATTTCTCTAAATCTTAACTTTTATAACATTAAACTTATAACGTTAATTTATTTAAAATGAATAAATTCAAAATTTAATAAAAACATATACTTTGAAAAATCACTTTAAAATCCTTTTTAAAAACCAAATCATTATTTTAAAACTTCAAAAATGGATCCGATGATGCAACATCGCCAGATAGTCAATCACGACATTCAAATATCATATATCGATATGATAATCAACAAATATCACAATATCTGTAAATAAATCAATACAGTTGAGGAATCCAGTTGGATCCCTCCAACCTGTTTCCCTGCATCCACAAATGTTAGCACAATACCAATTCTGCTCCAGTACGGAATTATCGCGGTATATGAGATTTATAAAATATTATCCGCTTAATAGGCGGCGCAATAGGGTCTCATCCGCTATACAATGCGGGAAATCAATTCCAATATATACATATGCCAATATATACATATATTGCTATATATAGATATATCCTATTATATCTAATATCACAATCAAACTGCAATCAATAACTGCAATCATCATTCAACATATATTCAAGCAGATTTTAAATCTAACTATTTAAAATTTAAATCGAAACCGTTCGATTGAGTGAGAAGTTCTCACCTTGATTTTAATTATGTCCCAGCGTTTTATTTCGAATAAAATTAAACGGACGTTTAATTTTACCCGAAATTTTCGCTAGCTCCAAATGACTCCAATCCAATTCCATTGCGTAGTGCTCGACCATACGATTCCAACGCGGCTGGTTTCGTAATTTTCCGACCTCGTATGGAAAAGATATTGCATTTTAAAGTTAATTCAAATTTAAAATAGAATTATTTGCATTTTATTTTATATTTTCAACCTTGTTTTCATCGTGGCCGCACATCCCCCCTACCCAGATCTTACCGCACGCGTTCTACCTCATCTCCTTCCTCACGCGAATTATTCCCAGGGTACGTACAAAATAAAACCCATAGAAGCAGACCTCTAACCCTCCAATTTCGCAACCACCACGAGCCCCTTCAGGTTGATCGAACTACGTCACTTCGAAGCACGTCTCGAGTGCCACTATCGCCTGGAACCGCATGAAGCTCGGCTCCATTATGGTCGAGAAAAACATGCGCGACCGTGAGCACTTCCTCGGTCGATTCTGGCGAATCCTGACCTCCGATGATGATCATCACTGTTGGATGTGGAGTACTCGGAGTGCTCTACGTTTTGTTAGTTGGAGCCTTCATCTAATTTCGCCTAGATTGGGAGGAAAACATGGAGGAAGAAGGTGAACCGCTGGCCGTTCAGTATATGGAGGCGGCTAGGGCTTCTGCCATTAGGGTTCTCTTTTTTTTATGAATAAAGGTCTATTTATAGAGAATTAATGAACACTATTCATCCGGGTTTTTAAAACTCCGATTTACGCGCCGAAACTGGCGTTTCTGGGGTTTATCCCGCGTTCCGGATACAATGGAACAGGTTCGAAGGCTAATTCGGTCATCGTAGCGAGTTATGGCAATAAATGTTTGATTTAAAATTAAACCGATTAAACGATTTTCTTGGCGTTTTAGCTTGCACCGGACAAACGGTAAATCCGATTGACACGAAATTTGAAACTTACAATAATATCACATTACGGATCCGATGAAACTTGTTTCGTCGAAATCCGAGACTTTTTGAAAAATGGCTATTTTAACTCGCCAAATTAATATTAAAAACGATATCGATGCGTTTCGAGCTGCCACGGTCAAACGACAACTCCACTTGCTACGAAAATTGAAATCCGATAATAATAAACTATTACGGATCCAATGGAACTAGTTTCGTCCAATTCTGAGACTGTTCAAAAATTGGCTATTTTTCAGTCGATAATTAAATATTAAAATATTCAATTTTCCCAGATTAACTTTTAATTTGATTTTAAAAGTTCTATAACATCACTCTAACTTCAATATGATATAATAGAATTTTACAAATCAATTTCAATCGTATTAAACCCAATTTTCAATTATTTCTGTATTTTCACTATCAAATTATCGATTTAATTATTCAATTAAATCCAATTATTCGAAATAAAATTTATTCGACCTATAAATTTCACTTATTAATATTTAATATTAATTAAATATTTAAATTTTAATTAATAAAAATTCTGGGTCGTTACAGTGATGGTCATCGGTACATTCTTCTAGAGATGTACTGTCGGATGGTAGTCCATTTACCTATTCATTTTTATGGAAATCCAAACCCCACTACGTACTTGCAATTTTGATTGTATTACCCATTTTGGGCTATATGCTGAAATTCAATCAATGTAACAATTTCGGCTATGATTAATATTATTTCTATCTTAAAAACTAGTATAATATTAGATGATTTGATATGAAACGTTTTGGTTATCATAAGGTAAAAACATATTAGTGTTTGTATGTGGACTTGTCTTATGAGATACTTTTGTTTTTTAGAAAGAAAAAGTTTGGTAATTTAATAAATTCAGTTGAGTGTATTTCTCACGCTGGTTTACCAAACTGATCCGGGCGTTCTTTCCTTTCAATGCTCGATTCAGACCGAGTATATTTACAGGTTCAGTTTTGATTCTTTTGGATCTTAAGCAAGAGAGTTGGGGATCTTCATTTACATATACACGTATCGAGTTTGTTTGTCAACTGCTTAATTGTTGTATATTATCAGCATTTGTGAGGACAGGTTATTATAACTGTCCAAGTTGATAACTATTGATTGATTGTTGTACTCTAATTGATATATATACGTATAGTTTCTATTTTGTAAAAATCATTGATATGATATTATATGTTTTCCTGTGCGATGTGAGATTCTGCATTGTTTTGTTTTGTTCTATCTTCTCTCTTTCTTCTCTTCTCTTCTCTTCTTCTCTCTTCTTTCCTTTCTCTCGACTTTCCGTCGGTCTGTGCTTTTTGGGTCATGCATGTGTGATTTATTGTCGATTCAAAGGGTACAGATTTGCAGGTCTTCACATATATACCTCTTCCATATTGTGTGTGTGTGTGTATCAAAAGAGAGATTCTGAAAGAGAGTGTTAGTCATGCAAATCCAAGGAAGGCGAAGCTAAGGCTACCCAGTGAGTGGAAACCTTAGTATTACTTTCAGCGATTGTTTAGTGTATTTATTTTTAGATTTGAATATGCCTTATGGGTTTTAGGATTCCAAAAATATGATAGATAAAATCCCCTAAGTTTTTTATTCGATATGTCAATTATATGTTGAGATTCCAAAATTATTTACATTGGTTTGTTGGAATTTTATTAGTTATGCAGTTTTTGATAATTTCATAATCTATTCCACTTCTTCTTCTACTTTGGGTCAATTTGTGGTCCCTCAATAAAATAAGGGGTTCAGATTACGAATTCTATTCATATTTTACACTACTTATTCTTATTTATTTCTTTGTAAAAGAGGAGTTGAATATAATATGGAGTTTAGATTGCAGAACTTATTGTTTAAGATATTCCATTGAATTGGTGTAATAAATTGAGTTTCTATTCATTTACAAGTCTGTTATTGCATTTTTGGTTATGAATATTTATTCCTTGTTTTGGACATTAAAGCTCCATGAAATCTTTGAAAATTGAGGAAAAAGGGCTTGTAATAATAATAATTGGTTAAGAAATTGACATTTAACGCTAGCTTTAGAGTGTAAAATCCATGCACTTAGAACTTACTGGGCATTAATATTAATTTGTCTCTATTTACATAATTAACATATAATTAATGCGTGTATGGCGTAGTTTATTAGGCATTTATTGATATTTGTTTCCCCTGTTAGGAAGGTGGTTGATTTGAGGCAAAAAGTAGAGGAAACGCCTATGTAGCCTAAATATTAATTTAAGGCATAACAAGGAAGATTCCTTATAAGGTCTTATTTATGAAACGGTGAGATGAGTAATATATGTGTGTGTGTATGTATATGTGTGTATATATGCATGTATAGAGATTAGTTGATTTGCGGCTAAGCCATAGGAATGTGAGGTCAATAGAGTTACATGACAGAAGTCTACCCTTCACTTTAAAACTACGAGCAGTTGTGTATACTTTTAGTGATGTGAAATATCCTTATAATAAACATTTGTAATGACGCGATGTTTGTTCCAAATTTTGTAGGGGAAATCTGCCCAGCCAATCTAGCTACCAGTTCCTACGAATAGAGGACTAATATGAGACGTCATTATGGGTATAGACCATAAGATGTAGGGCCTGCTTTGGGGTTGAGATATTAAGTGGTTGGACCCACCTTTTTCCTCAGATGAAGTATTAAATGGCCAATTGGTTACGTTATGTGGTATCTCTATAGGGGTCTGCTTCTAGAAACAGGCCTTAAATGATGAAGTCTTCTTATTTTTCATCTAGAAGTATTAAGTAGCCTATGAGATTCCATATGATGTTAACTATATAGTACCATTGAGAAGTACGCTTTTAGAAGTTGGTCTTAAATGACGAGGTCTGCCTATTTTCCACTGGGAAGTATTGAGTGGCTTGGGTATCGTCTCTCACATTATTAGCTATTTATGACTTATGATTGGGATATGTGATCATCTTCTGGAATGGAAGGTATTAAGTGGTTAGACCTGGCTCCTTTCCTTATAAAGAAGTATTAAATGATTTTAATGGTTTTATGTTCATAGACATATTCTTATTTTGAAATATACTACCCAAGTACTAATGGGTAGACTCGTGTATTTATTCACCAGACTCTTATTATTCTGACTTCCTTCTCTTTATAGCATAGGTTAAGGATGGAGTGATGGCCGTGACGATGCTTAATGATAAGAGCTTGGTTAGTGGCAGTATTTGTCATTATTTGCTTTCATGTGTACCTAAGGATTTAAACAGCTGTTGTAACGGATATTATATTGCGGTTTTTATAGGATTTTGGTGTTATGACATTTTTATGATTTTGAAGTAAATAGGTACACTTTATTATTGTATTTTGTTCCATCCGTTGTGAATTTTTAATGTTTAGTTACGCCTTTTGAATGTTACTACCAACAGCTTGCCTTAGAATGGATCTAAGTTTCGATGGGCCTTTTCTAGGTCGATATTTAGGCCTGTTTCGGGGTGGGTTGTTACACTTGATATACTACACATATCTATATAGTAAAAATATGACTTTTAATATGATTATTAAAGATAAAATGTTTTAGAACTTATATCAGATAGTAATAACACCCTTGAACAAGATCTAAAAAGATAAATTTGGATTCTAATATGGCTTATACCGTTTACCAACCATAATTGCTATTTTATGGAGAATCAGATTTAGGACGATTTAGGCTAGTAAATTATGTTTGGATGATTTATAAACATTACTTTGATGTTGTATGATGATGTTGGGTGGTTGCATAGACACCCTTGATGTGTTTTTCTAACTATTTTGCATAGTTAGAATTGTGATACATCGTTTGGACCAAACGATACAAAATCAGTCGAAATGCGATGAAATTTGGATATGATGCACTTGAACCTTTGGTAATCTGCATACCAAATTTGACATGATTTGAAGTTGATTTGATAGCACAAAAAGTGATCGTCATGAGTGAGTGAATTCGTGTTTTGTGGCTAGTTGCTTCAGATTTGGATGTTAAAAACTTGATATAGGCAAATGAAGACATAAAGAGTTAAGTTTTGAGGACTTAACCAAATTTTGGAAAAAAGAAAAGTGATTGATAGTGAATAATTTTGTGATTGGTACCAACTACTATGGCTTCGGGTCTTTCAGTCATTTACATTAGGTTTGGAGGCTGAAAACTTTGGGGTTTTGGATAAGTTGCTTCAGGACGAGCATAAGTTGATGTAGGAAGTAGAATTTAAGGACTCAAACAAACTTTGCCAAATGAAAAGTGATTGGTACTAATCACTTAAATGATTGGTACCAATCACTCTTGCTTTGGGATTTTTAGGTTAACGCTTTGATTTTGGGATAAGGACGTTTAGTATAAGCATGTGACCAAGCAATGAAATGGAGAAAAACTTCAAATTTGGTGGAATTTTGAAGATGTCCAAAGTGATTGGTATCGATAACTTTTGCGATTGGTATTGATCACTTTTGATTGTGACCAATGGGGTCTAGTTTTAGAGGATATGCACGTGATGTCTCTATGCTTGCATACATGTGTTCATACAATCGTTTAGTGTTCATTTCTGATGGTTACAACATGATGAATATCGATGATTAAACGATGAGGTAAAAGCATGATGCTTTGAGATGATGACTTTGGAACCGTGACAAGATGAATCTACGACATAAGATTGGCATATAGAGATGTTTCGAACTTCGACAACATGAGGCGTTTAATAAAATGCTTCAAGAGAGAAGTATATACCAGGTGCAAGGGTAGTCCGAAGAGTAATGATTGATAAGGAGAAGTGTTATGGGGCATGGGATGTTCCGAATCGAGTCACAGGCAAAATTGATCATTGATAACTCTAGATGTGGGTGATCCCATGGACCAAGTGTATATAAGGACACTCACATGCATACCCTGGATCGTGAAACGATCTAACCTGCCTTGGGACGGCAGTGCTTATGGGATAGGTAACTGAACAAACACTAAAGCCGAATGTGACACGGAGTTTCATCAACCTATGAGGTTTTATAAATAGTTATCACTTATGCAAAGACCTTGGGAAGGTCTTGGCAAAGCATACTTTAGGAAATTCGTAGTGACGAAGACCTTGGGGAGGTTGAGATAAAGTAGACTATAGGAAAGTCATGGTGAACAGACCTTTTGAAGGTACTGGTAGGGCACGACTTTAGGAAAGTCATGGCAGTAGGAGACTTTATGAAAGTTGTAGTGAAGTGAGGCATCGGGATTGATTATGGTGAAGTGAGACTTTGGTAATAATCGTAGTGATGGTATATGGCAAGGTGAGACCTTGGTAGTAAATAGGGCGATGCAAGACCTCGAAGATGGTTGTTGTTGCATATTTACTTTATGTTTGTTATGATTGCTATGATTGGTCTAATTGTTGAATATCTTATGAAGTTAGAATTCTTGAGATTGGTACCCTGACACCCATAATATACTTAATGTAGTATGCCTATATGATGATAATAATACTATAGCATATATAGTGGTATGTGCTAACTCTTTAGATGTTGGGACATGTCAGGTATGATTATCCATACCCTATGGCCTGCGCTATATTGATTTTCATAGTATTTTGAGATTGTTTATTACTTACAAAAGAATATTGTCCGACTCATTGTTTTATGCTTTGCTTCTTATTTTCTCGGGTACTCTTACATGGGTAAACTAGATAACAGGTCTAAGCTTAGCACATGGAGCTATTTGGGGGATGTGCAGGAGGCAGGCTCTATTATATACTTATTATTAGAGTTTATTGCTTATTCCATTGTGTAACACTGTGGAGCTTTATCGGTGCTTTACTTTATTTAGAGATATATTTCCTTTGAGTTTATTTTGATGATGTATATACTCTACTCCATTTTCTTTATATGACTATTATGAACCTTGCACTCTAATACTTGTTTTAATTTATTTAGTTATACTTATTTGTCTTTCCTGTTTTATATATACGTTGATAATATATTTTAATCGATGCACTATGAGATACAAAATTTCATGTGGTCAATTAGTTATTTTACCCTTAAAAATCATCCAACATCAGCTAAGTATTGACACGTCACACTCTATAGGTATATTTTTGTACCAAAGGTGTAGGGCAGTCGTTACATGTGGTATCAAAGCTTAGATTGAGCGATCGACCTAAATTGGTACTTAAATCCATTAGAGATAAGGTAAGTGGAACACTATGGAATGGATCGATTGCTATATGAGAGACCATACCTGTTATATATTTTGGTTTTCAAAACTATATGTTATTAGTGTATGTATAGTACATAAGTCTCAATGCACACTTGAACATCATAAATGTAGTTTTCCATTATAAGAGACTGGCCATTTTTATTACAATATTTAACATTGGGTCGGCATATCGGGAACAGTGAAAAGGAATTCTATATTAGAAGTAGAAGAAGAAGCGGGTTTCGGGGAAACTAACCATGATATCCAGGAAATGTTTAGAAAGATGATAAGGAACATTTGGAAGAATATCCAAGATATTGCTTTAGTTGATGCTGGTGGTGGTGCTCCAGTGTAAGCGCCCAGGGATGACCTTACTAAGTTAAACAAGGGATATTTTATTCTTACGGGCAAAATGTTCCTTGGATCAGAATCTACCATGGAAGCACAAGATTGCTTGGCTACCTACGAGCGTATCTTTAAAGATTTGGAGCTGGAAGATGCAATGAAAAGAAAGTTAGCCTCTAGGAAACTTTAAGTTCGTGCCATGGGATGATGGAATGTTGTTAAGATTTCTACTCTAGAAGATCAAGTCACTTGGGAGTAACTGATGGCCATGTTTGAAGGGAAGTCCATACCGACCACTTAAAAGTTGAAATTGTTTAGGAAATCTGCTGAGCTGAAGCAAGGAGAGAAGACTATCTCGGAATATGTATTTCAATTTGATATGCTGTCAAAAAAAGGATTATCTTTCATTAATACTCTAAAGAAGAACAAGAAGTTCATCATGGTCTAGATAATATTCTAGGAGAGAAGCTGGTGGGATATATCAAAGAGTCCTCTGTGAAGTTGGTTGAGAAGGCTTTGAACAACGAGATTGTGTACCAAAGTCAAAGGTCAAAGTTGTTGTTTCAAAGGAAGAATCAAAACTACAAGCGAGCGGTGGAGGTAAGAAGATATGGAACAATAAAGAAAAGAAGCAGTCACAAGTAGAGGATGGCCAAAAATGTCAAGTGGGAGCAGAGGTACCTTAATTGTGGTAAGATGGTTCATCTTAGCAAGGACCACTGTGCCCCGAGAGGTGAGGAGAGGAAGTGCTTTGTTTGTGGTAAGATCGGACATTTGAAGTCGGACTGCCCAGAACTGCAGAACGATACTGCTTATGCACTGGGTGTTGCCCCTACTTTGTCGACTTCTCCACCAAGAAAGGAGAAGGAGAAGGACTTTCCTATCTAAGGTATGTTCTTATTTGAGCACCTATGTGTGTTTTTTATTTGATATACATTAGACTCTTCATATATTCAATGACTAAGTAAATAAGTTAGAGTGTGAGTTGACCTAATGGGCAAATCTTTAGTTGTTTCAAAATTGTCAATGTTTCAATCGACTTAAGGACGGTTTGTCGAAACTTAATGTGTCGAGTCATCGATGCTTGTTTGCTTGTGATTGCTTTGTTTGGGTCTTATGAGGTTCGGAATCATTAGGCGTAGGATGACCAAAGGGATATAGAGCCACAGCAGAATGGCAAGGTGCAATACACAATGAATAGGGCAGTGGGATAGCGAAGGCTAGAGTAAGACTATACACCTAGGAGGGTACAATTATGGTTAGCTTGGTGTATTCTCTTAGGATCCCGCACGAGGAGTCATCGTCGTTTTCCATAGTAAGGGATCATCTGGAAGTAGTCAGATTGTTGCCACATAGGGAGATGGAGTTCTGTATTAATCTAGTGACTAATGTTATACCTTGGAGGAAAATGGTACTCAAAGAGCTAAGAGAATTAGAGGTGTAGGAGAGTGGCCCATGGACAGGCTTCATTCATGGTAGTGTATTTGGTGAGGAGCACTTATAGTAATCGCATGGTAGGAAGATGATTCTTCATGATGGTGCAGAATGTTGGGAGCTTGGGAAGCATATATAGGTATTCATAGATTGTTATATTGTCTTTTAGAGAAGGAGAAATATGAAATGCACTTGAGATGGTGCCTAAGGAATTAAGGAAACGTTCCAACTGAGGATGGAGTTCCTAATGTAGATATGTTACTAGTAATGATTTCCATCCAAAGTAAGAGTTAGAGCCAAGAATGTTGGTGAGCGAGATGATAGACCCACTCTAATAGGGATGGAGTTGCATCTATGGAGATAAGGCAGTACAAACTCAACCTAACTAGTTGGCTCCATATAAAGGATACACCATGTATACTCACATTCCGAGATCAATGGTACATTCTAGTGTAAATAAGATATATTGAATATGCATACTATTAGGAAGGGAATAATGGAAGATGTCATATGAAAGCATATAAGAGGCATTAAGAAAGAATGATATCAAATCGATTGGGAATATCAATTTTGAACAGAGAGCAATTTAAGGTGAAAGTGTTGATGTCAGTAAAAGTTCAGCAAGGGTGAAAGCGGAGGGGATAGCATGGAGGAGACCAAGGAGATCATGAGGATCGAAGGCGGAGTACTTTACTTGGAAAGGTTTTTATGTTTCGCATTCACTTTCACTTATGATGACATATAGGATAGCTTAGCATCCTGCATGCTAAGATAAGCATAGATACTATTAGATTGCTTATGATTTCCTCGATGCATTTTTAATGTTTGAGATGATTGCTTATGATTGTTAGGCATGTGTAGTAACTATGGTTGACATTTTCCTTGTTTGACGAGGATTTTTGAGGGAAAATTCCAAATGGGTAGGGGTAGCAGTGTAACGACGCACATTTTTATGTATAGGAGGATCGTAAAATATTATATTAAAATTCATATAAGGTCATATCACTCTATAACTTTGAGAACTATGAACTAGAGACATTAGAATTTCTGTTGAATAGTTTTGACAGTAAAAATCTTATGAGGACTATAATTTTTTATAGGAGTTGAAGTAGGGTCATTATATTGGGATGATGATTTCTTTTTCTGTAGAGTGGTAATATTAAGAATTTGAACTTACAGTTTAAGAGATATGGCTATTTGAAGTTCTGATTGGTTCTAGTAGATTAGTGGGTAATTAGAGGGTGGTTAGTGTAGCCCATAGCCGAATTGACGGTTAGGCTTAATGCCACTTCTTCCCAGCTGCAATTAGTCATTTCTCTTCATTTCTAATCATCTCTTAACCTCCACTAATTCAAATTAGACCTAAAACTCCCCATTTCCTCTAAACAATTATTATAATTGTTGGATTTAATAGAGATTAACAAAAATGAATAATATATCTGCTGCTTGGGGATTTGGGAATTGTTCTAGGCCAGTATACATCAGATTTTCCTAGGAAATCACGTACATTGATCTAAGGTATATTTTGGTATGGTTCACGCCCTTTGACTAATCCCCAGACCCTAATATAGGAAGTGGATACCAAGACAAATATTATTTCTTACAAGTACCTAAGTAAAACAAAGAGAAGAGATCGATTCTAGATGCAAATGTCCCATACAATTAATAGGATTATAAGCTTTTATTGGATAAGGACAGGAACAAAATCGTTAAATCTAACTCATTTATTTATCCTAAGTGATAATATATTAGGTTGGTGTTTTAAATACTAAATCTTTGCTTATCACTGAACCTTAATTTTGATAAAATAATTTTAGATACTCACAAATTAAGAAAATGACAAATATAATTAGGTTTAGTTTCTAAAACTTAAAATTTTCACATATTTAAAGTATTATAATGCTCTCGATATAGTCTTGCTAAAATATCTACATATTCTCCATATCTTATATTTTTCCACCTCTTTTTGCCGATGACAAAGGAGGAGAAATTTTGCGCATATAGTTAAAGAGGGGAGTATATTAAAGGGAAGTAAAATCAATTTATATTTTTATAAATCATGTGGTTGTCATCTTCAAAATAGAGGAGAATGTTAGGAACACAGTTTTGATGTTTTGATGAAAACAACTATATGACAATGTTACTATAAATATTAAGATATTACAGGAGTCGTAGTATTATACGAAGAGCAATAAAATCGACAATAAAGAAATCACCGAAAGACAAAGAATACCAAAGAATAATAGAGTAAATGATCTTTCAAAGCATACAATGGAGTTGAAAAATCTATTGGAGCACATATATTCTAAAGATATAGTTGAAGATGAATTGTGGAGCCATAAAAAAAGAGTAGTTGAGTATTTATCGAGTCCTTTAAAATCCATATTTTTTTAATATTTCTTAAATGATATCCAAATCATTTCAAACTTTACCACATCATCCAAATATGTTATGTTATTTTAAAGAATTTTTTTAGATTTTTTTTAGAACTTTAAAAGAGCAAAAAACTAACAAAAATGAGCAAAATAGGACACAAAGCTTTTATCATCCAATTGATTCACCCTAATTTGTCAACCACTTAGGAATAACTGATCAACCAACTAGAAAGAATCGGTGGATTGGTTCTGGAGAGATGTGCCCTATTTGCTTCATTTTATCTAGACTCTTGTCCTACGTTGTTTCTCTTCGTTCTGATAATTGCTTCTCTTCATTTTAGATTTTTCGCAAGCATTGGAAGTCTTCAAATACATCTGTACAGAGATTATATAAACCCACCACCCCTTACCCCAAGATCTAAATTAAAGATAACATCTTTTGAATGTTCATTGATCTACTTTTTCTAATCTCTATCGCTCTCAAAATAAGTTTATTCACTTTCAAACTCAGACCAATGATCACTCAATTCAAATACCCTTAGATTCTCTTTAGCTACTACACTTTTACATAGAGTCATTTGTGCTTTTTGTAGGAGTTTCGTACGATAGCATTTACATATTAGTGTGTTGATATAGTGAATTTGGATTTTGTACTACCATCTAGTAGTTAAAGTCAAAGAAACTGACAAAGTGGAAATCTTATTGTGGGTGTCCTCAGGGGATAGTTGTGAAGTCTTGTATGGAGTCTCAGATGGTGTGCAAGTCCAGTTTGGTTGTTCTTGTAGGTTCATAAACATGTTCCTTACAGTGAACCGAGGGTTGTATATTGGATATTCTAAAGGGAATTCTAGAATTAGATGTAGGACGGGAGGTCCAAACTAGTATAAGTCGACTATGTGATCTACTTTATGCTTTTTGTGTATTTACTATTATATTTATTGATTATATAAGTTCAACCAATTTGATCCTAAAACATGACATTACAACTTGCACCATTTTTTATTCCTATTTACTCCTCATTTTACATTTGCTAACGATGTTTTTAGTAAGTAACCTTCACTAAAGACCTGTAATCACTATTCCGATGTTGGCTAGAAATCTAGTCAATAATGATTAAATTATACCAAGGGATTTAAGGTAAATTTTGCAACTAGGTATGAATAATACTACAGTTTTTAACCATCGACCAAACTCTAGATAACTATGTGATATATTAATGATGAAAAGAACACATGCACAACATATCATTACCTATGGTGTAGCTTTAAAAGATTAGAAATATGATTTTTACCTAAGTGATCTATAAGTAACTAAACTCGTGCCAAAAAACGTGCTTCATTAAATCCCGCAAAGGTTTTAATATTTAAATTTCCTAAATAATACCGGAGGATGAGTTTATACGAGAGCTACATCACTATACTTGCAAGTAGATTTCCAAATTTAACTTAATCAAACTAATTTATAATTATTACATATTGAAGTGGATAAAACTAATACAAATATTATAATTTATTATGATTTTACCTTTTTATTTAAAGCCTTATAATTAATTAAAATGTACACAAATTTTATAAATTGATTAATTATTAAATGCGCTAAAATAAAAGTTAAATAATTAACAGTTATTATTAATTAACACCAAAATTATCTATATTTTATTTATATGCAGGGGTGTCCATAGTAGATCGAAAAGGAGCTTTGGTTTAATCTGAAAAGATATTTGCTAAGTTGTATACCAAGAAGAAAAAGGAGGAGAAAAATATGGAAGTATTTTAGTTATTTTCTATCCTTTTGGAGGATATAAGTACCACCATTCTTTTCACACAACTCCATGTATAAGATCTAGCCTTCACTAGAGAAAACTAAAGCCAACAACTTAGGTTCACAAGCCATGCTAGGAAGAGAAAGTGAAAAGCACTAGTGGATAGTATAGTAGAAATATGGCTAATTAAACTAGGCTAATAATAGTAATTATGCAAATTAATGCAAATAAGGGAAACACACCAAGACTTTATACAGGTTTGGAGCACTTCCCCTACATCTAGTCCCTAAACACCTTTAAGGAGTTACACTAGTCACGCCCTCGTTTAACCCGAAGGAATAGGTATAGTACAAATCATTTTGACGTTGTTCCTGAAGATCTCCAATAGGACTTGATATAATTGAATAAAAGAAATTTGACTTTGTGTTTTCTTGAATAACACGAATAACACGCATTAGTCAATATAGTACACCCTTCATGTAATCTCTGTAATATGACGATTTGAATGTGCTGATATAGGAAATTTAAGAATTAATGCCTTTTGAATCATAAATATACAAAAAGTATAGAGTTTGTAAGCAAGTAAGGATTTGTTTATAAAAACATAAATTTAAACTCTATTAATAGTGTTGAATAGTTCTTAATCAAAACATTATAGCCACTGAAAAAGTTGCAACCCTATGAAAGAAGATATCTCTTCAAAATATGATTTTCAGCGAAGAGATACTTCTTTTTGTCAAGGTTAGATGGCTGATTTTGAAATCCAGATAGCTGAAAATGTGTAGAAAAACAGAAACTGTAACAACCCAAAAATTTTCGATCCCGAAAATTCCAGATAGTTAGGAAAAGAAGAAAAGAGAAAGAAGAAGAAACAGAAAAAAAATCACAGAAACCTCACATTCGCAGCGGATTAAAATATAATATAACATAAATAACGGTTTTACAAAGAAAACTGCATTAGTACAATTATATATTTTTTATACATCAGAGTTACAACCATTACCAATCATTGGACAGTTTATAACAACATGCCCTAGTTATACAATAATATATCACAGCGGAAACTCTCCATACATTCCTGCCATCCAGCTCGCCTGCAGAGCTCCAAAACGTCCTTACCTGGAAATCTGTAATACTCGGTCTGACCTGAGCATTACATCAAAGTAACACCCAGGTCAGGCTAGAAACCAGCGTGAGTAAACTCGTCTAACATAGAATACCAAAGCATACAACTTATTTAAAACCCTGGGTAACTCGTATAAATTTACAACTTCACAAGTTGTTATAGACATCACTTGTTTCACACATCAATTTCTAAGTACCAAAACTTAGATTAAATGGTACGATTCACTTAAATCATTCCATTTCATCCTATTGATTTCACATATCAATTTATAAAGAATCGAAGTGGTTTCGGATATTAAATAATACCCGACTCCGGTCTCTTCGAATCCAATGTCATCTGATCCCAAGTTATTCAAGTTAATACAATTTACTTTTAAACACCGGATGTCACTTTACATAGCATTTCATCATAGATAACCACATTATCACTGTTCAAACAAACATATCGTATTATAGAAACGTTTCATATCACATAGCATCATGATCACATACCAGGGATAATAATTAATTCAAAGCATTCAAAATCGTTCAATCATCCATAAGCAAGATAAATTAGTCATGCCATTTCTAATTAATTCAATTATCTACCAATGAATTAAATTAATTACTTATTACTTATAAATCTTGCTTATATAACATTAATTAATTACATTTAATTAATTAATCATCCTTTAATTATTTATCTTGAATAATCATTTTTGATTAATCATTCTTTATTTACATTAAGTAATTTGCCCTTAATTAATTACACAAATTAATTATTCTCAAACTCCTCACATTAATTAACCTTTAATTACCATCATACTTAATTACCCAATTTGATTATCCATCAATCCATTGATTAATTAATTCTCACTCATTAATTTCATAAATTAATCAATCTTTTAACTCATTATACTATGTAATTAACCCTTAATTTCTCCCGTTAAGTAATTACCATTAAATAAATCACCTTTAGTGATTACCCATTAATTACCTATCTTAATTAATGGCATTAAGTAATTACCTTTATTATTATCATTGATCAATTAAGTGATTAACCTTTAATTACTAATTAAATTAATTAATTCGTAACAATTAATCATTTAAATTACTTACATTAAGTAATTATCATTACTTGATTACATTAAGTAATTTAGCCTTAAATAAATTAATCATTTTTCTTTACCTACATAATTTACCATATTAATAAATCATTCCTTTATTAAACAGTAATTATCCTTAACTGATTAGATAAATCAATTAACCATCCTTAATTAAATAATTTATTCTTTATTTAATTACATCATTTAAATCATTAAAAAAAATAGGAATTAACCCACTATTTAATTAAAAAAATAAAACTTAACAAAAATCCATTGATAAAACTTAATTACAATATTTTTAATCTCCAGATTCAATAATAAAAGCTCAACTAAAGGATGATAAAACAATTTATTTAAAAGACCTTATCTGATTAACCTTGAAGCAAAACAGATTTATTATTTCATATTCTTATCTAAATTCAAACTTAAAATAAAATTTTAATATTAACGAGAATTGAATTTAAAACATTCCATTACCCATCTTGCTTGAAAGAACTAAATTAAACCCTTATTTTAAAATCTCACTAATTTATTTTAAACGGGCCGAAGCCCAGAATCTCAACTCAAAACCTCTTTCTGACCTTCTTCCCCATCCCCTTCTCTAAATTCAGAACCATTCCAGGAACTAAAACTCACTTCGAAAAATAAACGACACAAAGAAACGATCGACTCGATTATATCACGAGATCATCGCCGACCCAAATCACATACATGCGCCATCCTCCTCCATATTGACTCACGCGATCGCTTGGAAATCAAACGTGCATGGTGACACGCGTGCACGTGCACATCAGAGCCCCTGATCAACACGCCACTGCGCCATTGACGTCGAATCTTCCCTCGTTCCCAGACCACATTCACCACGACATCGAAATACAACAAACTCCAAATCGGAAATCGACACTTAACTCGAACCGAAGAAGACGCATACAAATAATGATCATCGAGCTGCCTATGCCGATCATCACTGAAAATTACATCACCCCCACCGATCGAAAGCCCTATCGATATTCTACCACCCTGCCAAACCCCAAAAGCTCCGGTCACGAATTCGTCGCAAATAGACATCCCAAAAGTCGAAGCCCAAAACCCTAATCTTCCTTCTACAGATCTTCCCAATGATCTGAAAAATCACCGCTGATTTTTCCAAAGTGCAACATTTCCCAAGCTAGCCTCAGCAGTGACCTCGACCTCCCAAGTCTCGTCGATCGTCAGAAATCACTAAAAATCCCTTTTTCGATCAACATGCGAATCCTCTAGAAATACCAGCCTAAAAATTACGAAACTATAACCTAAAATCATTATTTCACATAATGATTTCAATTATTAAACAAAAACATTAGATTTTAACAACTTATTTTCTGACCTGGATGGATTTTATTGTAAATTAACTCTTTTCTAATGGATGCTTAATAATTTTAACTTAAAATTATTTTTAAAAGTTGAATCTGGAATCTACAAACAAATTTCCCTTAATACTCATTGCCTAAAATTGTTTAGTTGCAGAGATATGATTTTTCTTGAGCCTGTAAGCCAAACAGAATCAGGCATACCCAAACACATACTTGCTTCCAGCAACAACTTTTTTTTTCAAGTAAAAATTCATCCATATCTCCATGCAAAATATTTTCAATCAGTAATATCATTATTCATCACGTAAAGTTTTAATTAAAAGAATTCAGATCTACTCACCCTGTAGAAGAACAGAGACTGGAAATAAATTGAAAGCTGGAAATTTTTTTTTGAATCCAAACTTGGATCTGACTTTGTTTGAAACTGAAGTTGACTCTTGATTTGATGATTCTGAAACTGAAGTTGATACTTGCTTTGCTTTGATCCGGTTGTGGCTTTTATTTTATTTTTTTTCTATTTTGATCCTTGCTTTTTGACCAGATCTGAGTTTGAAAATGAAGAATATTCTGTTTGCAATTCTATCTCCTCTGGTTTGTATTTTTTTGATTAAATTTTCTTTTCAGTTTTACAGGTTTATGAGAAGAAATCTGGAAGTAAAGCCTGGTTTCTTAATTCATTCATTTTCATGAAATTAAATCTTGAAAGAGGACAATTATGCCACTTGTAATTATGCATGGCCCTTAAGCTACAAATGTTAAAACCCCTTTATTATATTAATTCCTTATGTTTTGTTAATATATGTTTATGTTTTTAACTCTTTTTTTTTAATATATACAAATTACATTAAGTTCAAGTATAAAAGAAAGTGTATTGGACATTTGTTAAATCTTATTTTAAACTATCATACCTTTGAACTATCAAATATTTATTTTTAGTGTTTTGAAATATAGGATTTTAACTTTAAAGATCCTTTGAAAATTCAATACATTGAATAATAAATAAACGCTTTCTATTCACAAAACATATACACGCACACTTATATACTTATATATGTATACACTTAAAACTTTAATATCATAAAGTTTTCATGTATCTATCTATATATTTTTATTAATTTACTACAAGAGTTATAAATTTCAGATATTTATAATCCAGCATTTATTACAACTCAAATCCATTTATATACATCCAGACATCATTTATTATTAAATTTATTTGTTTGATTCAAGTAAAATTAGTATCCCAATAGTTTAAAATTAGTTAATTATCCAATTAACAGCTATTCAAAATCCGGGTTATCACATTCCTTCCCCCTTTGAATCTTTTCGTCCTCGAAAAGAAATGAAGCCAGAATTTATTAAATATTTTAAAACCAGTTAAAATATTCTTTGATTATTTTCCAAACACTTTTTATAATCTATATATATTGCCAAAATAGTTTTTATATATATAAAAAAATACTTTTATAACTCGATGTTTCCACAAGTCTATCTTCGTTCTCACAGAAATTCGGTCATACGTTGATCAGGCGTAAGACTGAAAATCAATAAGTACTTAGCAGACCCATTTTCAACACCCAATGAAAATACTTAGAAAATAATTTTATTGAAAATATAGAAAATATTTTTGAAAATAGAGGAAATACTTTGGTGAGAATGCTCTGGAAATCACCACCCCCATCCATGGTCGCAGTTAACCTGATGGTTACGTTGCCATCCGACAAAATCCATAAATAACTGTAGGCCTCCGCGCCCCTCAATTACACCAAGGAACCTGCTACAGATCGTAGCTACAACTGGGGTTACATTTCCATCGCAGCAAAAACCCATATAACTATAGGCCTCAGCGCCCTCGAATTCCGCTGCCAAAAGAATGAAACTTCTCCACTCCACTCGACCATAGATCGTAGTCTACCGATGTTACGTTGCCTTTCCGGCAAAATCAAGCGTAGACCGTTGACACTCACCTCCACACAATTTCCGCTATGGTCCACACAGTAGATCGCAGCGACATCGAGTTACACTGTCGTCGCAGCATAACTCAAATGCCTCTGTAGGCATCAGCGCCCTCGACTTTCGCTACCCAATAATCCTCAGGAACTAGTTTTGCCCGGACTCCTCACAGGATCAACTTTAGAACCTCCCCCTTAGAGGCTCAAGGCAGTACCAACCTATGGTACTCCTGAGAAGTTCATTCCAAGGGAGCGCCTTTTCCCTAGAGCCATTTTCAAAACACTTTATACTATACACATATAGTATCTTCTAAATCATACACCTAGTATGAATCTCAAATAAATCTTCTTTCTGATTATCCCAAAATCGATAATTCTCAAATTAGGCTTTCCAAATCCAGTATTAATTTTACCCAAAATCAAAAGCCTTTCCAAATCCAAAGGTTCCAAAAACCTTTCTCCAGAATCCCCATAAGATCCTTTATATATATATAGATATATATATAATTTTTTTAAAAAAAAATTTGGATCATTTCAAACTTGTATAAAACTCCTTTTATACTTCAAATATTTCAAAACCCTTTTCTTCTGGCAATAGATTCAATAAGGGAAGATTTATCTTAAATAACAAAGATATATAGCTTTATTTATTTCAAATCAAATATTCAAATTTGATTACTCTTTTATAAAGTCACTTACCAAATTACTTACTTCCATAAAGTAAATTTTACCATAGAAATATCCAATTTCCACTTTTATTCATTGTATATCTCACAGAATATACCTTCCATTTCAAAAACCATTTCACATTTCTTATTCACAAATTCCCAATATCAATTTCATTTAAACGCGTACGATATACACGTATCATCCGTACACTATACCAATCTGATCGCTCACTCGATCACACAATTTCACTTCCGAACTAGTATCGTCCACCCGACTTCCTAGTACGGACACAGATCTGGTTTCTTGATCAATAACCTCATTCTTCTTGCATAGCCATAAACTATGATAGAGAATATCCAGAACCAATCAACAATTCACATCCAGGTTCGCCATCGAAAATCGAGTAAAAATCCCAACTCGGATCGATATAACTATCTCGAAATTCTGTGCTCGAATCTAGATCAAATCACTATGCGAATAGAATAATATACGTACATCCTACGTATTTATCTTCATTGATTATCAACTAAACCAACTTCTCTTTCTATTCACATTTCCTTTAATTTCTATCCACATAACCACAGTTGTTTCAATTCCATAGGATTATTACTTTAATCCTTATCTCAAATGGATATTCAATCATAAATAATTTGAACTTTGTCCAGCTTAAATTTAGAAAATAATTTGAAAAGTTTAAAAATAGTTAAGTAATTGTAAAATAGTTGGAAAATAGTCAAATAGTTATAGAATTTTGACTAATTGCAAAATAGTTGTAAAATAGTAACTAATTTGTTAAACAGTTGAAAAATAGTTAAATAGTTCCAAAAATAATTGTAAAACAAATATAAGATAGTTTTAGTTTTAAAAAGAAAAGTTGTATAGTAAATAATTTAGAAAAATAGATTTATATTCATTTTGAAAATAGTCCAGAGTCAAACTGTTCAATTTCTAACTTCCATTTCCAATCAATTCCATTTAAACTTCCACTTCCTGTCAAATTGACTCAATTTCAATTCAATTTAAATTTCCATTTCTATTTAAATTGATTCAATTCCAATTTGAATTCATCCGAATTCCAATCAATTGCCAATTTTCAATTAACTTTCAATTTCAATTCAAATTAAGTTAACTTCCATTCTCATTCCTAATTCAAATCAACATCCTATTTGAATTTGAACTCATTCAACTTTAATTTCATTTCAAATTATCCAATTCAAATTTCCATTTGAATTTTTAAACTTATCCATCTTCCAACATAATTCCAATTAATTCAAATAAATTTCAGATTGAGCCAATTTAAATTTTCAATTTATTTCAACTCCAGTTTGAATTTAATCACGACCCGTCTTCCCACTACCAGAAAGATGCATCATGATTTAAGAAAGAAAGGGGTAGAAGAAGAAAAGTTAGGAAAAGAAGAAACTCAACAACATCAGATACTCACAGCGGAACGAATGAAATATAATATGTCACATAAATATTACATAAAATATTACATAGTATCATATACATCAGAGTACACAACTTATACAACTCATATTAGACAGTTATAAACATCTTTCTAACCATACAACTCAAGATATCACAAAATACAGACACAACATAAAGACAGCGGAACCATTACACATCTACACGCTAAAGCCTCCTGCAAAACTCCTCCAGAATTCGTCAAGCTAAGCTGAATCCCTCGACTACTCATATATAATATGAGTACCCAAGAGTTTAATAAAACAGAAAATAACACTCGGGTCAGATAGGGGTCTAGTGTGAGTAAACGGGTTAAAATTGCTTAACTTTAGAAATCCTTTGAAAAGAAGAGGTATCACGTAAGACTTCCCACACATAAACATGGAAAAGTTTTTACCTTACGCTAACCAAAACATTAGATAGGAAATCCAGTGATATTATAATAGTGTCTTGGGTTTTCAAGGAAATAAGAAATAGCCGAAATTGTTACATTATTAAATTCCAGCTATAAGCCACAAAAGTGGGTAATACAATCAAAACCGTAGGGTCTCATAGGAAGAATGAGTTTCCATCAATGGCAGGGCTACTGGGGTACCGCCCGTCATAGTGCATGGCCTAGATCACCGTACCGAGGAGCCACCCTAACTCCCCTACAACATAAGACCGGAATCATCCCTTACTGGATAGTCCCGAGTAAGATCACCCCGTGATTGGCACGACCAACCACCCACTAAGCCGAAATAAGAAGGGACATCTAGACAGGGATGACCTCACCCTGAAATGGGTGCTACATGCCTAGCCTTGCTGCACCTCCCCTCTTTTAGCCCTTCCCGGTTGATGAGGCTTGAGGCTGCGATTACCTTAATAGAACACATCTATCTTAGAATGCTTATCGTCCACCTGACGATGCTATGAAAGCATTCAATCCATACAAGTTCATTCCGGGTTCGAACGAAACTGAAGGCACTATCTCGTTGCACTCATTTTGGAATCACCCTTAGAGTCAACGACCATAGCCCTTGCACTCTGATTCATCATCTCGAACCTAAGTACTATCTCCATCAAACTCATCTCGGAATCGCCCTCAGAGTTATACAGACGAATAGTTCTTACACTTCGAGTCTTCACTTGAACTCCACTTGGATTCATGACCTAATGTTTAATTTGGATCGATGTGGTTTTCCGATATTCAAATATGGAAACCCGATCCCGGTCTCATCGAAATCCAAATGCCATTTTAATGTCCAAGTTGTTTAAAGGTTTTAAACAATTAAACTTATATTCAGGATAATATAACCGATAGGTGAATCACATATCACAATAGAAAATTCATATCAACCAATCATATCACAAAGCAGCATATCACATATCAGAGATATCACTCCCAAATCATCCAACATCATTCAAACATCCAATAGCAGTCATCCAATATTAATCACCAATATCAATCATCCAATATCAATCCATCACCCATAAGCAGGTTTGATTAACTCTTAATCAATTTAATTAACCTTTAATTAAATTAATTACTATCCTCTAATCACTTGGATTATCTTAATCCTGCTTCATTAATTTATTACAAATAAATAAATAAATTATCTCTTAATGATCTTTCTTAATTAATCTTCCTTGATTAATTATCCTTTAATTACATTCAAGTAATTAGCCTTTAATTCTTTAATTAATTCCACAATTTAATTATTCTTAACCATATACAGTAATTAACCTTTAATTACTATCATTAATTACATTAATAAATGATTCTTCATTTACTTCCTTTAATTAATCAACGATGATTTATTACATTAATCCTTTATTAATTACAATTAATCATACTTTAATTAATCTCTTTTATTAATCAACCTTGATTAATTCATAAATTATATTAACTGGTGATTCTTATTAATTAATTAACCCTTTAATAATTAATTTGTAATTAACCATCTTATTAATTAGTCTTGATTTATCTTAAACAGTAATTAACAAACTTATAATTACTTATCTTAATTAATTAACTTCTTAATTAATTATGTTAATCTTGATTAATTATATTAATTAATAAATCTTTAATTACTTCATTAAGTTATTATTATTCAATTAAATTTAGTAATAATCCTTAATTAATTACTTTAATAATTAATTACATTTTTAATTAATTACATTTTTAATTAATTACATTTAGTAATTAATCTTATATTAATCACATCCATTTATTAATTAATCACATTAATTAATTAACTAAATTAATTAAGTAAATAATCCATTAATTACTTACATAAGTAATTACCCTCTAATTTCTTTTATTAGTTAATTACTCTCTAAATTAATTACCTTAACAAGTAATTAATCCCACCATTAACTAACATTAATTCTTTAATTAATTAATTAATTACTCTTCAATTAATTAACATCAAATCAATTAATTTGATTAATCCTTAAATTAATAACATCAAGTGATTACCCTTAGTCACTTCACTTAATTACTTCCATAAGCAATTTCCATTAATTACTTCCATAATTAATTTTCTCTTTGTTCCTTTAGGTAATTATCCTTCATTACATAAGTACAGTTAATTGATTCATAATTAAATGATTATTTAAAACAAACAATTAACTAATCATTTAAAATTCATTAAATAATTAGTTAACTTCTTATATTTGAAAATCCTAAATTAATTAAGAAAATCATTAATCTTAATTAATCTTTTACTTATTAACAAATCATATTTAATTATGTATTCTTAAGTTCATATCAATAATAATTTAATCTTATTTATCTTCATAAATTAATTATTTGAATTAATCAAATCTTAATAACTTAAATACAAATTATTTTATTGGTTTACAAAATTATAACTTTAACCTTATTTGAAAATAAAGCATTTAGAAATCAATTTTAAAATTTTAAACAATTTAATCATCTAATTTAAACTTTAAAATCTTTGAACTTTTCAAATCGTTTAATTTAGATTGTATAATTTTTATCTCTGGAAGCCTAATCATCATATCTTTAATCTTATTCATTTTCAATATAATTTGAAAACTTAGTTTTTAAAACATTACTTAAAACGTACATAAAAACTTTGATTTAATATTTTAAATTCAAAAAACACTCCTTTTAAATTAAAATTCAAAATTTAATTAAGTTAATTTCTTTCAAAAGCAACCATCTTAAAAAATTTAAATATGAAATTAAATGTAATTAACACTTTTAAAAGTTTGATTAAAATTTACTTCAAAAGAACAAGTTTTAAATTTTGTAAATTTATTTTCTTCTATAAAACTTAAGCTTTTACTTAACCCAGCACAACACAACAGAAAGAAGACGCGAGTTCAATCCTCAATAAACTCGTGCCTGCCTCGAGAAAAATCACCAGAAACTCGAGTACATTCCTAAGTAAAACACGCTACCCACGAGCAACAACAACCATTCCCTGCTTCGAGGAAAACACGCGAATTCAACAAGTTCGACCCGAGTCAATTATTTCTTCCCCAACCTTCCTCTCTTCTACCAGATACGACATACACGCGTGCACGATGCACGGCAAACCAAGCGACGCCAATCCTTCCTCCGGCCTTCTCCAAGTCACCAACGACCACATTGAGCCTCACGACCAACCAAATCCATAATAACGTCGCCAAATCGAAATCGAGCACCCAAGCCCAAAATCTGGAAACAAGACTCGAACGAAAACCACCCTATGCTGACGAACCCGACACCGTTAGACCCCGCCGACCTCACCATCGAATCACCTCGACCCCGAGCATCCATCCATCCTAACGCGATCGTCCCCGATGGTCTAGTGATGATGCAACGGTCGTAAAAACAAAGGCCTAACGAATTAACGACGAAACCCTACTCCATCAAAACCCAAACACCTCGACCCATAAGAAAAATCACCTTTATTTTCCCCATACTCGCCATCGATCGTACCACCTCCAGACCAAAAATCGAACAACATAGCCATGCCGTTCATCGGCAATCTCCCAAAAAACCCAATTCGAACAACCCCAGAATTCACATGAATTACCAAACTAAAAATTATGATATGTATATTAAAAATCATAATTTTTGACCACTAATTCATTCATGAGGTCCAAAACAGAAATTATGTTTGTTGATTTTTATCTTGCATCGGAATTTTACGGTATTTTCCTGTTATAAAAATTATTTATAAAATTAAAATTCCAGAAACTATTTTAAAATTACCATCATACATTAACAAACAACTTTCATTTAATCATCAAAGCCAAATATTGATGTTATTGGGAGATTTGAATTTTTGAAAGTGAATCCTGGTCTGAAAAGAAGCAGATTACAGAGTGTTTATATATATACAGACCTATTACACATATATATACATATCTATCAATTCAATAATATAAATACTTAAAGATTTTAATGCAACATCAAGATCAATTCACATATTATCACATGCATTAGATTAAAAATCAACTTAAACTATTTTTTAAAAATAATTTACTCACATTAATAAGCAGAGAACATAAACTTGTTTCCCAGGCTTGAAATTTTATCTGGAAGATACTTTTGATTGCTTTGCTGTTGAAATTGATTCCTTTACATGCTTGTTAATTGTTGATTCAAAGTGTTGAAACTGATGTTGATCTTCCATTTGAGTTGCAGTAGGTTTGGTTGATATGAAGAACTTGTTTTGCAGATTTTAATTTCAGGTTTTAGTTAAGAAAAAGAAGACAATGTTTGGGAAAGAAAAAAATTTAAACTAAGGAATGAATGTGTTTGTAAAAAAACTAGTTTTCTTCTTTAAACATTTATTTAAAAATAAAAATAAAAATGTTGCCACTTGTTAAATTATGTGATATTTGTCTTACAGTTGTTGAAATAATCCTTCGTTATACTTACAAGTGTTGAAGATGTTTCACCATTGTTTTACTAGTGTTAAACTCTAATTTACTAAATCATTTAAGTTATATATATATATATATATTCATGAAGTATTTATAAGCATATGAAATGTTTTTATGTAAATAAACTTTTAAATTTTAATAAACATACAAGTGTGAAATCTTTGTAAACATTTGTTTTATAAATAGCTTATGTTTTTAAATCAAATAAAGGTATTATATGTTTCCCTATAAATTGTGAAAATGAATTTGTATTTAAATTTATGTAAATGTGAATTTAGTAATTTATTTATATATTACTTATATTAAATTTCAAAACAACTTCAAACTATAACATATACTTATATGTATATTACAATCTGAAAATTTATCTTTTATTTTGAAGAAAAGATTTTCTATTCATAATATATATACCAAGTATATATACATTATAAATATAATTTTTATTAGCTTTGAAAGATAAATCTTATCAATTTTAAATTATTAGAATGATATTGATCAATATTGCCAGATTAAATGTTTATTTACCTTTAAAAGATTAAATTTACCAATTTAAATTAAAATTATAAAGGAAAATTATCAAACCTATTTAATTATTAATACAGATTATTAAATTGATATTGCGTAAAATTCTGGGTCGTCACATTCCTCCCCTCTTAAAAGAATTTCGTCCTCGAAATTTTAAAAGAAAAGATAATTTAATTACGCAGCAAAGATTTTAATCTCAACAGCAAAGCATACCTATCATCCAGTTACTAACAACCATAGCAACTAATCAAACAAACAAACCTAACTAATTATCTTGACACAAATCAGGATAGATCCTTCTAATACTATCTAGAGTTTCCCAAGTATAAATCACTGGGAGACTCGCTCTACAGAAGCTCAACTAACTACACAACCAAAATCCAGAGCTCCTCTCGTCTCTAGATCCATCAATCTGAACAGAACATCAGACTATACTCAAGTCTAGCTCAACTTTCAAAATCCAACTGAACTGCAGATTCCACAACTAACGATGAATCATACACGTATTCCCTTAGAGATACGTGAAATACAACGAATTCCAGCTATCCAAACTGGCAATTCAATCCTATAGACAAAAGAACTTATTCTATTAAAAACACAGATAAGAAATCCTAAATACCTAAGAACTAGTCATCCAATGCTATCCAATTACTGCTCTCTTAACCAGAGAAATCTTAACAACAATGAAGTCTCCAACTTCGATTTCCAAACTCCTTATCTTATATCTGTATAACTCAATAGACAATCCTAGGCTGCCCATTTTCTTCGTGATCAGCTCAACCTATGCTGATGCTTCCAGAAACAACTAGACCAAAGCAAATCAGTTTCTGGATCCTATCCAACAGAAAAGTCTTCCAAGATCCGCCGAAATCCAGAAGGCAAGCTCTACTTCCTAAGCAATAGTAAACTGAACTTACTTACTTCCTCGTACAGCTGCTACCCTGCTTCCGCTGCACAACTCTGATTCTGAAATAGATGTGAATAATGTTGATGAACACGAGCACAAACTTATCAAATATATCCAAAAAACTTTGTTCATCAAATTCATAAAATCTTAGTGACCAAACTGACTCGGCCACACATCCTTATAGCAGAAATCCAACTCAAAAACTCGATCTGACCAATCCAAGTTCCAAAGATTCCTGAGCTGCTACACCAAATCTTCCTTCTCCATGAACCATCCTACTACCAGGCTAACCACCAGTATCGCTTCTGGAACCCATTCAATACGGAACTCACTTCAGACGTAGGCAAACTTCTGATTATTTCAGTAGCTCCTACTTCCACATGAGAACCCTCAGTCTCAAACAAAAGATTGCCCAAGCTAAATTCCCAAACTAATCGCAAGTCACTTTTGCGATCTGACCTAGTTCGGATTCCAAAGAAACCGTCCTCTCTTTACCAATTAGAACAGCTTTAAGCTTCTCCAAATAAGGTTAATTCTTCAAGAAACCTTCACCATCTGCCCGCACTGCTGATAGAAGAACTACAAAGATTCTTGAACCATCGGAGAAATGACCCACACTGCTGCTTCCAAACTCTACCTCGATGATACTGCAAAGCCAAAAGACCTTCTTGTCGGCACACCGAACACTTCGAGCTGCATTGCTACCACAACTATCCAAAGACTTCTAATCCAAAGGCTCCTCAAACTCCAACATCATCAACTAACTTTACCAAAGATCCCTCGAGACGGCAGACATCCTCTCAAGAAGCTCGGGTTCCAAACCAAGCATCAACATTTCGCTCTCCTTAAGGAATGACAACGAGACCATGCCGAAGCAAAACAACTCATAGACCTTAGTATCATATTCCAAAACAACCAACCTCCTTGCTAAAGATCCAGATAACTTCTACGCAGACGAATCTTCCCTGCGGCAGGTAAAGACTGCTCCTCAACTACTTCTAAAACTGCTTCAAGAGAAAACATCTTCGGAAATACCCATGGATACTGCATCTCTCCATGCAGTTATCAAGATACCATCACCTACTTCTGCACTTTCGACAGATCCAAACTTTATAAAATCCGCTCACCCAAGCGAAAACCAAACTTACACTTCAAAGATGGACTCCGAATCTTTTAAAAAGATTTCCTTCGGAGATCAAAGGAATCCTTACTCTAAGCTGCAAAGCTCACTCGAGACGGTATTAGGTTTACAGTCTCGACAAGTATACTTCCAACTTCAAACATATGGACCTCTTCTATTAGTGGTAGTGTGTTACACACCACTACCTCATCTACCTTTATAACTTATGCTGGAAAACCGAAACAGGTAACCTAACAAATCAGGTAGATATAGATATGTAAATATATAGTTATACATAAAAATTACAAGTACGCTCTCTGAAGAAAGACACCACTCCAGAGCCTAGGTATTCGCTCAACCTAATGCTCTAATACCAACAGTCACGACTAGTCTTCCCACTACCAGAAATACGCATCATGATTTAAGAAAGAAAGGGATAGAAGAAGAAAAGATAGGAAAAGAAGAAACTCAACAACATCAGATACTCACAACGAAATGAATAAAATATAATATACCACATAAATATTACATAAAATATTACATAGTATCATATACATTAAAGTACACAACTTATACAACTCATATTACACAGTTATAAACATCTGTCTAACCATACAACTCAAGATATCACAAAATACAGACACAGCATAAACACAGCGGAACCATTACATATCTACACGCTGAAGCCTCCTGCTCCAAAACTCCTCCAGAATTCGTCAAGCTAACTTGAATCCCTCGACTACTCATACATAATATGAGTTCCAAAGAGTTTAATAAAACTGAAAATAAACAATGGTTCAGACAGGGGTCTGGTGTGAGTAAATGGGTTAGAATTGCTTAACTTTAGAAAATCCTTTGAAAAGAAGAGGTATCACGTAAGACTTCCCATACATAAACATGGAAAAGTTTTTACCTTACGCTAACCAAAACATTTGATACGAAATCCCAGTGATATTATAATAGTGTCTAGGGTTTTCAAGTAAATAAGAAATAGCCGAAATGTTACATTATTAAATTCTAGCTACTAGGCACAAAAGTGGGTAATACAATCAAAACCGTAGGGTCTTATAGGAAGAATGGGTTTCCATCAATGGCAGGGCTACTGGAATACCGCCCGTCACAGCACGTGGCCTAGAACACCATACCGAAGAGCCACCCCAACTCCCCTGCGACATAAGACCGAAACCATCCCTTACTGGACAGTCCCGGGTAAGATCACCCCGTGGTTGGCGCGACCAACCACCCACTAAGCCGAAATAAAAAGGGACACCTAGACATGGATGACCTCACAATGAAATGGGTGCTACCCACCTAGCCTTGCTGCACCTCCCCTGTTTTAGCCATTCCCGGTTGATGAGGCTTGAGGCTGCGATTATCTTAATAGAACACATCTATCTTAAAATGCTCATCGTCCACCTGATGATGTTCTGAAAGCATTCAATCCATACAAGTTTGTTCTAGGTTCGAACGAAACCGAAGGCATTATCTCGTTGCACTCATTTTGGAATCACCCTCAGAGTCAACGACCATGGCCCTTGCACTCTGAATCATCATCTCGAACCTGAAAGTACTATCTCCGTCAAACTCATCTCGGAATCACCCTCAGAGTTATATTGACGAATAGTTCTTACACTTTGAGTCTTCACTTGAACACCACTTGGATTCACGACCTAATATTTAATTTGGATCAATGTGGTTTTCGGATATCCAAATATGGAAACCCGATCCTGGTCTCATCGAAACCCAAACGCCATTTTAATGTCCAAGTTGTTTAAAGGTTTTAAACAATTAAACTTATATTCAGGATAATATAACAGATAGGTGAATCACATTATCACAATAGAAAATTCATATCAACCAATCATCTCACAAAGCAGCATATCACATATCAGAGATATCACTCCCAAATCATCCGACATCATTCAAACATCCAATATCAGTCATCCAATATTAATCACCCAATATCAATCATCCAATATCAATCCATCACCCATAAGCAGGTTTGATTAACTCTTAATCAATTTAATTAACCTTTAATTAAATTAATTACTATCCTCTAATCACTTGGATTATCTTAATCCTGCTTCATTAATTTATTACAAATAAATAAATAAATTATCTCTTAATGATCTTTCTTAATTAATCTTCCTTGATTAATTATCCTTTAATTACATTCAAGTAATTAGCCTTTAATTCTTTAATTAATTCCACAATTTAATTATTCTTAACCATATACAGTCATTAACCTTTAATTACTATCATTAATTACATTAATAAATGATTCTTCATTTACTTCCTTTAATTAATCAACGATGATTTATTACATTAATCCTTTATTAATTACAATTAATCATACTTTAATTAATCTCTTTTATTAATCAACCTTGATTAATTCATAAATTATATTAACTAATGATTCTTATTAATTAATTAACCCTTTAGTAATTAATTTGTAATTAACCATCTTATTAATTAGTCTTGATTTATCTTAAACGGTAATTAACCAACTTGTAATTACTTATCTTAATTAATTAACTTCTTAATTAATTATGTTAATCTTGATTAATTATATTAATTAATAAATCTTTAATTACTTCATTAAGTAATTATTATTCAATTAAATTAATTAATCATCCTTAATTAATTACTTCATTAAGTAATTATTATTCAATTAAATTAATTAATCATCCTTAATTAATTACATTTTAATTAATTACATTTAGTAATTAATCTTATATTAATCACATCCATTTATTAATTAATCACATTGATTAATTAACTAAATTAATTAAGTAAATAATCCCTTAATTACTTACATAAGTAATTACCCTCTAATTACTTTTATTAGTTAATTACTCTCCAAATTAATTACCTTAACAAGTAATTAATCCCACCATTAATTAACCTTAATTCTTTAATTAATTAATTACTCTTTAATTAATTAACTTCAAATCAATTAATTTAATTAATCCTTAAATTAATAACATCAAATGATTATCCCTTAATCACTTCACTCAATTACTTCCATAAGCAATTTCCATTAATTACTTCCATAAGTAATTTTCTCTTTCTAATTACTTTAAGTAATTATCCTTCATAACATAATTACACTTAATTGATTCATAATTAAGCGATTATTTAAAATTAAACAAACGATTAACTAATCATTTAAAATTAATTAAATAATTAGTTAACCTCTTATATTTGAAAATGCTAAATTAATTAAGAAAATCATTAATCTTAATTAATCTTTTACTTATTAACAAATCATATTTAATTAAGTATTCTTAAGTTCATATCAATAATAATTTAATCTTATTTATCTACATAAATTAATTATTTAAATTAAAAATTATTTTATTGGTTTACATAATTGTAACTTTAACCTTATTTGAAAATAAAGCATTTAGAAATCAATTTTAAAATTTTAAATAATTTAGATTGTATAATTTTTATCTTTGGAAGCCTAATCATCATAACTTTAATCTTATTCATTTTCAGTATAATTTGAAAACTTAGTTTTTAAAACATTACTTAAAACTTACTTAAAAACTTTGATTTAATATTTTAAATTCAAAACACTCCTTTTAAATTAAAATTCATAATTTAATTAAGTTAATTTCTTTCAAAAGCAACCATCTTAAACAATTTAAATATGAAAATAAATTCAATTAACACTATTAAAAGTTTGATTAACATTTACTTCAAAAGAACAAGTTTCAAAATTTTGTAAATTTATTTTCTTTTATAAAAACTTAAGCTTTTACTTAACCCAACACAACACAACAGAAAGAAGAAGCGATTTCAATCCTCAATAAACTCATGCCTGCCTTGAGAAAAATCGCCAGAAACTCGAGTACATTCCTAAGTAAAACACGCTACCCACGAGCAACAACAACCATTCCTTGCTTCGAGGAAAACACGCGAATTCAACAAGTTCGACCCGAGCAATTGTTTCTTCCCTAACCTTCCTCTCTTCTACCAGATACGACATACACGCGTGCACGATGCACGGCGAACCAAGCGACGACGATCCTTCCTCCGGCCTTCTCCAAGTCGCCAACGACCAATCAAATCCATAATAACGTCGCCAAATCGAAATCGAGCACCCAAGCCCAAAATCTGGAAACAAGACTCGAACGAAAACCACCCTATGCTGACGAACCCGACACCGTTAGACCCCGCCGACCTCACCATCGAATCACCTCGACCTCGAGCTTCCATCCACCCTAACAGGATCGTCCCCGATGGTCTAGTGATGATTCGACGGTCGCAAAATCACCAATCAAAAGTCCATATCTAGGTGCTCGATTTCGATTTTAAAAAATTCAAAAATTTAAAAGAAATGATATTATTCAGACTATTTTGAATGTGATCTTATTTAAAAATAAGAAATGTTTAGAAAAGTTAAAAGGAATTTGTTTTGAATTTAAAACCAATGGTGATTTATAATTTAAAGTAACTTGGTGCGTAAGGGAAATAAATATGTATATTTCAAATAAACTCTAAGGTCGAGTTTTGAATTTTCCTTAGAATGTGATGTGAAAACCCAAAGTGAAATAAGTTTTTAAACTTAAGTGGGAAGATTATTAATATGAAGTTCAAAATTTGAAATGGGAATTCAAATTTGGTAAAGTTTTCTGGATTAAATTGAAGTGAATTTAATTTTGGGGAAATTAAATAAGTTTAGAACAAACAGCCTGAATTGGGAATTTCAAGATGAAATTGAGATTTAACTTGAGAAGTTAAATGGTAGATTTGAATTGGGAGTTCGTGTGATCTCAAAATGGGTTTGAAATCTAGAAATTGGAAATGGATGGATGTTTTAAAATAATTTGGACGATATCATCCTGTTGTTATTGATAATCTTTAAACTGTGAATTGGATTTGTTTAAATGAATGAAGAAATGGACTGTGGTAATATATCCATTACAGAGATAAATAAAATTAAACTTAAATTTGAAATTAAGGATATGGAATTCCTTTGAACTTAAGATTTGAATGTTAAGAATTGAACTTGTAAATTAAAATTGTTTTGAACTCTTACTTGAACCTTGTAATGAGTTAAGTAAAGGCAATTTAAAATGGAGTTTTGAAAATTTGGACTCAAATTTAAATTGTTTAAAAAGATTTAGGCGGTTAAATTAAAAGTAAAGATTAGTTTGATTAAATCAACATTTAAAATGTAACTCGAGTTTATATAATTCAAGATTGTTTTAAGTTGAAATTTGAATAGAATTAATTCAAATTGAATTTGATTTGAATTAATTAGGATCGTGATTGAAGATGGATAAATTTAAAATTCAAATGGAAAATTTGAATTGCACTGATTTGAAATGACATTGAATGAGTTCAAATTCAAATGGGAAGTTGATTTGAATTTGGGATGGGAAAGGAAGTTAACTTAATTTGAATTGAAAGTTAATTGGAAATTGGCAATTGATTAGAAATAGAGATTGGGAAGTTGTACAGTTTGGTTGAGGACTATTTTCAAAATAAATTGTTTTAATATAAACCTATTTTTCCAAGCTACTTACTATACAATCTATCTTTTAAAGCCAAACTAATTTATACTTATTTTACAATTATTTTTGGAACTATTTAACTATTTTACAACTGTTTTATAAACTAATTACTAGTTTTCAATTACTTATAACTAATTACTATTTTAAAAACTATTTTGCAATTATCTAACTATTTTATAACAACTTAACCATTTTACAGCTATTTTACAAACTAATAATTATTTTTCAACTACTTATCTATTTTTAACTTTTCAAGCTATTTTCCAAATTTAAGCTGGACAGAGTGCAAACTGTTTATGGTTAATTACCAATTGAGATAAGGATTAAAGTGATAATCCAAATGGAATTGAAACAATTGTTAATAAGTGGATAGAAATTAAAGTGAATGTAAATATAAAAGGGGATTAGTTTGGCTAATAATCAATGAATATTTGTACGTAGGATGGACGTATATTATTCTTTTCGCATAGAGATTTGATCCAGATTTGAGTATAGAATTTCGAGATAGTATGTCGATCCGAGTTAGGATTTTTCACTCGATTTTCAATGGCGAACCTATATATGGACTTTTGATTGGTTCTGGAAATTCTCTATCATAGTTAAGACTATGCAAGGAGAATGACAGTTTCTGATCAAGAAACCAGATCTGAGTCCGCACTAGAAAGTCGGGTGGACGATACTAGTTCGGAAAAGAAATGTGATCGAGTAAGCGATCACATTGATATAGCGTACGGATGATATATGTACATCATACGGGTTTGAATGAAATTGATATTGAAAATTTGTGGATAAGAATTGTAAAATGGTTTTTGAAAGGGAAAGTATATTTTGTGAAATATATGATGAAATAAAGTGGAAAAATGGATATTTCTTTGGTAGAAATTTATTTAATGGAAGTAAGTAATATGGTAAGTGACCTTAAAGAGTAATCAAGCATGAATATTGATTTGGCATAAACAAAGTTATGTATATACAATTGATAAACTCCCCGTATTGAATCTATTGTCGGAAGAAAAGGATTTTTGAAAAGTATTGAAGTATAAAAAGGGAATTTATACAAGTATGAAGTGATCCAAAGATTTTCAAAGTTATATATATATATATATATATATATATATATATATATATATGAAGGATCTTATGAGAATGATTTTGGAAATTTTTTTTGGAACCTATGGGTTTTGGAAAGGCTTTTGATTTTATGCTAAAATCAACTTTGGAAATTTGGAAAGCCTAGTTTGAGAATTACATATTTTTGAATAATCGATTTTGAGAAAAGGATATTTATATGGGATTCATACTAGGTGTATAATTTGGAAGATACTATATGTGTATAGTATAAAGTGTTTTGAAAATGGCTCTAGAGAAAAAGGCGATCCTTTGAAATGAACTTCTTAGGAGTACCATAGGTTGGTACTGCCTTGAGCCTCAAAAGGGGGATGCTCTAAAGTGGATCCTGTAAGGAAGTCCGGACAAACTGAAGTTCCTGAGGATTATTGGGTCGCGAAAGTCGAGGGCACTGATGCCTACAGAGGCATTTGGGTTATGCTGTGATGACAGTGTAACTCGATGTCGTTGCGATCTATTGTGGACCATATCGAAAATCATGTAGAGGTGAGTATCAACGGTCTATGCTTGATTTTGTTGGAAAGGCAATGTAACATCGGTAGACTGCGAACTATGGTCGAGTGGAATGGAGAAGTTTCTTTTTTTTTTTGGCAGCGTAATTTGAGGGCGCTGATGCCTACAGTCATATGGGTTTTTGCTGTGATAGCAAGGTAACCACAAATGTAGCTGCGATCTGTAGCGGGTTCCATGGTGTAATCGAGTGGCGTGGAGTGCCTACAGTTATCTATGGATTTTGTCGGAATGGCAACGTAACCATCGGGTTAACGACAACCATGGATGGGAGGATGATTTCCAGAGCATTCTCACCAAAGATGTTTCCTCTATTTTCAAAAATGTTTTCTATATTTTCAACAAGTATTTTCCAAGTATTTTCACTGGGTGTTGAAATGGGTCTGCTAATGACTTATAGACTTTTAGTACTACGCCTGATCAACATATGAACGAACTTCTGTAAGATCAAAGATGGACTTGGAGAAACATCGAGGTACAAACAAAATTTATGAAGCTATTTTGATGATATTATATAGATTTTAAAATGTTTTAAAATTCTTAAATAAAGGATTTATAGTTGGAATGGCCAAAGAACAATATAAGCTGATAATAATCATTTTAATAAATTCCGGCTTCATTCCTTTTCGAGGACAAAAAGGTTCTAAGGGGGGAGGAATGTGATAACCCGAATTTTCAGATATTTGTTAATTGGATATTAATAGATTAATTTATTAAACATTGATTAATAAGTTGAATGTGATAATCTCTTTTGTAAATTATTTAAAAATTAGCAAAATTTTTATTTTCAAATAATAAAAATAATGAGTTGTTTATACATAATATATAAGTAGATTTTAAATGGAGTTATTATTTTCAAATTAAATATGTGTTTATATAAATTGATATATATATATATATATATGAGTTTATTTTTAATGGATTTTTTTAATTGGAATTTAAATTTGAAACTAAATTCAAAGGGTTGATCTCTTAAAATAATTTGGATTTAAAAATATACTATATATGATTTTATTAAGAATATAATTGGTTTTATATCATTTTCTTTTAGAGAATTTTTATAAATTAAGAAATGTATTTACTAGATAGTAAATTAAATAAAAAAGTTTTATAAACCATTTAAAAGAAAATTAACAACTCATGCATAATTACAAGTGTTAATAAAAGAAATCATCTAAATAACATGTGTAAGTTAATAAACAATTGTAAATGACAAATGTGACAAATTTAACACGTGTCACTATAGTAATTTTTCTTTTCTTTTATTTTTAATCATAAAATTTAATCTATATATTCATCTTTCTTTTCTCTTCATTTCTTTTTTTTCTATTCTCATTTCACAAACAAAGATAACTCAAACACAAATACAAAAACCAGGAAACAAAAGCCTGAAATCAAATTTCTCAAACCTGAAAGTTAATTCAAACAGCAAATCCATTTTTGTTTTAAAAGCAAAACCATTTCAAGAAATCAACTATAATCATCAGTAAGCAAGATCATCTCAAATTCAAAGCCTAAATCTTCTCAACAATAAGGACATACTTTTAAAGGTCAAGTATTTTCCAGTTTCAAAAGATCAAAGCAAATTCAAGTTTTCAAATTTCAAAATTGTATCAAAAGCTCTCTGTACTTCAACAGGTGAGTAGCTACATCTTTTAAATTCAAAATCTTTCATCAAATCTATAGATAAGTAAAAGATTACAAAAGTAACAAATCATTTTATAGTGTTGCATGGAAATAAAAGTACTTTATTCCTGGATATGTAATGTAGTTGTTGTACAAGATGTTGTCATATCTTCTCTATTCAAATTGAACAGTGAGTAAACTTTTTTGTTAAAAAAAATTAAACCTAGTTTAGTTCTTGATGTATGTAATAATCCCTGAAGTTATGGATATAATTCATGTTTTGCATGTCTGTTTATATGAGGATAGTGTGTATGCCTGTCAACATATATATACATAACCGCTCTATTTAAAAATTTTAGACTTAAACAATTTAAAATTTAAATCCTCATCTCCTAATCCTTTTCAGGATTTGATGTTTAAATAAAATTTGTTTGAATCATCAGGATCTTGACTTTGGAAACATTTCCAAGTGATATTAGTTCAAAATTTTCTGGAAAACTTGAATATACAGTAAAATTCAAGAGGCATGTAAAATTCGAACACCTTGATTTATTAATTCAATTCCAAAATTGGATTATTTATCGGAATCCATGATTTTTAAAAATGAAATCAAAATTTTTAGATTGGTAAAAGGTGGGAATTCGCAAGTTGAACGAAATTCACATCTGGGAAAATTTCTGATGGTCAGCAAATTTTGACAGGCCGGGGTCTCTGCTGTGGTTACCCTAGAGGTAGGCGTGTTCGGCAAAAATGCCAAGTGAATTTTTAGTTCACTGTGATGGCGGCATGGGGTCATAGTAGGGTTCCAGCTCAGTTTTGATCAAGCTTGGAAAGTGGGCTACTATGGAGATGTAGGAAGGAATGAGAGGTGTGGTCCCAGAGGAAAATAAGGTAGGGTTTGTGGCGAAGCTCTGGGAATAATTTGGTCGTAGGGAGTGGTCTACAACAATGGGATGAGGCGTCGGAATGGATCGGGTTGGTCTAGCGTCACAGATCCAGGTCGAATTTGATCTTGGAGGTTTTGTTGTGGCCTGGATAGTGGAGCAAGTAGGTATGACCGAGAATGGCTTGCATCGATGGTCGGCGGCGACGCCGGGTTAGTCGGTGGCGTGTGCAGGTGAATGTGCACAGGTGTGCACGCGAGTTGAAGGAAGGGGATTAGAAACTGGGAGAAATAAAGATAGAAGAGGGGAGGATTTTGTGGATCAGGTTGGGCCTGAATCGTTGGGCCGAAGTTTTATATATATGTTAATTTAAATATAAATGGATTGTAATGAGAAAATGTTAACAAAGTTTTAAACATAAGGAAATGTACAAAGTTTCAAGTTAAACAAGTTTCAAGCAAATTATTGAACAAAGTTCAAGCAAAAGTACCTACCAGGTTTATCACGAAAGCACAAAGATTGAATTTTAAAAGCAAAATGTTTTCTAATGATATAATTAGTGGTTGATAAATGTTTAAACCAAATATGTGATTTGGTGTTTAATAAAGGAAATGATTTTATCTTAGTCTAATTAAGGTTTTGATAATTAATGAGGTAATGAAAAAGTAATTGATTAATTTAATTAATTAATAATCAAGGATTAACTAATTTGTAATTATGGATTGTTAATTAGATATTAGAGATTATTAATTAATGATTAGAAATTAATTAATTAAGTAATTAAGTGTAATTAAGCATTAATTAATTAAGTAATTAGAATTTAATCAATTGGTTATTGAGGACTGCTTAACTAGTAATTAGGAATTAATTAGTCGGTAATTAAGTTTTATTAATTAATAATGAAGGTTTATTAATTAATGATTAAAGGATGATTAATCAGGAAATTAAAGATCAATTAATTGATTTATGGTAATTAAGGAATGATTAATTTATTAAATGGTTTGAAATTTATTAATGATTGATTAAGCAGGGTTAAGTGATTAATTCTTTAGTAATTACTTAGATTAAATGATTAAAGAATCATTAATTAATGTGATTAATTAAATAAGGAGATTGATTAAAAGTTAATGTGAAGGATTAAGGCTAATTAATCCATGTGGTAATTAAAGGTTAATTACTTAAGGTAATTAAAGAATAATTAATCATGGATGATTAATTAAGATGGATGATTAAAAAAATGATTTATTAATTGAGTTGTAAATAATTAATGTTGAGTAAGCAGGATTTAAAAGTGATTAAAGTAATTAATTTAATTTAATTAATTAGAAATAGTGTGACTAATTAATCTTGCTTAAGAAAGATTGGTTGATATTTCTGATATGAAATGTTTTGTTATATGATATGTTTAGATTGAACAGTGATAATGTGGTTATCTATCGACGATGAATTGCTGTGTAAAAGTGACATCCTGTATTTAAAATTTGAATTGTATTTCATTTGAATAACTTAGGTTAAGTTGACATGGGACTCGAAGAGACCGGGGTCAGATATCAGCAAATACCCAATCAACTTCGATTTGAAATCTTCTATAATTCTTTATTGATTTGATATGTGTAATCAATAGGCTAAAATGAAATAATTTAAGTGATTTGGATCATTGAAACTAAGTAAGGGTATTTAGGGGTTGATTTGCGAATTAAGTATTGAATATAACAAGTTAAGAACTCATAGTAAGGTATGAGTTACCCCGAGTTTTATATAAGATTTATGCATTAGAATCTTATGTTAGATGGGTTTACTCACACTGGTTTCCAGCCTGACCCGGGTGTTACTTTGATGTAATGCTCGGGTCAGACCGAGTATTATAGCTTTTCAGGTTAGGACGTTCTGAAGCTCAGGAGGCGAGCTGGATGGCAGGAATGTATGAAGTGTATCCTGCTGTGATATATTGTAGTTTATCTAGGACATGTTGATTTTAGCTGTCCAGTGTTTTGTTTAAATGTTGTAACTCCGATGAATTGTATGTAATTAACAATTACAGTTTTTCTTTGTATAAATATTATTATGTGATATTATATTTTGATCTGCTACGAAATGCGAGATTCTGTGTTTTTTCTGTTCTTCTTCTACCTTCTTTCTTCTTTTCTCTAACAATTTGAAATTTTCGGGATCAAAAATTTCGGGTCGTTACATAATTGTGACATAACATTGATATGCAAAATTCGTAATATAATCTAATAACCTATAATATATTACAATGATAGACAATACTATTAAATAAATTAGTAAACATATTAAATACCTTTCACGGGCCTAGAATCTCACTTGATGAAATGACTGCTTGAATCAATTTCCAAGTTCTAGAGTTGCTGGCTCCCAAACTGCTTTGCCATTGACGATGGAACCAAAGAATTTCGGTGTGATTTGAGCTTCAATTTCTTTTGTGGTTCAAGTGGGGTTTCTTATTCGAAATTTGCATAAGGAGAAGAGAGAAATTATTAAAAAGAATGGTGTAGAGAGTGGCATATAAATATGAAGTCAAATGGAGAGAAAAATGGATCTTATCATTATCTCTCCCTTAACAATTCCAATTTTTTAAACCATTCAAACGTCTCCTTCTTTTTCTAACATTTGGCTAGCCTATCCAACATATTTTGATCGAAATTTGCATAACCCATACGGGCCTCAAAGCTAACTCCAGCGGAATAATGTCTATTGTATTTAAATCTAAATTTAAATGTGTATCGATATATCGATTAATATTACAACTGTTATAATTACATTGTGTTCAACACATCAAATACAAAATTAACTATTAGTTAAATTATTTAATTTATAAAAATTACAAATTAATTAAATCAGGTTACAAAAGGAGTATTCATTGTTTCGATTATGTGACTCTTAGGTGTAAATTTGGTCAACGGTTAATACTAAACAATTTGAATATTAACATTCATTCGTTGCTTAACAGGTGATGTGACATTATGATCAAATTTATTTCTTATTTGGTTTCGATAAAATCCAATTATTCTTTATTAAGCGTTACCCTTTTGTTATAGTTGTTTTCATCAATTCTCTTCTCAAAACCATATTACTTTGGACTTAGAATTTGGTAATGGTCAAAATTCCAGTATCATCCATATTCAACTCTATAATCCAAACACAAAGTCCAGGGGTAAGTAATACATTGCCCAACATTTGATGAGCATTATGTACTTTAGTTTTAATGGATGATCAACACCCGGTATTGATACGTTTTGACTAAGAATATTTAAAAAGGTATGTTTATTTTATTGTGATAGATCACTTATGGTTACAACGCATTGTAACTGCTATCATAAAACATACATTTATGGATTTTTTTATTAAATATACTTTAGTTAAATTAATTAATTAATATACAACACATTATATCAAGTATATAATAGAAATAAATCACCTTTTATTTCAAACAAGATTGGTTATCGAGTTATGTAACAAATTACATAATTGTCCTAGGGCATACTTCTAACTCTATCAATCTCCAATTTGCACTTGGGGTCAATTACGGAATCTCTTTCCCATCCCTTCAATCAGTTCGATGAGAACTGATTGAGTTTGACACATCGTGAATGGATCTGCTATGTTGGTCTAATTAACCACTGTGTCAATCAACTCTCTTTGATGTTGATAAACTATCTTTATCATGTGGAACTATTCAGAGTATGTTTCTCGACTTCTAATGAGCTCTTATTATTACATTGTCATCATAAAACAATGATGTGGTATTCTTAATACTCTGTACTCCTCCTAGCTCAATTATATTTTTATGCGTATATATTTAGATACATTGTTTTTATTGCAGCGCTATCCAAGGCGACGTACTTAGCATGTTGTTAAATCAGGCACAACCTTTCGTTCGGAACAGTTCCAACTTAAAGCTTCTTAATTAAGGTTCAAACATGAATTTAATATCGCCATATTATACTCGACAGTACTTATGAAGTTTTGAGACCGAACACTCTTTCATAATAAGTTCATTATTTCTGCAAACAATTCTCTATTATTTCATACACACTCGAGAACACTCTAAACTACTATTTTAGTGATCTTAATTTGGATTTTATATTTATTTCAAGCATCAAATACATAAGAAAATTATGATAATGTAGACAATGCAATATGTATGATAATTTCTATTGTCAAAACATAAAGAATTCATCGTACATATTGCATAATAAACATTTTAATAAGGTGCCTTTATGTAACGACCCGATTTTCGGACGTCCGAAAATCGACATTAATACGTCCACTGTATCAAATGCAGAACAATAAAACGCCGGAAAACCAAACTATTAGGGTTAAAGAAGAAGGAGGTAGAAGAAGAAAAGAAAACAATATCAGAATCTCACAGTCGCAGCGGAATAAATATAATATATAACAACAGCTTTAAAACACAAAGAGATCTGTACTGATTTATACATTACATCATCAGAGTACAAAAAAATTCATTACACACAACTGGACGGTTATCATAACCTATCGTCACTAAACTGACTATGCAGTTAATCAAACACAGTGGAATATTCATCCAATATGTTTGATACGTCTCGCCATCCAGCTCGTCTCCTGAGCTCCACAACATCCTTTTCTGTATCTATAATACTCGGTCTGACCCGAGTATTATAGTTAAATAACAGTCGAGTCAGTCTGAAAAACCAGCATGAGAAAACACACTCAAATGTATTATTAAAGTTTTCAAAATCCTTTTGAAATCAAATGTATCTCGTAAGACCACGCCACAAATAAACATGTCGGGTTTTTACCTTACGATAAAAAAAATTCTTATAAAATCCTTTGATATTATAGTAGTGTCTATTTACAAAAACTTATTCAAATAGCCGAAATTGTTACCATTATTAAATTCCAGCAATGTTAGGTTCTACAAACAAAACAGTAAAAGCACGTAAGGAGAATGGATTTCCATCAATGGTAGGGCAACTAGGGTACCGCCCTTCATAGTACATAGTCTAAAACACTGTACCGAGGATCCACCCTGATCCCCCGTATCACAAGACCGGACTACCCCATACTGGATAGTCCGAATAAGATCACCCTGCGGTTGGGATCAGCAACCGCTCACATAGCCGAAATAAAGTGTAACGACCCGTAAAGTTCGACCATTTAAAATTGTTTGTTTAATAGGATTTTTGTAATTTATTTTAGTTGAAAGAATAAAGGTGGTAGATAAATATTAAAATGAAGGCTAGAATAAATTATATAGAAGTGACTTAGAAACCTATTTAAAGACATTTGAATAAAATTCAAATGAATTAAGTAGAGAAAGAAAGAAAAATTCTTACCTGGACATAAAATTTAATATGGGAATATTAAACCAATTTAATGCAATAAAAGATTGTGAACGATAAATTGAATAGATTAAGAAACCCTGTTATTGCAAGTCAATAAATTTGTAAACCCTAATGAACATCTCAAAATTTATAAATTTATTGAAATTTAAGACATAGCATAAGCGTAGAACTATAGGTATGATGACAAACTTTTATAAATTGTCTAATTAAGGGTCAGCAAATTTATTTGGAAATCAAACTCAATTAAGGGTAAGTAATTATGATGGATTGATGGCATAAACGTTACTAATTTTTATCATAGTAACGGAAGTGCAGATGGAAGGCAACTGTAGAAATTTAAGTACGTATTAACAATTGAAAGGGACTGTCGATTGAATGGAGTACTTTAGGTTGTCTTACTAAATTTAGAATTTAACATAAGACAAATAGAAATAAATCAATAAACGTATAGATTTTAAGTTTATTATGATGAATTATTTTAGTGATATGACTTAGAATAAATGAAATAATTTGGGTTAATTGGTATTTAATGGAATTAAAGGTTGCAATATTCATAGGTAAGGATTTAGATGAAATAGATTGATGTATGAAAAATTTAATTGGATAAATGGCAATTAATTCCTTTAATTTGTGCAATTAATGTATGTTTAATTGATAACGATAAAAAGTTGATTTTTTTTTTGTGTAACCAACGTAAAATATTATCATAGCATGATACTTGGTTTGAATAGAAGGGTGGAATTGGGAATTTAAAGTGAATTTATTTCAATCAGTGCAATAAAAGGATACGTAGATAAATGGTAAGATGAAATGATAAATTATTGATGTAATGGAAGATATAACCATGTCAATTATGCATATAAGGTAATAAGGTAATGAAACCGAGGTAAATTAATTAATTGAGACTTTAAGTAAAATTAACGTGTGGAATTGACCAAGGTTCAATAAAATGAGAATTTGATTGGTTATATTTATTGGTTGAGAAAGGTAAATGTGTATTTGGGGAATAAATTTAGTCAGACTTAAATATTGAATCTAATTAATTAATATATATGATAAATGATGATTAAATAAAAACCCAATACTCTATATATATGTATAATATTCGAGTGAAAATAATAATACACTTATAAATGTGGAATTAAGAGTTTACAACAACTATTTTGAGTAAAGAAATTGTTCATTCAAGCAAATTTGAAACATCGCAATAGGTGTAGATTAAGTGTTGCGTTAAATAAATTTAAGTAATCATTGGGGAAGAACGTAAATGTCTTCATAATATGATGATTTGTGAATATAAAGATGAAATTAAAGTTTATTAATATATCGGAATTGAATATATGATAAAGTGTTTATTGCAATCAAATGAGTAAAATGTTTAAACGGGAATCAAGCTTTATATATTTACTTGGATTTACTGCAATTAATTAAAATTTGATATAAATTCTACGTTAAGTGAAAATTTAGTTGGATACGGGAAATATTTATATCATAATCTTAAATTAAAATGGTAAACCCTTCTGTTTGAAATTTTAATGGAATAATAATTAAATTATTTAGCTAAATAGAATTTTAGGATCTTTTTATAAATTTTGTGGATTCAAATGAAATTAATTATTAAAAATGAGATTTACGTTTGATTGGATAAATTCGTCTTCTCTATACTGACATTTAATTTGGTTAGAATCATCGTAAACGTTTGAGTAATATAAGAGGATAAATTGTAAATTTTAGAATTTAAAATTTTAAAATTTGGATTTAATCAATTAATTAATTAATATTAAAAATAGCCATTTTGGGCACGGACTCGGATTTCGACGAAACCAGTTTCATCGGATCCGTAACGGTGAATTTTAATAATGTTTCAAGTTTCGTAGCGATCGGACTGGTCGTTTGATCGTACGGACTCGAAACGCCTTGAAATTTACGCATTTTGAAATCAATTTGAAATTTTTGTTTTTTTTAGCATAACTTCTTCATACGATCGAATTTGGTCGCGAAACTTTTTCCATCGCGTTCAGAATATTTTAAAACACCTATTTGGATATATAGTTTTAACAAATTCGACTCTGGAGGCATAGCGGGCTTTTTGGACCATGGTTTGTCGCGCACGTTCATTCTACAGCCTATCTATCCTATCGCTAGCCTACCTATATATATACAGCTATAAACCCTAGTCTCTATTCTTTTGCTGTAAGTTCATTTCTTCACTCCTTTCTCTTCCCCAAATGTATACATCTCAGATCCAATTCCAGATCTATCCACAGTTCAAAATCAAAAGTCAAAACTCAAAAATTTCAGAAAATTCCAGAAAAAATAAATGTTGATGTTTTCGATACGCGTAATCTACTGGTGAAATTCGTTTTTCAATTGGAGCTGGCGTTCATCCAGAATAAATTCAAACAGCCCCAAAACCGTTCATCATCGTCGCGCAAAACTTCGTCGGATCGGAAAACGGTTTCTGGGTTTTGGAGAGGGAACCGAGGGGATCGCATCTATGTGGTTTGTTTCGAGTTTCAACGGTTGGATTGGCGGGAATTTTCGATTAGGGTTGATAAAGTATGGGTGACGGCTGTTGAGTGTTCGGCCTGGGCGCGTCGTTTCTGGAAGAGGGGAGAACGTGTGATGACGTGGACCTGTATATGTGAGTGAATATGTGTCGTTTATTTATTTGAATTCAATCATCATTTTTCGCCATAACTTTCTCATACGAAGTCGGATTCACACGAAATTTCTTTTGTTAGGATCGTAATTTAATTCCGGACTTGATGACGCTGGTTTGGACGAATTCTGAGACGGGCGAATTTTTGAGTTTAAATTGAATTTAAATTCGATTTAAATTCAAAAGGTGAGTGTTTTAACCCACTCACAACTACTAGAAGCTTTTATGTTTGTTAAATAATTTTTAGAAATGAATAGAAATTTGTTTATGAGCTTTTGGCATGTTATTTCATTCATATCTGTTGAATTGCATTTTTTTGAATTTAACTGTTAATTTAATTGATTTATTGCGTGTTAATTGGCTGTTAGAAATTATTGTTTGCATATGAACTGCTAATTAACAGTTATGTCAATTATCACTGAATATAAATTGTTAGATTAATAGTTGATAAATATAATTTGAAATAAAACTGCCAATTATTACCCGTTGTATATTACCAAACATATATTGTTATTGATTGATATTGCTTGATGTTTGTGATTGGATGATGGATGTGTTATTGAATGGATGTTTTATTTGATATAATTAAACTGCAAGTTAGTATGCATTTTTCATTTCATTCGGGATTGCGGTTTGAAATGATATACAACCGCAGTTTTATTTTTAAATTGCGGATTGAAATGATAAATATCCGTATCACTTGACCATAGGATAGAAAACTATATACAGGCACCGCGGTCTATATATAACTATTTTTAATGTGATTTCTATGGTTTGGATGGAATACGGTTTATAAAAAAATCTTAAATTTTATACTGAATAAATGTTTTCTTCCATATTTATATACATATGAAGTTGAAATTTTGAAATTAAAAGGTGAATAAATTTCTTTATTAAAAATGGAAGAAAATTAAGAAAATGGAGTTTGATGATTTATATCCTATGTTTAAATATTAAGTTGGAAATTTTAAAGATATGATATTTATAATTGGATTTTTCCAAAATATTTTGAAATGAATATTCTAGTAAAATTTGAATTTGGAAATATATATATATTTTACTAGAAATTGAAGTCATATTAATTATGAAATCTATGTGAATATTCAAGGCTAATTAATAGAACATTTGATTCGAAAGAATAAAATCCAACTTTAGTTGAAATATTTATACTCAAAATGGATATGCATATATATATGAATTTATTGGAATGGTTTTGGAACTTGAAGCGATATTAAATTTTGGTTTTAACTTTAAATAAAGAAATGTATTGTAAAGCCACGAGAAATATTTCTTTTCAAAGTAACATTTAAGTTAAACCACTTATTTTATATACTGTTGAATATCCAAACCATTTAGTTTTGAAAGTAATGGTTTTAAAAACTATGGATTTCGAAGTATTATGTTGAAAGTTAATATTCAAATATTTGGTTACAAGGAATTATAAATTTTAAAAGTGGCATAATTTTTGGAAAAGATTTATATTTGGGAAATGATATCATTGATTGGGTTTTATAAAAATAATATCAAAATGAATCTTTTGGGTTTTAAAGAAGAAATGATATCGTAATATTATGGTTTTGAAATGGATTTTATTTTGGTTTTAAAAGTATAAACTATTTTTAAATGACCGCGGTGTTATAATAACGATGGGTTGGCAAAGAGACCGGGATCGGATATCTGACATACTCTCTGTCGATACCGAAAACCACTTTGACTAACCGTGTACGCGGTGGAGATTCCAGAATGAAGTAGGTGGTGGCGACGTTTCCTGTAAGGTAAATACGTGGACCCAACTCCCGTGAGTTGGCATAAGGTGGCTAAAACAGGAGCGATTCTCAGGCCAATGAGGTCATTCCTCTGATCGGACGCTCCTCTTCGATATTATACTTTGACTTGGATTTGATTCAGTGGCCACTTCTATATTTTGATTTTGGGGAGTTAGTCCGAGGTGGGCGGTAACTGCGGCTACGCGTTTCCACCAGCCTGGATAGCAATTGGTATATCTACCCTGGCATTGCCTAGTTGTGCCGTGTCACCTACCATATCGAGCCTTTACTACGAGTTTCTATTTGTGTCGTACCTATGGAGTATCCTCTGGTAGCCTCCCGATCAGGAGGTATTACGGTACTGTATAGACTATTGGCATTTTACGTGTTAAGGTGGAAAATGTAAAGCCTTAACGCTATTTAAAAGTAAGTTTATTTTACAATTAGACACTATTATAATAGCGCAATATACTACATAGTAAATAGTTTAACGGATCCTTAGGAGATGTAAATCCCGAATATCTCTTGAGTTACTGTACTCATATTTATTTCTGTTTATTTAACTCACATAAGATTTTCTAGTCTGACTCGAGTGTTTTTGTCTCTTCAAATTCGCTCGGGTCAGTCCGAGCATTTCAGGATAGCAGATTTTAGCTTTGGAGGACGAAGACGAAGAATCAGTATTATTTTATATATAGTATTGCACCACACTCTTTCTATTCCGCTGCATTGCTTGTATTGGTATGTGTAACTCTGATATTTATTGTAAAAGAAGAATCAAGCTTTTGTAAACTGTTTATGAACTGTATATTTGTTATTATATTTTATCCTTCCGCTGTGAGATTCTATTTTGTTTTATTTCTTCTCTGTTTTTCTTATTTACCCCATAACAAATCCGCCCTTCCGTATGGTTTGAATCGGCATGTGTGTCGGTTTAAAGTGTGTGAAAAGGCGGGATGTTACATAAAGGGACCTCTAGACAGGGATGACCTTAACCTACTTAGTTTCTAGCCACTTAGCCTTGCATGCACCTCCCTTGTTTTAGCCGTTCCCGATTAATGAGGCTCGAGGCTATGTGTTACCTCTTTAGCACACATTCACTTAGAATGCTCATCGTCCTCCTGACGATGTTCTGAAAGCATTCATCCATACAAGTCCATTCCGGGTTCGAACGGAAATGAAGGCACTACTCCTACTACATCGATTTGGAATCACCTCAGGATTAGTACCGATCAGCTCTTGCGGTTCACTTCTCCATCTTCGACTCCCAGCTCTTGTCTACCTCACGAAAACGTTCAAATCGGATCGAAGTGGTTTTCGGAAAATTAATCCCGATCTCTTCGAAATGATCAGCGCATTGGCCAATATTAATATCTGTCGTTTAACTATCAAATAACATTCACAAACAACCATCAGAAATTAATAATTTCCCAAATTATTTATTTTCAAAATATCTTCGCAAGATATTCTTCTATACTTCAACCATTTGAAAATAGCTTCAAATCACTTTTCTCTCGCAGAATAAATTTTCCAAATATTGTTTATTTCCACTGAAAATTACCAAGTCTAAATACTTTAGGTTAAAAATAATTTAAATCACTTTATTCTAAAAATATACTTTAAAACATTCAAATTAAAACCATTTAAACACTTCATTCAAAAATATATATTTTAAAAATATTTAAAACATAAACTACTTAAAACGCTTTATTTAAAATACTAGTTATGAAATTTATAATAATTTCTCATATAAAACTTAAGCCAAAACAAATTTTAAAATAAAAGTTATAGTATAAATATAAATAATTATCTTTAAATCATAATACTAGATAAACCTTAAAACACTTTACTTATATAAATAATCTTAATAAATAGTTACCCTTAAAAAAATTTAAAACCACTAAATAATAATTTCTTCTAAAACAATCTTTTAAACCCACTTTAAAACCACTAACTTATACTTAAAAATCTACTTTGAAAACATACATAACTTTTCAAGAAAATACACCTACTATTTCTCACCTTTAAAAATAAAACCACTATTTTATTTTCAAAACCAATTACCCATTCCTTTACAAATTCCTATCGTGAATTTATACATCCAAATATCCACTGATATCTTATTTCACTTTACAAAAACACAGTTTATAAATTCCATAATCTCATCCTCCTTTTAAAACTTAGTTTCAACATTAAATCAATTTTCAAACTGATTTCCAAATTTATTCCATTTAAAAATAAATTCCTTTACTTACTTAATTTATTTCAAAACACATTAATTTCAGATTTAACCTCTTTATTATGATTTAAAATCTTATTTAAACTGAAAATATCAATTTCATATTTATTTCAAAATTCTACTTTTATTTCTTCCTAAACCATTTAAATCCTGAATTTAAAAATAAATCTTTTATTTATTTAAATAATATCACTAAAGTTTAAAATTTTATTTATTCCAAATTTCACTCCTTTCCCATACTCGGAATTTATTTATTAGAATATAAAAGTCAACTTTTATCCTTTTCCAATTCATTCTTTAATTTATCCAAATTCTCTGTAATTATTTTACTTAAAAATTCTCTCATTTATTTTCCCTTCAAAAATCCAATTTATATATTTATGATAACTCAGTATAACCAAATATATTCAATCAAACCATAGCATCCAATATTTTCAATTACCAATATAATCTATCTCGGATTATAAAATAAATCAGATCACAGAATATTAAAAAATCTAAATATTTGAGGAATCCAGTTGGATCCCTCCAACCTGTTTCCCTGCATCCATAGAAGTTAGCACAATACAAAAATACCAATTCCACTTCGAGGTGGAATATCGCGGTATATGGGGTCATCCAAGGTGCATAGGGTCTCATCCACTATAAAATACGGGAAATCAGTCACTCCAATATATACTACAATATATAATATCACATCCAGATAGATAATAAATTATCAACTCAAGAAAACAACCAATAATTTTAAATATTACAATTTAAATTTATAAGGTAATCCAAATGAGTGAGATTAACTCACCTTTGATTTTTAATTTGTAGATCCGATCCAAGCTGGCTTGTCTTCCCTGATTTTGGACCGTGTATAAACATCATGCATATGGCTTATTAATATTTGAATTTATCGAACAATTACTTACTTATTTAACTTAACTAACATTTTGGTTTTAAACTAATAATTTATTTTTAAATTGATTTCCTTTTAATAGATATTTTTAGTGACTAAATAATTAAAATAAGTTTGTTAAACAAATTAAACACCCTAACTATATTATTTTGAAATAACTAGTAGATTAAAATATGAATAAGTATATTTATTTTCTTTGAAATCTCATACATTTATAAAATGATTTACATAAATTTCAACTAATTAAATTTTTGATAATTTTCCAAATCTGTTTTTCAAAAAATCTTTCTTATCTTTCCTTCTGATTACCCCTATATATATATATATAATTTCAAAATCTTTCTGTATATTTTTTTTCAAATCTGATTTGTGAATATACTTTTCAGATTATCTTTAAATCAAATTTGACTAAGATCAACATGCAATTTACTTTGCCTGCAATTAACTACTCATCGCTTAAACATCTAAATTTTAGATTTTGATTATGTACATTTCATATGAACGAAACCAACTAATAGATTTTAAAAAAAAACAGAGTTCATCATCTAAAAAACTGAACTTCGATAAAGAAAAATGACTCAGGCTAAATGTTAGCAGAAGAACCACGACGGTCTATCCCACTGATCGCGACCTCCCTTCGCTACCGCTGGCCCCGCCTCGCTTTTCCACACCGAGTATCGCCTACATCAACCCCGCCTCATGCTTCCTCTGGCCGCGACTTCAAAACGAGCCCATCAAGTCGCGTCATCTCGAACCACCACATCCCCTAAATTCACCGCCTCTGATCGAGCCAGCTCCTTCTCCATTCGAAAAAACCCCTAGCCCTAGTCGAAATCCCCTCATTCGACACATACCCTGGTTTCCTTGCTTCGGTATGGCTTGCCTAGAGCGAAAGGAATCACAATGAAGACAAGAGAATCAATCGACGAATCGATCGGTTCGTCGATTCAAATTATTTTTTTCACAAATTGATTTGTTTGATTAAAATCTTGAAAGAAGGCGGCCATTCTTTCGTTTTGAAAGAAAAAGGTTTTCGTTTGTAATGAATTTTTATTTTTACTTTTAAAATGCACGACAATTATTTTGAGGAAAGAAGGAGACGCTTGTGAAATTAAACCGAAAAAAGGGACACTTTCTCAAGGTGGACAAGTGGCTATGATATGAAAAAAAAAATCTGATGTGAAGAAGTTTGACCAGTCAAAACATATATATTATATTTACATTTTAAATTTAAATCGACTCGATTTCCACAACTCACAGTCTCGATCTCCAATCGAGGCATGCCGCTAGGCGTTTATAATATTAAACCCATATTCTAAACGCAATGGAGAAAGTTTCGAGTCCTAACTCGATCGTATGAAGAAAATAACTTTTTGGACCCAGTAATTACATTAAATTTTCGATATCGATTTTAGCATGTTTACAAACCATACGGTCACACGACAACTCCAAATGCTACGAAAATTGAAATCTGATAATAAAACACTATTACGGATCCAATGGCACTGGTTTCGTCGAAATCCGAGACTATGCCTCGTAAGGCTATTTTAAAATTTCGATTTAAACAATAAAATTTCAAAACTGAATAAAACACTTCCAAACTCAAATTTAAAACTTCTACTATCTCCAGTATTATAAATATAAATTTTCCAAGTCTTTGAAATATTTTTAACAAGCATAAAACTGAATATTCAATATTTTACCCAACTTCCAATGATTAAATTCAATAATTTAATTTCCAATTAAATAGTGGTATTTGAAATTCAAGTTAAACTATCTTTCAAATATTTAAAACCAATGAAATATTCTAATTTCAAATATCTAAAAATCCCAGGTCGTCACACTATACTTGTATTTGGGGCCTTTCCAATATCTGTTTATATTTATTATAAAAGATATAATTTTCGAATCCAATATCAGGTATTAAACAGCCAAAGTATTACTAATTTTAACATAAATGCTTCGCTAACAATCGGCATTATGTTGTTTACTTATAATCTCGAAATATCTATGTATTTTTTAAGTATTCTTTCTTATGGACACACGTTTCCTTTATATTTTGATCGAAAATCAAACTATTTGATATTTCTATCACAAATCTTATTCAATTTTAATGCCTATCGAATGATATCTTCATATATGTTTTGCATCATATCTGAAAACCCACAAACTTAATATTGCTTCCACTGCCTTCAAGACACATTGTTTATTATATGCAGACAATTTATTCTTAGTTATTATTTGGTATTTTCCATTTCAACATATATGTACCAAATACAAAGTCATATCAATTAATAATTTCATGAGTGAATCCAAATTAACTTGAACCTATTGAATAACGAATCTATCATGCCAAATTCAACGGTTGAAATTTACGATGTTATTCTTATCAATCTTGATCATTATATTCCAACTGCATTAGCCTTCCTCTTGAAGACACATTTAAGGCCGATGACTCATATCACTTTGGGTGTAACTTTCGAAATCATATTATGATATAGTCCTTGGAATCCATTTCGAATTTGTGCATCATATCGTATATAAGATTGAATTAATGGTCTAACTGACTATTGAGGATTATCTGTTTACAACATTGATAAGCTACTCATAGTTTCTCTTCAATGTACGAGAATATTTAGTGGACATTCTAATGCATTGTGTTCATTTTGCTTTCATTAATTTCATTTCATCGCACATTTTCAGTTTTATTTTTGGATCATATCCAAATCCATTTCGCTGCCAAGAATTTCTAAAAGAAATTCTTTCGCTACGAAGTTGGTATTTCTTCAAACGAAAATTGTTCCACGGTGCAACGGATTATGTATTCATAAACACTTTATGAATTGACTTATATTAAAAAATGATCTGATTTTAGCTTATAATACTTATGTTCAAAACATAAATTAGTCATCTGATGACTACCATTTTCAAACTTTCTTTAGGGCGATTCACATAAGATCCCTCATGTACCATTATTACTTGCAATCTTTTAATTCCCACAACTTGCCAACTCCTTGGCCTAGGATATTTTGGGGTTTCTTATAAACCCTTAGCTTGTATGATTTTGTAACTATTCTTTAGATAAAATTAATTTTAATCTCGTGTACTAATCTTAGGGAGAAGTGACTTTTGAGATTGAATCGTTGTTCATTTTTAGGTACATTCGGAACTCTTTCTAATATACTCAAAAAATTTATCAAATCGAATAATTTTATTTTCTATCGCATGTTATTTTATTTACTTCCATTTTGTGCTCTATGATCTTATCGTAGGTATACTACATGTGTATTAATTAAACACGTCCATATTAGTGATAATTCATTAGTGAATATAACAAAGTATGTGGAACCGTGTTGGTATTAATATACTTGCGATAGCATACTTCTATATGTATCAATCCGAAGAGTTCATCAACTATCATCACACTTCTACTCAATGGATACTTTGCCCTTTATTGTTTGAGTTCTAATCCACTAATACTATATGATTCACAATCATATAATCAAAGAAATATTTCGTCAAACCGCGGCTTAGTCCATGATTCCAAATAATTGCAAATAAATTTAGATACTTTTGTATTTTCCAATATATCACCAATACATCTATTATTGTTTTATTTTTAACGGCTATTCATAGTATTCATACTGAAATAAAGCTATTTCTATTTCTCAATCAACACTATATAACATTTATTATTTCATAAATATTATTTAGAATGTCTTACGACAACAATTTCATAACTTAATATAATCAACAAGTGTTGTATGGCATGCTCCCACTGTATCCGCCATTACTACAATAGTGTATGAAATATGAAGCTCCATTCAACCACTTTTTTTTTTTGAAGAAGGTTAAAGGGCCCAGCCCATACAGATAAAATACAAACCCCATCTCAAACAGATAAAACACAAACCGCACCACACAATACTACAAACCCTAACTTATTAAGGCAGCCGACATCAACAAACAATAACACAAAATAAAATCATGGCGACGAGAGGAGGCGAAACTGAGATTTCCCTATCTCGTCTCCTTGCTGCTCTCGCCTCTCTCCCAATAAGAGAGGCTTTGGTTGAATTTGCTACGCATGCTGCTATCAGCAGTGTTGGATCCAATATGATGTCTCAAATCGAAGTAGTGGTTAGTATAGCTATGGTCTGCAGATCTGATGTTAGCACAACTCAGATCTGTTGATCTGCTTCCTCATTCGTTATCAACAGAAAGGCGATTAGTTGAAGGCCCAAAATTGTCATGATTCGGTCTCTGAATGCTGCTTGTATCAGTTAGATAAGCCTTCGGATTGAGTAAATATAGCTCAATATGCTTGCTGCCAGCCTCTTTGTTCCAATAATCCGCCAGAAAATCGAATTTGGTCTGATTTCTGATCTTATTTTTTGATTTCTGGAGAATAATATTGCTATCACTTTCGATAATAATCCATTTCTGCTCTTTGGGGAGTTTTTTGTTGTTGTGATTACGTTCATTTCTTTCTTTCCAGAGATGATAGACAGTAGTTGTTAGAAGAATATGCGCATAATCTCTCTCTAGCGATTTTCCCTTGAAATGATTGTTGATGTCAGTGATAATTTGATCGAGATGCATGCTATTAGAATTTACCATCCCCAGCTTAGATTTGATTTGATTCCATATGTGGTAGCTGTAACTTCACTTACATTGAGAACATCCAATACTTCCTTCTTGTACCTGCAGTATTTGCTAAAATATGCTTTTGTTTTAAATTCATTAATTTTAAGACCAGCATATTTGTACATAGTTCCAAAAATCTCACTAATAGCCTCTGCATTGTTTTTGTTAGCTTTAGAGAACACCATAAGATCATCAGCATAAATCAGGTGAGTAATGACAGGTTTTATTCTATTTATTGGAGAAATAGTATTCTTGATAGTTTCAATATCAATGAGAATAGAAAAATATTCCATAGCTAGGGTAAAAAGATAGGGAGAAAGAGGGTCTCCCTGTCTAATGCCCCTGTTACTTTTGATGAAGCCCTCAGGCTTGCCTTGAAATAGAATAGAGAAGGTGGGTGTATTAATGCATTCAAAAATTAACTCACAGAATTTAACAGGAAAATTCATGCATTTCATAATATGAATAATGAATTTTCTGTTAACTTTGTCATATGCCTTTTGTAGATCAACTTTCAAACACATATTTTCCCCTTTTCTATTATTAAAATTCCTAACCATTTCATGAGCTAGCAAAGAATTTTCATAAATAAGTCTGCCAGGAATATAAGCACATTGATTTTCAGAGATTAAAAAGGGAAGAAATAATTTTATTCTATTACTTAAAATGGTAGAAATGATTTTGTAGATGAAATTGCAACAAGAAATAGGTCTGTAATCCTCAATACAAGATGGATTCTTGTTTTTAGGAATTAGGGTGATGAAAGTATGATTAAAACTTTTAAGTAATTTACCTTCATTCATAAATTCATTGACAACTTTAGAAATATGATCTTTGATATTATCCCAATGGACTTTGAAAATTTTTGCATTGAAACCATCTGGACCAGGGCTTTTGTTATCACCAGCATTAAAAATAATAGCTTTGATATCATCAATACTAACAGGGGCCATAAGAATTTCAGCAGCATTATCATTAAGCACATGTTTACACACAATATCAGGAAAATTTATATCATTAGAGTCAGTAAAGTATAACTGAGAATAGTAACTGATAGCCTCATTAACAATTTTATCAAAATCATTAATGCAGTCACCTTTACTGTCAATAATTTTTCCTATATTGTTAATATGCTTTCTGCAGCTCATTTTAGCATGAAAAAATTTGGTGCAATCATCACCCATAGTAAGCCAGTCAACTTTAGCTTTTTGTTTGTAATTAACAGTGTTTATATGGAGCTCTTGTGAAAGCTTAGCTTGATTAGAAAAGAATTTATCAATAATACCAGTATTGCCAGGGTTAACATCAACAAGCTTTTGTAAAAGTTTACCTTCTTCCCTTAATTTATTTAAACAGTTATTCTTTTCCAAATTAGTCCTATTCCATTCTTTGATCTTATTTTTTGTATTTTTAAGAAAAACACTGAACTGGGCTTGATAAGAACCATTATTAGAGAATGTAAAACAGTCTTTAATAATATCATTATAATCATTGTTTAAGACCCAGCCATTTTTAAATCTAAAAGGAGCAGCTTTAAGAGTATTATTAGTTTGATTTTGGAAAAAACTCATAAGCAAAGGGGTATGATCACTAGTATTTTGCTCAATAGTGGAACAGCAAGAATTTGGAAAAGTATTGCAAAACTTTTCATTAATTAAAACCCTATCAAGCTTGCAATGAATATTTTTCTCTTTACCAGATTTCCAAGTGTATTTATTACCATTCATCTTAGGTTCAATAAGCCCAGATTCAAGTAAAAATTTATTGATTCTTTCAAGCTTACTGTGGGGGATAGAATTTCCTCCAAATTTTTCATTGACATGGAAAACAGTATTAAAATCACCTAAGATAATCCAAGGGAAATCATAACTTTGACTAAGAGCTTTTAATCTAGACCATAAACTGTTTCTCTCTATCTCAAAGTTACTGCCATAAATATAGGTAATCTGAAGAGAGAAACCACCAGCATTATTGAAGTTACAGTCTATAAACTGAATATCTTTATTGCAATTACCCAAATTCCAAATATTAGAGTCCCAAATGACAAGGATTCTACCTTTGCTGCCACAATCATTATTGTTAATGGATTTCCAGTTGTTTGACAGTTTAAAACAAAATTTCTCAGTATTAGAATCATCCATCTTGTTTTCTATGAGGGCAACTATAGTAGGTTTGTAAATGCTAATCATAGTTAATATGTCAGTTTGTTTAGCAGGGGAATTCAAACCCCTGACATTCCAGGCCATTATAGACATAAAATATATATATATATATATTGATGAAGAAAATAAAAATAAAAAACCAGAGTGTCAGATAGAACCTGATACACTGCTTCCCTTACCCTTCTTTTTCTTCTCAGAACTTTTAGCTTTGAGCCTTGTAGTCATCTCATTCCAATTTGAATTGATAGAAATGTATTTTTGTCCAAAAGCTTTTTTGTCTTTATTAGGATTCTTGTATTTGCCAATAGCTTTAGTTTTGGGGATATGCAATTCAGAGATATCAAATTGTTTTTCAGGTTCCTCCATATCCTTATCAGATGTTGATGCAACATGACTTTCTGGGATTTGAATTCGAGAGATGTCAAACTCCTCAGTATTGCGAGGCAAGGTTGAGTGGATGCCAACAATGTCCTCACCTTCTGCAGCAAATTCTGGTGGAGGTTCACTCTCTATATTACATTCTGACAGCTGGTTGGGATTCGAATGCAAGATATTATATGCTTCTGAATTGAGATTGTTTGTAATTAAACATAACTCTGAAATGGGAGGGATTTCAGAGTTAAAGACCTCTTTGTTGCTTAATCCCTCTTTTGAATTACCCTGCATACTATCTGTTGAGACTATATCTTAAATTCAAAGAAATAAATATCATTAAACATGATTGTACATTTGAAAATATTTTTTGGAATAGAAATCATATTTCTCATTCCAATGTTAAGCATATATTATTGCTTTACAATTCTCATTTCTGAATTTCATTATGAAGCAGAAATTACCATTCACTATCTTTATCCCAAATATGTCATATGTTACATCCACTCTTATACATTCTATTTCCTTTTTAAATGGTCGAACCATTCAGAGGAAATCCTTACTATAATATCATAATAAACTCTTTACAAAAGTGCATTTGGCCATCTTTAACTTTTAAGGATATCAAATAAATTGCACTTTTCATAAACTGATCAAACTGATATTTCGGTGATTGAATTCTTATAGCTATTTTGTAACCTTTATTCCTTACCATAGCAAGATCATTATTATAATCAATCACATTGACTACACGATCTTATACTACAGTTTTCTTGCTTATTTCAATGAACTAATTTTATATGAGTTATGACCATTCATCATATAACATTTATATGTGATTGGAAATGAATCAAATATTCATACTCCTATGTTGCTTTAGAGTTTAAAAGTCATTGAAGACTATACACAACCTTTGGCAAGTAAACATGTAGGTGACCAGGTTACGAAGGTATTTAGCAGTTGTATAATTAAGCACTCGCATGGGTCAACATGCAAAAAATTTGGTAAGTATATTTTGTTTTTCTATTTTTCAATATTATTTCAGTTCAATTGTATATTTTAATTGATAAATATTTTATCAATTATATTAATTGAAAATTTGTCAATGTAAATAACTATAACTTTATATAGCAGATGTATATATAATATTACTAAGGTTAAAATTTATGTTTCAGTTTACTAATAAGCTCCTAATAGTCTTTTATGTTTTGCCAAACCCTAAATCGAAATATTGAAGTCTTTCAACATTATTAGTAGTGTTAGGACATATATATCTTAGGATTCTGACCTTGAGGAAAATAAATCATACTGCCACATATGTTGGATAACTCCTTATGGGTTGTATCATATACAACTCCTAACCCATAGTTTCTTATCCTAACCTTATTTCTACCTTGAGAAAAGCTTAACAAGTAAAAAAGAGATTGTTCACTCATACCCACCATTTCGTGATGGCCAAAGTATATTATACATACCTTGAGGAAAGCTCAACAAATATGTATAAGTATCTTACCTCGTCTTGTCTTTGTATCAGTATTATTATACATAACATCTTTAGCTTAAGGAAAGCTCAATAACTAGAGAGTATGCAAGTAATTTATTAATATATAAATGGTAGATCGCAACTTTATATTAAAGATTCATAATCTTTAATATATTATGTTGAATGATACCGACTTACGGAGTAATATATTTCTTATGAAATACCCTCATAATTCAAGTGTCAAACATATAGAAAATCATGGTACACGTACTATACATATGTATTTATTCCTTAAATCTAATTGAGTTTCGTACTATTCCACCTTTAGTTTTTACATTCATATTATATGAGTTTTACTATTATATCACTTTTATATTTTATTTAACTCATATAATATTTTATATATTATGTCATCTTAATTTGAACATATTTAATTTATTTATTAAGTAACACTTTAATTAATTATTATATTATTCAGTTACAACTTATTATATTGAACATATATACTAGAATCTTTATAGCAATATGCATATATCTTATATATGTATTATAATTTACTAATTAACTTTTAATTAATTTATTTAAGCAAATAATTTCAACTAAATTTTATTACTTTCAAAACTTCTTTTATACGCACATATATACTCATATTTCCTTAAGCAATTAAAGGCAACATAACATATATCATTATATATATTATACATGAATATATATTCAATTAATTAACTTATTTAATTCATTCAATTTACTAATTTTATTAATAAATAAAAAATAAAAATAAATTTTATAATATTTTCAAACATTTCGAAAAATTATAATATAACTTTTATAACATGTGTTTTATTTTTAAATTATGTTTGAAATTTAAAACTTTTATTTAATTTTCAAAACAATTTGAAAATCTATATTAAAACATTTATAATATATTCCTTATTTTAAATTTAGAACTTTTATTTTTAATTTCAACACAAATTTGAAATTAGTCCAAGGTCCAATTTAAATTGGGCCTTTTTCTAATTAGGCAACCTTTTGGCTTACATGCTTGTTCGAGGCAGGCTAGTAGCCAGGTAGGAGAGGGTAATTGATTACTTAACAATCCAGTCTAGACACTACATTTTTTAGACACTATATTAACTGAGTTGTAAGCTTAAATAGTTAGCTCTAAAATGATTATTTTGACCATATAAGCTACTTTGCTTCGATACCATTATTGGATCTTGGTCAGCCCGTAGTAGAAGAAATGGGTGAATTTTAATTTTTTTTACCACTTTGGAACTATATTAGGTTTATGAGGTCTAATTCATTCAGAACTTTTCTAAATTTCTTCTAAATAAAATCATTATTTTATTATGTAAATAAAATTTTACTTTATATTGTTTTGTATTATATTTGAGCGAGTTCTTTGGCATGTGCGATGCATATGCGTAGAAAAAATTGGTATTATAGAACACTATTTGTATGATTTGTTAGATCTTAGAAAATGACTTTGACATGTATGTAAGTTGCATTTTTTTAAGAGCATACATGCACAAATCCACCATTTATCAAAACATGAATGAGACTAATTATTTTAGAGAATAATTAAATGGGTAAAGAAAGTAAGTAATTATACATCAATATCAATATGGATTTAAAAAATGTCAAAATTGGCATTTTCAGTAGTTTGGAACTTAAATTTTTTGCATCATCTCTATTTCAAAAAGTAATAAACCATCGTATTAACATATAGAGAAATTTTATTTTCCACTATTATTATCTCACCGTCAAACTTTGTTGTAGAAAATTCGAAATGGGTTTCCTTTTGATGCTGTTTTCTAATTTTCTTGGACCTCTACTAATTCTTCTTGATGTTCTTGTAGAAAATCCATTTGTCATATGTTTCATTAGCAGCAAGACTAAGCTTATTCCAGGATTAGTTCTCACTTACCTCTACTAACATGTCTTCTGTATTTGATTCAGCACTTACAATATAACTTAGACTAAGACCCTTGACTGCACTTGTATCGTTCTGTGATGATGTAATGTGTTGTGACCTTGTTAAGTCATACACCTTCTATGTAATTATGGGCCTTAAACTAACTCTTTCTATTTCATAAAAAAGGTTATACAGTTTGCAACTTCATCCAATCTCTAACTTTTAAACCATTTTCTATTGTACAAATAATTGTACAACTGCTAATGGACATATCAATAAAAAAAGTGATAAATACCATATTTTAGCTACCTAGTGCTATGTTAGCACCTTTGAAATGTAATTCTGATATGTTGTACAATAATATATACATAATGTAGAACATATAAGAAAAGAAATGTAACACCCCTCTACTTAGCGGCTCAAAACTAACGGCTATGGATGCTGCAGTCATCCATGGTTATTAATCCTCGACAACCAAATATGGAAATGTTGGATTCATTGATACAAAGAAACACCTGAATAAGGAAAAAATTTAAAATATCAAACAAGATCCCATTCCATTTTAAAACATTTCCAATTCTGTAACGACCCAGAATTTCTGTCAATTAAAATTTGAATATTTATTTGATTTTAAATATTAATAAGTAAAATTTGTAAGTCGAATAAATTTTATTTCGAATATCTAGATTTAATTGGATAATTAAATCGATAATTTAATATTTCAAATTACAGAAATAATTGAATATTGGGTTTAATATGATTAAAATTGATTTGTAAAGTTATATTAAATCATATTGGCGTTAGAACAATGTTTGTGAACTTTTAAAATTGAATTAAAAGTTAATTTGTGAAAATTGAATATTTTAATATTTAATTGACGGGTTAAAATAGCCATTTTACAAACAGTCTCGGATTTCGATGAAACTAGTTTCATCGGAACCGTAATATGATATTATTGTAAGATTTCAAATTTCGTGTCAATCGGATTTACGGTTTGTCCGGGGCAAGCCAAAACGCATAGAAATTTGGTTTAATCGATTTAACTTAAAACTGATCGTTTATTTCCGTAACTCGCACAGATGATCGAATTAGCTTTCGAAACACGTTCCATTGTGTCCGAAACGCGGGGTAAACCCTAGAAACACTAGTCACCGCGCGAGATTTGGAGTTCGGGAAATTTCGAGTGAATAGTAATTTGTGAAATTTTCTATATAAGGAAGATTATGTTTTCATTTGCAAACCTAACTAAAACCTAACCCTAATTCTAAGCCAGTCGCCGCTCTATTCTATCCATGGCCGGGAGTTTCCATCCTTCTCCTCCTCTTTTCTTTAAATCCGCAAAGTAATTCAAGAAACTTCCAACATGAAAAATGTAGAGCTCTCCAAGATCTTGCTATCCAACGGTTAAGATCGTGAATGGAGCGGTAGATCGTCGGCAAATTGAGGTAGAAGGGCCGAAAGTCGCGCATGCTTTACGAGGCAGAATGGAGGCCGAGCTCCACCATATTGCAGTCGAGTGTAGTGCTCGACGTTGGCTTCGAAGTGGTGCTTGCTGATCGATGCAGAAGTCGTCGTGGTGGCTGCAATTTTTAACCCTAGTCGGCGGCTAGTTGGGTTACGTGAACGTGATTTTCACGTTACTGGAAGATGAAGCAAACAAGTGCGGCCCTGATGCTTCCAAATAGAACGTACGGCCAGGATGGATTTGGGTGAAAATTTAAAAAGAAAATTGTAATTTAGTTATATCATAATTCGTGTAACTTTAAAAATCAATATCTCTTTCATACGAGGTCGGAATAGCGCGAAACGAGTTGCGTTGGCTTCGTTTTGTCGAGCACCACGCAACGGAGCTGGTTTGGAGCTAGTGAAAATCTCGGGTAAAATTAAACGCATGTTTAATTTTATTCGAAATAAAACGCTACAACTATTATCGGAAACTCAAGGCGAGAACTTCTCACTCTATCGAATCTGTTTCGATTTAAATTTTAAATAGTTAAATTTAAAATTGCTTGATTGGACGATAAATTGTTATCTATCGTGTTGAAATAGACATTATACGCCGTATATTAAACAGAGGTTATTTATTAAAAACATATACCGCGAATATTTCACCGTAAAGTGAAATTGGTATTATATATGTACTTGGGATTGATTTCCCACATTATATAGCGGACGAGACCCTATTGCACTGCATAATAGCGGATAGTATTTTATAAATCTCATATACTGCGATATTCCGTCTCGAAGCGGAATTGATATTGTGCTAATATCTTTGGATGCAGCGAAACAGGTTGGAGGGATTCAACTGGATTCCTTAAACATTTGAATTTGTTTCAATGTTGTGAGTTGATCTATTTATTGATCTATTTATAATCTGCGTGATTAGCTTTGTGATTGAAATCGTTAAAGGCTAAATTTTAGCCGAATATATTTTGGTATCGTTAGATGCTGAAAATAAATAAAATTTGATTTTTGAAAATTTAAGTTGAGAATTCATAATAAAATTTAATTTTGTAATTGATTCATTTTAAGTGAATAAACGTTGAAATTTTTATAAAAATTTTGATTTTTGTGAAATATAACCGAAATGTGATTTTTGAAATAAGTAGTTGATTAATTTATAAAATGGTTCAAATTGGGATTTTTGACTATTATAAATGATTTATATAAAAGATTTATAAAATTGATATTTATAAATTAAAATGTTGGAATTGTAAAACGAGTTTTTATAAGTATTAAAATGAAATAAAAAAATGAATTTCATAAGTGGATGAAATCTATAGATTTATAAATTGTGAAGTCATAAAATGAATATATTTTGTAAAATAAAATATTTATAAGTAATTAACTTATAAGTTGGATTTTGGCGTGTAAATGGAATACGGATAGAATTTGTTAATAAAGTGATTTTATAAGTTGAGGTTGTTATAAAATATAAATGGAATATATAAACGTTGTTTTATAAATCTGAAATCGACTTATTTTAATAAGTTTAATTATTATAGCTTATTAAATGAAGTATATTCACGATTTTGGACAATGGATAATCCTTTAAATAAAATATGTAGAAATTGAATTTGGTTAATGAAGTATATCCACGATTTTGGACGGTGAATAATATATTAAAGAAATATTTTGGGAAAGTGATATTTTAAATAGAATTAAACGATTTAAAAATGTTTTAAAATGTGTGAAGTATCAAAACCATAGATTTCAACATTCATTGTTGAAATAGATGTTTTCGAGAAGTAGAAGGAAATGGTGGACTATAACACTGTTGTTATAGTAAATGATTTTCGAAAGGAAATGTTTTATATAAGTATTGGGGTTTATATATCTATCTTAATTTCGAATCCCTATACTAGTGATTTAGGGTTGTCGTAACGATGTTTTATGCAACATTGGTTTTGACCCAAATAAATGTGTTCAAGAGAATGGTTTCCTTAAAGAAAAAAATATATACTTAATTGTGATTTAAGTATATTGAATATTTTCCAAGTGTTGAAAATAAATGGATTTGTGAATTACTTATTATTAAATAAGTATGGAAATGTTTTTCCAATATAAAATGAATGTTTAGAGATTTTATCTTTTATAGATGAATTGAAAATGAATATTAGAAATCGATTTGGAAATCGGATATCCATAGATATTTTGGAAATATAAATTCACTATGGAATTTATAAAAGAAAGGGAAATTTGTTAAAAATAAACATTGATTTATTTTTGAAGTGTGGAAATAAATTTACGGATTTGGAACGTAAGTTTAAAATAAATCGGCAAGGATTTATTTAATTGATTTAAATGAACCATTTTAAATTGGAAATGGATAAATATTTGGAAGTGTTTCCGTTTAAGGAAAATGATTTGAAATTTATTTTTCAAAGATTGAAAGGTGAAAAATGATTTGAAATTTGTTTTCAAATGGTTGAAGTGTGGTAAATATATCTTGTAAAGATATTTTTGGAAATAAATAACTTGGGAAATTATTTATAATCGGGTGATGTTGTGAATATTGATTGATAGTTAAATAACCGACTATCAATATTGACCTTTAAATAGGTATTTGTTGTGAACTGGTTGAAATTGAATGCTACACTTATTTTAAATTATTGCGCTCGTTATTCGGACTACCCATTTCGAATAGTGATACGACGTAATGGATAACATTAAAGACCGGTGGTGAAGACCGGGTATTTGTGAAAATGATAGTATGACCTATCGATTGTCTCTGCACCATTAGCTACGGTATGGAGATTTCCTTTGTGATGGGAAATTCGATCGGGATTGTGAATACCCGGATTGCAAGGGCTTCTTTGGAAGTGCCTTCGGTTCTGTTCGAACCCGGAACAGACTTGTATGGTTACATGTCTGACATTACATTTTGAGATATAAAGCAAATTTCTTTCAAATACATTTCCGTTATTGGCGGAGAATTTATTCTCTTAGCTTAACACCCTTAGAGGTTATGTAGTTGAAGGTTATCAACGATATATTCCCAATTTGGTAATGTGGCATGCTGAGTGTTGTTGTGTGATGATTATTTATTGATCATTGTTGGTCAAAGCGTGGCTTTGTGAAAAAGCGTAGCTTTGTGGACGAGACTTCGTCAGACCTCACTCCCCGAAAATGGTCAAAACAGGAATATGCGGCAAGGTTATGAGGGTCGCGCCCTTTAGGGTATGTCATTTCCTTCTGGAAAGGGTGGTATCATGGTATGGAGCCCAGATACTTACTCATGTTGACACACTATATTTATTACTGTGTGATGTTGGTTATCGAGCGCTCGGATAAAGGTCCAAAGGGACCGGGGGATGACATATTCGTGTAGTAGTTACCTAGTTACAAAGGTAACCCGGCCTTGTGTTAGCAGAGATCTAACCGTAACGTTAGGTTCTCGGGACGTCCCGCCAGAGGCGATCCCATTGACAGTACGAAGTTCCTTAGCCTAACCATTTGTTGGAAATCCAAATAAAACAATACGCATCTTGTACGGTTTTAGTTGTAGAACCTGCCATTCACTTATGGTGGCACCCCAATGTTTGGATGGTAGCTATAGTAGGCACAGTTCGAAATGTCTATGCTGGCTAAGATTATATTCTATTTTCGAAATGTTTTCTACACTATGCACTAATAATAATAAAAATCAAATGATTTGTTTTGCGTAGTAAGCATCTTTGACTATCATAAGGAGAAATCTCCTCCAATTCTACGTTGTATTGTGTGTGTGCGGGGAGGCCTTATGGTAGTTTCATTTTCCAAAAGCATTGCGGATACTTTCCACTTCTATTGTTATTGTTGTTTTAAAAGTTAAATAACTATTTTAAGTTCTCACACCAGTCCCATGACTGACCTGCAGTTTATTGTTTCCCTTCCTAAACTCTGGGTGCCCACCAATTTCCATACGGGCAGTCTAGAGTCAGGTTATCGGGATATTCTGGAATTCAAGAGCTGTTATGGAGATCAGGAGCAAGCTGGATGGCATGTCGTATCAACTAGTATATAGTATTCCTTTTCCGCTGTTTTTTGTTGTAAACTCTGATAATGTAATGTAATGTGATGTAATGTAATAACTGATATAGTTCTTTGTTTTAAAGATATTCATTTATCTATTATATGTTGTTCCGCTGCGATATGTGAGATTCTGTTATTGTTTCTGTTGTTTTCTTTTCTACTTTCTTTCTCCTTCTATCTTCTACCTCTTCTTTAACCCTAACGGTACGGTTTTTCGGCCTTCGATTGCTCGGCAGTTGATACAGTGGACGTATTAATGTCGATTTTCGAATGTCGAAAACCTCGAAACGTTGCATTTGGTATCAGAGCGTTTGGTTAAGCGACAACCTTGGCTCTATTGGGTGTTACTCATTAGAGATAGTGTCAGTAGTACTCTAGAATGATTTTGAGTGTAATAATAGCTATGAGCGAGTATTTGTGTGAAAATAAAATTGTTTTATGTTGTGATGATTGGTTTGTGGTGTGGTATATGGATTCTGGTCGGAATAGTCTGTACAACTCTATCGATAGGGATCTCTAAACACTTGTTCAGAACAATTCGGCACGATATCGTTTTAAATTGAGCAAATGAAATAATTTTACCCAAACTATTTTCGTAGATAAAGGAAATAATCTTTGTAAATTATTATAGTATACGGTTGCTTGATTGTTAGGAAGTGATAATATTTTTATCATTTGAGTAGGAAATTGAAATTGTAACTCCAAAGTTAAGAAATAAATTCACATACAAATGGAATTTATGAATATGAATTGTAAATGTGATTTGTAATTTAAAGTAAAATTCCAGAGAAGTGTTTGAAAATGTTTTGAAAAGAATTTGAAAATTTTTAGGATTTGGAAAGTTTAAATCCCTTTTTGATTTGAAAATGATTTTTGAAGATTTTGGAGAAATTTTTTGAAGGGATAAAAGCTCTAAACTCTTTTTGGTCGCTGGAAAATAATTCCGATGATGATCGCGACATCATCGGTGTTCATTTTCGGGTTTCCAAAAAAGGAATTGCTACCGAATTGTTTTAAATGAAAGTTGTTTGGAAAATTTGGGTTTGGTTTTGAAATTCAAAAGATAATTTGAATTGATTTCAAAATTGGTTTCGAAAGGTTGAAAAGACTCTGGAATCCTATTTTAAATATTTATCGAATTGGTAAATGAGTTGATAACTTATACAATTTGAATTTTGATAGAATAAATTTAACTTAAAAGATGGAGTTAAATTAAAGTAAGTATAAGTGAATCAATTAAATAAAGTGAATTTAAAGAAAGTTCTAAGAGGCTAAGTGAAATGATCCTATATATAAGAAATGATTACTTAAAGAAAATTTATTAAGTTAAAAATAAATTTGGGTTAGTAACAAATGAATTGGAAGTGAGTTTGAATTATGAAAATAAAATTGTGAATGTGGATAAATAAATTTACAATTGCAAGTAAATGTAATTGAAATTGAATGTTGAAATGGAATATAACTTAAGTAATGTTGAATGAAGTTGATTTTGGTACCGAAGTAAAATGAGTAAAGTGATAAATATAAACTTGAGTTATATAAATGAAATTTAACTTGAAATGTAAAATGAATTAGCAATTGGATTAATGAATGGATTGAATGTTAATCAATCAAATATAAATAAATTGATATAAAATAATGAATATAAGTGTTAATTCATTAAAAGCTAATTGAATAAATTGAATGTAAGTCAATTTAATATTAAACCAATTGGAACTAAAAGTGTTAAACCAAATTGAATGTAAATTTAATAATTCGGTTATGTTGGTTATGATTTGATTGTTAGATGGTTGTTAGTTGATTGTATATAGATTCATTAAGTGTTAATAAAATTGAATTAGTGAAATTGAAAGCTAAAGTAATTGAATCCAAATTGGAAGTAAATGAATATGAACTGGATTTGATTTGAATTGAAAGTGAACTAATGTGAATGTAAATTAGTGAATGTAAACTAACTGAAATCGAATGAATGAATGTTAGTAAAATTTAATGTTAACAAATCAAACATGCATAAATGGGAAACCAATTTGAATTGTGCAAAAATATTTTTGAATATTGTAATTGAATATTATAGCTAGCAGGATATACAGGTGTATTAAAGGAAATAGAATTGGAATTTTGATTTCGAAGATAAAAAATTGAATTGCTCGACAAAAAGGTATGTATTTGAATTTCAATATGAAATTTGAAGATCTTCTTGTCTAGCCACTTGGCTTTTTCTTTTCTTTTTGGAATCTAGGGGTCATGGTGCCATTTTGTAGTCGTACCGAGCTAGCACCGCAAAGGAGACGCTGGCGAAATTTTTCGAAAATTTAAGGCGTTAGACTATTTTTGCGAAAATTGAAAATTTTTGAAAAGATAACTATATATAGATTTGAGAAATATTAGTAAATATTTTGTAAGAAGTTTAACTATTAATATTTTGGAAAAGTTAAACGCTTAAGGGATTTGTAAATCAAACTTGAACGGTTTGTTTTGAAAAGTTAATGGATTTCAAAACTCTTTCTTACTTGGCAATTTCGAGGACGAAATTCTTTTAGGGGGGAAGTTTGTAACGACCCAGAATTTCTATCAATTAAAAATTGAATATTTATTTGATTTTAAATATTAATAAGTAAAATTTGTAAGTCGAATAAATTTTATTTCGAATATCTAGATTTAACTGGATAATTAAATCGATAATTTAATATTTCAAATTACAGAAATAATTGAATATTGGGTTTAATATGATTAAAATTGATTTGTAAAGTTATATTAAATCATATTGGAGTTAGAACAATGTTTGTGAACTTTTATAATTTAATTAAAAGTTAATTTGTGAAAATTGAATATTTTAATATTTAATTGACGAGTTAAAATAACCATTTTTCAAACAGTCTCGAATTTCAACGAAACCAGTTTCATCGGATCTATAATTTGATATTATTGTATGATTTCAAATTTCGTGTCAATCGGATTTACGTTTTGTCCAGGGCAAGCCAAAACGCATAGAAACTTGGTTTAATTGATTTAATTTAAAATTGATCGTTTATTTCCGTAACTCGTAAAGATGATCGAATTAGCTTCCAAAACATATTCCATTTTGTCCGGAACGTGGGTAAACCCTAGAAACGCCAGTCACCGCGCGAGATTTGAAGTTCGAGAAATTTCGAGTGAATAGTAATTTGTGAAATTTTCTATATAAGGACGATTATGTTTTCATTTGCAAACCTAGTTAAAACAAACCCTAATTCTAAGCCAGCCGCCGCTCTATTCTATCCATGGCCAGGAATTTCCATCCTTCTCCTCCTCTTTTCTTCAAATCTGCAAAGTAATTCAAGAAACTTCCAACATGAAAAATGTAGAGCTCTCCAAGATCTTGTTATCCAACGGTTAAGATCGTGAATGGAGCGGTATATCGTCGGCAAATTGAGGTAGAAGGGCCGAAAGTCACGCATGCTTTACGAGGCAGAATGGATGCCGAGCACCACCATATTGCAGCCGAGTGTAGTGCTCGACGTTGGCTTCGAAGTGGTGCATGCTGATTGATGCAGAAGTCGTCGTGGTGGCTGCAATTTTTAACCCTAGTCGGCGGCTAGTTGGGTTACGTGAACGTGATTTTCACGTTTATGGAAGATGAAGCAAACAAGTGCGGCTCTGATGCTTCCAAACAGAACGTACGGCCAGGATGTATTTGGGGTGAAAATTTAAAAAGAAAATTGTAATTTAGTTATATTATAATTCGTGTAACTTTAAAAATCAATATCTCTTTCATACGAGGTCGGAATTGCACGAAACGAGTTGCGTTGGCTTCGTTTTGTCGAGCATTATGCGATGGAGTTGGTTTGGAGTCGTTTGGAGCTAGTGAAAATTTTGGGTAAAATTAAACGCACGTTTAATTTTATTCGAAATAAAACGCTACAACTATTATCGGAAACTCAAGGTGAGAACTTCTCACTCAATCGAATCTGTTTTGATTTAAATTTAAAATAGTTAAATTTAAAATTGCTTGATTGTTATTGGATGATAAATTGTTATCTATCGTGTTGAAATAGACATTATACGCCGTATATTAAGCGGAGGTTATTTATTAAAACCATATACCGCGAATATTTCACCGTAAAGTGAAATTGGTATTATATATATACTTGGAGTTGATTTCCCGCATTATATAGCGGATGAGACCCTATTGCACCGCATAATAGCGGATAGTATTTTTTAAATCCCATATACTGCGATATTCCGTCTCGAAGCGGAATTGGTATTATTCTAATATCTTTGGATGCAGGGAAACAGGTTGGAGGGATCCAACTGGATTCCTCAAACATTTGAATTTGTTTCAAAGTTGTGAGTTGATCTATTTATTGATCTATTTATAATCTGCGTGATTATCTTTGTGATTGAAATCGTTAAAGGCTAAATTTTAGCCGAATATATTTTGGTATCGTTAGATGCCGAAAATAAATAAAATTTGATTTTCGAAAATTTAAGTTGAGAATTCGTAATAAAATTTAATTTTGTAATTGATTCATTTTAAATGAATAAATGCTGTAATTTTTATAAAAATTATGATTTTTGTGAAATATAACTGAAACGTGATTTTTGAAATAAGTAGTTGATTAATTTATAAAATGGTTCAAATTGGGATTTTTGACTACTATAAATGATTTATATAAAAGATTTATAAAATTGATATTTATAAATTAAAATGTTGGAATTATAAAACAAGTTTTTATAAGTATTAAAATGAAATAAAAAATGGATTTCATAAGTGGATGAAATCTATAGATTTATAAATTGTGAAGTTATAAAATGAATAGATTTTGTAAAATAAAATATTTATAAGTAATTAACTTATAAGTTGGATTTTGGCATGTAAATGAAATACGGATAGAATTTGTTAATAAAGTGATTTTATAAGTTGAGGTTGTTATAAAATATAAATGGAATTTATAAACGTTGTTTTATAAATCCAAAATCACTTATTTTAATAAGTTTAATTATTATAGCTTATTAAATGAAGTATATTCACGATTTTGGACAGTGGATAATCCTTTAAATAAAATATGTAGAAATTGAATTTGGTTAATGAAGTATATTCACGATTTTGGACAGTGAATAACATATTAAAGAAATATTTTGGGAAAGTGGTATTTAAATAGAATTAAACGATTTAAAAATATTTTAAAATGTGTTAAGTATCGAAACCATAGATTTCAACATTTATTGTTGAAATAGACGTTTTCGAGAAATAGAAGGAAATGGTGGACTATAACACTGTTGTTATAGTAAATGATTTCCGAAAGGAAATGTTTTGTATAAGTATTGGGGTTTATATATCTATCTTAATTGCAAATCCCTATACTAGTGATTTTGGCTTGTCGTAACGATGTTTGTCGCAACATTCGTTTTGACCCAAATAAATGTGTTTAAGAGAATGGTTTCCTTAAAGAAAAAAATATATACTTAATTGTGATTTAAGTATATTGAATATTTTCCAAGTGTTGAAAATAAATGGATTTGTGAATTACTTATTATTAAATAAGTATGGAAATGTTTTTCCAATATAAAATTAATGTTTTGATATTTTATCTTTTAAAGATGAATTGAAAATGAATATTAGAAATCGATTTGGAAATCGTATATCCATAGATATTTTGGAAATATAAATTCACTATGGAATTTATAAAAGAAAGGGAAATTTGTTAAAAATAAACATTGATTTATTTTTGAAGTGTGGAAATAAATTTACGGATTTGGAACGTAAGTTTAAAATAAATCGGTAAGGATTTATTTGATTGATTTAAACGAACCATTTTAAATTGGAAATGGATAAATATTTGGAAGTGTTTCCGTTTAAGGAAAATGATCTGAAATTTGTTTTTCAAAGATTGAAAGGTGAAAAATGATTTGAAATTTGTTTTCAAATGGTTGAAGTGTTGGAAATATATCTTGTAAAGATATTTTTGAAAATAAACAATTTGGAAAATTATTTATAATCGGGTGATGTTGTGAATATTGATTGATAGTTAAATAACCGACTATCAATATTGACCTTTAAATTGGCATTTGTTGTGAATTGGTTGAAATTGAATGCTACACTTATTTTAAATTATTACGCTCATTATCCGGACTACCCATTCCGAATAGTGATACGACGTAATGGATAGCATTAAAGACCGGTGGTGAAGACCGGGTATTTGTGAAAACGATAGGATGACCTATCGATTGTTTCTGCACCGTTAGCTACGGTATGGAGATTTCCTTTGTGATGGGAAATTCGATCGGGATTGTGAATACCCGGATTGCAAGGGCTTCTTTGGAAGTGCCTTCGGTTCTGTTCGAACCCGGAATAGACTTTTTTGGTTACATGTCTGACATTATATTTTGAGATATAAAGCAGATTTCTTTCAAATACATTTCCATTGGTGCGGATAATTTACTCTCTTAGCTTAACACCCTTATAGGTTATGTAGTTGAAGGTTATCAGTGATATATTCCAAATTTGGTAATGTGGCATGCTGAGTGTTGTTGTGTGATGATTATTTATTGATCATTGTTGATCAAAGCGTGGCTTTGTGAAAAAGTGTAGCTTTGTGGACGAGACTTCGTCAGACCTCACTCCCCGGAAATGGTCAAAATAGGAATATGCGGCAAGGTTATGAGGGTCGCGCCCTTTAGGGTATGTCATTTCCTTCTGGAAAGGGTGGTATCATGGTATGGAGCCCAGATACTTACTCATGTTGACACACTATATTTATTACCGTGTGATGTTGGTTATCGAGCGCTTGGATAAAGGTCCAAAGGGACCGGGGGATGACATATTCGTGTAGTAGTTACCTAGTTACAAAGGTAAACCGACCTTGTGTTGGCAGAGATCTAACCGTAACGTTAGGTTCTCGGGACGTCCCGCCAGAGGCGATCCCATTGACAGTAGGAAGTTCCTTAGCCTGACCATATCCAAATAAAACAATACGCATCTTGTACGGTTTTAGTTGTAGAACCTGCGATTCACTTATGGTGGCGCCCCACTGTTTGGATGGTAGCTATAGTAGGCATAGTTCGAAATGTCTATGCTGGCTAAGATTTATATTCTATTTTCAAAATGTTTTCTACACTATGCACTAATAATAATAAAAATCAAATGATTTGTTTTGCGTAGTAAGCATCTTTGACTATCATAAGGAGAAATCTCCTTCAATTCTGTGTTTGCATTGTGTGCGTGCGTGAGGCCTTATGGTAGTTTCATTTTCCAAAAGCATTGCGGATATTTTCCACTTCTATTGTTATTGTTGTTTTAAAAGTTAAATAACTATATTAAGTTCTCACACTAGTCCCATGACTGACCTGTAGTTTATTGTTTATTTTAAGTTAAATAACTATTTTAAGTTCTCACACCAATTTGGTAATGTGCAAAAAAAGTGAATCAATTCTGGATTACCCATCCGCATTAATTTGGACTATCTATTATAGTTATAGTTTCTAGGGTGACTATTAACCTAATAGTTTTCATGGGTTGACTAATAACCGATAAAATGATTATGGATTCCCTGTCCAGTTATATAGTTTTCAGGGGATCACTAAGAACCTATTAGTAACTCCAATATCTTTACTCTTATCTTAGTTTTCATGGGCTCACTAGGAACCTATTGGTAGCTCCAATATCTTTTCTTCTTGTCCTAGTTTTCATGGAAGACTAGGAACCTATTGACATCTGTCAATATTTTAATCTGGATATAGTTTTCATGGGCTAAATACAAACCTATTGGCTCCTGCCAATATCAAATCATTGTTTTCATAGGCTAATTATGAACCTATCTTTCTAACATCTCCATTTATACAATGTTTTCATGGGCTTACTACGAACCTATTGGCCCTTGCCAATACCCTTTCCAATACACGGTTTTCATGGGCTTATTGAGAACCTATTGGCCCCTACCAATATCTTTCTTAATATTTTAGCGTCATATATACCGGTCTTCCTGGCCTCCTGGATGGAATTCTACTCCTTTAGGAGTTTACTTAATTTATATTCACCACTGGGTCAACCTAGCTGGTTATTCTACTCTTTCCTAAATTACAGTTATGGGTCCATTACAATGTGAATATACACATATATAAAGAAGCAAACACAATAACTTGGTTAATCCCTTTAACCTTTTATATCAAAGAAAACTTCTTCGAAAACTCCTTCTCAAAACACTTAATTTATTTATGCCACGGTTTTCTTTTAAAATGAGATTGAGTTATTTGTTTTGAAAACTAAGGTTTTCGAAACCTTCAAAACCTTGCTTTCAACCTCAATGGATAACCTCCTTCGCAAGCATATAAATCTCTTTTCAAAACATTAGGCTCCTTTCTTTAGAAACACTTTAATACTTATCTTTCGAAACCTTTCAAATGCAATAAAGTATTAGTTATTAACTCTTAGACGCATAGCTTCGAAACCATTGAAAGTATCACTTTCGAAACCATTGGAAGTATCTCTTATGAAACCATTGAAAGTCCCTCTTCGAAACCATTGGGTTTATATTTAAAAATATCATTTGGGTCAAAGTGAATATAAACAAAAGTATCTCTTTTGAAACCATTCTTCGTCGTATAAAAGTATTGGGGAAAACTTATTGGCGTCGGCACCATCCCTTTCGAAAGCTTCAAATCATTTACAATAAACATTGAAGGATAGCGTCGAAACCCCCTTTCGAAGCCATTGCCTTCGAAATCCTTGAACCCTTTCGAAACCATTTAAGAAGTGGCATAGAACATCTTTAAAACAAAACAACCCTTCGAAGGCATTGAAGACTTCAATATACTCGAAAGGCAAAAGATTGGCAGCAGGGCTTCGACTAGGTCGGGACCCCTACTCTCGAAAGCATTTTTCTTATAATTAAAGAAACTCATTCGAAAGTTTATTCTTTAAAACATAAGATGGAAACCCCTTCGAAAGCCTTTAGAAAACCTCTTTCAAAAACATATGCTTAAACTCCTTCGAAGACTTTAATAAAACAAAGGCAGGCGTTTAAAACAAACAAAGGTATCGACCCCATCGGAAGCAATGCTTTGGACAACATGCCTTCCGCCTTTATCCAATCCACTACGTACCATCTAAGTGATATCTCGTGTACTGCTTTCAGCCTGGGTTTCGACTGAGATGGATCGAAAGTATTGGAGTCGAAAGGTGCTTCTAAATTAAGGTGGAACCCACTTTTCTTTGTAAACCTAATTTAATACCAATTAAAGCAAACACTTTCTAACTAACTTGCCATGTGTAAACATATGATTGGTTGCCTTAACTTTTCAAATTCTTTACCAAAATAACTGCCGCTTAATTTCAGATCTAAACCAAGGTTAATTTAGTAAATAACTCCTTCCATTAAGCAAACCAATATTACAAATAAATCCTTCTTCTAAATAATTTAATTCGCATAGCAAATCACTAAGGAAAAATCTCCAAAAATTAATGAAATTCACTTTCATCGTGTTATCCAACAGATCAAAATTTCGGACCCCAATTCTTAATATAATTTTGGAAATAAATTTCTAAAATAAATTTATAAACCCAATTAACCATATTTTCCTTTGAAAATTCATAATAATATTTCCATAGCTTGGAGAATTATCAAAATTAAAACTCAACTCCAAAATCATGTTTTACATAACACAAATTTTTTCCATGGCATTTAAAATCAAATATAATTACTTTTACCCTTAAAATCATGAGAAATAATATTTAAACAATCTTGTTTAAGTCTAACATATTTTGATCCAAGCATATCATCATTCATTCATCATAAAGACGGATTTAATCTTAAATACAAAAACATATAATCACAAAACAAAATAGAGATGGGATATATTATTATTTACCTTGATTATGATAAGGAGATTGGATTGAGATTGAGATTTGTCTCCCTAGATTTAATCCTTAGCTTTACTTTGATTTGTCTTCTCTTTTCTTCCTAGCAATGGTCGGCTCCTCTAGATTTACGTTTTATGTTTTTTTTTGAATTGACGCGAATGGGGAATATGTGAATGGAATGAGAATATATACAAGGATTACGAGTTGTATGTGGCTAATTCCCATTATGCCCGTATGTAAATTAATTATCTTAAATTTAAGCCCATTTAATTAGTTAATTGAGCACGGCCCCTTGAATATTTATTTAAATCTCAATCCCCTTATCACTTAATATTTACTTATTTAGTTTATCTAATTGAATCTCCTAAACAGTGTTGTCTAAAATTAGGGATGTTACAAGAAAATAACTAAGTACCTCATTTTCATTATCTTAATTTGCTTTTGCATGATATATCACAATCTACAAATATTGAACATTATGATTATATTGGAAAATTAAAATTTGTCATTTTTTGGAAAAGTTTCGTTAAATTATTGTTTCAAGTAATGCCACATAAAAAAGAATATAACATGCATGGTTGTTATCATTTTACTTTATCCAATATCAAAATATGCATACAAAAACACAAAAGATGCAGAGAAAAGATTATCTAAATTTCTAAATTTTTGCAATATTTTGAAACTAAAAGGAAGTTTGCTCCTAATTTTATTTATTTTTTGGAATTTTATTCATATCGGCAACTGTTATATACTTCCAACAGTGGACCAGATTCAATATAATGCATTCATGCACATCAAATATGATCTATTGGCTTCAATTATCTATTTTTATTACTATTGTTGGATCACAATAGTCATATAAAGTACGTATTTCCCTTTAAACGTCAATAATAGCAGTATTTTCACAAAAACAAAAGTACAAGTCTGGTCATATTTTTTCGCTGTGCCTCAAATTGATAAGAAAATATGTATCCATATTGAACGTATCATATTTCAGCATATTCCTATTAACACGGTTCTGTTCTGTTGTTTGGTTTATTTATATATTATTCATATCACCATGGCATATACATATCAACATAATGTATACTGTTGCGAATAATGTATATTGGTCTTGTTCTGTTTAGTTTCTTTATTGAAATCATGTGTTTTGAATGATATTTCTTCGTGCATAAAAATGAAGCAACTGTATATTTTGTTCACTTTATACTACTGAGTGCAATTCAATAAGCAAAACATACATACTATCGTTTGAATTCAACATGGATCTTGATGCACTTGTGACGGCAGAAGAAGTGGATATGAACAAAGTGGTTTTATCCATAAGGACTCGTCTATATTCCTAAATTCAGTGTTTGATTTTATGTCTAATAATTTAATATTTTTTTGTGATGTTTGTTTATAGGACTTTTTGTTTTATAGAAAAATGCTTTTGTTAGTGGTGCTTAACAATTAAGGAGTTGTGTGTGCTTTTCACTATAGATGCATAGTAACTAATATCATATAATGGAATACAAATATTAAAAATCAAATAATAATAACCTCATATGCAAAAAAATTGGATAAATCTTAAATGAAACAAACAACATTCAGGAAGGAAAAATTATAATTGAAGTCTAATACTGTATCATGCCAAATATAGTAAATCTAACACTTCAGGATATTATGAAACCTGAGATGAAATAATAAATACAAAATAAATATGAACAGATTGATGGATTTATATTTTGCACATTATTCAATATCTTATGTTAAATTCTGTTTTCCAATACTATTGTGTGGAAATATTATTTGTAGTTGCAATTCTTTTCAAAAGTTATTTTTACAGTTTTATTATAATCTTGCCTTAACCAAGATCTGACACCAACGGTGCCGAAGATGGCCATTTCCATGAATGAAGTGCAGTCAAGCTCGATCCTTTTCACTTTAAACATGGGTCTAGTTGTCATTTACCTTGATAAGAAGAATTGGATTGAAGATTATTGGGTTAATCATTTGGATACGACGGTATGGCAGTTTTGTTTTTTTTTGGAGCGATATGAAGAGAAATCGAAAGCAAGTGGAAAAATTTTCCAAGTCCAAAAATTATTTATATGGGTTCGTATCCAAAGGAGGGACGTTTCGTGTCCCAGTTACTAAACCGAGAGAATTGGTCAACATCAATTGATATGAAGGTTCAATTTCATATCCATCAATGACGGCGGTCCATATCTTAAGATTTCGTATCCATTAGAACTTCATATCCATCAATACCGATCAATCCAATGACCGCTAGTTTGTATCCATCGATACGAAACCCCACTCTAGTATCCATCAATTCAAGAACCCATGTGTTATATCGATTGATACATAGCACGCCATGCTTAGTCTACTCTGTATCGATAGCCATCGATATGAAACCTACATTCACACATCCCAGATCGATCTAGGAGAGGATCGAAATGATGAAGTGAATACAACGACTATCAATCGTTGTTACAACTTGAATTTCACATCGATCCAGGAGAGGATCGATACGAAACTCGATCCAAACAAGAACAAAGTGACTTAACAATGACCTGTGAACGTGAAAACGTGAATAAGGGTCAGGTTAACATACGTGCATGTCTGCCAAACTAGCGCCTGATTTTTCAAAGTTAACATGAATTGAATGCTTATCTGGTGACAACCAGAACATTGAGCAAAAATTTGCTAGCACTCGACCTTCAGTTGCAACATAAAACTGCATGATCATTAGCAGTCTACAATTCAACATTTATATTGCTAGAAATTAATCGAAGGTTACATCTCTTGATGAAAAGACGACAATTATTCAATGAATCGAACAAAACTTTTTCAGAATAAAGATTGCAGCTTTTCAAAGCACATCATGTTCACACAGGACATACTTTTAGGGGAAAATGTTATCCCCCTTTTTGCAAGGCCATGACACTAAGGACTATACTAGAGACTAAAGACGATCCACTTTGGAGATTAGTTATCTAAAGGTGTACGATGGATACAGGCAAACTTGGTCCGAGTCTGGATCGAGTTGCAATTAGCATGGTATGACAAGCATAGTTATGAAAGGCAATATTCCAAATTTCAAGTCAATCGAAGTTAGTAATGATCAAGTTATGGATCGATCAAGATCCATGTGAAACTAGGAGGAGTTTCATCATGATATACTTGAGATCTATGTTGAAGAAGGATATTTGCTTTGTCTAAGAGATTTGGCTGTAAGGCATAAAGGAATGGAAGTTAGGGGTTGTGTTGGCACTTGGTTTGAAGGCCAATGAGCATAAGGGATTTGGGTACAATGTGTAGATGGAGGAAAGCAAGTAGTTCCGTCGATGTTTGGTTTCAAGGCGGACAATCAAAACATGTTTGGCTACACCGTGAGGGGGAAGGGAAGGAGATAGTTGTGTTGACACTGGGTTTGACGGTGAAGGAGGAAATTAGGTAGTATGGATGAGTTTTCTGCCTTTTTTTTAAGCTGTTAATGTTTTTTTATTGGCTTAAGATTTTTTGTTTACTTATTGTATAAGTTGCATGTGCCCAAAGAATCATAACATGTGTTTTTCATATAATATTTTTTGGAGACCCATATTCTAGCAGCAAAGAAGCAACTGATGGCATCTTGGGGGCTTGGGGATGAAGGACAGCGATCGTTGGAGACGATGGAGTCACTGACTTCCAATCCTTTACTTCAAAATCGTATTAATGGGAGATGGTGGAAGTTGCTTTGTATTGATATAGAAATCGTAGGAGTTCTTATCGATTCAGGTTGATGGATACGAGACTGCTCGCCTTGGATTGATACGATGAGTAGCGATACGTAGTTGATCAATACGTATAGTATCGAAACGAATAGGCTATCGGTCCAGATTTTGCATTGATACGAACTCATGCTTCAGGGGAATGATCCAATTTGAACCATCATGGATACAAAACATAGCCTTTTGTATATTCAAGCATTTAATTCCGACGAGCTTTAGCCTGACGTATTTGGATTTGATTGAAAAACTGCATATATGATCATCCTTCAAGGCTTGTCGATGGAACTATAATTTGACAAACATAACAAACTTTAGCATGGATCGTTCTTCGAATTTAGGATGGCACGGTTGGGACGGTCAGCAATGACGGTCACTCTGGTCGAATCTCGAAGTCTTGCCGCTTTACCATCTTTTAAACTTGTAGAAATTTAAAGTTTTATTTAGCACTTCACTACACAACATGATCACTCACTTTACATAGGAGGAACATGGGTTTCTAACCATCTAATAATGGGTTTCACTGAGATCAATAGCTATGGAACCCGAAAGCTTCGAGAAGTAGAGAGTTTAGAGTCCTCCACATCCTAGAATTGAAATGCCATACCTCCTGGCAGATATAGTAAGTCCTGCTCTAGATGAAATACTGGGTGCAGCGTTGGTTTTGAATCCGGTGGACTCAGTCCGTTCCAAGATTTATAAAGATATGCTGGACATAGTTTGTCTCAGACATGGACTATCTCTATAAAACGTTCTATTACTGGGGCCAAAAGACAGATCGCACAATCCCCCGGAATGGTTTACTACTTGTAACAGATTTATATGTGTAGTTGGAACATTGCCCCCGTTCAACTAATTTATTCGGGATGTGCTGTTTTTTTAGGATTGCGCCTTCTCAATTGCATCCGAAAGGATATGCACTTCTCAACAGCTTATATAGCATCTTCGTGGAGCAACTTCTTCGACCCTCGACCGTCGACGAAATCAGATACTTATTCAACGTCAAGAGTCGCGGGGATAACCCTTCATTTACTTTCCTAGAAGCAGTGAGGAACTGCTAATTCATGGCAAGTGCTTGGAGTAAGTTAAACTACTTCATGATAGAATGGTTCTTTTTTAGCTGTCCATTAGGATTTTCTAGATGGTGGTTAATCGGACGTAAGTGCTTTACTTCTTCGTTAATTAACTGGGTAATACAAGTTGATGATGAACCAATTACTGCAGCATAGTTCAAGGAGATAATGAGAATACTTCAGGTCATACCCATTGAGCTTAGTGAAATAGATGGAGTTCTTACTGACGAAAACTTGACCATCATGGGGCTTATAGAGAGGGGTTAAAGCATTGGGATGACAAGAGTTCCTAGGGTAGCTCCGGTAAGGCAAGGAGGAGGAAGGGCTCCTATCGTTCCCCCAATCGGGGGTGGTCAAAGTGCGTTTGGAATTACAATTATCGAAATGGGTGATGACGAGAGTGCGGCAGCTAAGCATAAGCCTACAGTTGTGCTTTCGCAAGGCCTTCGATTATCAGAATATAAAAGAAAGTGGAAACATCTTTCCCACAAAGCCAAGAAGCATAAGACCGTTGTAATAACTCAACCTGTGGCAACTTCTATAGGTCCGAAGTCATCTTCTCCACAAACAAAATGTTCATTGAGAGGATTTTTAGATATTCCTATTCCAGAATACATATATTCATTCCAAGATCATAGATTAGAAGGGATCCCTTCCCTACCGCGAGCTGGCACATGCCTAAATTCTTTAGACATTGGGGAGCCAACTCCTACGAACAAGGCTACCACAATCGGTCAGTTGGGGTTTTGCACATGCATACACACAGTTCATGGAACCACACAACTTCTAATCACATGTTTTATAATCTTTGGAGATGACTGATTCTGCTTCTATTTTCATTTTTCAGATGCGATGGTGAAATAGGGCTCTATGCTGCAAGCTTCGCACTTCCCGCCATCCTTCCAGCTCATACTCCAAAGCACATAGGCGGAAAATAAGTAGAGACTATGGTCGGGGCTATCACTCTAGGCAAGAGCACGAGCATTATGATAGGGAGAAGGAAATGTCACATCAACGTAGGTGCTACTCTCGGTCGTGATCTCCACCATCTAAAGGGACCTCAAAACCATCCGGTTCTAGCAGGTAATCTTTTGAAACTACACACCAAATAGTGCCACCTCACACTTAGAAATCCGATGATCAATGTCGTAGAACTTAAACGGACGCTTCCATCATCACCGAACAAGCTGCTATAGAGCCCATAGGGGAGGGAGCCATCCGAATCGCCAAGTTAAAGAAAGACTTCTTGAATATTTGTTTCGATAGCTTCCACTTCCCTCCAAACTTGAAAAGAATCCCCAACGACATAGAAAAATTAGCACAAGATTACTGCATGATGCATGCAGCTAGTACAGTGAATGGGTTAAGACAACTAAGAGGGTGTCAGCGGTATCTTTCGGGCGGTCTAAAATGATTGAAAAATTAAAGAGCGTCCTTTCTCATAAAGGCAGAATAATAATGGTGCTTACCAATGAGATCGAACCTTCGAGGAAAACTGAGGTGGAGGCCTAACTAAAAGCCAAGGAGGCCAGGAAGTCCATGGAAAACATGAGGAAGACTCACATGGACTTAGTGTAGGAGATGGTTCACTATGACACTGTCATTACTCAAGAAAGGGACTCTGCACGGAAAGAGGTTGAGGAGCTAAGGGCCAAGCTAGCTACGGCCATCAAGAAAAAAGATAAGGCTAACAAAGCCTCTCAGGAGGCATGCGAATAGGCACTAAGGCTAAGGGGAGAGAGGGATGCAGCAAACCTAAAGGCCGAGGAAGCCGATGCCAATTTTGGGAGGGAAACCAAAGCAGGGGAGGCCAGGATGGAGAATGAATTTGAAGATCTTCTGGTCACGTACAATGCCAATGTCTTAAGAAACCACAACATAAACTGGCTTAGCAAAGATTATCCTTTCCAACTATACAAGTCCTGGAATCGTTTGCTATAGGATGAGAAGGTGATCCGCAATGCTGCAACTGTCGATGAGTTCGAACAAGAAGCTCAAGTGCTAGTCGGAGACGAGTCTAAAATTCTCTATGAGACAACCATCGCTTTTATGAAAGAAAAACTAGCTGCCAAGCATTCGAAAGATGGGGAAGGATCCAGGATCGAACATCATGAAGTAAGTTCCAAAGTGCCTCCGATGTCCCAATCTGAGCCTACTTCTTCTATCGATCCTCTAGTTGTCCTAGGATATGACCCTGATAGGCCACATCTCTCCCCAATAATCGAGCACGGATCGAAAGATATGTCAGTTCAGCATTGGAGCCAACCCGAGGAAGGTATTCTAATCACTTTTTTCATTCATCCAAATGTTAGAACACTGTCAGAAGATATTACTAATATTTTCTCCTATCTTCTTTCAGCCTTAGAATCTGCATCGATTGATCCTCCTACAACTCAAGAAATGCATCATGCGAAGAAGGTGCTAATAACAGAGGCTACAACCACGACAGTCATGGCATTAGCTAGGAAGATGCACGAAACTAGCTGCATTCTTGATGATCAATTGATGGAAACACTCCTCAACCAACAAAGTGATCCGAGCATCGAAATGCTTTTCACCATAGATGAAGATGTGATCATCACGTGCTCCTCGGGCCCGACCAGTAGCATTCTAATGGGTATACATGCGGACTGGGGAGAGCAGATAATGGAGGAAATCAAAGCTGAGATGGAGCAAGCCTAGCAGACTCATAATGCTAGTGGAGGCATGGCAGGTACCATTCCGGTTTCGATAATTGTTGTTTCTCCAGGTGGAACTATCATTAATAGCGACATGCCTCCTCCTTCTAACATCAAGAGTGCCACTATTCCTCCAGTTCCGTACATAGAGCACATTCCGGTCCCTATGAGATTCGAGGAGGATATTGCTTCAATTCTCCCGGCCGAAGACAAGCTGGTTGGAGCAGGCCGGGTAGGTAAAGGCTCAAAGAGATATCTGAGCAGCAGTTCAAGCGGGTCTACACAAAGAAAAGCAGAAGGGATAGAAAACCAAAGGCGTAGAGTTGCTTTTTTGTTTCCTCTCTTTTGTAGATTGCTAGAACAAGCTTTTCTTTGCTTTTGTAGGCCACATATAGATGTGGGTATGGCCCCTGATTATAGGAATTCTTCTAACAGAATTTGTACTTACTTTTTTGAAGAATAGAGGAAACAAAATTTATTTTTATTTTCAGCATAACTCTGTGTTCATTTGTCTAAGTGTTTTAGCACTCGCATTTCCATTCAATGTACTTATGAGGATTTAGTCTCTGATTCAAACTTGAGTCCGGTCATTAAGTCCTGAAGTCATGGCTTCGAGTCACAATCAAACATTGAGTCGGGTCCCAACATTGCCCTGCCTTGGTCAGCGGCCAGTACATGCGTTATGGCCCTAGTCCGAGGGAGAATTGAAGTAGTTAGTCGGTAGTGTCTTCTGCCTTTACTAACATTCACTTAACTTAGTCGGAACAAAGTTTAAGCAAGTGAGTCTGAGTGGTCGGATCATACTTGCTCACTTGCTAGTACTTGCATCCACACTCTGGGGATTAGACTTGTACGCCTGCAGTCGGTCGTGTTTACTTAATTTCTGGAATCATATCCACTCCCCAGGTACATAAGTTAATTAGGGCGGTCAGCTACACCCGTTTAATGCTTAGAGTTACATCCATACTCCGGGGGCATAAGTTAATTTGCGGGTGGTCGGTCACACCCACTTGGCGTACCCACTTGGCGTTTGTACTCCAGTCTTCACTCTCAAGACCAGAGTTAGTCGATGGGTAGTCATTCACACCTATTTGGTGTTTATACTCCATTCCACGATCTCGGGACCAAACTTGGTCGATGGGAGATCGATCACACCCACTAATGTTTATACTCCAATTCTCACTCCGGAAATCTGAAGTTGACCAACAAACGGTCAATCACATCCTTTTAAGTATTAGGATCTTGTTCACACATCGGGAACAAGGAATTGATTAAAGTTGTGGATGGTCGGATCACATCCACCTTAATTTGGCAAGCGAAGTCGTAAATGGACAGATCCATCCTCTTCAAGCTTGAAAAATGGAGATGAGGTCATGGATGGACGAATTTATCCTCCTCGAGCCTAGATTTTGGAGTTTGTACTTCAGCTCGCACTCTGGGAGCTGGAGTTCATTAGAGGATCATCGTGTTTTAATCTCTCTATTCTTTATCATTGATTTCCCCCGAGCTTGGCGTTTCACTTAGCGTGTGACCTGTCGAATCACGGTCACTTTCTATTTGAATAAGTTCCACCGTAAAATGAAACTTAGCTCTTCGTACATCATGACGGTCGTACGTTGCATTCCAAGAATCGTCAATCTAGCTTAATGAGTCTGCATTTTATTGCTGAAATAAGAAAGTATGGCAAAGTCATTTGCCTTATTACAAGTTCAAATTCAAAAAATGCATAAAAAAGACTTCATAAGAAAAGCAGACTAAATGAATAAAAGCCGTGAAACACCCCCATACCCCATAGTATACCCAAAAAGGCATATTAACAGATATAGTGCGTTAGAGGTATAGTAAAACATTACAGAGACTAAGATTCACAAGATAAATAAGTAAAAATAGCGGAAATATTTAAATGGTAACTTATTATTCAAAATAAAACTTCATAAATAAGTCTGAAAAACATTACATGTCTAAAATACCAAATGCACATGTCTTATGAAAAATACATCTCAGTCTCATAAAATCAAAGTACTATAAAATAATCATCCCTCTCATAAGTATCAGTACATCAAAAACCAAATGAAAAGAAAATTTAAAAGAAAAGGAATATATGAAGATCTCCAGGAATGTATCTCTAAGAAATCTGAATAAACTATCCTTGCCTTTGCTAGCCTATCGGGGGGAAGATGAAATAGAGTGGGTCAGACTATAAGTCCGATGAGAGAAAGTAACTGCTAGTAATTTTAAGCAAGATAAAGATAATAGACTTAGCAATAGTTCTAGTGTAGAAAGGAAATAGAGAAAGGATAAAACTAGGATAAATACTGACCAACTGTTTACTTTGATTATGATTGTTTGCACTTGTCTTAGATTGCCGCGATTAGGTTGAAATCCTAATCCTATTTTAATTAGGCTGAATCCTAATTCTACCCGTTGATTGGCCTTCTATCTCTGTTGTGCCACCGTGAGCTAGTCCATCCTATGAGTCCCATAGTAAAAGGCACTTGTTTAGCGCTCGAAACGCAGTAATGACTTATCTATCCTAATCAACGTCGCATGCATAGTCGTCGCGAGTACCCGCAAACTGTCGCCCTCTCTTGTGACCTCTTACTTAGCCTAGTCAGCATAAGCATGCCCAGTCTCACCTAATATGTTGTGAGACCATCAGCCCTAGTCTGTAAGGATCCTGCCCAGCCTCATCTTAGTGTTTTGTGAGACCATCGGTCCTAGTCTGAAAGGGAATTATGCTGGTACGGGTCCTAACAAACAAAATCTAGTTGCACCCTTTACCCATATCCCCCGATTTGAGCTCTATCTATTGGCCACTTATTTATCCTAGTTAGCATGTCCCAGCCTCGCATAGCTATTGTGAGACCATCAGTCCTAGTCTAAAAGGGTCCTGCCAAACCTCACCTAATCTATTGTGAGACCATCAGTCCTAGCCTGAAAGAGAATGCTACCGGCACGGGCCCTATTTCAGCCTTTGCATATTAACTTAGGTAAGTTCTTAAGCCTTTTCTGTTATTTCTCTTCTATTTGCTATTAACTTAATCTAAGTCTTTAAAATAAGTCTTTTCTGTTATCTCTGCTATATTTTCTTATTAACTTAATCTAAGTCTTTAAAATAAGCCTTTTCTATTATCTCTGCTATATTTTTTATTAACTTAATTATAATTCTTAAAATAAGCCTTTTCATTCTTTCCGCTTAATTATAACCTACTTATAATTATTACTCTTTTGTTTTATCTTTTTAGTTATAACAAATAGTTATAGATATGCTTGCAAATGTCTCAAATTTGCCTATTTCAGTCTATCTTCTTTTTATTATTGTTCTTCTTATTTTACGTCTAATTTCTATAAATTTAGTGTTTCCTATTCTAATCCATATTCACGAATTATTCTCGTTTTAATATTCTCATATTTTGTTCGCATAAAAAGGAATAAAAAGAAACTAAAATTTACAGGCTGAATTCTAACATAAAACAAATGTAAATAAATGTAAATAACTATAATAACTAAACAAAATAGCTAAATAAAATAGCTGAATAAAATAGACTGAAAAGAACTTTAAAAACTAGATGTAAATAACTTATATAAAAATTGTCTCAAAATTGCAGAAAAACTAAAACTATTGAGAATCCTATTATTTTAAATTACATAAAAATGTAAAATAATTACTAAACAATCACCTGTGGTCCTTAGCTCTAATTCTTGGTCTTCCTTGATCTATTTCTAGAGCGTAGAAGATTTTTATCAAAAAGATTTCCTCCTTAGAATTTTTTTTTCTATTTAGGTCCAGCCTCTAGCAATGAACCCAAATAGGAGAGAATCCGAATGAGAAAAATAGTTAGACCTAGGGTATTATTTATAGTGTGGTTTAGGGATCTTACACAATTGGATATGAAGATTAAATATAGTGCAACCATGTCATGGGCTCATTGGGAACCGTCGGATGGAAGCACGAACGCAATGGATTGATAAGAAATTGCAATATGATGTGTACGAACAAATCTGGAAAAAACATCGTCAAAATACAAAGGTGTAACCCATGTAGGGATCGACCTATAGGTCGACCAATCCCATATTTGGGTCGACCTAGCCGTTTGCATTTATACTTTTTTTAATTTCGATTTTCTTGTTTATTTCGTATCTTCTTCATCTTAGCTTGGATTATGACAAATTATACATGGAAATTGACCAAAAAATTACCACGGACACAATGATGCAACTCACCTGGCTCAATTATAATAATTTCAAAAACTTATTTTATTATTCAATTAATTCGCTAAAATTATTATAGCTTAGATTTTGGGTTGTTACAAGCCTGTTATGTGTAATAGCGTTGGAGACTCTCGCTGTTCCAAGCTCTCGGTAAAATAAGACCGTCAATAGTTGATAGCTTGAATGTGCCATCTCCAAGTCTATGCTTGATGACATATGGTCCTTCCCATGTCAGTTTCATGGGTGAAGGAACCAGATAAATTCGCTTAAGTATGAGATGCCAACTTCGAAGGTTCTAGGTCGGACCTTAGCATTGTACAATCGGGCGACTCAACTACGATGTGCGGCTACCCTCAAATCACCCTCTTCATGCTTCTCATCCAGTAAATCCAGAGATTCTGCAAGTAGGATGACATTCGATTTTGGATCATAATAGGTCACACGGTGAGAAGGTACTTCGAATTCAACTGGAATAATAGCTACGGAGCCGTAGAAAAGTGCAAAAGGAGTATGGCCAGTTGTGGACTTGTGAGTAGTTCACCCATCGGGCCATGGGAAGCTCATTGACACACTTACCTCTAGCTTCTTCCAGTTGTTTCTTCGGAATGGATTTGATGACTTTGTTAATAGCTTCAACTTATCCATTCGCTTGAGGGTGAGCTGCTGCTGAGAACTTCTTTTGGATGCGGTAGCATTGAAAGAAATCCTTGAATTCAATACTATCAAATTGGACTATGCTATTAGTGATAATCGTTTGTGGGAGGTCAAAACGATAGATGATGTTGCATACGATGAATTTGATTACTTTCTTCATCGTGATAGTAGCGAGGAGCTCAGCTTCTACTCATTTGGTAAAGTAGTCAACTACAACAATGGCGTACTTCGCACCACCTTTGGCTAGAGGTAAAGATCCTTGTGTATCGATGCCCCATGTGGCAAACAGCCATGGGCTGACCATCTGAGTGATTTCGGTAGGAGGGGCTCTTGGAACCCTGGCATGCTTCTGGCACTTGTCGCATTTCTTACCATAATCTGATGTGTCTCGATTCACGGTTGGCCAGTAATATCCATGTCTGAGTATTTTCTTCGCAATGTCTTTCCCCCCAATGTGATCGCCACACTCTCCTTCATGCACATCATGCAAAACTCATTTGATTTCATCATGGGTGATACACCGGAGTAAAGGAATGAAATATACCATCCTATACAGGACTCCATTCTGGATAATAAATCGTGAAGCTGTTTGGAGAACCTGCTTATCTCACTTCTATGCTCAGGTAAAGCTTCGTGTTCAAGATAGTTTCTAAATGGAGTCATCCATGACTCCTTCTCAAGCATTGTCTCGTATATCAGTCTGTCTCTATTTGATCGATGCTCAGAGTGGTAAGTGTCTCAATGGGGACTATTCCCATCTTTTATGCTTTGCCAGTGCTGGCTAATTTCGCTAAAGAATCAATTTTCTGATTGCGCTCTCGAGGTATACAATGAATATCATAATAGTCGAACTGATTCAACACTTCTTAAACCCAGCAAGGTAAGTGGTTAATCTTTAGTCTCTGGCTTGATACTCCCCTAGAACTTGACATACGACTAATTGCAAATCACGGTAAATTTCCACAGCAATAACTCCCAAGTTTCTGGCAAGCCTTAGTCCAACAAGAAAAGCTTTGTACTCGGCTTCATTGTTTGTTGTGCGAAAGTCAAACTTCAAAGCATAGCATATGGATCGACCTTCTGGCGTTTCGAGGATAACTCCAGCACCTGAGCAACGGTCATTTGATGTACCATTAGTGTATAGCTTCCGTGTATGCTTAGGAGATTCACTAGCTTTAGGAAAATCCTCCGGTATGGTGAATTAAACTATGAAGTCCACCAGAATTGCCCTTGGACAGCTCGGCTTGGGGTATAAGTGATGTCAAATTGACTCAACTCGAAGTTCCACTTGAGCAATCTACGAGACATCTTTGGTCGTGTTAGGATCTGTTGCAACAGCTAGTCTGTGTAGACTGCGATCGAATGAGCCTGGAAATTCGAACGGAGCTTCCTCGAGGCCATGACGAGACAGTAAGCCATCTTTTCCACCTTTAGGTTGTATCTTTCTGCCCCTGTTAATCTTTTGCTCATATAATAGACTGATCATTGGATTCGATCCTCTTCTTGAATTAACGTAGCGCTTATTGCATTTTCTGAAACCGCCAGGTAGACATATAATCTCTGTGATCAAGCGGCATCAACAAAATGGGAGGTGTTGCTAGATTTGAACTAGTGCTTGGAATGCACCTTCAAACACCTCTATCCATTCGAAATTTCATTTCCCTTTTTTGATCAGATCGAAGAAAGGGATGCACTTGTCCATGGATCTGGAAATGAATCTGCTTAAGGCTACCACCTTCCCGTTGAGGCTTTGCACCTACTTTATGGTTCAAGGAGTTTCAAGATTCCGCAATGCCTAGATTTTCTCAGGATTGGCTTCAATTACTCTGGTGTTGATGATGAATCTAAGGAATTTTCCCGACGCTACTTCGAAATGACACTTCAATGGATTGAGCTCCATTCTGTACTGTCGGTGTACGTTAAACATCGTTTCAAATCACCAGCATGGTTAATGGACAGTTGCAACTTCACAAGCATATCATTCACGTACACCTCCATGGTTTTTCCGATCTGTTTAGTGAACATTCGGTTGACGATCCCTTGATAAGTTGCTCCAACGTTCTTAAGTCTGGATAGCATCACCTTGTAGCAATAGAGTCCCAGATTAGTAACAAAGCTAGTATGCTATTGATCGGGAAGATGCATCGAGATTTGATTGTAGCCGGAATATGCGTCCATGAAAGATAAGAGTTCATGTCCATTCGATCAGTCCACCAGTTGGTCAATTCTTGGAAGTTGGAAGCTGTCATTGGGACAGGCTTTGTTCAAAACTGAGTAGTCTACACATATTTAGCATTTCCCATTCGATTTTCTGATAAGCACTGGATTCGACACCCACTCCGACGATAAAAGCCTCACGATAAACCCATTAGTCTCGAGTTTATCAACTTCTTCCTTTTGGGCGGTAGATCTCTTTAGATCCACACCACGCCTTTTTTATTTCACCGGCACATGTTGCAGGTCGATGTTTAATGCAAGGCTCGCGATGTTCGGTGAAATCCCATACATGTCTAAATGAGTCCAAGCTAACGCATCAAGGTTTGCCTGGAGAAAATCAACCAATTCTTGTCTCATCTGGGGGGTGAGTTGAGATCTGACCTTCATAGTCTTGGAATCGCCATTGTCGTGGATCAAAACATCGATCATCAACTCTGTCGGGGATACTTACTCCTCATCATTATTATCTCTAGGATCAAGGTCCTTAAGCAACTAGTTGTGGCACCTAAGTTTAGGCCCAGTCGTTAGTTGTCAATTTTTTGAAAAAAGGACACAGAGATATTCCTCTACGACCTTTCCTTTCTCCTTCCATTATGCATCCCACAGCTCTACAATATAACAAGCACGTCCAGCCGCCTGATCACCATGTACCACTCCGACCCCATTATCAGTAGGGAACTTTAGCGTTAAACACCATGGGGTAATTGCTGCCCTGAATTCCGCAAGGGCTAGTCGGCCCAAAAAAAGCATTAGAAGGGAAATGTATGTCCAACACAATAAACTACAACATCTGGACTCTCCGACGATCTCCCATACCTAACTCGACAGGTAACCCCACCATCCTAGATGGTATGGTTACACTTTCATTAAAACCATGTATATGTGATTGACACGGTTTTAGATCTTTTGCTTCCATTCTCATTTGGTAATAAGCGCGCTTGAAAAGTATGTTCATAGAACATCCACTGTCAATTAAGATCCTCTTCACCCAAGTAGGATCTATTTGGGTTGAGATACCAATGGATCAACAGTGGGGCTTCAACTTTGTCAGCATCATGATTCCCAAAAATAATGTCGTCTATCATTGTCCTCTATTGTTTCGCAGGGGATGCGTCGTTAACATTACTACATCATTCAAAGTCCACATGCCTAATCGAATTGGCATATGATTCCATTTATTTCCAGCTTCGATCAATCGGATAAGGACCACCACTTACAATATTTATTACCAACCTTCCACCAGTACGCGTGGGTTCTTCAGGTCTAGTTTGGCCTTGACCTTGATTTAGATTAGATGGGCCCATGTCTCCGTCCTGTGGCGCCCGAACGAACTTCTCCAACTTTTTTCTCTAATCAACCTCTCGATGATATCTTGCAAATGACGGTGCTCATTAGTGTTATAGCCATAATAATCGTGGAATCTACAGAACTTCCCAGTCTGAATTTGTTTCTCAGATGATGGTTTTGGAGCTGGCTTCTTATATTGTATGGTATTACAAGTCTAAAGATAAACGTTTTCCAGCGATGTGTTTAGGAAAGTATATCGGTCGAACATGGGAGCTCTAGGTCTCAATCCGTGATGTGGGTCTTGCTTCTTTCCTTGGCATCCATTGCCCTTCTGTTGACCTTGCTTGTTCTATATGTTCAATTGTACTTTACCAAAATTCTCACCGATCTATTTCACAGCAACATTACTTTGAATGCATTTACCATTGAGCCCCACTACGTCCTGCTTTTTAGATCGTCTAGTGTCTTCTCTCCTCAAAAACTAGGCTGCCTTAGCATAGAAGCAATCCAATGAAGCGAGTGGTTTCCCAGCCAACCAATCACCAAATTCAGAATCGAGATCGGTTCCTTTAGTCAATGCCATCAGAATGGAATTATCTTTGGGGTTGCTAACCTCAGCACAAGCAGCGTGGAACCTTTCCAAATAATGTCTAAGGGTCTCTCCTGGAGCTTGAGTAAAATTAGACAGGGTATTGACATCCATTAGTCTGGTAGCATGCATACGGAACTGTTTGACAGACTTAGTAGCAAATGGATCAAAACATGAGATGGATTTGGGTGGTAGATGAGTGAACCATATAGTTGTAATGCCTCCTAAGGAGATGGGAAATCTTCTGCACTTGACCATAGGGGTGGGAACAATCGGTTAACCAAATCTATCGATTAATTTAAATGGTTAACTGATAAAAACCAACAGTATGATTAACCGTTTCATCGGTTAAAAGTCGTCGCACGAACCGACCAAACAGGTTAAATTTTGGTTAACCGGTTAAATTTAACGGTTCGATTAACCTTCCGACTGCACTGGTTAACCGTTGCATGTTTAACCGTTTAAGGAAAACGGTGAATCGTTGCACGGTTAACCGATGGTTAACCATAATAATTTAATTCATGGATATTGTATATATGGAAACATTGCTCATTAACATGACATACAATATGTATCAGGTCACATACGAAACAGGATAGCACACCAGCAAAGATCATCACGTAATTCACAATCCAATGACACTACAGTCCACAACACTACAGTCCTGAATTCTTCAATTCATAGTTAATTGTACAATACTACAAGCCTACAGTACTACATAGTCTAAGATACTACAAAATGCAAGGAAAATGGTAAATACAATACAGATACTTTAAAGATTGAGCCTGAGATAGTGAGCTTCAGCCTTCAACTCTATATTTCCATCCATTTTAACAATAGCACAAACACCTGGTTAGATATAGATTATAGCATGTAAGCTCAAATACATGTTTGAAACATCCATCCAAATTAGACAAGGATTATATCAAAAGATAAATAGAACACAATAGCCTAATGCTAGTGATATATATATAGACTGTGATGTACATATCAGATATGTAATAGACTATGATGTACATATCAGATATGTATATAGACTGTGATGTACATATCAGATATGTGTGTGTGTGTGTGTATATTGTGATATACATATCAGATATGTAATGATAGTGATATATATATATATACTGATATGTACTGATACGAATAGGTTTATATATTTGATGAACATGTTTAAACTGTAAGTTAAACAAGTAACAGGTTTATATACATGTAAACTATAAACAGACTATTTAATTTACAAATACTCTCATACCTCTTGATGTTAAACAAGTAACATGTGTTTCTACTTGATCTATTGATGTTTCAACTTGAAACCAATCCATGTTATTTACATAGTTACACAATTATCATGATAGCAAACTACTGATACATTTACACTAAAATGTAAAGTACTGATACATTACACATTTACACTAAATTGTAAACTACTGATATATACACTGACTAAACCGTGTAACCGCGTAACTGTGTAACTGTGTTAGAGAATTGTATTAGAACTGTATTAGAGCATTGTATTTCAAATTCAATGTTAACTGTATTAGAGCAACGTTAACTAAACTGTATTAGAGCATGGATTTTGAAAGTTTGAACTGTGTATCACCTGTGTATGACTGTGTGTACACAGTAACACAGTTCATATGCTAATATCTAATACATAGTTTAAAACTATAAAATAAAACTGATAAATTAAAAGTTAAAACTATGGATGCACAGACTATTTAATTTCTCTTTCTCATACCTGAAGTAACAATAATTCATTAATTCTGAATTATAGGTCATCGTTGATATAGCATCCACTTACCACCTGAAATCAAATAGTCAAACAATCCAATGAGTGAATAAATAAAAATCGAACATCATTGAATGTTACAATATCAAATACACCATTACCATATCCGTGGAATTATTAACTATCATTATAAAGTTATATGATTGTATATGAAGAAAGTATATGATTATTTTGAAAGTATATTATTGTTTTGAAAGTGTAAAGACTAAACTATATGAACATTTCTACCAAATGAAACTAACCGCGGTGAAGGTGAATACAACGATGACGAACATGGACCATCCATGGTGAACATAAATTTGATGGCGGCCACGTTCCCATCCATGTACAAAATCTATATGGCAAACAAGTTAATTAGAGCATTATATTTCAAATCCAACAAATGAAGAACTATATTATTTTACAAATGCAAATATCACCTGATAGGAGTTCGTCATACTAAGAAACATCATCGATAGGAACCTCAATCCAATGATCGACAAAAATTGGTTTGGACCTTAACCAATTCTGAGTACAAACCAATGCCTCAACCATCCTGGACTCAAAGTACTACGAAAAGGATCTATAATTCTTCCTCCAGTGCTAAAAGCGGATTCGGAAGCAACTGTGGATACCGGAATAGCAAGAAGATCTCGAGCAACTAAAGATAAAACACGATATTTGGAACTATTTACCTTCCACCATAGTAAAACATCAAAATTATTTAGTGTACCCTCAATCGGTGCATTTAAATACTTTTATTGTTTGTTTCCATCGTTATCGTGTTGTTGAAATTGTCTTAGAAAAGTGTTCATTCTTCTAGAAAGAACATCACTAACATCCTCAACACGTTCACTAGCAACGGGCGTACTAGGCTGTGGCTCCTAACACGTTTGTGTTCCAAATGTAGAATCGTTAACATAAAAGTCAAACAACCTTAGCAAAATATTCTTCACGCTTTTTAATATGTTTTCCGCAATATTTTTTTCATACATGTCTTCAACACATAACTTCAAAAATTAGAATTTATACCTTGGGTCAAGCACACATGTAACAAATAAAATTTTGTTCATATGACTTTCGCTTCCCCAATATTTATCAAACTTCGTTTTCATACTAGCTGCCATTTTAGCAAGAAAAGGATTCATTTTATCAACCAATCCTTTAAGTTCTTCTTGAATTCCACTAAGCTCGGCAAAACAAACATTTGCGGTAATGGACAAAGTTTTGCTAAATTTTAAAGTAACATCATAAAAATACTTTAAGAATTTAACAAATAATTCAGCATTTTTCTATTCCACAGAGCTCGGAGGATGAATTTCATCATCAAAGTAATCAATAAAAATATGATCATTTTATCTCATATCATCAAAAACTTTTTTGTACTTTAAAGCCGCTTCGAACATCAAATACGTTGAATTCCATCTGATCGGTTCATCTAAAATAAGCAATGATTTATTCTCAATTCCTAAACTTAAACATAACTCTCTAAATTTACTCAATCGTGATGGAGATGATCTCATAAATCTGACTGTAGTATGAATTCCAGATATAGTACTATTAATTTCTTTTAACCCGTCATTGACGATTAAATTGGTTATATGAGCACAACACCGAATACGCATGAAATCACCATTCAAAACACAACCACCATTATAATCATTTAATTTGCTTTTCACATAATTAATTGCCATTTCATTTGCACTAGCATTATCGAATGTGATAGACACTATTCTTTTGAGTTCCCCTTTTTTGATATAGTGGACAATAACTTTTCCAATATTTTCTCCGTTATGACTAGTAATCACACAAAAATTTATATTCCTTTTATGTAGCTTCCAATCTGCTTCGATAAAGTGTGCAATTAAAACCATATAATTCACATTCTGAATAGATGTCTATGTATCGGTAGTTAGACAAACACCATGCAATGATTTTGAGAACATTTTTTAAGAGATTCTAACGAATCCCAATATAATTGAAGCACATCCCTATAAATTGTTCTATGTGAAGGAATTTCAAAACTAGGACACAATTCCCGACAAAATTGAAGAAAACCTTCACCCTCCACAAAATTAATTCAAGCATATGCAGTCAAGTTAATTCAAGCATACACAATTTAATCTAACTTAAGATCAACTAAAAATAAGCATATAATCAATATCAGTTATAAGAAATATCAGTTAATCATCAAAATTATTGCATAACTGATAGCCTTTAATTAACTACAAGCTAATCAGTATCAGTTTAGTAGTTAGTTTATCATCTAAATTATTCATTTCAGCAGCTACAGATGTAAATATATAATTTTATAACAATTACACAGTTTTTTGAAATGTAAACAACAATTAAACAGTTTAATAAAGTCTGGTTAATTCAAGCATATACATTGTACACGACAGTCAGGTTAATTCAAAGCATACACAGTCAGGTTAATTCAAGCATATACAATCAGGTTAATTCAAGCATACACAGTTTAATCTAACATAATATCAACTAAAAATAAGCATATAATCGATATCAGTTATAAGAAATATCAGTTAATCATCAAAATTATTGTATAACTGACAGCCTTCAAATTTAACTACAAGTTAATCAGTATCAGTTTAATAGTTAGTTTATCATCTAAATTATTCATTTTCAGCAGCCACAAATGTAAATATATAAGTTTATAACAATTACACGGTTTAATACTTTAATAAAATGTAAACAACAGTTACAAAGTTTAATAAAGTCTGGATAATTTCAGCATATACACTATAGTTAGGTTAATTCAAAGCATATACGTCAGGTTAATTCAAAGCATATGCACTACAGTCAGGTTAATCTAGCAGCAAGCTAATTACTACAGTTACACAGCAAGCTAATTATTACAGTTACACAGTTTAATCCAGCAGCAAGCTAATTAATCCAGCAGCAAGCTAATTAATCCAGCAGCAAGCTAATTAATTGTAGTTAACAGTTACACAGTTTAATAATTTAATCAAATGATTAATACAGTTTACACAAACTAATTATACAGTTTATTTAGTTTACTGAGTATAACGAATTATAAAGTCCATACAAACTAAATAAAACATATAAAAACTAAAAAATAAACATAATCAAATGATTAATACAAGCTTACATTTTTTCTTTTCCTGCTACTATTCACCATATCTGAATTTGTAGATCAGTAGATCGACCTGAATTTGTGTTGATCGGCGATTCGACTACGTAATTGATGGGTGGAGAGGCTTTTTGTGATCTGGGTTTTTCCAGGGACGATTAGGGATTGAAGACGATAAGATTTCGCTGAATCGCTGAAGCTCCGTAGTCCTTATTTTGTAGAATGAATTGTGAAAGCGGCTTCACTAGGGTTTCTATTATTTACGCAATATTAATGATGGGCAAGGATACGGGTGGCTTGGCTTTGTAGGTCACTATTCAATATTATTTTCGGTTAATGGTTAACCGTTAAATAACATTTGGTTAACCGTTAACCGAACCGAATTTTATCGGTTAACGTCGGTCGGTTAACCGAATATTCGGTTAACCGACTTTATCAGTTAATGTGGTTCGGTTATGGTCGGCTGGACCGGTTAAGTCGGTTAGGTCGGTTAAATGCCCACACCTATTTGATCGCATCGTTGGCTCGAACAACGTTCGTGAGCCATTCATATTTTAAGATATGCAGGTTAGGATCTGAAATTCCTTCATACACCGGCAGAGTCGGCATCTTGAATTGACGGGGTGGCCCTGCATAAAGAATGTCATTGGTGAATGAAGTGTGACTTCGGGAGACTCCTCAATCGTCGTTTGTATGGCCTTGACTTTCTCTAATCATCTGGCATATCATGGTTGGAATATCAGGCATCTGGATGTTTGGGGCTAAGGCATAGTCGGGTTCCATGTTACGGGGACGGTCCGGTCGGTGTCTATGGTTCGTTCCGTGCCTCCTTGGCTCCCAGTATTCAGAAAAATAAAGATCCTGAGCATGAACGCATTGACGAGGGGCTGGATCTAGTTGGTTCTAGATCTTGGCTTCCAGGTCTATAGCAACAACTGCTACGCGTTCATAGACAGTATGATAAGGAAGTGCTCCTCCTCGTTAGCAGGGTCTAGCTTGATGCCTTGTAGAAGGATCGATCTCGGCTTGTCCAAGATTCACAGCATGCTAATGCTCGGATGCTTCTGCGTAGTTTCCATCCAATCTGCAGTGTGTAGATCTGTGATTGAAGTTAGATGAAGCCAAACATTCGGTCGAGGAATGAGAGACGTGATCCCTTCTAGATCTCCTTCGCCTTTCTTCGTTCAGTTGGATTGTGAGCTCCATGTTGGCATGGATCTGTTGAATGAGCTCTTGATGGCTCTAAGTAAGCTCTTGCATGAGGGTTTGAACCTCTCTCTAGTCATGGGATCTTGTAGATCTGGAGCACCAGTTGAGTTTGGCCTGCTGTGGTCTGTTGCATGGGATTTTGCATATCCCTTCCTTATGGATCTATAGCATTTGAAGCGGTTTTGGTAGTGCGCACCATGATGAATGTAGTTCTTTCCTAGATCTGGAGTAATCTAAATAGAATGGAAGGAACTAGTGGAAGACAGATCTGGATCTCCTCTTAGATTTTAGCAATCCAACAATGGCAGGGGATTCACTGAATAAGAGAAAAAAGAGTTTTCTTAGTGAAAACACCAAAGTATTTGTACTTAAATTGGACACAACACTCTTCCGATGTAATTGAAGAGATTAACATGAAGAACTTAAATGGAAAAAAAGGCTAATCTAACAATCACACTAATAAAAGTATGCAGAAATAGAAAGAGACAAGAGTTTATAGTGGTTCGATGTTGTAGCCTATGTCCACTTTGAATTGTTTGTTGTTTATTGATGATTCTCAACCGATTACAACAGTACAAATTACTAACACTCAAGTTACAATGGAATTTCAGCAGAATAACGACATAGAAGAGCCAAAAGTTCTTTATTAGTTGGCGTAGAGGCGCTACTTAAAGGAATAGATCTGAAAATATCACTCTTAAACCTTGGAATACCTCTTCTCACACGTGGATAGGCCCACCAGATTGATCAGGGGTTGTTTGGGAACGATCCCTGATCGATCCATGTGTACTTCGTATCGATCAAGGAATGGCCCAATGGAGCTGCGATCCATCATTGAGACTCTTGAGGTGATAAACAAGCTCCTATGAAAATTTCATAGCATTTGGACTTGTATTAATTGAGTTATGATCGATCCAAGATTGAGTTTGCAAGTTGGCTGATGGATGCGTATCGATGATTGGTTTATGGCTTCGTGTCGATGCTTGGCTCCTTGCTTCGTGTCGATCAATTGGCTGACCGATACGAAACGTGTTGAAGTGGGATCGACATGAAACGGGTGAGTGTGAAATGGATGGATACGAAGTACATGGATAAGAAGGGAATGGATTCGAAGTAGATGGATACGAAGTATATGGATACGAAGGGAATAGATTCGAAGTAGATGGATACAAAATGTTCAGGTTTCACATGGATCTTAATCAATCCATAACTTGAGCATACAAACTCCGATTGACCTAAAATTTGGAATGTTGCTTTTCATAGCTTTGTTTGTCATACCATGCTAATTTTAGCTCGATCCGGACGTAGAATAAGTTTTCCTGTATCCATCATGGACCTGTACATAACTGATCTTCCAGGTGGATCTTTTTTAGTCTCTAGTCAAGTCCATGGTGTCACAGCCTTGCCAAAAGGCATGATAACACATATCACCTTCTTTGACATGGAACTAAAGTAAATCATGAGGAAACTTCGTCGAGAAACCAAATTCGAGCATTGGTTGATGCATTTCTCGATTTGGATAGTTCTAAGAAAGTGAATATGAGGTAGCCCTAGAGTGATGAAGCTGGTGGCAGATTGGCATAAGGTGTCGCCATGGCAAGTTCGAAAGAAGGTATTGGCTATAGATCTAAGGTTATGTGACCTCAGATTGGAATACCAAATTGACTTTGTTCATCCATCACTTCATAGTATACTACTCGATGGAAACAATGAAGTATGACTTTAATTATCAAAAAACAATAACAACTTAATTAGTATGTTATTTCTAATAATGCAATTAGAAGTGACATGAATGTAGTGAGTGAAAAGCATTGGTTCTTTCAAGTGTCTTTACCTTCGAAGCATTAAATAACTTATTAACATCACCTTCTACTCCACCACCATCTCGCCTCGAACTCGTAATCTACCTTCCTTGAAGAACATGAATACAACCATCTTTGCTGGTTCTTTATTCCCTCATGGGATGACTCCTCTTCAGCCACTTCTAACAATGGTGCACCATTCATTATTGTTGGTTCTTTAAGGTTTAATGAAGTGGCACTTGATAGCTTACTATTACTATCAATATAGTTGGGGTTCAAAAAAATTAATGAGATGAGGTGTTGCGGTGAGCAATTAGGAGTGAATCTCAATGGATTATTGAAGGCGTTCAGTTAAGTTGTGAACTTTTATTAACGTGGAGTAGATCACATGTTTCATGTTGCTTATATCGTCTGCTAAGCTATGAATGAGTTTTGTTGCATCTTTCATGGCTTCTAGAATCTCCATCTAGAATGCATACCTCAAGTTATATGATGCCTGCATCAAAATCTTTGAATTTCAGTTTCAAAGTTTGTAAATAAGTAGAAATATTTATATTAAAAGAATTTGTAGGTAATAAAGAAGATATTGTTACCTGTATCTCTAAATGTAAGCAACCATTCAAAGCAAGTACTTCATAGGCACAACATCGTAGCATTGCCTTAACTTTCATGTATTCTGCCCATAGGTAGATGAAGTGGCTGAAATGCCTATATAGGGGTTCCCATGTTGCAGAACTTGTCTGTTATAACCAAAATATGTATTGCTTTGCTTAAAAATATGACAGAGTGGAGATGTATATAATTACCATTGATTCCAGCTCTGCTGTGGAACCTATAGTTGTTTTACACCATGCTCATCTGGGCACTCATGATCCATTGCACACTCAGCTCGTTCTTTAATCATTTCATCAAACGGTTGGACTTCAAAAACTAAACGTTACTATTGCATAACGTAAGGTATGCACAATGTACCTAGGTAATGGTCACCATCAGAAAACAGATAAAAATATCAAAATGCACAAAAGAACTTATAGTAGTCAAACCTTTTCGAAGCTAAAATGTCTATCCGAAAGAATCCTTATCCATGTTTTCTTTGCCAAAGCGATTATTGGATCTGATCTCAAACTCTGAATTTACTTTTCCTTCTATAACTACAAAAAGTTAAAATTACTAACTAAAATAAGAAAAAAGAATTGAAACCATTAATTATTTGACGAGTTTTGATTTTGAAATATATATTAGAAAGAAGAATAAACGGCATGCTCCCTTGGTTAAAAGAAACGTGGGCAGGAGATGGAATACGTAGGTAAAAAAGTGGCAAAAGTACCATTTTTCTACTTAATTAGTTAACCACATGTATGCACATTTTTGGACTTCCAAAAAGGCTTCACTTTGACTTGATTGACCGGGTATTTTCTTTGTACATAAGATATATCTATCACACACATAATTGTACATGCACATGCACCATAATAAAGTGTACATACTTTGACATGCATGTGCATATGTGTTGGAATTTAATCTGCAACAGACATGTTAGCCCCTATAATATTCAATGAGCAATCTAAATGAGTATGTGTGTGTATAAGTGTGTGCACGCACGCACAAGCTCGAAAATTTTATATATTTGTGTGAAATTATACTTATGAAAATATAATCATATATATAATTATATTAATTTATATATAATATTTTAAAATATCTTTGAAAAAATGCTTATTTATATTTAATAACAAATCACTTAATAATTAATATAAAATAATTTAAATTTTTTATACAAATTGCTGCTGTAAAATTGTGTAAAAAAATTAATATATAATTTTAAATATTTATAAATATATATACGTATGTGCATATACATAAACAAATACATATACATATATATATTAATAACTCCCAAGTTTATGGTCATGTCAAAAAATTAATTTTTTTATTTTTTCCAAATTTTAAAATGATTTTTTATTAAACAATTATAAATTATTTTTAGAATTAATTTAATTAAATTAATAAAAATTATTTCTGAGATTTGAAATTATGAAATATTTTTATGTAAAATTTTATTATTAATTTCAAATTATATTATATTGATATATAAACATATGCATACTGTAACAACCTGGAATTTTGGCAATATTATTTTAATAAGAATTTAATCTAATTAAATAAAATACAAGCTTTCATTTTATAAATAAATAAGATCTTTGGACATTTACCAGCTATATATGTATATATATGTTTTGTGAAGGAAATTTTGATTTAAAAATTTAAAATAGATTCTTTCAAAAATATTTATAATAAAATATGTCTTGTTCAATTAAATTTAAAGGTTCTATATTACTAACATTTAATATAATACATATAAAATGTAATCTAGATAATAATGTTTAAAATAAACAATCCTATCAATATTAATATTAATATAATGTATAAATATAAATATAAATATAAAATATATAAATACAAATATATGTTATAAATCAAATATTTGAGAGTTAAACTCTAAATAAAAAAATAAAACTAAGAAGTTATGTTAACAACAACTATATGGTTAAAATAAATCTTATAAATATTAAACATAAGTATAAAACAAAAATATATGGTTATAAACATAAATATATAAACATAAGAAAACTATAATATTAACATAAGTATAAAAATAGATAAGTAAACGAAGTACTTGATAGTTTAAGTTTAAAATAGAAGTAAATATATAAAATAAATTGATAGTTTTGTAACATATGAAATGAACATAAGATAATTCTAGGAATATAACAACTTTATAGAAGCATAGGGTAGAAAGCAAATCAGGCAAGTAATATATGTACTATAACAATATGTATATGCCAAGAAATAAGAAAAAAAATAACACATATGTTGCTGTGTAATACATATGTGTAATGCAAGAAGAAGACAAATTATTCACATCATATACAAAATATCTTTGTACAAATAAACAAAATAAAATAAATATCAGCAATAATAATTAGATGTAAACTAATGGGAAGACATATGCATTTAATGATAGCATGACATTTTGTCAATTAGAATTGCAAGAAAATCCTTTCAGCCTCAATGAAAAAAATCAAATCTGAGCAAAACAGGGTGGGATTTGTACCAGAAGACACCTATCTGTTCAAAACTATTTCTATAAATACATCATACTATACTTGTTCGTTCACAACTTAGCTAACCTGAGAAAAGAAAATAAACATCGTTATTTTACAAACTTAAATATCATTCAAAAATCAGAAGCAGGGAAAAGATTTACGGGGATTTAAACTAAAAACTGCAGCTCTTCAACACAACAATTATTCTCTGTTTCAACAGTAATTCAAGTGAGTAAACATACTATCTTTTAAGTTTAGATCTTGATGATTAGTTTATGAAAATCTTGTGCTTGATATATATTGTAAATAGGTAGTTCTGTAATGTTTTCTGTTATACTGGAAGCTTTGCTATGTCATGTTCTTTAGTATTTCAAGTTTCCGAGCAAAGAAATGTAGATCAAACTAATACTTCTTCATATAAACATTTTAAACTTAAGATTTTAAACTAAATAAGTTTGTTTAAACTAAAATCATGGCTTGGATTTTTGTTTTGAAGGTTGACAGCGTAATATAGATATGGTATGTTCAAGTTTAATGTAAAAAGGAATCAATGTGCTAAATTCGAATATTTTAATTTGTTGATTTGAGTATATATATTGAATAAACATTCAAAAGTAGGAATTTTTAAACAAGAATGATGATTTTTAGATAAGTATACAAGGTGCAGATTTAAATGAACTAAAAATGCATTTTTATCAATTTCTGTTGGGTTAACAAATATTAGATGCTGAAATTTGTTGAGAAGCTAGTTTGATGATTCTCGAATATAGGAAAAATGTTAGAAAAATTTTCTAATGCAAGAATTTTTGGGGCGAAACGAATATAGGGTTTTGGGTTCGAGTTTTCTGTGGTCTGTAATCGAGGTGATTTCATCACCATGGGACGATCGAGCTGCATGAGCTTCTAGGGGATGGTAGAGGAGGGTAACGGCGAGGTGTGGGCGGAATTGCGTCGCCACTGGTGGTCGGCGTTGGTAGGTCGTGGCATTTCTTTCTGGGTGTGTTCGAGTTGCAGTTCGAACGACTGGGTGTATTTTGATTTCGAATTTTTCACGTTGAATTGGGATTTGCTTTCGAGTGCAGGGACGATTTGTGACTTACCGGAGGCAACATGGCTCGCTGGAGTGATGGCGAAGTGTCGTGCACGGCATATGAGTGTCAGCGACTTCGAGCGTTGATTCGACTCGAGTGATACTCGGGTAAGATGGGAAATTGCTTCAGGACGAACCCTGGTGCGTGAGTGTGTTTGGGTAACTGCAGTTTTTAACTTAGCTAAAAAAAGGAGCAAGAGTAAGTAGAAGTAGAAGATAGGTATGAGGAAGAGAGGGGAAACTCGGGAAAGGGTAGAGGAAAACCCGAGTTTTACTCGAGTAAACGTATTGTTCATCTCGGGTTCAGTTCCTAATGGATTAGCTTATAGCCTTTTTTAAGTTATTTTGTTATACAAAATTTAGTGTTAAGTAAATAAATAATGTTGGCAAGTTGTAAGTTAAGATTTAACGTAGAAATTTAATAAGAGAGATTTGCAAAGGTAAGGTGATTAATTCATTTAAAGTGTAAGTTGATTAAGAATGTAAATTAATTTATAATTATAATTAACTAAGTGATTTATGATTAAATAAATTTGTAATTAAAGATAGATATTAATAATTTTGTGTTTAATCAATTTGAACTTAAGAATTTAATTAACTATTAAAAGTTAATTAATAAATAAATAGTAGTTAACTAATTAAGTAATTAATTAAGAATTAATGATTAATCAATTAGTAATTAATGATTAATTAAGTAACTAAATGGGTAATTAATGGGTAATTAAATTTTATTAAGGTTATTAATTAATAATTAAGAAACAATTAATTAAGTGAGTAATTAAGAAGAAATTAATAAATTTAATAAGTCGATTAATTAGTGATTAACTAAGCAGGATAAAATGGTAATTAATTAAGTTCAAGTTAATTAAACTAAATTTGATATGAATTAATGATTCTTGACTGATTGATTCTGATATCTATTTGGTGATATTCTATGATACTCAGTGATATGTATTGATATATCTGTGATGACTATGTATGATTTATCTGTGATAATTGTTATGTGAATTCCAAGTGTGAATTAAACTGTTTAAACTACTAAACAACTTGGCCTTTAAAATGGCGTTTGGATTTTGATGAGACTGGGATCCGGTGTCAATTTGATATTCTGAAAACCACATCGATCCAAATTAAACGTTAGGTCGTGACATCTCAAGTGAAGGTCGAGACGATGTTTCGGAATGCAACGGTTATTGTCGTTAACTCTGGGGGTTATTCCAAAACGAGTGTAACGAGATAATGCCTTCGGTTTCATTCGAACCCGGAACGAACTTGTATGGATTGAATGCTTTCAGCACATCATCAGGCGGACGATGAGCATTCTAAGAGATACGTTCTATAAAGGTAATCGCAGCCTCAAGCCTCGTCAACCGGGAATGGCTAAAACAGGGGAGATGCAGCAAGGTTAGGTGGGTAGCACCTAAGCAGGACGAAATATACCCCTGTCTAGATGTCCCTTTATTTCGGCTGTGTGGGCAGTTGTTGGCCACAACTGCGGGGTTATCTTGTTCGGTACTGTTCAGTAAGGAATGGTTCCGGCATTGTGTTGTAGGGGGTCGGGAGTGATCCTCGATACGGTGATCTAGGCCCCGTACTGTGGCGGGCGGTACCCCAGCAGCCCTGCCATTGATGGAAACACATTTCCCCTACGAGACCCTACGGTTTTGATTTGTATTACCCACTTTTGTGGCTAGTAGCTGGAATTTAATCATGTAACAATTTCGACTATTTTCTATTTACTTGAAAACCGTAGACACTATTATAATATCACTGGATTTCCTATAAAATGTTTTGGTTAGCATAAGGTAAAAACTTACCCATGTTTATGTGTGGGAAGTCTTACGTGATACCTTTATTTTCAAATGGTTTTCAAAGTTAAACAACTTTAACCCGTTTACTCACACCAGACCCATTTCTGACCCGGAGTTTATATTTTGTTTTTTCATAAACTCTTGGGTACTCAAATTTTTATGAGTAGCCAAGTGATAGGTTTTTTGATTGTTGAGTTCTGGTGGAGCTTGGAGCAGAAGCCCAGACGTATGTATCTATCTATCTAGTTCCGCTGTGTAGTTGATGTATGCTGTATTTTGGATGTATGTATTGACAAATATGTATATGACTGTCTTGTTGTATGATGTTGTGTAACTCTGATGTATGTAAAAACTATGTAATAGTTATGTGATGTATTATATTTTGTTCCGTTCCGCTGTGAGATTCTGATGTTGTTATTCTTTCTTTCTTTCCTATTTCTATCCCTTTCTTTTCTTATTGATGATACGTCTTTTTGTGGTTAGATAGGCGGGTCGTCACGGATACATAATCAACATCCAGTTATATAAATATTTATATCATTAATTATATAAAAAAAGAATATTCATTGTTGTCGAACTAATATTATACAAAAAAAAAATATAAATTTTAAAATGTGTATTATATGATTTTTATCTTTAAAATATAATATATTATGTAATAAAATGATATATATAATATAATTTAATTCAAAAAATGGTTTTATTTTAATTTTAGGCCGTGAGTTTAATGCTAGTATGTATAAAAAAATTATATTAACATATATGCAGATACGCAAGTATATTCAACTATTTAATATGTGATAGAACATCGATACACTGGATACATAATATAATTTAATAACCTACAATAATTACAATAATAGATAATAGTATTAAATGAATTAGTAAACACGTTGAATACCTTTCACTATAGTCTAGAGATATCACTTTGAATGATGAAATGACTCCTTGAATCAAATTCGAAGTTCTAGAATTATTAGCTCCTGAACCGCTTTACCACCAACAATCGAATTGAAGAATTTTGATATCGTTTGAGCTTGGATTTCTTTTGGGTTTAAATGGGTTTTTCTGGTCAAAATTTATAGAGGGAGAAGAGAGAAAATATATCAAAAAAAATGGTGTAGAGAATGACATGTAAATAGGTAGTCAACTGGAGAAAAAAAATGGATCTTATCTGTATCTCTCTTACCAATTCTACTCTTTTAAACCATTCAAAAACCTCCCTCTTTTAAGGCAATTCCAGCACGGACAAAGTTTGTTTCATTTAAATCAAAATTTAAATGCATACCGATAAGTATATCGATTAATATAATTATAACTACTATAAATACATTGTATATCGATTAATATTTTATAACTATTAATTAAACTAATTAATTTCTAAAAATTACAAATAGTTAAATCTAGTGATAAAAGGAATATTAATTATTTCGGTTATGTGACTCTTAAGCGTAAATTTGGTTTGCGGTTAATACCGAACAATTCGAATACTAAAGCTCACATGTCACTTAGCAGATGGTGTGACATTATAACCCAATTTATTGCTTATTTGGTTCTGGTAAAATCTAATTTTCCTTTATCAAGCATTACTTAATTATGATAATTATTTGCATCAATTTTCTTCGTCAAAACTATATCATTTTGGAATTTATGGAATTTGGTAATGGTCAAAATTCAAATATCATCTATATTCAATTCTATAGTCCAAACACAAAGTCCTTGATCAATAATTCCAATTATTATTAACTAAAATGCTCTGGCTAGAGATTTTGATTTTGAGTTGACTTCAGTTGACCGTGATACTAACCTCATATAACAAAGGAGATGAATTCTCTCTTGAATAGTGTTTCACTTCCAATGCTTCCATTCGACTTAATTATAGTCATCTAATGGACATTCATGACATGATTTAACTATAATCAAAGTGGAGCTTCCACATTGAAGATCAATAGTATTCTTAAATCTAGAGAATTGTGTAATTTTTTCATATCGACATTTTATGTTTGACCTTAGTTATATTAACCAACAGAGAACTACCTAGTGAGTCATTCCATACTCATCCAACAACTATTAATACATAACCCCTTGGTGCTTTTAGCAGCCATGAGTAATACACTGCCTAATATTTGGTGAGCGTCGCATACTTTAGTCTTAACAGATATATCGATATCCGATCTTGATACATCTTTGACTAGGAATATTTAAAATGACATGTTTATTTATTATTATAAATCAGTAATGGTTATAATGCATTATAACAACCATCACAAAAGTTAGAATTTATGGATTTTCTATTAAATATACTTTTAATTAAATTAATTAATTAATATATAACACATTATATAAAGTATATAACATTTTATTTCGAACAAGATTGGTTATCGAGTTAGATATATGTAACAAATTATATAGTTGCCCTAGAGCATACCCCTAACTCTATCAGTTACTAATTATATCACTTTACTATTTGGATTGTATAGGCGTGTTCTGTCATCCATAGAAAGTCGGTATATGTGTTCTTCCCACCTGGTTCAAATTCAAGAGGTTAGGCGTATCCTATCACCCGAGGAAAGTTAGGATTGTATAGGTGTACTTGCCACCCTTGGGAAACAAGTTGTTATAGTATTATACGGGATATAGGACTGGATGTAGGTTTGAAATCCAAATTAGTATGAAAATTCTAGGTGTCATTTACTTTGTTGCGTTTTATTCCTATTTCCACATTTATATATTTATCTACTTACATCTATGAATCTAAATTGAATATTTTGAGAATAAAGGTTAAGTGGTCAAAAAGTTGATATGCACATTCAACCACTCTCCAGTGTATTAGAAGCTTTAAGATTTATTTCGCATTAGCATGTTAGGGTAATTCACATATCCTAAAGTAAATTTGGGTTTCTAGTTTTTAGAAGGAGGTTGAATTTTTGATAGGATGCGGTTGAGATGTCTATAGGAAATTCAATTGTAAGGTAAAGAGAAATTGGGCATGCTGATGGCAGTGGTGGAGAAAATGGCGGTTTGTATTGGTAGTTATTTTAAGTAGTTGCTAAAATGCTAAAAAAAATAACTACATTATCTCAAAGTGCCAACATGTACATAGCACTATATTCATATAATGATGGTTTAGCTCAATAATTTTTGAACTATAAAAATGAATGAAATTTTATGTCTAGTTAATGCTAGTTTTATTTAACATTTTTAAACTGTAAAATGAATATAATATTATATTGGTCTAATGATGGTCTAATTTAGCATTTTTTGCAGCTGGTTTATTTTTCTTCAATGTTTAACTTCTTAATGCTAGTTATAATTATCATTTCTGAATTATAAAAATGAATATAAAATAACATACATATGACACTAGTTTAGTATAGCAGTTATTATTGATGATTTTTCTTTTCTAAATTGTCAAGAGCAGCTACAGTGTTGGTTATGGCTCTGGTGAGTTCGTGTGGCATGATTGTAATGACCGCGCCTATACCACCAGCACTAATAGTATATAATAGTGCATTGTAGTCATGCCGGACGATGTAGGATGACCATCAAGATGAATAATAACAAACACAACATATAACATGTTGTATACCTCACAATGCATGGAAAAAATATAACATCACGTATACAACAGAAGAGACGGTAATAACAATGTAAACTAATAATCAGAGTATAATATCCATAGAGTTATACATCAAATGTCATAGAGTATAAAACATAATCAACTCAAAAAATTATCTCAATAAATAGAAACAAGAAAGCACTGCCACGGGCTCCACAGTGTTGTTTAATGGAAAAGCTTAGAAATCAATATATGAAAATAATTCTAGGTAGCTCCATCCAGCTCGTCTTCCGAACAGCTATTGCATCACCTAGACCTGTTATCTACCCTACTCATTTAAGAGTAACAAGATAATAAGAAGCAAAACATAAAACACTTGGTCAGATAACAGTCTGGTGCATAAATGAATCTAAAAATACTATGCATGTGAATATGGTATGGAATAAGAATACACGAACCATACCCACCCTGTCCCTACAACCAAAGGTTAGCACATAACACTATAATATGCTACTCTACAATATCATAAAGGTACCTTACAAATCATAAGAGCAGATGTCCAGATATTTCTATCTCCAGTTCTACTCCTAAAGATATCTCTGAGCGATAACCCACAAAAGAAAGCAAATAAAGAAATTATAGCATCCATCAAGCGATACTCACTTCCGCTCATCCCTGTTCTCGGAATATATGATAACTCGTATGCCCTCCTTAATGCCAAGGACTTATGGAAATACCAATTTTTGTTGTACTCTCGTATTACATAGCCCAAAGTTCGATACATGTCACATAACTGAAAGCTAGACACTAGACCCAAAGCCATTGGTCTAGGGTATACAGATCCCTACATGATCCATGGGCGCCCTCACTTACAATACTCATACTTCTAGTATAATAAAAAAACACATCGAATATCAATGATTCCTTAGCACAAAAATATGAGCCCTCCTTTTCTCCATTCGTATTTCAAGCCCTTCTATTGCTCAATCCAATTTCCATTACCCAGGAACCTACCACATTCCTTATTCTACAGCTCTCTCCATTATCGAGTTGTTATCTTAGTATATACTCCCACCACTATTCACAAATCGAAGATGCAAAGCTTTTATCATGCTGTTACATCAACATCCAACCTTGATGTTAACGAGCCAACACCTCCAGAATGATCTACAAGACATCTACTTCATCTCTTAAAACTTTCACATCCATGGGACCCACCAGGATAACTCGGTCCACTCTTCAAAACTTCCAACTTTAAGTTTTAGAAAGAAGTCAGTCTAGCCTCCATCCCTTAGCCAATCACCAACATATTTCTATAGGAAACCTCTACTTGTCATACTCTATCATCCCATGCCATCCGCCGACTTGTTGGACCAACTAGCATAAGTCGGTACCAACCTATTCATATCGATGCTGAGTTATGCACTTAGAGAACTTGGACCCGTAACTTGAACTTCGAGCTCTTCCCATACTCCAGTGGCTCTCCTCCAAGTTTTGTCTAATTTTGTCCATCCTTGCCACCGATTTGCCAAAATTTCCAACCTATCTTCCTAAACATCGAAGACACTAGCAAACAACATCAAATCACAACGTACAAACATGGAATAACATGCAATTACATCCGTCTCAACAAGAAATACATAAAGATACAGCAATCAAGCATATTCCAATCCAAATCTAAGAAATCAATGAACATATGAGCATGGACAAGGTGAATTACAAAAACCATTTCTACAAATCATATTAGAATTTCTCAATTTAAGTCATAAACATATGTTTACACGTAGTTAAGGTTAGAAATGGATTTTTGGATCAAAGATAAAGTTAGAAATTTATAATTCTACCATATAAACATGCATAGGATAGTGAAAAAGTCATAAACCACTATCAAACACAACCAATTTATATGTAGATCCAATACGGATAGCGATCAAAAGCAATGCAAATCAACCAATCGAAGATCTCTACCTTTTAATCAATGATCTAATCGCTAATCTTCAATTCGTTCGATTTAGAGAGTAGTTTGGGTGATTTCGGATGAATCTAGGGTTAATGGGGGTTTAGATCTGATTTTGGAGAGTGTAAAAAGTTTTAATTTGACTCTCTATCCCTCAATTTATAGTGATTCTCGAATTAGACTAATGGGCTTAATTAGTTACGCACTAATTCTGGCCAGCAGTTGTAAAAACTTAAAACAGGCATAACTTCCTAACCGTAAGTCCGTTTTTCTATTATGATCACTCTATAGAATGAAAAACCATTATCCTAAAGTAATGGGATTGGTTTGAGATCCTATTTCAACTTCTACCAAAAGTTGTAATCCAAACATGATTTTTAAGGTCAAAACGGTTGCATAGGAATTCGAAAAAATCATAGGTATGTAAAATGTCCCTAAGAGTCAAATCTCAAATTTCTAGAATCATACGACCTCATATGAATAAAATAAAAATATTTTACGATCCTCCAATACATAAAATAGAAGTCATTACACTCTCTCACCTTTTAGGGATTTTGGTCCCCGAAATCATAGAACAAGCTAAAATATAAGCAACCATAAATGTTGTACATGCCTAACAATAATATGCAACCATCAACGATTATAAAACATGTAACCAATAGTGTAGGTGAAGTTACCCTAGCATGTGAAATACTAACCTATCAAATAAAATATATAATGGTGAAAGTAGATATGAAAAATAGTGGATTTTACTATTCAAAGAGCTCTGGATACATAGTCCTCGTGCTCTCCTCGGTCTCCCACGTACAACCATCATCACTTCCACTCTATTTTACCTTCACTAGCTTCACTGACTTTCTCCTAAGCTATTTCGTTTCATACCCAACGATATAAAGCGACTTACGAGATCTAGAAACTTCAAGTTCTACCTTAACGTCCTCTAGCCGATTTGGTGTACTCAGCATGCTTGAGTCATGCCCAAACTTCCATGGATAAGAGACATGAAAAACGTTGTGCACACCTGTCATCTTCTAAGGTAAGTCGACCCTATATACTAGCTTTCCAATTCTTTCAACTATTGGAAAAGGTCGTATGAATCTTGGTGCCAGCTTCCCTTTCTACTGAATCGAACTGCATTTTCAAAGGAGAAACCTTCACAAATACCATATCTTCGATAATAAACTCTAAATCTCTTCATCTCTTATCATATAGCTTTTCTATCGATCTTAAGTAGCTTTCATTCGTTGCTAAATAACCTCAATCTTCTCTGATGTCTCTCTAATCTTAATTAACGCATGTATCAGTTTCTCGCTCGCTTTCTACCAACATGAAGGAGTGTTACATGGTCGACCATACAATGCTTCATATGTAGCTATACTAATACTCGACCGATAACTATTGTTGTATGGAAACTCTGCCAGATGCAAATGATCATCCCATGATCCTCAAAAATCTATAATGCATGCTCCCAAGAGATCCTCAATATATGATTTACTCTTTAGGTTTTCTGATCCATTTGGTGTGATAAGCTATACTAAGGTGCAGCTCAGTCCCTAATGCCTCTTGTAAGATCTTTCAAAATCCACTGATGAACAATGGGTCTTAGTCACTCACAAAGGTCTTTGGCACACCATGAAATTATACTATCCACTTTATATACAACTCTACCAGCTTGAACGCTATTCTACTTGACTTAATGGGTATAAATCCTGCACTTTTGGTCAACCGATCAACCATGACCCAAATGCTATCGTACCATGTTCGAGTCCTCTGCAGTTCATCTATAAAATCCATCGATATTTTCCCCATTTCCACTCAGAAATTTCTAGCGGTTGTAATAGTCCACTAGGCTTCTTTTTCTCTGCTTTTGTCAACTAGCAGTTCAAACACTTCGAGATGAATGACCCAACATCCCTCTTCATACCTTCATAATTATAAGTTTCTTCATATTTCGGTGCATTTTTGTTACCGTCGGGATGAATAATCAACTTAGGAAGATGACATTCTCATAACGCTTCATCTCTTAATCCATAAATATCAAGAACAAATCATCTTCCATCCTTATGAAACCAACCTTCTCGGTCGAGTTCGTATCGCTTCATATATTCAGATTCTACTCCTTCTATCCTTGCTATGATCTTCGCTAGCCTAACATCTTGCTTCTTACTAATACTGAATGTTTCAAGTAGGTCTGATCGATAAACTTTCTAACATTTGTGGTTCCAACTTGTAATGAGGTCTGAAATCATAACTAGCAATATACTCTATCTACTTCCATTCCAAGAACATTGCTCCCAAACTAGCATGACTTCAACTCAATGCATCGACGACCGCATTTCCTTTTACCGGTGTATAGGAAATGCCAAAATCTAAAGAGGCCATGAACTCCAACCACCGTTGCTGATGAAGGTAGAGATCCTTTTGAGAGAAAAGGTACTTCAAGGATTGTGGTCCGTAAATAGATCCAACCTTTCTCGTGACAAATAGTCCCTCCATATCTTCAAAGAGAAACCTATCACCACCAATTCCAAATCATGAGCCGGATAATTTCTTTTATGCAGATTTAACTGTCGGCTGGCATAAGCAACAACTCTTCCCTTCTACATCAATAGCACACTCAATCTAGTACCACAAGCATCGGTATATGTTGTCAACTCCTCGTTTCCACTTGGAATGATCAATACCAGTGCACTCGTCAACCTCTAATTCAAACTCACAAATGCATACTCACACTTCGCGTCCCAAACAAAAGTCTGATTCTTCTTTGTCAAATTGGTCAACGGTGTTGCTATCTTCGAGAAGTCCTTAATTAAGCATCTATAATATCTCTCTAATCCTAGGAAATTCGTTACATCCGTAGCATTTTTGGGTTGGTTCCAATCTTGGACCACTGCCACCTTCCCAAGATCCACTGTTATACCTTGTCCTGAAACGACATAACCTAAGAGTCTCACTTCTTCTCCCTAGAAGTGACACATAGAGAACATCGCTCTCAACTTGTGCTTCCTCAATATCTCTATCATAATCCTCGAGTGCGTCTTGTGTTCCTTTTCAATTTTGGAGTAAATCAGAATATCATCCACGTACACAAGCACAAACTTATTCAGCTGGTCTTTGAAAACCCGATTCATGCGATCCACAAAGTATGCTAGAATGTTGGTCAATCCAAATGGCATCACTAATCACTCATAGAAACCTAATGGCATATGAAATGCAGTAATAGGCACACTCTCCTTCGCTACTCTCAACTGGTGAAATCTCATTACGAAATCCATTCAAGAGAACAACTTCATACCATGGAGCTGGTCAAATAAGTCATTAATGCATATGAGTGGATACTTATTCTTTTTCTTCACTTTATTCAGCTCATCATAATCCACACACAACCTCAAAAATTTATCCATCTTTTTCGTGAATACTATAGGTGCACCCCACTTAAATATGCTTCTTCAAATGAACCCTCTCCTTAATATGTCATTCACTTGCATCTCTAATCCCTTCTGCTCTCTAGGTGACATATGCCTCAAAGGCATAACTATAAGCCTGGCTTCCTTCAGTAAGTCTATCTGAAACTCATTCTCTCTATGCGGTGGCAACCAAGTCACTTGATTAAAGATGTCCAGATAGTCTTTAGCAATAGGCACAGATAACAACTCCTCTTATGGAACCTCTAGCAAATATAGAAAGCTAACCATTACCCCCATCCTCTATAAGCAGCTAATCACTACCATTCTCCCTTCTATCCTCGATTGTCACCAATAGATTCTTGCAATCCACTATAGCCCGCATACCTCTTTAGCTAGTCCATTCCCAAGATAATTGTAATGACCTAGAATTTCAAACACTTCGTATTTAAATTATTTAAATATTTGAATCCAAGATTTAATGTGATTAAGCATGATTTTATAACCTTGTTAAACACTTTTTAATTAATAATTAATGATCGAAAACTTATTTTTGAAACGTGTTTACAAAAATATACACTTTGGATAAATATTTAAAATGTGATCGAAAAAAGTTTTGTTAAGAATCAACTTTTTATTCAGTACAAGTTGTGTAAATATGTTGCAACTTGAATAGTTACCATATGAAAACATATGACAAAAATTAAAACATATCTCTTTACTAATTAAAGATTAATTAAACTAAAGATTTAAATCGAAAAGGTATGCATGGACATTTAGTACCCCCTTAAATCAAGGCACCAAGCACGGAAGGTATGGATATGTAAGAGCATGGTCTTACTTTCTTAACTTCATGGCTAAGGAAGGGTTTGTTCACACTTTTCCTCTCATTTCCTAACACTATATAAAGGCATGCATACACACTCATATTTTCACAAACTAAATCACTTCTTCTCTCTCATCTCCTCTTCATTTCTCCTTTCTTTGGCTGTGTATGCTTGGTGGAGTTAAATGGCTGCGTGCCTTATGACGAAATTATAGCCTTAGGCATTGTATGATTGGGTAGAGGTGGCTATGGCCTTTGGTCGTGGGTCCTAAGGTAGTGGAGGAGGTAAGGACATGAGTGTGGATGCGTTTCTAGGCATGGCAGTAAGCAAAGATAGATAAGGGAAGGAGAACGTGTGGTTTTTGGAAGTGGAGGAGAGGTTTAGGTGATGTTTGCTTGAAGTTATAAATGATGGTGAAGTGTTGGTTGAAAAGGGTGTTGGTAGGAAGAATCTTGGTTGGATAAAAGTGGGTTAATCTCACATAGTTTGAAGTTAATAAACTTGCTAATTGCTAGTTAAATTTGCTTGTTGAATTACTTGCTTTTATAATAATAATAGATATTAACTGCTTAAAGTTACATCCTTGATTATATACTTTAAAAAGCGTATAAATTGTTAAAGTATTTGCTTACTAAACCATTGAATTGTGATAAGTTCATTTGAACATTTAAAATGAATATACTGATGTGTATATATGTTAATACATGTTTAGTAGTAGTATGGTTGGAACCTGAAATCATATATGTGAACAAAATAACATGACACCAAATACTAGATTGAATATGGAATGGTCCATATAGCACTAGTCGTTATAAGCGCACTTTGAATTTCTCAAATTATAACTTGTGAAAATGGTAATTTAATATCATATCTTAATAATAACTTGTTTGGCTATTAATTTACACTCTATAAGTGTTTAGAAAAGTAAAGAATATGTTTTTAAAAAATTATAGAAGATGTAAATCAAAGTAACAAAACAATGAAGTAAAAAGTTCGCTATAGTGACACTTCCAAAAATAGTCTGTCTTTGAAAATAACACGCATTTTTGTGGAAACTTCCTTACAGGTTTCATTAATAATTAATAAGTAAATAATATATTGTCCTTATTAGAAAAGTTTTGAAGCCTAAATCACTTGATAGCTAGTTGAACGAAGAGAAAAAATTTATAGCGAAAAAGTCGCTATAAGTGCAGTTCGTTAAAATGTCTTATTTTCAAGTATTCTTATATAATAATTAAAAGATATTCTTTGGAATTTTTCTTCAAGATATTCAAGTACCGAAAGTATATCAAGTACTGCAAAAAGAATGATTAAAATCATTTGTCAAGACGTCGATATCTAAGCGCAAAGTTGTGGCAAATTGACGTTAAACGACATCGCAAGACTTTGGGCAGTACTTGGAAGTGCTGCCTTTGCATCTGAGACACTTTTGAGCCGTTGCGAATTATTTTGGTAGCATTTGCATGCATGCCCTCTTTGCTGTTTGAAACTATCATTTGTTTAAAAATGATATTTAAATTATATAATCTTCTTTAATCTTTTTGGGGTTATTTTCTAACTTATAATAGAGTGCTCTAATATTGGTATTAATTTTATATATATTTTTAACAATTAACTATGAATTTTTAAACTAAGAGGCTTTAAAATAAAACTTTTTTTCTATTTATTTCAAAATTCCATATTTTTACATAATATTCTATATAAATAATTATCATATATTTTAAGTAGTTTTAAAAGTATTTTAACATATTAATAAATATTTTAAAGATATTTCTATATATATATAAGTTTTAAATATAAAATTAATTATTTTATAAATATAATAAATGAAGTTTGAATTTTAATTCTTAAGATAAAATAAATGGTTTTGAGGAATTACCTAAAAGCGTATTGCCTTAATTAGTAAGTGTGGATATGCTTTGATTTATAAATAAATATTTAAAGTTATTAATGAGTAAATAAATAGTTTTGGGTTGTTGTAAACGGCGTTTTTAGCAACACTTGTTTTGAACTCTTATTATCAATTTTAGTTGCGAATATAATTAGATATTTACTAATGGATATTTAGTAGAAAAATACAGGTAATTGGTTTTGGGTTTGTTGTGACAATTTTTTTTAGCAACACTTTTTTATAACCCTTGAATATAGTTGAATCTTTAAAAAGAGAGTTTTAAAGAGGAATGTTTTCAAAGTGTTAAATTTTTGGGTTTGTTGTAAACAATGTTTTAGCAACATTTGTTTATTATACACTTGAATTATATTTTGGAAGGAATATTATAAATCTTTAACACTATAATTTTAAAGATAACAAAAATTATAGGAATTATAAATGATAGAAGATGTTATATATTTAATTTATAAAAGAAAATGAGTTTATCAAAACAATGTTTTTGGTGGTAATTGTCTTAACCTCTTCGACTATATTTTATAGTAAATAAAACTTGTTAAGTGATTTGTTGTAACGACCCATAAATCCGTACCCCATGAGTTAACACTATTCTACATCAATTAACTCAAGTGGAACAGAAAAAAGAACCATTAGGGTTAAAGAAGAAGAGATAGAAGAAGAAGAAGCTAAACAACATCAGAATCTCACAGTCACCGCGGAATAAAATATAATAGTAAATAATAGATCTTTATACAAAATGAAACTATATCTGTTTTATACATCATATCATCAGAGTATCTCATACAAACAACATTTACCGGTCAGACAATTCCATACAATTCACAGCAGCGGATATATATACAAGTACGTATAATACGTCTTGGAATCCAGCTCCTCTTCTGCTCCATAGCATCCTGTCCTGAACATATAATACTCGGTCTGACACGAGCATTGTAATGAAATAACACCCGAGTCAGTCAAGAATACCAGCTGATAATAATGCATCCAAATTGATTATTAAAGTTTCAGAAATCCTTTTGAAAACAAAAGCATCTCGTAAGACCACGCCACAAATAAACATGTCGGGTTTTTACCTTACGATAGCTAAAACACTTTTTATAGAAATCCTCTGATATTATAATAGGGTCCATATACAAATACTTATAACATAGCCGAAATTGTTACATGATTAAATTCCAGCTACTAGCCACAGAGTGGGTAATACAAACAAAATTCGTAAAAGGCTCGTAGGAAAGATGGATTTCCAACTAATGACTAGGCACTGGGGTACCACCTGTCACAGTACGTGGTCTAGATCACAGTACCGAGGAGTACGCCCGCTCCTCTGTAACACAAGACCAGAACCATCCCTTTCTGGACAATTCTAAATAAGATCACCCCGCGGTTGGGATCAGCAACCGCACCACTAAGCCGAAATAAAAAGGGACATCTAGACAGGGATGACCTTACTCTCAAGTGGGGGCTACCCACGAAGCCTTGCTGCATAATCCCTGATTTTCAGTCATTCCCGGTTGATGAGGCTTGAGGCTAAGCATTACCTTTTAGAACGTTTCACTTAGAATGCCCATCGCCCACCTGACGATGTTCCGAAAGCATTCGTCCATACAAGTCCGTCCCGGGTTCGAACGGAACCGAAGGCACTACTCCTACTACATCCACTTTGGAAATATCCTCAGGATTAGTAGCGACTAGCCCTTGCACTTCACTGCTCCATCTTCAACTCCGAACACGTTTTCCTACGAAACGTACAAACCGGATCGAAGTGGTTTTCGAGAAATAAATCTTGATCCCGGTCTCTTCGAAACGATCAACGCATTTGTCCAATATTGATAGTCGGTGATTTAACTATCAATTAACATTCACAAACATCCGTCACACAATAAATAACTTCTACATTATTTATTTCCCAAAAAATATCATTACGAGATATAATTCCAATTTCAAAATTTCTTTTGAAACACTTTTCAAACCCAATTTTCTCATGGAATAGATTCTCAAATCTTTATTTCCTCTGAAACATCCAAGTACCCATATTTAAGGTTTAAAATAATTTAAATACTTTATCCCTCAAAATACATTAAAACCATTTATATCAAATCTACTTACATACTTAATTTAAAATATACATATACTTTTAAAAATATTTCGGATAAAACTGCTTTATAAAATATAAACAATTTTCTTTAAAATAAGTTAAGTCATACTAGTTTTTAAAAATAAAGTTATGAATCCTTATACAATTTCAAATAAAGCTTTAATTGATTTTCTTTAAAATAGAACCATTTATAAAGTATAAATGGTAATAATATTCTTTAAAACGTGATTCTAATTACCCTTTAAAAATAATTACTTCTATAACTACTTTAATATATGTTCACTCTTAAAATTCTTACAACTAAAATAATTTTCCTGAAACCATTCTTTAATATAACTTCAAACTCTAACGTTTCAAAAAATCTATTTTAAAAACGTACTTGGCTTTCAGGGAAATACACTTCCATCTTAGAATAACCAAAGAATTCTTTTTTATCTCCAACCCGTTTTATCCCAATTCAATTTTACATTCATCCCGTAAAATTATTTCCATGCTTTAAAAATAGCTCCTTTTATTTTAAACACATTGCTATTTCCTGGAAATCACTTTCAAACATACGTTTAAAATATTTAAAATAAGCTCTAGAAATTATTTGATTGAAAATAATACTTAAGGAAATATACAGGGTTTCCTAAGTAATTTAAATAAAATTTAACTTTTTTAAAATAAGGTTATTAAATCAGATATTCATATTAAAATTTCCTTTTGAAAACTTAATACTACTTTACCTTTTTTAAAAATAATTAAATACCATAATTACTTAATCAAATATTGCTTTCACTTAAAAACATTTTAAAATAATATTCCTTTCTAAAATATTTTAAACATATTTAAACTGCAAATTTATAATTTGAAGTTTCTTAAAAACAAAATAAAATTTCCAGGAGAAAACACATTTTCCATTCTTTAAAATAAATCTCGCTATTATTTTTAACAATTCTCAATTCCCTTTCCAAACCACAGATTCAAACACTTCATATTACCAACCAATCACTTGAATTTAATCCTTTTTTTAAATTCTTTATTTAAGAATTTCTTTTATATCCTTTAAACCCAATTCATCTATATTTAAAATTTTCAGTTTGTATTACCCGATCTCAGCACAACACAATTTAAATTTCAATTTAATTCCTCACAGCATATAAATAAAACACAGCATAACAAGATCTAAACAATTTATCACAGAATAATAAATAGGATATTTCACAGAATATAAATTTAAATTCTATTTGTGGGGGATCCAGTTGGAACCCTCCAACCTATTTTCCTGCATCCGTAGATATTAGCACAACCAATAAACATCTATCTAACTTGATAATAATTATCATATTCAGCAAATCAACCAATCAAACATTCACTGGCATCCAGATGTGAGTGAGAATAACTCACCTTGGGTTTTCGGCGAGCGTTCAAATTTTGAATTAAATCGACCGCGATCGATTCAACCCAAAATTCCTCTAAATCCGATCGTCACCCAATCTAGACTGCAACGTAGATCGCGTCGCTGCGATCTCGGCGCTTCTCGTTCCGTCGAATTCTGCCAATGCATGAAATAGTTATACGGTTTTAAAGTTTTGAATAATATTTTAAAACAAACTTTTCCTTTCTATTTTAATTTAAATTATACCCAAACACAAACAAGCCGCACATCCTACAGCATGCAACCAAGGCCACACTGCTTTCTTCCTCATGCAGTTCACAAGAACCCATAGCCGCATAGCTAAGGTTTATCGCCGCTCATCCTACGAGCGCCAGGGGTCCATCAAACCATCGCCAAACAAAGCGTCTCGGCTACCTCCTCCAATGCCCTTAGACTCGCGAAGCCCGGTGCCCCAAAAGTCTCGAATTTCGTTAACTAACAACGCAAGAACGCGGGCCCTAAGCTTCCTCTCCGGTCGACGAAAAGCAATCTCCACCGTATGGATGTGGAGAGCTCGAGAAGCTCTACACTTCTCCAGTTGAAGTTTTTTGCAAAAGCTTAATGGATTGAGAGAAAATGAAGGGGAACGAAATGAAGTCTCGGCCATAGGAAAGAAAAATGGCGGCCGAGCAAATAACTAGGGTTTCGGCCCTTAAGAATGAATATATAGACATTTATTAATAATATTTAAATATTTTCTCCAGTTTTAACAAGCTTTTACAAACGAACTCCGATTACTATGAAATTTGAAATACTATAATAACTAACTATTACGAATCCAATGGAACTGCTTTCGTCGAATTCCGAGACTGTGGCCTGGAAGGCTATTTTGATTCGTCGATTAAATCGAGGGATTTCTGAAATTGTCGAAATCTCTTAAAATTTCACTTTTAAAATTTTACTAACTATATAATAAATCATATAAAATTTATAATCACATTATAAATCATTTGGATCCATTCCAGACCAAAACTGATTATTTGCGTTATTATAATATTAAATTTATTATTAAATTAATATAAAATTCCAAATTCAATCTATCGACTATTAATTCCATCCAATGGTCCAATATTATTATTTAAATCAAAATAAACTTAAATAAATTTTTAGAAACCATTTTTATATTTATTTACACTTAGATTCACCAATTATCCCAATTCTAATATTAAATTATTATTATTCAAATTTCAATTTCATTCCCGTATTTAAAATTTAACTAATTCTATTAACTGAACCAAAATCTTTTATTTCAAAATCAAATTATAATCCATATTCGACATTTAAAATGAATTAAATGTTCAAATTTAGCGAGCCAAAATTCCGGGTCATTACATTCCTCCCCCCTTATAAAAATTTCGTCCCCGAAATTTGCTAAGGTAGAAAGAATGTTCCAAACTCAATAGCAAAACCTACTTAGTGAAATCTCAATTTCACTTTGCTCAAATTCTTTAGTTACAAATCGAAACTACTAGCTTCAATTCCTATCCCAAAGTCCTTTTTATTTTCAATTGTTATTTGAAATCAACTTTGTCATTAATAAAACATTTCAAATTTTTCATAAAATTTCCAACTCCCAAAATTTCCGGAAAATTTTGGCAGAGTCTCCCATGTACGGAGGAGTTTTTGAAATTTCACAATAGTTATAAATATGTATACATCGACCCACACAGTCGGAAAAACCAAAAACAGTTCATATTTCCTATTTTTATTGCGTAGGCATACCTTTATTAGCATTTTTAAAGCAAACAGCTAAATAGTATCGCACATACGCACTCCAACTCTATCCATTGCCTCCCATACCTGTACTTACTTAAACAAACATATCGGTTTCCAATAATATGAGCATTTATCAACATTTTCTTCATTAAACTAGCCCAAACACATGAATTATAAAGTTTAAACAAGCAAACTTCATAATTATGCATGTTAACATCCTTTATAAGAAATTTCACAATTTTAACTTCAATTTAAATCCTCTTTACAAACCCAAACTTCATTTTATCTCACTTGAACAATTTATATTCAAGTTCACTATATACCATTCATATTTATTACAACCAATTCATTTCTACTTCAATCATATGCCTTAGGTATATCCTTTTACTTCAATTCAATTCCAAATTGATTCAAAACCAAATTTTACCTTCAATTTGAAGTATTTACATTTCTTTAATGCTCCATTTCCATTCATATGCAAAACCACTTAATAAAATTTCAATTCATCCCAATTGATTCAAAAACCTATTTTATTTGCTTCTTTAAACCAACTCAATTCCGAATACAACAAACAACCAATTCTCATGCAAATTTTCATGTCATTCAAGCCAATAATCATTACTTAAGCTTATAACCATTTAAAATTATTTCCAGTTCAAATTTATATTAATTTTATTCCATTAGGAATTATTCACAACTCAAATATTCTTACTTCCTTGCAAGTTTTAATACAATTTCTTATTCTCACTTCAAGTTCACCATTCAACTTAAGTTTTATATTAATATCATCCCATTCTGTAATATTTACAACTCATACATCTTTATTTTATCACAATATTTAATTAAAACCATTTCACTTGCATTTAAATTTTATTATCTTAAACAAATTTATCCAAGACCACATTATAAAGCTCGATCCCAATTATTTTTCAGTTTGCTTAAGTTGTTTCAATCACACAACATTTCCATATCTTCTTATATCAATTTCTTTTCAATTTGATTCTTAATTCCCATCCGTTTACAAATTGTAATTCAACTAGTTACTTGATCGTTTACTAATTCAAGCAAGTAAAGTAAAGTTGGAAATCAATTCACTTTATAAACACCTTTTTATAATTCACTTGTATATTTAACACGACCAAGTCAACATATACTTTACTTGATTTAACTTTAATTAAATTTGTTTACTGACTTAATCCATATTAGATTTTAACTCACTTTCCCAATTCATTTTGAATCTATTAATAATATGTCATTTCAATTATTCTAAACAAGAACTGGGTTTCATTTTACCTTTCAAAATTTTATTTACAAGCTTCCCAAATTTTATTCATTCCAACATTATTTTCATTTAATTTATCTTACGCTACATTTAGTTTCAACAATTTCTTGGGTTTAGTTGAGTGAGAATTATTCAATATCATTTCAACTAAATTATATTTTCTTTCAATCTCAACTCTTTTCCAATTTAAATTCATGCTTTAACTAAATTTATTCGGCCAATTTAAATTCATGCTATTTCTTTTACTATTTTAAATAAGAATTTAATTCTATTCATAATTATTTGTAACACAACTGAATTTTGATTTTATTTCAAACCAAATTCAACTCCATTCATTTAATCGAAGTTAAATCCAATTCAATCCAATTTTAATTCTCCATATACAAGTTCTAAATTTATTTACTGATTTAAGTTCATTCACATCCTTTATATATTATATCTTCTTCATCTTATTTCAATTCACATTTCTTTTGAGATTAAGTTTAAATTCACCATATCATTCAACTATTTCCCATTTGTGATCATAATTCCATTTTCTATTTAAAAGTTCATCAAATTATTTACTTCAAAGTTTATATTGCTCATTTTAATTCATCTACATCTTATAATCACAATTCCAAATTATATATATGTGTATCACTGAATTCTTAAGGATACCAATTTTCCTTCACCTTAATCCTTTGCAAATTTTAAATTCACAGTTCCAGATTATAAGTATAATACTTACTAGCTTATGAGTACAATTTATTACACAATGACCCATAATTATCAAGCTATTTTACATTTCAATTTAATCCAAATCAATTTGATTCTAGGTCCACTTTATTTAACTTATCCCAAATTAAATTCAAATTTTCTATTCACTTCCATATATTTTATTCACTTCCATTTACTCAAGTTAAATTTTAATTCCAAGATTAAAATTTTCATCTCTTCCTTATTAATATCAACTTCACTTAATAAGTCCAATAGTTGATTCATTTTAGCTTCACTTTTTTTTTAAATAGAATTTTCCAGAATTCAATTACCCAGTTTTATCTCAAAATCATTTTGAAATAATAAATAACTCATACTCTCTTGGTATATCAAATCAAATCTCCGGGTTTCCAAACAACTTGTTTACCCAACAAGTCCAAACAATATCATAACCAACCACTTTGGTAGCAATCCATCACTTTAGAAACTCGAAAATGAATTCTAATGATGTGGCCAGCATCATCAGGATTATTTTCCAGCGAGTGAAGCGAGTTCAGTGCTTCCTTACTTTCCCACATTCATTTCAAAACAGTTTCCATTCAAAAATACTTTCCCAAAACAATATTCTATTATTGCCTTCGAACACCTTAGCAAACATTTCAAACATTCCCAAGATTTTAAATTTCCCGAACCTTTGTTTTCAATATATTTAAAATCTTTTTCAAAATCTCCGGGATTTAAATTCTGGTTCAGTTCAAATTTAGTTATTCCTCTTTTGCATAATTTATACTCATAGAATTTTATTTGATTATAACCAATTCAAACTTTAGATTAAATTTTAGATTCTTATTTGATTAAGATATCCACATCCAAGAAATCAAATATATAAGTATATATAATAATTTCATAAAATTATTCCTTTTATATCAAAATATAATTTTCGGTATAATTATTTCATTTACCTTCTTTAAAAACAATACTATGTCGGTTTATCTTGTTTAAAAGTTTAGAAACCCCTATCGATATGGTTGTACTTCCCGTACTGACCAGAATTCATAAACACTCAACCGATAAGTCAACACAGTATAAAAACAATTTTATATTCACTAACAAGTACGCTCTCATATCTATTAATACACTCAACTCATTATAGAGTACTATTGACTCTGTTCAATGAGTAATTTCCCCACCAAAGCCTAGGTTGTCGCCAACCTAAGCTCTGATGCCAAGTGTAACGACCCGTAAATCCGTACCCCTTGATTCAACACTATTATACATCAATTAACTCAAATGGAACAGAAAAACGAACCATTAGGGTTAAAGAAGAAGAGATAGAAGAAGAAGAAGAAGAAGAAGAAGAAGCTAAACAATATCAGAATCTCACAATCGCAGCGGAATAAAATATAATTGTAAATAATAGATCTTTATACAAAATGAAACTGTATCTGTTTTATACATCATACCATCAGAGTATCTCATAAAAACAACATTTACCAGTCAGACAATTCCATACAATTCACAACAGCGGATATATATATATACAAGTACGTATAATACATCTCGGACACCAGCTCCTTTTTGCTCCATAGCATTCTGTCCTAAACATATAATACTCGGTCTGACCCGAGCATTATAATGAAATAACACCCGAGTCAGTCTGGAATACCAGCTGATAATAATGCATCCAAGTTGATTATTAAAGTTTCAAAAATCCTTTTGAAAACAAAAGCATCTCGTAAGACCACGCCACAAATAAACATGTCGGGTTTTTACCTTACGATGGCTAAAACACTTTTTATAGGAATCCTCTGATATTATAATAGGGTCTATATACAAATACTTATAAAATAGCCGAAATTGTTACATGATTAAATTCTAGCTACTAGCCACAGAGTGGGTAATACAAACAAAACTCGTAAAAGGCTCGTAGGAAAAACGGATTTCCAACTAATGACTAGGTACTGGGGTACCACCTGTCACAGTACGTGGTCTAGATCACGGTACCGAGAAGTACGCCCGCTCCTTTGCAACACAAGACCGGAACCATCCCTTATTGGACAGTTCCGAATAAGATTCACCCCGCGGTTGGGATCAGCAACCGCATCACTAAGCCAAAATAAAAAAGGGACATCTAGACAGGGATGACCTTACTCTCAAGTGGGGGCTACCCACGAAGCCTTGCTGCATAACACTTAATTTGCAGTCATTCCTGGTTGATGAGGCTTGAGGCTAAGCGTTACCTTTTAGAACGTTTCACTTAGAATGCCCATCGCCCACCTGATGATGTTCCGAAAGCATTCATCCATACAAGTCCGCCCCCGGTTCGAACGGAACCGAAGGCACTACTCCTACTACATCCATTTTGGAAATATCCTCAGGATTAGTAGCGACTAGCCCTTGCACTTCACTGCTCCATCTTCGACTCCGAACACGTTTTCCCACGAAACGTACAAACCAGATCGAAGTGGGTTTTGAGAAATAAATATCGATCCCGGTCTCTTTGAAACAATCAACGCATTTGTCCAATATTGATAGTCGGTGATTTAACTATCAATTAACATTCACAAATATCCATCACACAATAAATAATTTTCACATTATTTATTTCCCAAAAAATATCTTTACGAGATATATTCCAATTTCAAAATTCCTTTTGAAACACTTTTCAAACCCAATTTTCTCATGGAATAGATTCTGAAATCCTTATTTCCTCTGAAACATCCAAGTACCCATATTTAAGGTTTGAAATAATTTAAATACTTTATCCCTCAAAATACATTAAAACCATTTATATCAAATCTACTTTCATACTTAATTTAAAATATACATATACTTTTAAAAATATTTCGAATAAAATAGCTTTATAAAATATAAACAATTTTCTTTAAAATAAGTTAAGTCATACTAGTTTTTAAAAATAAAGTTATGTATCCTTATACAATTCCAAATAAAGCTTTAATTGATTTTCTTTAAAATAGAACCATTTATAAAGTATAAATGATAATAATATTCTTTAAAACATGATTCTAATTACCCTTTAAAAATAATTACTTCTATAACTACTTTAATATATGTTCAATTTTAAAATTTTTACAACTAAAATAATTTTCCTGAAACCATTCTTTAATATAACTTCAAACTCTAACGTTTCAAAAAAATCTATTTTAAAAACGTACTTGGCTTTCAGGGAAATACACTTCCACCTTAGAATAACCAAAGAATTCTTTTTATCTCCAACCCGTTTTATCCCAATTCAATTTTACGTTCGTCCCATAAAATTCTTTCCATACTATAAAAATAGCTCCTTTTATTTTAAATACGTTGCTATTTCCTGGAAATCACTTTAAAACATACGTTTAAAATATTTAAAATAAGCTCTAGAAATTATTTAATTGAAAATAATACTTAAGGAAATATACAGGGTTTCCTAAGTAATTTAAATAAAATTTAACTTTTTTAAAATAAGGTTATTAAATCAGCTATTCATATTAAAATTTCCTTTTGAAAACTTAATACTACTTTACCTTTTTAAAAAATAATTAAATACCATAATTACTTAATCAAATATTGCTTTCACTTAAAAACATTTTAAAATAATATTCCTTTCTAAAATATTCTAAACATATTTAAACTGCAAATTTATAATTTGAAGCTTTCTTAAAAACAAAATAAAATTTCCAGAAGAAACCACACTTCCCATTCTTTAAAATAAATCTCGCTATTATTTTTAACAATTCTCAATTCCCTTTCCAAACCACAGATTCAAACACTTCATATTACCAACCAATCACTTGAATTTAATCCTTTTTTTAATTATTTATTTAGGAATTTCTTTTATATCCTTTAAACCCAATTCATCTATATTTAAAATTTTCAGGTTATATTACCCGATCTCAGCACAACACAATTTAAATTTCAATTTAATTCCTCACAGCATATAAATAAAACACAGCATAACAAGATCTAAACAATTTATCACAGAATAATAAATAGGATATTTCACAGAATATAAATTTAAATTCTATTTGTGAGGGGTCTAGTTAGATCCCTCCAACCTGTTTTCCCTGCATCCACAGATATTAGCACAACCAATAAACATCTATCTAACTTGATAATAATTATCATATTCAGCAAATCAACCAATCAAACATTCACTGGTATCCAGATGTGAGTGAGAATAACTCACCTTGGGTTTTCGGCGAGCGTTCAAATTTTGAATTAAATCGACCGCGATCGATTTAACCCAAAATTCCGCTAACTCTGATCATCACCCAATCTAGATAGCAGCGTAGATCGCATCGCTGCGATCTTGGCGCTTCTCGTTCCGTCGAATTCTGCCAATGCATGAAATAGTTATACGGTTTTAAAGTTTTGAATAATATTTTAAAACAAACATTTCTTTTTTATTTTAATTTTAATTATACCCAAACACAATCAGGCCGCACATCCTACAACACGTAACCAAGGCTGCTACTGCTTTCTTCCTCACGCGGTTCACAAGAACCCATAGCCGCATAGCTAGGGTTTATCGTCGCTCATCCTACGAACGCCAGGGGTACATCAAACCATCGCCAAACGAAGCATCTTGACTACCTCCACCAATGACCAGTGACCCGCGAAGCTCGATGCCCCAAAAGTCTCGAATTTCATGCACTAACAACGCACGAACGCGGGCCCTAAGCTTCCTTTCCGGTCGACGAAAAGCAATCTCCACCGTATGGATGTGGAGAGCTCGAGAAGCTCTACACTTCTCTAGTTGAATTTTTTGGCAAAAGCTTAATGGATTGAGAGAAAAATGAAGGGGAACGAAATGAAGTCTCGGCCATAGGAAAGAAAAACGGCGGCCGAGCAAATAACTAGGGTTTCGGCCCTTAAGAATGAATATATAGACGTTTATTAATAATATTTAAATATTATCTCCAGTTTTAACAAGCTTTTACAAACGAACTCCAAATTTCACGTGCCGCCAGGCGTTCCTAAGGTTTTACCCATGTTTTGAACACAATGGAACGTGTTTCAGAAGCTAATTTGGTCGTATGCGCGAGTTACGGAAATAAACGATAAATTTTAAATTAAATCGATAAAAGTATTTTCTATGCGTTTTAAGCTGCCGGAGTCAAACGACAACTCCGATTGCTATGAAATTTGAAATCTGATAATAACTTACTATTACGGATCCAATGGAACTGTTTTTGTCAAATTCCGAGACTTTTCCCCGGAAGGCTATTTTGATTCGTCGATTAAATCGAGCGATTTCTGAAATTGTCGAAATCTCTTAAAATTTCACTTTTAAAATTTTACTAACTAAATAATAAATCATATAAAATTTATAATCACGTTAAAAATCATTTGGATCCATTCCAGACCAAAACTGATTATTTGCATTATTATAATATTAAATTTATTATTAAATTAATATAAAATTCCAAATTCAATCTACCGACTATTAATTCCATCCAATGGTCCAATATTATTATTAAAATCAAAATAAACTTAAATAAATATTTAGAAACCATTTTTATATTTATTTACACTCAGATTCACCAATTATCCCAATTCTAATATTAAATTATTATTATTCAAATTTCAATTTCATTCCCATATTTAAAATTTAACTAATTCTATTAACTTAACCAAAGTATTTTATTTCAAAATCAAATTATAATCCATATTCGACATTTAAAATGAATTAAATGTTCAAATTTGGCGACCCAAAATTCCGGGTCGTTACATTTGTGAATATACTTATACCATTGGAACAAGTGTATGAATACTTTTTAAGTATTGGAAAGGGTATAAGTGAAAAAAAGTAAAGTATATACACAAGTATATAAAGGGAGTTTTATTAATAATAAAATATTACTAAACAAAGGAAGTCTTGATTTATAAATGAGATTTTTTATTGGATAAAAAGATGTTTTACTAATAAAAAAGGTTTTAACTAATTAAGGACAAATTAATTATAAAGGGATTAAAAGTCATTTATGTTACTTGAACATGCCTTGCATGAAATGATTGTGCAAGTATGTTTACTTGCTTATAAGAAAATATTTAGGACTTTGTTCCTTATGCGACCATTCTCATTATTGTTGAATAAGACCAAATTCATTTACTCGGTCTTGGAAAGACAAGGATCAGTAAGTGTTCTACTTATCTGAAACCACTTCAAGGCTAAGATACGGGTTCTCAGTTTTGGAAGGGATGATGGAAACCATGTGTGATTTCGAAATCTGTTGAGATGATGGAATCCATGTAGGAGTCATTATATGATCGAGTTTTGTTGAAAAGTCGTGTGAAGTTGTCGACGAGACCTCGACATCGGAAATGGCTAAAAGCAGAGTAGGACTATAGCTAATTGGGTTTAGCTAACCTCAAGGGGTACTGATCAACTCTATAATAAAGAGGAACGAGCTATGACTTCCTTATTTGGTATATTATCTGGATATATACGGTGCTTGGAAGATATTTTCTGATCCTTGCCAAGAGACTTGTCTCGAGGTACCGAGGACCTCCAATGAAAAAATACATTTATACGAACGTACCTTAGCGGTTTTTTTATATACATAAATATGTCGTCAAATGTAACCAATGTAACCATTTCAGCTATGATTTATATTTATATTGAACGCTCTAGGAATTATTATAATATGATGGGATTCTATATGTAAATGTTTCGATTATCATAAGGTAAAAGTCCGTTCGTGTTTATTTGCAGCATGGTCTTACGAGACACCTTTGTTCTTTAAAGGGTTTTACAAATATACTAATTCAAATTATCTGAGTTTTTCTCACACTGGTTTACCAGATTGATCCGGGTGTTATTCTTCTTATAATGCTCGGGTCAGCCCCGTGTATATTCCTAGATTTCATTGATGATCATTATAGCTCTTGGAGAGAGGATTTGGATGGTTCCCTATCGTAGATTTTATTTCCGCTGCATTACTTTGTTTATTTTAATATTAGAAATTATGAGGACAGGTTGTTATAACTATCCAGGCCGATGATAGGTTAGTTTACTCCGATTATTGTGTCTATACAGTTTTCCTTTATAAAAGTGTCACTTTAATTTTATACGTTATCGTTCCATTATGAGATTTTGATATTGTGTTCTCTTCTTTCTTGTTTTTTATTCTTTTCTTCTTTTATTTTACCTTGATATTCTGCCTTTCGGCACTTGGGTGCTCAGCACATGAATATCATGGTGTATTAGTGTCGACGAATGGGGGCTGAAAAGGTGTACATTACAATAATCCCGAACCCAGCAAAATTCAAAGCAAAGCAATCATAAACAAAAGAGCATCCACGACTCAATAAGACTAAACCACTACAAACTATGCATAGGCTAGTAAAGCCTCCAACAGGATTTGTCATGATCAAGGGTAGATCTAATGTCTCAGGTCTTAATCCTAACTGTCTACGAGGTCACTACATATGAATGATTGTGAAGCTCTGGTATAAAATAAAACTTGAACATGAACTTCATTAATAGAAAGAATACCTTAAATGATGACTTCTTTCTCCTTCTCCTTCGCCAAAGGAGAACTCACGAAGTCAGGACTGAGTCTAAAGCATACGCTTTCACAATCTGCTTATCCTTCACTATTTCTAGAAATCCTTCTTCAGATGCCCAGGCTTATCATAGTTGTAGCACTTCTTCTTATCGCTTACTTTGCAATCCCTGATCAAATGGCCTTTCTCCTTGCATCCATATCAAGTACGTTCTCACTTATCCTTTTTTTACCATTCTTTCCTCGAAACCGCTTCCTCTTTCCGTTTCAACTTTTCTTGCCTCCAACATTTTATTGCGATTTTGGCTCTTTCTTCTTATTGGAAACAACCATAGCTATCCTAACCTTACGATATAGATTCTTATGACAAAGTGCTCTCTCCATAAGCTTGTCAAACAGTTCATTAATGTGGTCTCACTACAAGAAAAACCATTTATAGTTGCAAAAATTGGTGGCGTTTCTTTCTAAATGCAACCAAAAAGTATTTCCCTAAAAAATATAAATGCGGCTAAAAAGATTTCACGTTCCTGCTTTGCACCCGCATAAAGTAAAAAATATTTCACGAATTTTTTTTATTTACTGTCATGTTTCCCTTCCTCTTCATTATTTAGAAACTTTTCTCCTCACGCTTTCCTTTTCGCTCCAGCAAAATCTACCTCACCCTCCACAAAATCCACCTTGCTTCATTATCATTGTTGCGGTTGACGTCCTTCTTTCTACTCCTCTCCACATCGTCACGGTAGCCCTTCACAGATCTCTCCTCGCGGACTAGATATGAAATTTTATAAACCGATTTTATGAGTCTACTGGATTTTATATGATTATGTATGGATACTCTATATGAATTTCTACGTAAACCCTAATTGGAATAGTCGATTTAACCCTAATTGGAATAAATCTAACTGGAATAATTGATTTTATATAATTATATTCGAGCTTTTTTTTTATAAATTTTACTTATATTCTAATCATTTCCTATTATGTTAGTGCGATGTGCTTGCTTTAATTGTATCTAATTTATATTTTTTTTTATTTGCATTTACATGGTTTGCCTCTGAAAAAACTATCATTCCTCTTCAAGTTTCTTAATGAAGAGCTTACTGATCCTTTAGAGCTTTTCTTCTTTATGATTCTGGATGAATTCATCATACTCCAACTATTATTTTTCAATGCTTTGATCTTCTTATTTGATGGGTTTTCAGTTTTGATTAGATCCTCCAAACTCTTCACGCTCGATAGTGATGTGAACGACTGTGATTTTCTTTCGTAGTGTTTTGATAAACCTCTCTTGAAATTCAAATGATTTGTTAGACAACTTGTATATGAAAACTTATGTATACGTGTTATGAATGTTATGATACCATAAATTATTTACGTATGATTAATGTTTTAGATGAAAAATAAAAAATAAAAGAAAGAAAGAAAGAAATTAAAAAAAAAGAAATCTGAACAAAAAAAATGTTCTATATATGAAAAGAAGCAAAATTAGAACACAATTGAACAAAAACTTACTTCAAAGGAAGATATGAAATAAGAGATGACATATCATAAAGTGATGAATTCGATGATGATAAGGAAGAATTCAAAGAACATGAAGGTGAATTCAAATCGTCTATAAAATCTTCATCTTCAGATGAATTTTCGCCAATTGAATTGCAGTTATCATCATCATCTTCTTCTTCTTCTGATAAAGAGCTCAAATATCCATCATAACCATTGTTTTCTTGATATTCTTCTTGATCACCAATATGAGGATTAATCATATTCCCATGCTTTACTTGTGCCATTGCAAAAGAAACTGTAAGTAAAACTCGGATATAATCTCTATACTTGATTATAATTTTAGAAACATGTCACTGAATGTTGAAAGGAAGCATGTATATTTATATGTATAAAATATACAAATGATAGATAAGAATGAGTTTAAATAAGAAAAAGGTATGTGTTATTTTTCTATAAATAATTTTCCCGTGGATGCATTTACATGGTCACATGGAGTTATCTCACTGATACATATCTATATGCGTTATACTTTCAGCAAATGCGTCATAATTTCAGTCACCAAACGAAGAAAAAAAACTATGTAACCTTGTGAATAGGGTTTGATTCATGTGTGCAATATCCTAAAAATAAAAACTATCTCTGTTATTTCATTCACTGCAGCACATATTATCTCTGTTATTATTCATTTTATGTGGTTTATTGTAGTTTATTATCCTTACTATGGGCGTATTACCAATGTTCCAGATAGTGCATTATTTATAATATGCTTGGATGTTTTTTGGGTAATAACTTCAAAGTCTAGTTATTTTTTTGATTACAACAGATAACCAATTTATACGTCAAAGATTGGAAACTTATTTGCCTTCATATGTCGAAAATGGAAAAAGACTGGGTTTTTTTAAGCAGGTGATAAAACCATGATTAACTTAATATGTATTTTGAGAATTATAACATATAATCTAATATTAGAGCTCAATTTTTTTATTTTTTTTACCTTTTTCATAGAACTAGTATAGAGTACCGACAAGGAGCAATGAATTTTATGAATGCTGCAAAGAGGAATGCAAGAAGTGTAGAAAAAATTTTATGCCCTTACAAGGATTGTCGGAATCTTTGTCGTCATGATGAACAAATCATCGTTGAACATTTAATTATAAAAGGAATGGATCCTAAATACATGGGTGGTGTATGCTTTAACCATGGTGAAGAGATAAATGTAGAGAAGAAAACAAATACGTTTGATGTATATGATCTATTCAACATGATTCACTATGAAGATGAAGATTTTTTGAATCAAGATTTTTTTTCATGATGATAAAGATAATGTTAATTCTCAAAGAAAAGAGGATGAGTTACTCAAGAACTTGGAAGATGCAGAAACTCCATTATATCATGGTTGCATAAATCACACAAAATTATCTGCTATCACCATCTTGTATAATCTTAGATGTGAGACTGGCTTGTCTGATAGTGGGTTTGATAAGCTTTTAACTGTGCAACATTTATTTCTGCCGAAGGATAACGTGCTTCACAAAAACTTATATGAAGTAAAGAAATTTCTTAAAGCATTCGACATGGATTTTGAAAAGATACATGCTTGTGAGAATGACTGTTGCCTTTACAGAAAAGAATACAAAGATTTAGAAAGTTGTCCAAAATGTGGTTCTTCAAGACGGAAGAAAAATCAAGATACTGAAGAGGTTATACAAGGTATTCCAGTTAAAGTATTGAGATACTTTCCAATAATTTCGAGATTTAGAAGAACGTATAGATCTCAAAAGATGGCAGAAGATTTAAGATGGCATTTTAATAATACGCAACGATGGAAAGATGCGTCATCCCGTGGATTCTACGACATGGAAAATGGTGGATGAAAAGTATAAATCTTTTTCATCTGATCCATGCAATCTTAGGCTTGGTCTTGCTACAGATGGATTCAATCCATTTTCCATGGTGAGTTTGAAATATAGTTGTTGGCCGGTGATGCTTGTGACATACAATCTCTCGCATATGTTGCGTATGAAGAAGGAAAATATTATGTTAAGTTTACTTATTCCAGGCCCAAAGCAACCCGGGAATGATATTGATGTATATTTGGCGCCTTTGGTAGAAGACTTGCATCATTGGTGGTGTAATGGAGTTGATGCTTATGATGCATTTAGTAAAATTTGTTTAAACTGAATGCAATTTTGCTATGGACGATTAACGATTTTCCGGCTTATGGAAATCTTGTTGGATGTCGTGTGAAGGAGGGAAAAGCTTGCCCATTATGTGGTGTCAATACCCATTCTCGTTGGTTGAATCATAGTCGAAAGAGCGTCTACATAGGTCATAGAAGATTTCTACCTGCTTCAGATTCACGGAGGAAACAAAAGGCATTGTTTGATAACACCATAGAGAAAGGTAGTGCTCCTAGAATACTAACTGGGAGAAACATTCATGCATTGTTGAAGGATTATCCAAATGATTTTGGAAAAGAAAAAGAAGAGAAAAGTAAGAAGAGAAAGTGTGTTTATGATACAGAAGATGAAGATGATAATACTAACGATTCTACAAAAATGGAGCTATTGAGGTGGAAAAAAAAGATCGATTTTCTTTGATTGCTTTACTGGAAAGTTAGTGGATAGTTTGTTTATTTTTCATTGTTTTAATAGAAGAAAAACCCAATAATGCGTTATAATTTTAGTTTCCGCAGGAGCTTCCATTACGTCACAATATAGATGTGATGCATGTGGAGAAAAACATTGGTGAAAGCCTATTGGGAACGATGTTGCATGGTAATAAACCAAAAGATGGAACCAACTGTAGAAAGGATTTAGAGGATTGGGGAATTCGAAGTGAGCTTCATGCACAACCTCGTGGGAATAAACATATCTTCCACCGGCTCCATACATGTTGACAAAATCCGAGAGAAAAATATTTTGCAAAAGATTGTACAATTTCAAAGGACCAGATGGCTACTGTTCAAATTTGAAAAATCGGATTTCGTTGCAGGATTGCAAAATTAGCGGATTGAAGTCGCATGATTACCATGTATTAATGCAACAGTTATTGCCAGTAGCATCGAGAGGATTAATGGAAACGAAGGCAAGAAAAACAATAATTCGCTTATGTTCTTTTTTCAGCAAATTATGTCAACGTGTTCTTGATAGAGAGAAGGTAGAACAAATCAATGTTGAGATTATTGAAGTTTTATGTGAGCTTGATAAATATTTCCCACCATCTTTTTTTGATATAATGGTACATTTATCCATTCATCTTGGAAAAGAAGCACTAATGTGTGGACCAGTTCATTTTCGTTGGATGTACCCATTCGAAAGATACATGAAGACACTTAAAGACTATGTCAGAAACTATGCACGACCAGAGGGATGTATTGCAGAATCCTATCTTGCAAAAGACTCCATGATGTTTTTCGATGAATTTTTGAAAAAATCAGGACATATAGAGGAGAAAGAAGCTCTAAATGAAGATTATGAAAGCAGTGTAATACTCGAGGGACGTCCGATTTCAATATCCAAGACAGTTAAACTGTCAGTTAACGGCAAAGAAAGTGCTCATTTAGCCGTGTTAATGAGTATGGCTGTGGTGGAACCATTTATAGAGTAAGTGTATGTTATATTGTTTTAATTATTTTGATGTGTTTGTAATGCTATATATAATTTATAATTAATTATTCAATACTAGTTTGCATTTGGAGGAATTAGAAAAGTCAGACCCACGCATGACAAAAAATGCGACCTTACTTTGGTAAACACATACAAAAAAATTTGCCGATTGGATTAAAAGAAAGGTTAGTTAGATTTCAAATATATTCTCTTTTGACTATTAATCATACTATAAAATATACATGCTAAATAAAATTTGTTGTAGATACCTATTACCTCCAAGGATCATGATGACATGTTAAGATGGATTGCTTTTGGTCCGAAGGATGATGCCATGTCTTACAACGGATATATCATTAATGAGCAACGTTTTCATATACAAGATGTAGGGAGAGAAACTCAGAATTGTGGGGTGACTATTGATGTGACTACTATGTGTAGAGCAAGTGCAAAAGATATGTCCCAAGTGGTTGATGTGGTCACTTATTATGGAATATTGACAGATATAATTTTATTAGATTATCATACGTTTTATATTTCAGTTTTTAAGTGTCGTTGGGCGTATAAAGGAAATAGAGTAAAAGTTGATGATGATGGGTTCACTCTTATAAATTTACAGCAAGCATCGTTTTCACGAGATCCATACATACTTGCATCTTAAGCAAGACAAGTATTTTATTCAAGAGAGAATGATGTTTCTAATTGGTATGTTGTAATGAAAGCACCATCAAGAAGTTTTAATGATTTAGAGGATCACGATTGCATCGAGGAAGATATCCAAGTCATGGAAGGTAACGAAATAACCAAAATGGATGATGAAGATGTTAGTTATGTTAGAGAGGATTGCGAAGGCATACTTGAGTAGATTATATGTTCTACTTGAGTAGATTATAAAATTTGTTGTACTATCATTTGAAAAATGTATTACAATCAAGTAGTTTCTTTTCCTTGTTTCATGACAGCTTTGACATTTACCACCTTTGTTCTGCCTACTACTCAAGAATCAAAACCTAGCATTAAACCTTACATATATGTCATTTGAAGATGTATGGTCAGCTTCTGATTGAGGATCTTCATTTCTACTCTAGCATGCATCATTTTTACATATAACTCATTTTGTTTCTATTTTAATTTTGTAATATATTTCTTTTTTGTCTGACTCTATTTGGATTTGGTATGTCAAATCAAATTTAATGTTAAGTTTATGTTGAATTTAATTCCATTCCTATGCCAAGTTTGTTCCCTGTTGTATAATTGTCAAAAGATACCTTTTTCCCTTGTAATAACATCTTAATTACACCTTACTTAATTTTGATGAAAAATATTTTGTTTTCTCAAAAGGAAAGAAGAAATTTTATGTTTATCTTAACTTCCAAAGGATTTCTACTTTAGCTTAAGAAGATGTGCCAAATGGTTTCATGGATGTCAATAGGGTTAGATAGCTTGGGAAGACGTGTCCAAAGGATTTGTACTTTAGCTTGGAAATAATCTATAGTTATCTTTTTGCTGATATAAGAACAGATTAAATTATGAAGTGAACACATTTATTTTCTAGCATTCGGTGATATTTTTCGATTATAAGTATTGCATGTTTCTCTTAGTTCAAGTAAATATTTCCTCCCCTTTTTCTTTTTCTTTACATAATCATTAGCGTATTTTTTTCTAGTCTAATAGCGATTCAAACTAATATTTTTTTGATAATCTTCCCTTGACATATGTGGTCCATAATTGGAAGTTGGGCATATTTTGTTGTTTTTGGATAGATTTAGTATGTAACTACAACAGTGTATTCATATTGCTTTATGAGTTATATGATATCAAATTATGATTTGGGCATGTCCTCTCCCAGACTCAGATCACAAGGCACCGCAAAACTGTTTATGTAATACAATTTTTCAACTTTGGAATATTTTCACTTACATAAGGTGCATATTAATACTATCTTTTTTTTACACAACATTTATCTACTATATAAAACAAACACTTGAGCATGGTATTGCTTAAAGTACCAAGTATTTGCTCCATATTAACAGATAAATAATATTAAAGAATCGAAACTCAGAAAACAGTGAGTGATAACCAGTGGATAGTGACTGATAAGGTAAGTGGGTAGTTAATCTACATATGTGTTTGTGTGTACTGTGTTTGTGAGGGTTGTCTGACTGTCTGTAGGGTGAGTTGGGTTTGTGAATATGTTGTGTACTGTGTGCTTGTGTGAGGTGTGTGTGAGTTGGGTTTGTGAATATGTTGTGTACTGTGTGCTTGTGTGAGGTGTGTGAGTTAGCATTGCTATGTTTTGTGTTTGTGAGAGGTTGCAAATTTTGTTGAGTGTGTTGTGCTTTTTTTTTATTAGATGTTAGGTGCCTTCATTTGTAAATGCAAGCATAGAAAACATATTAATAAACATTCACAGAAATTATATGTTTTGATATTCCATTATTAAGTATTAATGTGATTATTTACAGAGTTTACATTACAGAGTTCATATACATGTATTAATAACAAGGTTACATAATAGATACTGTTAACTTTCCTTTATATGAAGTGTTCTCAAAATAAGTTACTGTTTTTTATTTCATTTGCAAAAAAAAAAAGATGCATTCAAGCTTTATACGTACTCACAACCATAGAAAGGCTGATGAGGAATCTCAGAAGTATAAGTCAAAGCGGAAGTATAATCCAAAGAAAAAGGTTAAGATTCCAGCTGATGCTTGCACCGACAGTGAAGAACCAACAGTCAACGCTAAGAAGCAAGCCATTATTTGCAATGAAGACAAAGAACAAGAGCCATCTGTTACCCCCTCCGACCCAAATGAAGAAGGACTTCGCTCAAAAAATGAAATCCTTCCTGAACAAACTGATGATGCTGAGGGAGAAATTAGGAGAGCAAGTGAAGTTGAATCCAGAATTACATCTCGGAAAAGAGGCGGTAGAGGTCCAGCAAAAGCAAAAGGACTCCCGTTAAGCAATCAGGATCGAATTGAAGTTGAGTTCAATGATATAGGTATACCAATAGGGAAAGGGTCAGTACATTTATCCTCTTTTCTTGGACCACTTGTACGGGTGCTGGTTCCATACACACTTGATGATTGGAGGAATCTAGGTGATGAGTTAAAAGTTGTTTTGTGGCGATCGATTCAGGTATGAGTTAAAAATTGTTTTTGTTGTTTATACATCTGTTTGCAAGTTTCTACATTGCTACATTGTTACATCACGTATTATAGTTATGGCTGGAAAAAATTGTTTGATGCATACATATGGCTATTGTTTGATTTTAATATCATGTTTTCATGTATTGTTGCAGATTAGATTTAAACTAGAAGAGGATTGGCAAAGAAAAGCTGTATTTCAACAAATGGGAGTAATTTTGAGATCGTCAAAAAGTAAATTGGTTCGAAAATTAAATAAAGCGGAGAACAAAGAGGAAAGACTAAAACTGAAACCTACCAACATCAAAAGCATGAACAAATGGAGAAGGTTTGTGAAGGCGAAAACAGGTCCGGAGTTTAAGGTAACACTATTCATTATTTTATTTGCTAGAACACTTTAAAAGTTAATGATTAGGATCCAATAACACATATGGTTATTTGCACAGCAGAGTTGATTATCATTTTCAAAAGAACAATTTTATTATCCAATAACACATATGGTTTTGTTTTAGTCTCAGAAAAAGGAAACATTTTGCGTTTCATTTGTTTTGCATTTATGTTCACTGTGCATTTTTGTTCTTTGTTCTTGTGTGCATGTCAACTCAATACTTTCCATTTTAACTTTGTTCATTCTGTACACATTTTTTGTTCACTTGAATTTTGTTCAGTTTAGTGCTGTGTGTTTGGTTTTGTATTATGTTATCTTGCATTAAAAAAATTGTTGGATTTGTTTTCATCTTGCATTGGAATTTTCAACTAGTTTGTTATTACATTTCATTTCCTGGCTTTTGCATTTCGTTTTCTGTTTTACACTGCTGTTGCATTTCATACTTCAACAAGCTTGCATTGCATATACCCAAAAACAAAAATAAAACAAAAAATATTGCATTGCATCGTAGATCTAAGTTTTCATTTTTACATATCTGTTTCTTGTGCTTACTGTTTTCACTTGATATTATGTTCACTGTTTTATTTCATTTGTCTTTTAATTTCTGATACATTGAATTTTCCTCTACTACAAGCAACTGTTTTCAAGTTTTGTTCTCTATTTACAAAACAAAATATCCATGTTTCTTCTTTACATTGCCTTCATCAAACACTTCTCAAACAACTTCTCTCTGTCACTCTTCACTTCCTCAACCAAGCTGCCATTATCCTATAACAATATATCAACTTTTCTCTGTCGCTCTTCACTTTCTCAAACAACGAAGCTGCCATTATCCTATAACAATATATCAACAATATATCTTTCTATTTTACAGGAACGAAGTGAGAAATATTCGGCCCTTAGGGATAAACAACTTCCACACACAACTGGTCGTAAGGGAATGGCTAGATTGACCGAAGACATGGTTAGTTAATTAAGTATAGCTTTATTTAATATTATTTTATACCTGTCCGGTTTTTATTCAATGTTATCCTAAATTTAGAAAAAAGAAAGTCCAAGTGCATCGTCCATAACTAGAGCTGATGTTTGGATTAAATCTCACATAAAAAAATGGTGAACCGGTGACCGCGGAAGCTGGAAATGCTATTGTAAGTTATTTTATTTTATCTGTATATAAAAATTGTCCGAAAGTACGATAATTTTACCATTGTACATTATCTATTTGTATTTATTTATGTATGAGGAGGTTAAAAAATGGTAGCCTATCACATTCTGGTTCGTCACAGAATGTCAGTGGAGATGCTCTTGTACATGTACTCGGACAAGATAAACCAGGACGATTAAGGGCATTGGGAAGGGGTTGCACTTTAACCAAGCTAGCTGTAGCCCAGTCCAAAGATAAACAAGTATCGCAGTGTCGAGAGGAAATAGCAGAAATGAAGAGTATGCTGCAGGTTCTGATGAACCAGAAGGTAAACTATTAAAAGTAATTTATATATGTAAAATAAAAAATTCAAAGCGCCATATAATATAAAATACTAAAAAGAACAAATTTATTCTCTCTCACAAACTTATTATATGTTCTCTGCCATTTTAAGTATGGTCATTTTAATTTTAGCAACTCATTTTTATTTTTTTCACTTGCTGGTTTTGGTAGCCATATTAATTTCATCCCATCATTTATAGCTGTAAAATACATTAACTGATCAAAGTCCATTTAGTAGTTTTCGATAGTCAATTAAACGCCTACATTACATTTAATTCAGTGCTTTTAAGATTAAAATATCTTGATATTAGAGCTTTGCTGCAGGGTGTAGAAAGTTCGAAAAGGAGCACATCTGAATTGGTAAAAATAATAATTATATTACTCAAGAAATAACATTTAGATTTTAAATTTTGATCCAGTGATTGAAATAATTTTTGGTTGAATAATTGCAGAGCAATGACGATGTATGTTCGATGTTGAATTGGGATGGAAACTGTGAAGTTGTTGCCAATGGGAGGGTGTTGTCCTGGGACCCAAATGTGGTTGTCAATGGCATTCATCTTGGACCAAATGATGTGAGCGTTATTGTAGATATCGTGGACAAACCAGATACTTATTTATGGAGGCCTACACCTAAAATGACAGTATTAGCAGATGCTGTGAATAAGGTAGTAGCTTGGCCATCAACTTGCATTAAGATGGCGCTGCGAGTAAATTTGAACGACGTCGGTACGGTAAATTTTACACTTCTCATACTAAACTGTTGAATTACACTTCTCATTGAAACATACTAAAGTTTTAGTTTTAGTTTTTAGATATTACTACCCCAAATTAATCCATTTGCATATTTATTTGTTTGTTAAAATCTTAATAAAAATTTGAATAATATTTTATATTAACAGCACTGTCCACAATATTATGGTTGGAATTACACTTCTCATTTTATAACCTGTGAATGAATTGCTAAGTAATTTGCTAAGTAGAAATTTATTTGTTTGTTAAAATAAACCATCTTTATATTTATTTGTTTGTTAAAATTACACTTCTCATTTTATAACCTGTGAATGATTTGCTAAGTAATTTGCTAAGTAGAAATTTATTTGTTTGTTAAAATAAACCATCTTTATATTTATTTGTTTGTTAAAATTACACTTCTCATTTTTAGAGTAACAGCACTGTCCAAGACGAAAAATGCAAGATTTATCGTTGGAATGAGGGTGAAGGGGTAGTTGCCGAAGGAAGAGTCTGCTCCAGAGAGCCACGATATGTTGTTAATGGTATTCCGCTCGGTCTGTCTGTCGTTGTCATTTCGGTCGAAAAAGTAATAAATAAAGATGCTTATTTGTGGCGACCCACATGTGATATGTCATGCATTGGAGATGCAGTTGGTAGGAAAGTAGCATGGCCAAAATCAAAAGTTGAAGTTGATAAAGAAAATGTAAATGATAGTGTAAATTATGTGACTTCTCCCATGAAATCTACACCCGTGGTCATGAAGAAATCAGAGCATGTAAGTAATAATTTTTCAAAATGAAGAAATTACCTGTGTATGAAAGTTTATTTATTATGTGTATGTATATATTCTGCATAATAATCTCTTTTTTTCCAGCCAATTGCAAAGTGGACAAAAGATAGCAAATGCCAGTTTATCGATTTGGGTGGAAGAAATGTAGTGGCTGAAGGAACTATTGCATCAACTGATCCGATAACGCTGGTCCATTGTCGTCCATTGGGACTTAATGCTGTAAAAGTTTGGGTTGATATTGTGAGAGATGCAAATGCAGAGCTATGGAGACCAACATCAGCATTGGCATGCATGGAAGATGCACTTGGCGTTCCCATAGCTTGGCCAACGGAAAAAGTCATTCTGAAAACAAACTGAAAGGTATATAACTTGTTCATCATAAATGTTTTCAAACTTTGATTCTAATACCCTGACAATATTCCTAGATAATCTACTATAAAATTTAGTTATATTACTCGATAAATATTAGTGTAGAGCTAGAAAGTGATTGAATTGGTGATTGAATTTTGTCAGTTTGGCTGAGGTTGTTGATGGAGTTAGGCTAAAATTCAGTGGGGGGTACGGTTTAGGTCAAATAGTGGCAGGACTGTCAACTTGTCTTTAATTTTAACTTGGCATATTGTGGATTTTTTTCTATAGTATGAATGGGGAGGGGTTGTTGCAAGGCAGTTGATGAAAACTGTGTTGAAGTAGGGAAGTGATGCTTGTAGTAGACAGAACTATAATGACCGAGGTTGTTTGAACTGAAGCAATTTGAAGGTGGAACAGTCCAAGTGAAGGTGAAGTTTTTAGAAGTAAGGGTGATATTGGTGGTAGGTTGTTTAAGGGATAGGGAGGGTTGTATTGTTTGTGATTGAGGAAGGAATGATTTTGACTTGGTGTTGGAGTGGCAGTTTGAAAAAGTTGTGATGATGGTTGTTATCAGGTTTGGGTGAGGTTATAGGGAGGAGGAAGTGTTGGCAGTGATGATCCAGAAGTCGGGGATGTTAGCAGTTTTGTGGTGGAGTTTTGGTGAAGTTCAGATGGTGGACAGTTTGGCTATTGTCGGATTTGGATATGTTGTGGAGTTAGAGTTTGTATTCAAGGGTTTGGTGTTGATATGTTGGCAGTGTGTTGTTTGGATGTAGGGTAGTATATGAAGCAAGTGTTAAAGAGGAGTGACTGGAAGATTGAAGGGGAGATTGCTGAGTGGTCGAAATGTGGAGATGATTGAAGTGTGGTCGAAGTGCATTTGTACTGAACTACAGAGATATGCAATGCACGAAAGGTTAGGTTGCAGTAGGTCTGTTGAGTGGTCAGAGGAGTTGCGGTTAGGTTTCAGAAGCACGGTGGTTCGATTGTACCAGTGATGAAGAACAAGGAAGATGGACGAGTTGTTTGGCAGGTTCGAATTTTTTTTGGTTGTGTTGTGGGACAAGTTGTGGGTATGGTCGGAAGTTTGTATCAAATATGATTGGGAGGAAGTTTTGGTGGAGAAGTTGACTGTGTTGTGTTAGAAGTTGGTGTGAACAAGTAGTGTACAGGCAGAGGGAATGAAGGAAGGAAATGGGGATGTTATCAGGTGAACTTGCTGTTTTGAATGGAGTGCATGGTTGAAGAGGATGGTTGTCGTATAGCAAGTCTAGTGCACTGACTTCACAAATATGATGTAAAAGTTGTTGCACGATTACAATGTGCTCACATCAGTGGTTAATACGCAGAGGCATATTTGTTTGAAGTATTATAGTCTAAGTACTTCTATATTTGTCCATTTTTGATCTTTGATACCTTCACCTCACAAATATTTAGTAACATGATTATTATTGTTTACAGGTAGATAAACGTTTGTGAAGAATTCAAGCAGCAGCACTGGTTTTTGGTATGGTAGCAGCACATGTATGTAGTTAGGTTGATTAAAACTGTTATGAAACTATTATGAAACTAGTATGTATGGTAGCAGCACTACTTTAGCTGCATGTACTATTATGAAACTGTTTATGGTAGTTTGGTTGTGTAAATGTATGGTTAACCTTTTGTCTTGACACTAATGTTATGATATAGTGGTGATTATGTAATTGCTTTTGTTTGTGTTATTGTGGTTCATTGAATGTGTTATTTTTGAATGTGTATGTGTTTAAATATTACGTTATTGTATAAGTTTTGAAGTACTTGAATTGGAGGCGAAATCATATGTAGTCGTGGAACAGCAGGCAATAAAATCGAAACATACGGTGGCGGAGAAAAAACGCCACCAAAAATATATTTTTGTAGCGTTTAAAAAGCGCTACAGAATCAGCAATTATAGTAACTCAGATAATCTCCGATGGCATTCAAAAAACGCTGCAAAAAATAATAATAAGTGCAACAAAAAAATAAGATAGTAAACGGCACCTTTTCGGTGGCGTTTCTTAAACGCTGTAAAAAAGATCTTTAGTAACGTTTAAAAAACGCTGCCAAAAATTCATTTATAGTGGCGTTAAAATAAATGCAACAAAAAATCATGGATTTTTAGTTGCATGTTTTCTAACGGCGTTTATCAAAACGCCACCAAAACTTTTTGTAGCGTTTTTTGAGCGTCACTAAAAATCAAATTTCTTGTAGTATCTACTAGCTTCTTTCTAAGATAGCCATCTAAGCCAATGGTGAACTTCTCATTCTCTCTCAATGGAGTGTTGATGAACGACATCTCATGGTTTAACAAAGTATCAAACTCCGCCATATACTCTGAAACTGACCTCTCTCTTTGCCTAAGATTAGCAAATTTTTGAACAACACCGACTTTCCAGCAGCCAAAATGAACTTCTCCTCAAACTTTTCTTAAACCTTTCTCAACTGAACTCATCTTCTGGCGTAACAATAGTAACGGCGTTCCACCAATTCATGGCCCACCCCTGAAGTTGTTCAGAAGCCAACTTCCTCTTCATAACATCATCTATTTCCATATCTCTAAAGATAGGCTCATAAGTATTAATCCAATCTTACACTTCTAAGGCCGATTCTATTCCATAGAATGGCTTTCCTTCCAGAATAGAGTAATCTTTACTCAACTTAGCGAAATCAACCCTGGGTGCTTGTACAGGAGCATCTCCACCAACAGCCATGCTAGGATCATTCATCATCATCATTGCTATCATAGTATTGAACGTAGCTTGAAAATCAGAAATTGCAGCTCCTGATCCTACTCCTTCTTCAATTCCTAAAGAAAATCTCATAGTATTTCTTGTATGTCTGCTCATTCGTATTCGTAACAAGAATGATAAGGCTCTCATAAAGAAAACTCCAGGCATAGTACTCGTGTGCATGCTCTTATACTATAATATTTATTATACAGTTTTGAAAACCAAACTTATAACAAGTACGCACTCTCTCGTGTATATATACTCTTGATCCAGCCTAAGGCGATAACATGTTCTCTGTCTTTACTAGATCATGGTATCAACTCTAGTTAATCGTGCATCTAAAGCCCCGATACCAAATATGACGACCACTCTATACCACCGGCGCCAATAGTATATAATAATGCACTGCAGTCATGCTTGGCCAATATAGGACATTCATCAAGATGAATAATAAAAAATACAACATCTAACCTATTATATATCTCACAGCGCATGGACAAAATATAATATCACATATACAACAAAAGAGACCGTAATAACAATATGAACTAATCATCAGAGTATAATATCCATCGAGTTGGACATTAAATGTCATAGAGTATACAATAGGATCAACTCAATAAACTATCTCAAAAATGTAAATAAGTAAGCACTGCCACTGGCTCCAAAATGTTGCTTAGCGGGTAAGCGTAAAAACCCATATATGTATATAATACGAGATAGCTCCATCCAGCTCATCCCCCGAACAGCTACCGCATCACCTAAGAGTACCCAAGATAATAAGAAGCAAAGCATAAAACTCTGGACCAGACAAAAGTGTAGTGTGAGCGGTAAATGAATCTCAAAATACTATACAGGTAAATATGGTAAGGAACGAGAGTACACTAGGCATACCTGACCTGTCCTTACAACCAAAAAGTTAGCACATAACACTACGGCTGTTATGGTAATGGTGAATTTACCATTACCAATCAATCGGTTACCATTTTAAAGTAAAGTTGGTACACCAGCATAATTGGTATGCTAACTGTAAAATTACCATTTTTTACAGTAAAACATCGGTAATATTTTTTCAAAACCAGCGGTTACGGTAATTTACCAGTCCATTCGTAATACATTGATATTCATGTAAGATGTTGTATTATAAGCATTTAGAAGCAAGAAAACGGTTCAATTTATTTCAGTAATTCAACTCAAATGATGATAAATGCACTTCTTTTCTATGTCCTTTATTAAGTGACCCAATGAGATATATAATGAATCATCATTCAGTGAAAAATATATCAACTTATTATTTTTCTAGACAAATGGTAAATTACTATTACCAGTGTAATGGTTACCATTTTATTGGTATATAAGTCACCAGTATACCAGTCAATCGGTAACGTAACGGTAAACAATTCTAGTTACCAGTAAAAACGGTACAATAACGGTATTTACAAAATAGTAACGGTAGCTGTTACCATAACAGCCCTACATAAAACTATAATATGCTACTCTATAATATCATAAAGGTAATATACAAATCACAATAGTGGATGTCCAGATATCCCTATCTCCAGCACCTGCTCCAATTGAAATCCCCAAGTGATAGCCCACTAAAGAAAGCAACCAAAGAAAATATAGCATCCATCAAGCAATGCTTACTATCACTTATCTTTATGCTGAATATATGTTGTATGACTTCCTTACAACAAGGGACTAATGGAAATCCTAGTTTTCATTGTACTCTCATATCACGCAATCCAAAACTCGATACATATGCCATAGCCTAAAGCACAACACTAGACCCAAAGCCACTAGTCCAGGGTATACAGGTCCTTATATGATACATGGGCATCTCCACTTCAATACCTCTGCTTCGAGTACAACAGAAAACACTCCAAGTATCAACGATTCCTTTTCATAAACATCTGATCCCTCCTTTGCTCCACTCAGATTTCAAGCCCTTCTATCGCTCAAGCCAGTTTCCATTATCCAAGAACCCACCATATTATACATTCTACAGCTCTCTACTTTATCGAGCTACTGTCTTCAGTACCTACTCCGACCACTAGTCACAAACCGAAGATACAAAGATTTTATCATGATGTTACATCGCCCTCCAACCTTACCACGAACGAATCAACCCTCTACCACAATCTACAGGACATCTATTTCGTCTTCCAAAAATTTCACATCCATAGAACCCACCAAGATAACTCGGTCCACTCCTTAAAACATCCAACTTTAAGTTCGAGAAACAAGTCGGTCTAGCCTTCATCCCTTAGCCAATAACCAACATCTTGTTAAAGGCAATCTCTACTAGTCATACTCTATCATCCCATGCCAACCACCAACTTGTTGGACCAACCAGTATAAGTTGGCACGAACCTATTCATGTCGATGCAAAATTATGCACTTAGAGAATTTGGACCGTGACTTAAACTTCGAACTCTTTCCATACTCTAGAACCTCCCCTTCAAGTTTCATCCAATTTCAACTATCTTTGCCTCCAATTTGCCAAAATATCCAACCTCCCTTTCTAGACGTCCAAAACACTGGCAAATAACATCAAAGCACAATATACAAACATGGAATAACATGCAATTACATCCATCACAACAAGAAACACATATAATTATAGCAATCAAGCACATTCTAACCCAAATCTAAGAAATCAATAAGCATATGAGTACGAACAAGGTGAATTACAAAACCATTTCTAAATATCATATTGGAATTTCTAAATTTAGGTCACAAACATATGTTAACATGTGGTTAAAGTTAGAAAAGGATTTCTAGATTAAAAAATCATGTTGAAAATTATAATTCTACCATACAAATGCATAGGATAGTGAGAATTCATAAATCATCACCAATTATCAAAATCAACCAATTTAAGTGTAGATCCAATATGGACAACGATCAAAAACAATGTGAATCAACCAAATCGATGATCTCTACGTTCTAATCAATGATATATTCACTAATCTTCAACTCAATGTGATTTAGAGAGTAATTTGGATGATTTTGGATGAATCTAAGGCTAGTGGAGGTTTAGATTTGATTTGTAAGAGAGGAAAAGGTTTTGATTTCACTCTTTAGCCCTCTATTTATAGTGACTCTCGAATTAGACTAATGGTCTTAACAATGGATTTAACTAATTATGCAGTAATTATGGACAATAGCTGTTAAAACATAAAATATGTATAACTTGCTAATCGTAAATTCATATTTCTATTATGACCACTCTATGAAATGAGAAACTATCATTCTAAGGAATAAATTTCTTTGAGACTGTAATGACCCGGAATTTTAGGCAATATCAATTTAATAATCTGCATTAATAATTAAATTGATTTGATAATTTTTCTTTGAAATTTTAATTTAAATTGGTAAATTTAATCTTGTAAAGGTTAATAAATTTTAATCTGGCAATATTGATAAGAATTGATTTTCAAAGCTAATGAAATTTTATTCTGTTTATAATATATATATTTGATATATATTGTGAATAGAATATCTTTTGTTTAAAATAAAAGATAAATCTTCAAATTGTAATATATATGTAAGTATATGTTATAATTTGGATTGTTTTGGAATTTAATTTAATCTATTAATAATATATATATATATATGTATGTATGTATGTATGTATGTATGAATATTGTAATGTGAAGCTTTGTTTTAGAGTTAATACTTTTCAAAAGTTAATTTAGATTAGTTAAATTGTTTTCAATTATAAGATAATTGTCTGTTTTTAGAATATAAGATTTGTTATTTGTTTTAAATGTGATAGTTTAAAAAGGATTTAAACAAGCTTTGTTTTAAAAATGCTTAAAATAAAATGGTTATAAGTGTATAAATATAAATGTTTAGATTTTTAAATCCATAAGAATATATTTGTATTTATTAGTTTTAGAATATTTTTCTTTTAAAAGTAAATTTATAAATACATCTGGAAAACATTTATTAATTAAGGGATTTAAAAATGTAAGCTATATTATCTTTAAAATTAAATAAAATAAAAAATTAATTAAAAATGTTAAGAACATGTGTAAATATGTTAATCAACTTGATAACACTTGTAAGAAAAATTAAATACTTTGATGACAAGTGTAAATATTTGGAGCAAGTGGCTTTTCTTTTACTTTTATTTGAGAAAATTTAACATAAAGAAAACTTGTTTCCTCTTTTAATTTCCAAAACTTCTTTCTTCTTCTTAAATTATTTTCTTCCTTCTTGAATTAAAAAGCAAATTAATGGCAACCTGAAATATTTCTCAAATCTGAATTTAACTAAAAACAAAGTGATGTTCAACTGTAAATTTTAAATCCTGCAATTCAAATGAAACCTGCATTTTAAAAAGGGAAGTCATCTGCAGTTCAACTTCAATCTGCATTTATTTAAGCTACAACCTGCATTTCAAATGAAGGGCTGCAGCAAGTTCAGATTAGTTTCAACATTTTTAACAATCAATTAGAGCATGCAAGGGGATTTTCATTAAGCAAGCAGATCAAAGCTTTTTCAGATTATATTCAAAGGCCTGGGAAGTTTAAACCTGTTTTCTGCAAATCGAAAATTGTGAGTAAATTCTATTTTAAAAATAGTTTTGATATAATCTATGATTGAATGTTGCATGCAAATGAATTTGGCTTTGATGATGAATATTTGTTTACCTGAATGTATGTTTATAAATAAAAATATTGAATTGCCTGTAAAATTAAGGATGGTTACTGTGTTTATTAAAAACAGTTTCAAATCCTTTAATAATCTCAATAACTTGATTTTTAACACGAACTGGACTGTGATTTGTAAATGAAAGTTGTTTACAATCACGTAATTTATCATCTAAAAATAGTTATAGGGTTTTTAAATGAATGATTAACTCATATGTTTCAATTTACAGTGAAAAATTAAATTTGGGCAAAATTTTAAGATTTTAAATTCCAATTTTGATTTTATAATTGAATTACAATTGGAAAATTGTGATTTTTAGAGCTTGTATCATAATTTTTAATTGTGTAAGTAAGGTGAATTTGGGGTTTGTTTGGAATTTGGGTTTTTGTAATTTGTCGATTACCCATGCTATAATTTGGGTTGAAACTTGGATCGAAACTTGTGTATGGGTTGTAGATTATAGGAAAAATGCTAGGAAATTTTTCAATTGAGTGAATTGTTGGGAATGGAAGAAACTAGGGTTTTAGTTTGTTTTTGTTATGGTTGAACTGTAATGGCGTTTGCGACTTGAATGATGGTCCGGAGGTGATCGCGACATGGGGGTGTTGAAGTTCTTGGTTTTGGCATCTTGATGGAGGAGTCGGCGAGGCAACGTCGTCATGGTTCGTCGGCAATGGGGTTATTGAGTGGTTTGTGTTTCTACAGTTTTCGTGCTCGAGGGTGAATTTCGATTCGAGTGCATATTCTTCGATCTGGGTTTATGGTGATACTCGCAAGTGATTTTGTGACCGTAGTTGGTTGTCGCGATGAACGCTGGTGGCCGGCGGCGGAGGGGCATGTGCACCGTGTCTGTTGTGTGCACAGTTTTAGGTCTGGGAAGTATGGGATTTGAGGAAAACAAATCTGCTCGGGTGGGTTCTCGCGTGTGTTTCAGGGGCGACTCGAAGATAATGGAGTTTAGGTTTACTTCGGGGAAGACACGGGAATTCCTACGTTTGGTCTCGAGTTGCTTGGCTTGGTTCTGTAGTGATAAATGCAGGTTTTACTTGTTGTATAAAATAAGTAAAAATCAAGTTAAAAGTTATAAAACAAGTTTACAAAGGAAGTGAAATATAAAGTTAAACTTGTTATTTTAAAGTGAAAGTAAATCAAACATTTTAAAATGAAAATTGAATTTATATTTCAAATTTAAAAATGTTTTAAGATGTTTGTTTGAAAATAATTATCTAAATTAAGTTTTAAAATTTAAATTTAAAGATTGCTTTGAATTTAATTATTAAATCAAAGTTTTAAGTTAAAATTTTGAAGTAATGTTTTTAATAACAAAATTTTCAATTTATATTGAAATAAATAAGTTTAAAATTTGATAATTTAAAGTGTTTTAAATTTGGAAATGATTTATAAATGCTTTATCTCCAAGTAAGGCTATTATTATGGTTTTGTAAACCAAGTTTAATAATTTGTCTTTGAATTAATAAGATTTAAATTATTCAAATAATTTATTTATGAAAATAAATAAGGTTAAATTATTTAGATAATTAACTTAAGAATACTTAATTTAATTATGATTTGTTAATAAGTAAGAGTTTAATTAAGAATTTGTTTAAATATAAAAAAAGTTAATTAATTATTTAATTATTTAATTAATTTTAAATAATTAGTTAATTGTTTATTTAATTTTTAATAATCACTTAATTATGGATTAATTAAGTGTGATTACTTAATGAAGTAATCAATGGTTAATTTTTGAATGTAATTAAGAATAGTAATTGCTTATGAAAGTAATTAAAGTGGAAGTGATTATTGGATGATCACTTGATGTTATTTAATCTAAAGATTGATTAATATAATTGTTTAAAGTTAAATAATTATGGAGTAATTAATTAATTAAAGTGTTAAGGATTGTTTAATGATGGAAATGATTACTTGTTAAATAATTAATTAAGAAAGTAATTAAGATTTATTAATAAAGTAATTTGAAGATAATTACTTATGTAAGTAATTAAGGGTTAATTACTTAATTAATTTAGTTAATTATTGAGATTAATTAATTAATGAAATGTGATTAAATTTAAGATTAATTACTAAGTGTAATTAATTTAAAAAAAGTAATTAATTAATGAAGTAATTAATTAAGGATTCAATTATTAATTTAATTGAATAATAATTACTTAATGAAGTAATTAAAGATTAATTAATTAGATTAATTAATCAAAGGGTTAACTTAATTAAATAAGAAGTTAATTAATTAAGTTAATTAATTAAGTTAAGTAATTACAAATTGTTAATTATTGTTTATGATTAGTGAGATGATTAATTACAAGTTAATTATTTATTTAATTAAAGGAATTTTTAGTTAATAAGGATCATTAATTAATTAATGTAATTAATGATATTAATCAAGGTTGATTAATATAGTATTTAATTAACGTGTGATTAATTAATTGTAATTAATTGAGATTTAATGTAATTAATTATAATTGATTAATTAATGGAAGTAAATGAATGATCATTAATTATTGTAATTAATGATAGTAATTAAGGGTTAATTACTGTATATGGTTAAGGATAATTACTTGAATGTAATTAAAGTATAATTAATCAAGGAAGATTAATTGAAGAAGATCACTAAGAGATGATTAATTTATTTATTTGTAATAAATAAATGAAGAAGGATTTAGGATTAATCCAATTGATTAAGAGTTAATCAATTCTTCTTGGTTGATTGATTGATATTGGTTGATTGATTGATATTGGATGATCAATATTGAGTGATTGATATTGGGTGATTGATATTGGTTGATACTGGATGATTTGGATATATCTCTATGTAATATGCTGCTTTGTGAAATGAATGTTGTTATGAATTATCTATTGTGATAATATGATTCATCTATCTGTTTATATATTATCTTGAATATAAGTTTAACTGTTTAAACCCTTAAGTACAACTTGGACATTAAAATGGCGTTTGGTTTCGGTGAGACCGGGATCGGGTTTCCATATTTGGACATCTAAAAACCACATCGATTCCAATTAAACGTTAGGTCGTGAATCCAAATGGAGCAAGTGAAGACTCGAGGTGTAAGAACTATACGTCAGTATAACTCTGTGGGTGATTCTGTGATGAGTATGACGGAATAGTGCTTATAGATTCGAGATGGTGATTTAGATTGCAAGGGCTATGGTTGTTGACTCTGAGGGTGATTCCAAAATGAGTGCAACGAGATAGTGCCTTCGGTTTCATTTGAACCCGGAATGAACTTGTATGGATTGAATGCTTTCAGAACATCGTCAGGTGGACGATGAGCATTCTAAGATAGATGTGTTCTATAAAGGTAATCGCAGCCTCAAGCCTCATCAACCGGGAATGGCTAAAAGTGGGGAGGTGCAGCAAGGCTTCGTGGGTAGCCCCCACTTGAGAGTGAGATTTACCCATGTCTAGAGGTCCCTTTCTATTTCGGCTTAGTGTGTGGTTGGTCGCGCCAACTGTGGGGTGATCTTGTTCGGGACTGTCCAGTAAGGGATGGTTCCGGCCTTGTGTTGCAGGGGAGCGGGCGTACTCCTTGGTACGGTGATCTAGGCCACGTACTGTGACGGGCGGTACCCCAGTAGCCCTGCCATTGATGGAAACCCATTCTTCCTACGAGACGCTACGGTTTTGTTTATATTACCCACTTTTGTGGCTAGTAGCTGGAATTTAATAAATGTAACAATTTCGGCTATTTCATATTTACTTGAAACCCCTAGACGCTATTATTAATATCACTAGATTTCCTATCAAATGTTTTGGTTAGCGTAAGGTGAAAACTTTTCCATGTTTATGTATGGGAAGTCTTACGTGATACCTTTTCTTTACAAAGGTTTTTCTAAAGTTAAGCAACTTTAAACCATTTACTCACACCAGACCCCTGTCTGACCCGAGTGTTTATTTTCTATTTTATTAAACTCTTGGGTACTCATATTATGTATGAGTAGTCAAGTGATTCAGGTTTGCTTGACGAATTCTGGAGGAGTTATGGAGCAGGAGGCTTCCTTGTGTAGATATTATGGTTCCGCTATGTTTGTTTGGTATCTGTATCTGTTGTATTTGAGTTGTATAGTTAGACAGATGTTTATAACTGTCTAATATGTGTGTATAAGTTGTGTACACTGAGGTAATATGATACTATGTAATAATTTATGTGATATATTATATTTCATTCGTTCCGTTGTGAGTTCTCTGTTGTTGTTTGTGTTCTTCCTCTCTTTCTTTTCTTCTTCTATCCCTTTCTTTCTTCATTGATGATGCAACTTTCTAGAGATAGGAAGTCGGGTCGTCTCAGAGACCCTAATTCGACTTCTATCAAGTGATAGCCCAAATGAGATTTTAAGATCAAAATTGTCACATAGAAACTCGGAAAAACCCATAGGTATATATAGTGTTCCTAAGAGTAATACCTCATACGAATAACATAAAAATATTTTACGATCTTTTGAAACATAAAATATGGGCCGTTATAATAATGGTATGAAGTAAGGTGAAGATCAAGTTGCAGCTAGGATTTGTATCAATTTTAGGGATGTGAGTTGTTCATGTTGATGTGATTTGGCAATAACTTTGAAGGCAGAGGTGGCAGTAAGTTGGACTAGGAGGGTAGATAGGTGCGGTGATGATGAGGGATTGGCATAATGGTAGAGGTAGAAGTTGGAGATGAGTTTTAAAAGAGGGAGAGATGATGCGAATTTAGGGTAAAAGTTTGTCCTTCTCCCCAAATTTAGAAACTTGTGGCTTAGATCTATTTTTTTGTTTTCTTTTTTAGAAGTTTGTCCTCTTGACTGATTCCCTCTTATATTTCAATTTCAATTTTGAATTTAAGGTTTAAGTATGTTATATAAATTGGTGGAAAAAATATTTCTAAGTCGAGCCTATACTATTATAATATGCACACACATATATCATAATGTATTTTATAAAATATGGGTCAACCCAATAATTAGTTTTGAAATTTTATATATACTCATACACACAGACACAAACACATACACACATACCCCAATGGTGATTTATTGGCTTCTTGTCTATTATAAGCCAAACGGCAACAACTATAAAACTGGACAGTCTATTGATAGACTTTTTGAGCAGATAAGCAGCGCAAGATAACATGGAGTAAATTATATAGAAAAAATTGAAAGCGGGCGTAGGCATTAAGAGTTCTAAAGAACACGACAATGTATCTTGCTTATTACTTATATGGCAACTTATGTTCAGAAATAATATGTGGCATGAATGGATGCAAAAATCTGAGCTTTTGGCTTACTCAATTCAACAACATGTCATGTTCAAGAATATGATCATAAATAGATCAGAAAGTTTGAAATGCATTTAGAGAGTAATAGTAAATGGTTATGATATTTTACTTTAGGAAGAAGTATGGCTAAGTAATAAAAGTTTAGTGGACATTTTGGGGTAGGACAAGTATCATTTAATGATAATAAAGGGCATTGTTATTGACACTCCAAAAATGATTAAGGAGGGGTCATTTTTTATTTTCACTCCACTGTAAATCAAACTGCTAAGAGGAGTACAGTTATATTATAAAATAAAATATAAATTTCCAATTCTAACCTTTTAACCCTATTCGTTACTTTTTACCGTTCCTTATCCATTCTTACTTTTTACCATTCGTCCACTTCGCTTTTCTCCTTCTCAAATGATTTTGGTTAAAATGGTTCGAACAAAAAACTGTGCTCATTCATGAAATCTAGACCTAAAATTGATGGAGAAGGTCATGGCAAGGTGAGTTTGGTTATTTTTTTAATGTTAATGGTAGTGTAGTGGATTGCGATTTAGGTATATGTGTGGAAGATGGAGATTAAAATCGCTTGGGTTTAGGCAGTTCTATAATTCGGTGGGTAGAAATCGAAAAATTTATTCAACTTTAGATCCGTAGCGTCATTTTGATATAAATAGGTAGTCAAAATTCGTAATTTATTACGGTAATGGAGCATCGAATTGCAATGAAATTGCTATGGTACGAAGTTCGATAATAAATTTCCATAAATAATATTTTGTTTCGGTGCTATGGTCTCGAATTAAATATTTTATTTCGTTAAACCCTTGCCGAATTTGATACTCATGTATAACTCATTTTTTTCTCGGTGCTATGTTGTCGAATTCTGTGTACTGGATTGTGAAGGCAATACATTTTTGAAAATATAGTGAAAGCCTGTTAGTTGCATTTAGTTTTGAAAATTTAGCGAACCATAGTGTCGAATTGTAGTGAAATTGAATTGGTACGAAGTTCGGTAATAGATTGCCATAAATAACAATTTATTTTGGTGCTACGTGGTCGAAGTAAATATTTTATGTTGTTAAACCCTTGCCGAATTTGATACTCATGTATAATTCCATTTTTTCTCAGTGTTATGTCGTCGAATTTTGTGTTTTGGTTGATGAAGGCAATACATTTTTTAATTGGAAACATATGCTTTGCATGTAGTACCTTAACATATAATCTTCACACCTAAATATAAATTTGTATCATTTACTCAAATTTCATTGACTTATCATAACTTACTCAACTCTATATATTTACCACTCTATATTTTATTTAGTTTTATTTTATTTTTATTATCTATTTTCCACTTCTCAAAATAATTTACCATTTTCATATCAAAATTCAACTATTCACATTTAAAAAATTACACAACTTATTATTTAACTCATTTTAAACATTTATTTGTCACAAGTTTGTTCATAATATCACTCAACTGTTGATCTCCTTGCAAAACATTGCCTGTGTGTATATTTAATAGTAATTTCTACTTAAAGTAATAGTTTGTTAAATGATAATAATTTTAGTATAAAAACTAATGTATGTATTTTTTTTATTAATGTTCTACATTTTGATATAAAATTGAGGAAACAAAAATCAACTAGTGGGGAACATAAGAACACATCATGCTTACTAACTAATCATAAAGAATATAATATGTTCACTTCATCTCCAGAAAGAGACTTTGTATTGACTAAGTATTTATGCAATATGTAACGATACACAGATAGCATACGCATAAGGATGCACACAAACACACACAAGCACCTCAAACATGGTGCATAACGCACACATACAGACTTACGCATACTTACACACAACATACACACACCCCAACATCACATACACCCGCGATATACATGAAATAAAAGTTAGTCATTCAATCTGTGTATTGTTTGATGAAATTAAAAAATTTTGTGGCAGTAAAAAATCTTCTACCTTGTCTTTAACCACTCGCAATCCACAAACCACTTCAAATTGCAGGAGATTAGAGGTTGAGCGAATGGAAGAAAAAAATATAAACGAGGCAGTTGTAGACGACGAAAGAACTAGTGAGGAAGATGAAAGTTCAAGCAAGGAGGAAGGAAGTCAAGATGAACACAATGTTAAAGAAAAATGTAAGGGACAGGATCAAGTAAAAGAGGTTTCGAAGGAGGTTGATCCATCTATTGACACCGAAGAGGAGACTGAAATAGAGATACAACCATAGGAAAGGAAAAAGAAATGAAAACTGTTAATGGCACAACCAAGTGAATCGACCGAAAGCGAAGCACAATCAACATTATTGTTTGCATTCGAAGATCATATTTCTTCTACCATATGAAACTCTATGGCATGTCTATGTATATCATTTATAATTTTGGATAATATAACTATACGTATATCTATGTATATATTTTGTTTATTGTTATGGTAATGTAGACCCCAAGGTAAGAAGCTAGAATTGTTAAGCTTTATAGCCATGTAGGAACCCATAGACGGTGGGATTTAAACAGCGAGTGTGATTTTGTTAAGGATGCGGTAGCTGGATCGGGATTCTTGAATATAATAAAACTTGCACATGGCAAAGTTGACAAGGCACTAATCTACACTTTTATTGAGCGATTCTATCCAGAAACCAATACTTTTCATCTTCCGTTTAGGAAGAAGACAATCAGTATCGATGAAGCATTTCACATCAATGGTCTTCCCATCGAAGGTAAAGCGATTACGGGGCCACTTGGAGAATCAAGGAGAATAAGTGATAACGATGTATACGAGTTGTTAGATAAGTGTCTTGGCAAAAAAGAAAAGGAGGCTAACGAGTTGTTGGGAGGTAAGAAAATTGTATGTTTGGAATGGTTGAGAACATATTTTGATTGTCAATATTCTGATACTATGGAATGTAAATGGCAATACACAATTGCATATTTGCTATATACTATCGGTATGCTAGTTTGTGGGGATAAATCTGGAAACAAGGTCTCGGTGCATTTTTTTGCAATGTCTACGGGTGTTAAAGTACATGAACACGTATTCTTGAGGCACAACATGCTTTAGTTGGCTATTTTATAATTTTGCTCAAGGCACAAGAAAAGGTGTACGTCAAATTGCAGGTTGCATGGCTTTGCTACAGGTATGAATCAAAATTTAAAAATAAAATTACTTGTAATATTTGTGTTTATGATTGGTATTTCTTGTATAGGTTTCGATATTTGAACACTTCCCAGTTTTAAGACGGCACAATCGTAATCCACATGCATAGATTGGAGATCTTAGGTCAGCTTTTTACTTTGTTATAGAAACTAGTACCAACATGTGTTACGATTTGGTGACTCTTGGGGAGAAATTAGATGACCTTCAAGCGACAAATGTTGTTTGGGACTATTTGAATGGTACGAGAGATCAGTACATGTTCCAACCATGTGCGTTACACAATGGACCTATAGTGTGTTTGGAAGTAGTTGAGTTGTATCTTCCACAAAGAATACTTCGTCGGTTTAGCTATGTTCAACCAGTACCTGTAACACTTTTGCTTTGGAGAAGAAAAAAATGAAGTCGTCGCAAAAATCTTACAAGGCAACATATTCTATTATAGGAGATTTTAGCTGGAGCGAGTGGCGAAACCATCTTCTGAATCAAAGTCTAACCTCGACCCGTGTCAAACAGCCTTGGGATTGCGATCAATGTACATGCAGTGGTACATATCTATGTCACATCCTGTTGCTGCCAATCCAAAGCCACGATTTACGAAGCCAAAGCAAGTTAGCGAAAATAATTCATTAGTTGTTCGTATTGTAAGTCCTTTTTTTCATTCAACTTATTATTTTCTTAATGTATATTCGATCATACCTTTAAAGTTTTAATTTATAGAAACGGAGATTGAGAAACATTGCGAACTTCGTTAAAGCTTGCGCTCCTACTGAGTCAATGGCACAAGTACTGGAAAGGATAGAATGCATTGAAGAAGATGACCCACTTGATAAATTTGGTGAACAAGTGCATAGACAAGAAGAAATGCTGAACCAGTCGAAGGATCAAAAGAGAAGAAGAGCGGGAACATTAAAGAGGGTGAAGGTGGAAGATAATGTGAAGAGGGTTACGCGCAAGGAAAAAAGTTAAAGTTGGTGTTTTGTTTTGTTTGAACTCATGTAGGTTCATACTATGTTATGTTATGTAGTTTCATCCTTATTAGCATACGGTGAAATGTGGTGCAAGTAACAAAAAAATTGATGTTTTGTTTGAACTCCTGTATTGTGCATTTTATGTGAATGACTATGGTATCGTTGTTTTGTGGTGTTTATTTTTTATCGTACTGATTTATGGTGGTGCTTTTGTTTGATGATGAATTTATTTTCTGATATGTAATATGATAGTGATAAATGTTTGTGTGAAGCATTGTAATAATGCATGTTTGAATGTGTGAAATTTTTTTATGGTTAAGTTAGCAGGCACGGCACTTTAAATTGAAAAAAAAAGGATACATCCCTGTCGAAAATACCCTAAACTCTGGGGAACGGCATGTCTTTGTCAAACCTGTAGGATCAATTTCATCCTAGAGGGAGGGTGAATAGGGTGATACTATTATTTATAAAAAATTATTGCGGAAGCATATATAAAATATTTTCAACACAGATATATCAGAATAGTAGCACAGATAATAGCAGAATAATAAATGTAGAAATTTAACAACACAGAATTTACCCAGCTTCGGAAAAACCCTACCTACGTGCTGCCTCCAAGGTTTCCACTAGAAATTAATTAGTCAAACGCTTACATGTGTAAACTCGTTACACCCGATATCGACTAGCCTTAACTCTACGCTCAAAACACTGCCACAACTCAGCCACTGAGTTGCGAATTCTCGAACTACACCACTATAGCTCCTCCCCTAGTCACACAACTAGAAATTACAATGTTTAAAAGAGAAATTTAAAAAATACTTTAAAAAAATAAAATAAATAAACCCTAATTTTAATATACTAAGGCCCAAATATAAAATCGGCCCAATGAAGAATTAA